>JAVGWX010000004.1:129527779-130127779 GCA_036924085.1 Ariolimax columbianus | reverse complement strand
AGGATGTTGTCTGTGGCCTGACACATTAGATTTTAGGCATGATTTGACCAGGATGTTGTCTGTGGCCTGACACATTAGATTTTAGGCATGATTTGACCAGGATGTTGTCTGTGGCCTGACACATTAGATTTTAGGCATGATTTGAGCAGGATGTTGTCTGTGGCCTGACACATTAGATTTTGGGCATGATTTGACCAGGATGTTGTCTGTGGCCTGACACATTAGATTTTAGGCACGATTTGAGCACGATGTTGTCTTCCCACTGGGATCACTATTCTCTTTGCTAGACTACATTTGAGCTGTCTGCTTTCTGGGCCCTACTTAGGCACAGAATGGGGTCTTGTTCAGCTCTGGGTCACTACTTGGACACAGAATGGGCTCTTGTTCAGCTCTGGGCCCCTACTTGGACAGAATGGGGTCTTGTTCAGCTCTGGGTCACTGACCCTGATGCAAGCAGCCAACTATGGATGTCTTCGAGACCAAGATCTCACCTCTTTCAACGTTGCATGCTAAAAAGTAACAGTCGGTGCAGACATGAATGACCTCATTGCATTAAAGCAGATATCATCAAAGTTCAGTTAACACTGGATATTTTCTCACAGCTGGATCATACAACATTGGAGGTCATGTTGAACATGTGCAAACATTCAGGATTCTACCCCATTCAAGACCACACCATATTCACAACACAATTATCTTTCTGAGAGTTCTTTGTTAACATTTTGTTTTCAGCTGTCATTTCTGAGATTCATTGTCCTGTTGTCTTCATTTGTTCTGTTGCTTCGTCTATCTCTTTCCAGACCATTCTATTACAACATAGAAGAAGAGAGAGCATTCCGCATGAAGAGATGTCTACAGCTGAACACAGAGATCAGTTTTGTCTTTCTGGAGATGATGGTCAACCTATTCAGGTAAATAAGTCACACTAGGTCACAGAAGGTACCTGGTCACACATGGTCACATAAGGTAACTGGTCACACTAGGTCACAGAAGGTAGCTGGTCACATTAGGTCATAGAAGGTGACTGGTCAACTAGGTCACATAAGATAACTGGTCACAGAAGGTAGACAGGTCACATAAGGTAACTGGTCACACTAGGTCACAGAATGTAACTGGTCACACTAGGTCACAGAAGGTAACTGGTCACATAAGGTCATTGAAGTTATCTTGTCACATAAGGTTATTGAAGGTAACTGGCCACACTAGGTCACATAAGTTAATGCTCACACAAGGTCATTAAAGGTGACTGGTCACACTAGGTCAAAAAAGCTCAGAACTTACACGAGGAGGTCTTTAACACTTTATCCCTGACAACGGTGTCTGTTATGTGAATTTTGTGTGTGGTTAAACTAGTTTTGTGTAAAGAGTGTCATCTTGGACAAATTGAAATGTCTTGTTGCTTGAAACCAAGACCACCTCGTTTTAGTTTTGTTTTCTGGTTGTTGTACAGATCAAAGGTTCCTTTCAGTTGTTTTAGAGCCTCGAGTAAGTAGACCTGACAGTTTTTCCCTAATATGGTTTCAGAACTTTCAAATGAGAAAGTAGGAAGAATTCTTTATGTTCAGACCCATGCTAAGAATGTGGGAGAGTCCAGGTGTTCGGTCAAGGGGTAACAACCATGTCTACCTCCACGAGAGGGAATGCCACACCTTTTCAACATCCTGGTTCAGTCTTTGTCCAGATGTTCATGCAGGGAGGGAAAATCAGTTGGACAGAAGCTTAGAAAGGCATTTCACACATTTGAGCATGCCAGACAGGGAGCAGGCCCTGGTTCAGATGATGCCAAGAGTCTATACTTCTGACGAGAAGGAAGGTCATGCGTCTACCTACATGAATCCAGAAAACATGAGCTTCTAAACAACCAAATTGGGAGGGCCTAAATCTGTCACAATGATTGTCAGGAAACTTAGGCGTGTATTGGAACGCGACAATCAAAATAAGCAATCCCGGAAGATGCATTCTAATTCAGGACATGCTGACAGGCGAAGGGTTCTCAGGAAGTGGCCATGACTACTTAGGAATGGAGAGAGTGAACTAAGGATCATTCAGAGGTTTCACTCGGAGAGAGCGGTTGAGATTAAGAGGTTTCCCATGGAGAGAGAGGTTGAGATTAAGAGGTTTCCCATGGAGAGAGCGGTTGAGATTAAGAGGTTTCCCATGGAGAGAGAGGTTGAGATTAAGAAGTTTCCCATGGAGAGAGCGGTTGAGATTAAGAAGTTTCCCATGGAGAGAGAGGTTGAGATTAAGAGGTTTCCCATGGAGAGAGAGGTTGAGATTAAGAAGTTTCCCATGGAGAGAGCGGTTGAGATTAAGAAGTTTCCCATGGAGAGAGAGGTTGAGATTAAGAGGTTTCCCATGGAGAGAGAGAGAGAGAGAGAGCTGGAGACGGAAATCATTTGAAGAGGTTTCCCATGGAGAGAGAGAGAGCGGTTGAGATTAAGAGGTTTCCCGTGGAGAGAGAGAGAGAGCTAGCTGGAGACTTGGAAATCATTTGAAGAGGTTTCACTCAGAGAGAGAGAGAGAGAGAGAGAGAGTGCAAGCTGGAGACTTGGAAATCATTTGAAGAGGTTTCCCATGGAGAGAGAGAGAGCGGTTGAGATTAAGAGGTTTCCCATAGAGAGAGAGAGAGAGAGAGCGGTTGAGATTAAGAGGTTTCCCATAGAGAGAGAGAGAGAGTTAGCTGGAGACTTGGAAATCATTTGAAGAGGTTCCACTCAGAGAGAGAGAGAGAGAGAGAGCAAGCTGGAGACTTGGAAATCATTTGAAGAGGTTTCACTCGAAGAGAGAAGACCAGACTCAGAAATCAGGGCAGAGTAGTTGTGGATTTAGAAATCATTTGAAGAGATTTCACTTGGAGAGATGACAGAGGACTTAGCAAGATTAAAAGAGAAACCTTTTGCTGAGTGTTTCAACGTTCAAGTTACTTTTGTAGCAGAAACCAGATATTTGTTGTTCGGCTTTTTAGTTGAGGAACAACAGAAGAAATGAAACCTTCAACCACTTGTCGAGTGTTTCAACGGTCAAGTTAATCGTTTTAACTGAGGTATTTGCTGGATTGTTTTATAGCTCAGGAAGAGTCTCAGACAGGAGAGTTATAGGCAGATAGAGTAGAAGTGGTAGGTGTCGTGATACATCTGACCAAATGGTAGAATCTAGGCAAAAAGTAGTGCCAGGTTTTCCATCAGTATTTCTTCTTGCATACACCTTGATAGGAGATGACAGAAGTTTAGACTAGTAAATTGGTCATTTGTAGTATGAAAAAAAGCTAAATGATTTGTTTTGTGATTGAGTGAATATTCAGGAATAAATAAATATCTATTTTATGGTAAAAGTGTGTTATAGAAAGTCGTGTGTTTGATAATTGTGGTGTAGAATTGTGAACTCTGTCAAATAAACCTTAATGGTCTCAATGACCAGGACTCTACAACAGATTGTGTTAGTGAACTCTGTCAAATAAACCTTAATGGTCTCAATGACCAGGACTCTACAACAGATTGTGTTAGTGAACTCTGTCAAATAAACCTTAATGGTCTCAATGACCAGGACTCTACAACAGATTGTGTTAGTGAACTCTGTCAAATAAACCTTAATGGTCTCAATGACCAGGACTCTACAACAGATTGTGTTAGTGAACTCTGTCAAATAAACCTTAATGGTCTCAGTGACCAGACTCTACAACAGATTGTGTTAGTCAACTCTATTAATGGTCTCAGTGACCAGACTCTACAACAGATTGTGTTAGTCAACTTTATTACAGAAACAAGATGAAGTGGTCACTGCTAACAGAAATAGACATATGGGAGAGTAAGATTAGAATAGATTGTAGTGTAGAAATGCGTGGTCAGTTACACTGTTAATCTTTGTCCCAATCTTTAGAAGATGTCTCCTTGTTTGTCCTCTTGATTCTTGTTGCTTGTAATAGTTGTTGTGTTTACTACCAATCTACATGTGTGGAGATGAGCCACTTTTGATGTTGCTGATAACTGTGTAACATGACAGCCATTGTTCTTGTTCTTCTTCTTCTTCTTCTGCGTACACAGTCAGACAGTAACCATTATTTTTTCGAAAAAAGCGGCGGTCATCCTGAGACTCTCGCCACTACCATAGAGCTTGTCTTGCAGTTCCACTGGCAATGGCCACATCTGCTCTCTCTGATCCTCGTATGTCGGGCAGTTCTGCAGCAGATGTTCAGTGGTCATTTTACCAGTACCGCACGGGCATTCGTCGGTACACCCTATCTTCAATTTGTTGAATAGGTGGTACCTCAGTCTGTTGTGGCCAGTGCGAAGTCTGAAGACAACGACCTGCTCTCTTCGGTTCAACTGGTAATAGGCATCGTTTTTGGTGTAACCAGTATGTTCGGTTTCCCATTTGGTCATGTACCTGGCTTTGATAAGCCGTTTTGACTCTTCATACGTGATACTGGTATCTGTTTGTGGTAGCCTTGCACCTTCTTTTGCCAGTCTGTCTGCCTCCTCGTTGCCTTGGATGTTGCAGTGTGACGGAACCCACTGTACCACTACCCTTTTTGGTGCGGACTGCTGGCACAGTTTGCAGAGTGCTGCTCTTAAGTCATTAAGCTCAGTGTTTTTCTGGCTTTTTAGCGCTGTGACTACGGCGAGAGCATCTGTCAGCAGGACTATATGGCTCTCATTTTCACTGTGTGTTACCATTTCTTCCACTGCCGCCCTCAGTGCCTCTGCCTCCGCTCTGAAATTGCTTGTGTACTTACCAGTAGCGAATGACAGAGTTATTTTTCTGCCATTTGGTAGGTTCAGGAATGCTCCTGCTCCTCCGTTCTGTGTAGTGTTTGTTACAGAACCGTCGGTGTATGCATGGGTCCAGTCCATGCTTGGGTAGCTTTTCGTTATGAAGCTTAGGGTAGTGTCTCTCCTTTCTTTTTCAGTCTGGCAGTTTTTGTTTGCAATACCTGGTATATTTTCTACCACCTCTGGAAATATATCCTGCCTCCAAGTAGGTTTTCGTACAGTAGTGATGGGTTTTGGTGTTGTTAGTGCGTTTATGGGATCTTCGTGCATCTTTGCTTTGGCTATTTCTGCAAAGTTTCTCCGCTTTAGTTTCCCAGTTCCCAAATTGTTTAGTCTCTGGTACATTGGGTGGTCCGTCAGTCTTCGGAGTTTCTCTGACTGCAGCTGGGCTCTGCAGTCTCTTCTGTCGGTCATGGATTGCAGTTTTGTAATCTTTTCAAGTTCTACAATTGGCGTTGACTTCATGCCACCTGTTATAATTCTCATGGCTTGGTTTTGAAGTTTGTTAACTTTATCGAAGTTCGCCTTCGCTGCTGTTGTCCATGCCGCAATGCCATACTCGAGAACTGGTCTCACTCTTCCAGTGTACAGTTTCTTTAGTATGCCTTCGTCTGCTCCCCAGCTTGTGCCAGCAAGTTTCCTCATGATCGCCATTCTTTCTCTGGCTTTCATTCGGTTTCTCTCAATCTGACTTTTCCATGTCATGCGCCGATCAAATGTGACTCCCAGATAGGTTGGGTTGTCGTTTGGCTGCAGGATTTTGCCATTTAGGCTTAATTTGGTACTTTGGGGTTTTAATGAGAGCGAGAATATTGTGCACGTGGTTTTCTCCTCGTTTATTTTGACCAGCCATGAGTTCGCCCACTCTTCCAGCGATGTTAGGGCCGTCTGCATCCGATTTCTTGCTATGGTGAGATTCTTTTCAGAGGTCCACATAGCCAGATCGTCTGCAAACATTGAGCTATGGACTCTTCTTGGTATATTTTCTGTAATATCGTTTATATATACCAGGAAGAGTGTGGGTGACAATACTCCCCCTTGGGGTACTCCCTGCTCGAGTGTCACCTTTTTGCTCATCTGCCCTTGTACTTGGACTCTGGCCGTTCTTTGTTTGAGGTAGTGGTTGATCCACTTGTACATCTTCCCACAGACATCACTTCTTCTTAGCTTGACTCTAAGTCCATCCTTCCAGACTTTGTCAAATGCCTTTTCCAGATCCACCCAAACAGCTACTGTGTGTTTCTGTGCCTGGTAGGCATCTTCTATCTCCTGGGCTATGAGGATGACCTGGTCCTCAGTGGATCTGTGCTGTCTAAAGCCGGCTTGCTGTGGAATTAGTATTCGTTTTTCTTCCAGATGCCACATCAGTCTGGTGTTTATCATCCGTTCCATCAGCTTGCCGACACAGCTCAGTAGGCTTATGGGCCTGTATCCATTTGGATCTGTTTTGTCCTTTCCTGTTTTTGGTACTGGTACCAGTATTGCATCTTTCCATGCCTGGGGTACAATACCCCTTTTCCAGCTTTGGTTCAGGACTGATAGTAGTTTTTTCTTCGCTGTTTGGCCCAGCCCCATCAGCATTTCGTTTGTTATCCCGTCTTTTCCGGGAGATTTCCTTTTCTTTAGTGTTCTCATAGCCTCTTCCAATTCGCGCATTGTTAGTTTGGCCATCATGTGCTCTTCAGGAGCCGTATTTATGTTTTCGTGTCCCTTTAGCTCTTCGCTAATGTCTGTATGCTTATCTGCAGGGACCTCGATGTGGTTTGCTCTGGCATAGTGATCGACAAAGGCGTTTGCGGCTTTCTTACCTGTGATCAAGTTCTCGCCCTCATTGTTCTTGTTCATCTCTAGTCACATAACTATCACCTATGTTCAAGCTCTGTTTGTGTTCACTGCACACATGACAGCCATTGTTCTGTTCATCTCTAGTCACATAACTATCACCTATGTTCAAGCTCTGTTTGTGTTCACTGCACACATGACAGCCATTGTTCTGTTCATCCTTCCAACTGCCTGTTTTTCTTTTGTTCTGTGACAGGGGGACCTTATCTTTTCTGAGAATTGAGCATCAGCTTTTTAATAAACAGCTGTTCATGGAGACCATTCCAGAATGTGATAAGCCCTTCTATGAAAAGGTAAGCTGGAGAATATTCTTGGAGTCCACTTACCTGGATATGGTGTCACACTTGAACTTGGGTATTTAAACATTTGTAAGCCTGTACAAAGCTCTTTTTATGTCAAGACACTGTTGTCAGGGATGAAGTGTTAGAGATTTCATTGGACTAGGTTGCATCTTGTTTATGAGGTGGGTTTGCCAGTTCCCTTCCTTGATACCGAAGGTAAGGCTAACCCAGTTCTCAAAAAATGCCTGCTGGTTGGATGTGTTGGACCGAAAGGTGCAAATATTGCAGTCAAACTGTGAACTACGGCACAACGCATTCTGTTCTCCGGACAGCATCCTGCTACTTACAAAGCCTTCTTCAGGGCTTTGTAACAGGAGATAACAAGATGGTACGCAACAAAGATGGTGCCGTAACTGGCTCTGGGTCTACATTCTTCTACTGTTTTGGTTCATTTTGGATGCCGCGAGACCATGGATTTGCCTGGAATTTACACAGTCGACGACTTACACTTGTGTTCATGGAAATGTGGTGCTGTTTTCCGTTTGCACTGGTTAATTTGTTAGTTTTTTGTGACTTCTTCCGTCCAATTATCCTGGTCTGGATATCGGCTATATGAATGGCACTACGCTTAAACCTGTGTCGTATTTTGCAGCCTAGTTCACACAGCTGAACTTCACGAAGTTGGCGTGTGAGAAATTTTGACACTACTATTATACTATTATGAACTGAACACAGTCGGGAAGAGATGCCAGACTCACTCACACGCTGAGTGATGTTCCTATGACCTCTTGTGGTTATGGAAAGGCACGACACACAACATAAGATGTCATCCCCCCTCCACTGCCTTGCGGGATACCTGTTTACGGGAAAGGCTTCAGGAGTAAACCCTAAGAAAAATATCTGCATCCTATGCTATCTCCAGTCGTCTCGATAAATATCTTGCCACTGGCCAAAGGAAGCTCAAGACCAGAGAGTGAGGTTGATAAAAGGCGTAGTTTCTTCCTCACTTTAATCCAAATCACAGAGCAGGTCACCCATTTCAGCGGACACAGCAAGAGAAAAGACTGTCCACACGGCTGAACAAAGACAGCGGTCGTCATCACTTGTGACGGACGAATATCATCAGCAGCACGTTGAAAAGAAACGGAGAAGAAGTTGTGAGATTTGGCGTCAGTCACTTCATCTCATAGCACGCTCAAAGAATATTGTGTACATCCGTAGATATTTGCTCTCTAATGCCACAGTCTCAGCTTTCTTGCCCAGTTCATTCATGTCAAACTTCACTAACCAGCATATTGTGCCACTTCACCCTACTATGCAAGTCTTCACAGAGACCTAAAGAGGACTGTCTATGGGGCTGAGAAGCTCACCATGTTAAATGGGACTCAGGAGGGACTCTGTGGTCTCGAGGAAAGGTGTCCACCTCAGGTGCTGGAGGTCGTGGGTTCGAATCATGGGGGAGACCAGGATTTTTTCACGTGGATCTTCTGGTAAAAATTGGCCTGATCTCTGGGTAGTGAGATCGGACTCCAGTGTTCAGTGTCGAGCACGTTAAAATTCCTTAGCAGTTGGAAATTGAAAAGAGTAGGTTTAACGGCCACTGCCCAGACAAAATTCAAGTTAAAAATCTAGCCAAGTTATTTGTACCTATTCACAGGTGGTTTGTGAAGAGCAGCTATAGATGGCGCCTAACTGGCTGCGGGTCTACTTAGCTTAGTGTTTGAGTCTATTAAGATGTACTCATACATCTGTTAAACCATCCTCCAAGAAACTGGAAGTGTTACAGAAACACCCGCTTAAAGAGCATAGAAATGTCCTTTGGGGGAGGGGTATTAAGGGGGGGGGGGGTGGACAAGTGTTGGGACATCAATAATTAAGTCAGGAGGGGTCTGTTGAAACCTTAGACAGGACAGGCATAGGTTTTTGTCTAATGTTGGTATCCAGTATGGAAGCAACGCTGTAACTAGTTTTGGTAGCATATTTTTTTAGGGGGGGGGGGGGGCGGTGTTTGTGATTGGGGAGATAAGTACAAAAGAATTTGATGAAACTATTATTGACACATGTACACTTGATGATAGTGGTACAAGCCCGAGTCTGACAAAGGGCTGTTATTGTGTTGGTGTTGTGTTACTTGGTCTGACAAAGGGCTGTTATTGTGTTGGTGTTGTGTTACTTGGTCTGACAAAGTGCTGTTATTGTGTTGGTGTTGTGTTACTTGGTCTGACAAAGTGCTGTTATTGTGTTGGTGTTGTGTTACTTGGTCTGACAAAGTGCTGTTATTGTGTTGGTGTTGTGTTCGTTACTTGGTCTGACAAAGGGCTGTTATTGTGTTGTTGTTGTGTTCGTTACTTGGTCTGACAAAGTGCTGTTCTTGTGGTGGTGTTGTGTTACTTGGTCTGACAAAGGGCTGTTATTGTGTTGGTGTTGTGTTACTTGGTCTGACAAAGTGCTGTTATTGTGTTGGTGTTGTGTTATTTGGTCTGACAAAGGGCTGTTATTGTGTTGGTGTTGTGTTACTTGGTCTGACAAAGTGCTGTTATTGTGTTGGTGTTGTGTTCGTTACTTGGTCTGACAAAGGGCTGTTATTGTGTTGTTGTTGTGTTCGTTACTTGGTCTGACAAAGTGCTGTTCTTGTGGTGGTGTTGTGTTACTTGGTCTGACAAAGGGCTGTTATTGTGTTGGTGTTGTGTTACTTGGTCTGACAAAGTGCTGTTATTGTGTTGGTGTTGTGTTATTTGGTCTGACAAAGTGCTGTTATTGTGTTGGTGTTGTGTTCGTTACTTGGTCTGACAAAGTGCTGTTATTGTGTTGGTGTTGTGTTACTTGGTCTGACAAATGGCTGTTATTGTGTTGGTGTTGTGTTACTTGGTCTGACAAAGTGCTGTTATTGTGTTGGTGTTGTGTTCGTTACTTGGTCTGACAAAGTGCTGTTATTGTGTTGGTGTTGTGTTACTTGGTCTGACAAAGGGCTGTTATTGTGTTGGTGTTGTGTTCGTTACTTGGTCTGACAAAGTGCTGTTATTGTGTTGGTGTTGTGTTACTTGGTCTGACAAAGGGCTGTTATTGTGTTGGTGTTGTGTTACTTGGTCTGACAAAAGGCTGTTATTGTGTTGGTGTTGTGTTCGTTACTTGGTCTGACAAAGGGCTGTTATTGTGTTGGTGTTGTGTTCGTTACTTGGTCTGACAAAGGGCTGTTATTGTGTTGGTGTTGTGTTCGTTACTTGGTCTGACAAAGGGCTGTTATTGTGTTGGTGTTGTGTTACTTGGTCTGACAAAGGGCTGTTGTTGTGTTGATGTTGTGTTACTTGGTCTGACAAAGGGCTGTTATTGTGTGGGTGTTGTGTTTGTTACATGGTCTGACAAAGGGCTGTTATTGTGTTGGTGTTGTGTTTGTTACTTTATCTGACAAAGGGCTGTTATTGTGTTGGTGTTGTGTTACTTGGTCTGACAAAGTGCTGTTATTGTGTTGTGTTCGTTACTTGGTCTGACAAAGTGCTGTTATTGTGTTGGTGTTGTGTTCATTACTTGGTCTGACAAAGGGCTGTTATTGTGTTGGTGTTGTGTTCGTTACTTGGTCTGACAAAGTGCTGTTATTGTGTTGGTGTTGTGTTCGTTACTTGGTCTGACAAAGTGCTGTTATTGTGTTGGTGTTGTGTTCGTTACTTGGTCTGACAAAGTGCTGTTATTGTGTTGGTGTTGTGTTCGTTACTTGGTCTGACAAAGGGCTGTTATTGTGTTGGTGTTGTGTTACTTGGTCTGACAAAGTGCTGTTATTGTGTTGGTGTTGTGTTCGTTATTTGGTCTGACAAAGTGCTGTTATTGTGTTGGTGTTGTGTTACTTGGTCTGACAAAGGGCTGTTATTGTGTTGGTGTTGTGTTCGTTACTTGGTCTGACAAAGGGCTGTTATTGTGTTGGTGTTGTGTTCGTTACTTGGTCTGACAAAGGGCTGTTATTGTGTTGGTGTTGTGTTCGTTACTTGGTCTGTCAAAGTGCTGTTATTGTGTTGGTGTTGTGTTACTTGGTCTGACAAAGTGCTGTTATTGTGTTGTGTTCGTTACTTGGTCTGACAAAGTGCTGTTATTGTGTTGGTGTTGTGTTCGTTACTTGGTCTGACAAAGGGCTGTTATTGTGTTGGTGTTGTGTTCGTTACTTGGTCTGTCAAAGTGCTGTTATTGTGTTGGTGTTGTGTTACTTGGTCTGACAAAGTGCTGTTATTGTGTTGTGTTCGTTACTTGGTCTGACAAAGTGCTGTTATTGTGTTGGTGTTGTGTTCGTTACTTGGTCTGACAAAGGGCTGTTATTGTGTTGGTGTTGTGTTCGTTACTTGGTCTGTCAAAGTGCTGTTATTGTGTTGGTGTTGTGTTACTTTGTCTGACAAAGTGCTGTTATTGTGTTGGTGTTGTGTTCGTTACTTGGTCTGACAAAGGGCTGTTATTGTGTTGGTGTTGTGTTTGTTACTTGGTCTGACAAAGTGCTGTTATTGTGTTGTGTTCGTTACTTGGTCTGACAAAGTGCTGTTATTGTGTTGTGTTCGTTACTTGGTCTGACAAAGTGCTGTTATTGTGTTGGTGTTGTGTTACTTGGTCTGACAAAGTGCTGTTATTGTGTTGGTGTTGTGTTCGTTACTTGGTCTGACAAAGGGCTGTTATTGTGTTGTTGTTGTGTTCGTTACTTGGTCTGACAAAGTGCTGTTCTTGTGGTGGTGTTGTGTTACTTGGTCTGACAAAGGGCTGTTATTGTGTTGGTGTTGTGTTCGTTACTTGGTCTGACAAAGGGCTGTTATTGTGTTGTTGTTGTGTTCGTTACTTGGTCTGACAAAGGGCTGTTATTGTGTTGGTGTTGTGTTACTTGGTCTGACAAAGGGCTGTTATTGGGTTGTGTTTGTTACTTGGTCTGACAAAGTGCTGTTATTGTGTTGTGTTCGTTACTTGGTCTGACAAAGGGCTGTTATTGTGTTGGTGTTGTGTTACTTGGTCTGACAAAGTGCTGTTATTGTGTTGGTGTTGTGTTCGTTACTTGGTCTGACAAAGGGCTGTTATTGTGTTGGTGTTGTGTTACTTGGTCTGACAAAGTGCTGTTATTGTGTTGGTGTTGTGTTCGTTACTTGGTCTGACAAAGTGCTGTTATTGTGTTGTGTTCGTTACTTGGTCTGACAAAGGGCTGTTATTGTGTTGTGTTCGTTACTTGGTCTGACAAAGTGCTGTTATTGTGTTGGTGTTGTGTTACTTGGTCTGACAAAGGGCTGTTATTGTGTTGGTGTTGTGTTACTTGGTCTGACAAAGTGCTGTTATTGTGTTGGTGTTGTGTTCGTTACTTGGTCTGACAAAGTGCTGTTATTGTGTTGTGTTCGTTACTTGGTCTGACAAAGTGCTGTTATTGTGTTGTGTTCGTTACTTGGTCTGACAAAGTGCTGTTATTGTGTTGGTGTTGTGTTACTTGGTCTGACAAACGGCTGTTATTGTGTTGTGTTTGTTACTTGGTCTGACAAAGGGCTGTTATTGTATTGGTGTTGTGTTACTTGGTCTGACAAAGGGCTGTTATTGTGTTGGTGTTGTGTTACTTGGTCTGACAAACGGCTGTTATTGTGTTGTGTTTGTTACTTGGTCTGACAAAGGGCTGTTATTGTGTTGGTGTTGTGTTACTTGGTCTGACAAAGTGCTGTTATTGTGTTGTGTTCGTTACTTGGTCTGACAAAGTGCTGTTATTGTGTTGTGTTCGTTACTTGGTCTGACAAAGTGCTGTTATTGTGTTGGTGTTGTGTTACCTGGTCTGACAAAGGGCTGTTATTGTGTTGTGTTGTGTTACCTGGTCTGACAAAGGGCTGTTATTGTGTTGTGTTGTGTTACCTGGTCTGACAAAGGGCTGTTATTGTGTTGGTGTTGTGTTACCTGGTCTGACAAAGGGCTGTTATTGTGTTGGTGTTGTGTTACCTGGTCTGACAAAGGGCTGTTATTGTGTTGGTGTTGTGTTACCTGGTCTGACAAAGGGCTGTTATTGTGTTACCTGGTCTGACAAAGGGCTGTTGTTGTGTTACCTGGTCTGACAAAGGGCTGTTGTTGTGTTACCTGGTCTGACAAAGGGCTGTTCTTGTGTTGGTGTCCAGGTACTCAGTACAGACATGTTCAAACAGTTCCTAGAGGATAGACTGAAGGGAAAGGTAGACTACTGGTCTGATTACGAGAAGAAGACACAAGCGTACACCAAACGACCTAGTGCTCCGCATGTCTCATCTGTTTGGATCAGTCAGAGGTGAGAGAGTCACGCCTCAAACAGACTAGTTGTATCACAACTATAACCTATTAACTGCAAAGATTTCTTCATTGACCAACATGGAAATTGTTGGTGACCTATGCTAATACAAATAACATTGCTGACATTATGAATGTATATGTGCGTATATAATTAACATGTTTGACATTTGACCAACAATGTCTAGCAGGACATAGCAAACTTGTGTCTGTGCTTGTTATTGCCACAGTTTGAGGGTCGACCCTGCATCTGGCTCCTGACAAGAGGCTTCCACCACAGTACTTTCAGCATTCTTGCAGCATATCTTTCTATTTTGGTGCATTTTATACATGATGAAGTTGCTAGCTTCATTGCTCCATTTGATGTAGTTTCCATTAATCAGCTGATATTATGTATCCCACTAGAATGATCTCTTGGCACATGTATGTTTCCATGTTCAGTATTACTTTTGTTATTATAAAGCTGCCTTCTATGCATTTGGACTAAATTCGACTTCTACTTTTCCGACATTTGTTCTGAAAAGGATGTTTTAACTTTGTGTCATAGTTAACAGCGAGGTTGTGATATCTGCACCTTTTGGTCCGACACACCCCTTTTCAGCTGCCTTTTTTTGGGTACTGGATTTGCCTTCCAACTGAAATGTCTATTTTCTTAGCCAGACTGCACTAGTGCAGCCTGTTTCCAGGACCACAGCTTGGAGACATATATAAAGCCTGGTTAGCTTTGATTTGCTGATCATGTTGTAAGGAGCCAGCTATGAGTTGTCAATTTATTGAATGTACTGCATCTTTGACCTTTGACTATATTTGAAACGATCAGATTAGCTTTGTTGTTTCTTCACATTCTTATTCCCTCTCTGCCAGACAGACACTGAGCAGTTGAGTTGCCATCTCCACATCCATAGTCAACTCAATCTCAAATCTCCTCTGCCACTTGCCTTGATGGTACAGTTTGTCAGCTTTTTGCCCCTGCCATCTTTAGATGTTATCCTGCCACTTAAGTATTGTTTGCCTTGCCATGATTGCCTCCTACCTCTCCTTTCAGTATTGTTTTCAGCAAGGTCTTATGTCTTTTTATGACAAAAATATCTGAACTGCCTGACTCTGGTCTTGTTCATCAGTTTATTTTTGCACACCTAATTTCTCCAAGACTTCCTTATTCGTTTTCTTTTCTTCCCAGGAGATGCACTCTGTTTTTCTATAAATATGTACATTTCAAAGATATCAATTCCATTCTCCAATTGTTTCCAACTGGTCAAGAAGACATGGGCCATATTCCCAGTATGCCACACGCAGTGTAAATGGGATGTTCACTTTACTGACATTTTACTGTCCACATTTCTACAACATACAGTAGGGACGAGTATACACAACTCCTGGTAGCTCATATATTTCAGTTATCAGTGACTTGTTTGGATGATATTATATGACCAATGTTGGTAAAAACAGATTTGTGAGTAACTTGTTTGGATGATATATGACTAATGTTGGGGAAAACAGATTTGTGAGTGACTTGTTTGGATGATATTATATGACTAATGTTGGGGAAAACAGATTTGTGAGTGACTTGTTTGGATGATATATGACTAATGTTGGGGAAAACAGATTTGTGAGTGACTTGTTTGGATGATATTATATGACTAATGTTGGGGAAAACAGATTTGTGAGTGACTTGTTTGGATGATATTATATGACCAATGTTGGTAAAAACAGATTTGTGAGTAACTTGTTTGGATGATATATGACTAATGTTGGGGAAAACAGATTTGTGAGTGACTTGTTTGGATGATATTATATGACTAATGTTGGGGAAAACAGATTTGACTATCCATATGCTCTTCCTGATTTCCATTTCCCATCTCCCACTTTCCCATCTCCCACTTTCCCATCTCCCACTTTCCCTTAGTTCTATATTTCTAAGAAAGGAGAAGCTCTTGACCTGTTTAGCATTTGATTGTCTGTTCTGTTTTAGTCTGTGGAGTAGATTCCAAGTGTAATTATCATATTGTTCATTTTCTTATTAATGTCCAATCCATAGAAATAAGCACTTATCAAGATCAATTGATATTGAGTATGTCATTAAGTATTGACGCAAACTGTATCTGCACAAGATCGAGGAAGACCACAACAATTTCACTAGATGAAGACTCTTGGGCAGAGTCCCACAGATACATGAAGGTGTTCAATTCATTCAGCAAACTGTGTCAGTGAAAGATCGAGCAGGACCATATTAGTTTCTCTAGATGAAGACCACGCCGCCAGTTTCTCTAGACGAAGACCACGCTGCCAGTTTCTCTAGACGAAGACCACGCCGCCAGTTTCTCTAGACGAAGACCATACCAGTTTCTCTAGACAAAGACCATACCAGTTTCTCTAGACAAAGACCATACCAGTTTTTCTAGACAAAGACCATACCAGTTTCTCTAGACAAAGACCATACCAGTTTCTCTAGACAAAGACCATACCAGTTTCTCTAGACAAAGACCATACCAGTTTTTCTAGACAAAGACCATACCAGTTTCTCTAGACAAAGACCATACCAGTTTCTCTAGACAAAGACCATACCAGTTTTTCTAGACAAAGACCATACCAGTTTCTCTAGACAAAGACCATACCAGTTTCTCTAGACAAAGACCATACCAGTTTCTCTAGACAAAGACCATACCAGTTTTTCTAGACAAAGACCATACCAGTTTCTCTAGACAAAGACCATACCAGTTTTTCTAGACAAAGACAATACCAGTTTCTCTAGACAAAGACCATACCAGTTTCTCTAGACAAAGACCATACCAGTTTCTCTAGACAAAGACTATACCAGTTTCTCTAGACAAAGACCATACCAGTTTCTCAAGACAAAGACCATACCAGTTTCTCTAGACAAAGACCATACCAGTTTCTCTAGACAAAGACCATACCAGTTTCTCTAGACAAAGACCATGCCAGTTTCTCTAGACAAAGACTCATTGCTGCTGCAGACTCCCAGAGAAGTATCAAGCTAACCACTCACACCATTGTCAAGCACCCGTGACACCTTCTCATGAAACTGCAGATGGAACCAGAGTAACCTCACATCTGCAGATAGAAAATGTAATCTGTGGCTTCTACACAAACTTATTCAAGTCATCACTTCCTCCACCCCACTCTCCAAACCAAATCACAGATACATCCCTCATTATTCCGAAATGTTGTCGGGTTACATTTCTTTGTAATAAATATAAGAATGAGTTGAAATGCTAGCTGTTATAAAGATGTTTTTCGTACAGTACATTGTTTTGACTGCCCCCCAGACATCAGCACAAGTCAATGCGCAAGCAAGTGTCCATAACTACATTCTCTTCCATGTCCCCGAGAGTGTTTGAGGTACTTCGGTTACCAACACTCAACGATTCAGTGTCCTACGTCAAGAACACAATCACCTTACTCAACAAAAACATAGAGGTATGGGCTCTTGACTGCTCAAGTCACTATTTTCACAATTGCTATTTTGCTTTTTTAATTCTACTTTTTGTTTGACAAAAAATATGTCAAGTTTTTGTGTGCTCATTGTTGGTTTTTGTTCATGTCAAGATCAATTATAAAGTGGAAAAAAAATACTTGATTTATTGTGGGAATAAGGAAGCATGTGGGATGGAAGACTAACATCTGGTCAGGCACAACATACTGATCAGACATGTTAGTCAGGGTCAGGCACAACATACTGATCAGACATGTTAGTCAGGGTCAGGCACAACATACTGATCAGACATGTTAGTCAGGGTCAGGCACAACATACTGATCAGACATGTTAGTCAGGGTCAGGCACAACATACTGATCAGACATGTTAGTCAGGGTCAGGCACAACATACTGATCAGACATGTTAGTCAGGGTCAGGCACAACATACTGATCAGACATGTTAAACTGTATAAAGCTTTAGTTAGACCTAGATTGGAGTACTGTGTACAGGTGTGGAGTCCTTATCATAGAGGGGACATAAACATGCTAGAAAGAATACAAAAAAGAGCGACAAAGATGATAGTGGGATTCCAGAATTACAGTTATGAGGAACGACTCAGAAAAACCGGCCTACAGTGTCTCGAAGAGAGAAGAATTCGTGGTGACTTAATACAGGTTTATTAAGATGATCAGAGAAATCGATAAATTAGACTATAACAAGTTTTTTTAAATACAGCCACCTACAATAACACGAGGGCATAGCTACAAGCTGATTAAAGAGAGGTCCAGGTTAGATAATCAGAAATGTTAGTCAGGGTCATGGTCAAGTACAATATACTGATCAAACATGTTAGGTAGAGTCAGGCACAACATACTGATCAGACATGTTAGTCAGGGTCAGGCACAACATACTGATCAGACATGTTAGTCAGGGTCAGGCACAACATACTAATCAGACATGTTAGTCAGGGTCATGGTCAAGCACAACATACTGATCAGACATGTTAGTCAGGGTCAGGCACAACATACTGATCAGACATGTTAGTCAGGGTCAGGCACAACATACTGATCAGACATGTTAGTCAGGGTCAGGCACAACATACTGATCAGACATGTTAGTCAGGTCAGGCACAACATACTGATCAGACATGTTAGTCAGGTCAGGCACAACATACTGATCAGACATGTTAGTCAGGGTCAGGCACAACATACTGATCAGACATGTTAGTCAGGGTCAGGCACAACGTACTGATCAGCCATGTTAGTCAGGGTCAGGCACAACATACTGATCAGCCATGTTAGTCAGGGTCAGGCACAACATACTGATCAGCCATGTTAGTCAGGGTCAGGCACAACCTACTGATCAGACATGTTAGTCAGGGTCAGGCACAACATACTGATCAGCCATGTTAGTCAGGGTTAGGCACAATATACTGATCAGACATGTTAGTCAGGGTCAGGCACAACATACTGATCAGACATGTTAGTCAGGGTCAGGCACAACATACTGATCAGACATGTTAGTCAGGGTCAGGCACAACATACTAATCAGACATGTTAGTCAGGGTCATGGTCAAGCACAACATACTGATCAGACATGTTAGTCAGGGTCAGGCACAACATACTGATCAGACATGTTAGTCAGGTCAGGCACAACATACTGATCAGACATGTTAGTCAGGGTCAGGCACAACATACTGATCAGACATGTTAGTCAGGTCAGGCACAACATACTGATCAGACATGTTAGTCAGGTCAGGCACAACATACTGATCAGACATGTTAGTCAGGGTCAGGCACAACATACTGATCAGACATGTTAGTCAGGGTCAGGCACAACGTACTGATCAGCCATGTTAGTCAGGGTCAGGCACAACATACTGATCAGCCATGTTAGTCAGGGTCAGGCACAACATACTGATCAGCCATGTTAGTCAGGGTCAGGCACAACCTACTGATCAGACATGTTAGTCAGGGTCAGGCACAACATACTGATCAGCCATGTTAGTCAGGGTTAGGCACAATATACTGATCAGACATGTTAGTCAGGGTCAGGCACAACATACTGATCAGACATGTTAGTCAGGGTTAGGCACAATATACTTATCAGACGCCGCCAAAGACAGATGTGTCAGACCAAAAGGTGCAAATATAACAGCCAAGCTGTAAACTAGTGACACAGCGCATTCCGTTCTTCGGACTACATCCTGCTACTTGCAAAGATCTGTACAGGGCTTGGTAGTGGGAGATTGAGAACGAATGTAGAAGAAGAAGAAGACTGATCAGACATGTTAGTCAGGGTTAGGTAAGATATATTGCACAAAACCCCCACCTCGGCTTTCTCGTAGCACTCCCTGAAAATGGGGCTATTTTCATGGCAGCCTGGTTAACACGGTGAGGGATCGACGGGAGCCTTGTAGTAGTGAGCGACATGCAGATGAAGCCAAGCATAGCACAACCTCCTGGAAGACCCTCGCCCACCTTCATCATCATGCTCGGAATGTGAGGGAAAGCTGCTGCAACCCGCCACTTAACGTCCTTTTCAGGGCACACAAAAGAGTAAACTGCTCATTGTGGGCATTCAAAACAAGAACAAGAACAACAACAAAGAAGCATGTGTTATGTGAATTGAGAACACTTGATAGGCAATAAAAACATATATAGATAAAGGCTGAGATACCACATCAGGATGACAAGAAAACTTTACCAACAATATCTTCTTCTTCTTCGTACGCTGTCAGACGTCAAATGGAATTTGTTTGAAGAAAGCAGCGGTCATCCTGAGGCTGTCGACACTGCCGTAGAGCTTGTCTAGTGTTGGCACTTGTGTGGTCACATGTGCTTTCTCTGGTCCTCGTATGTCGGGCAATTTTGCAGCAGATGTTACGTGGCTAACAATCTACTTAAAAAAATTTTCAACTGCCAAGAGTAATTTTGTATGCACAGCATAAACCCGGAACCTCAGAGTTTATTATCTGTTTACATTTTTTGAGACCAGGGGTTGGTTGAAACTTGCAAGATTCGAAAACCAACCATTTCACACTTTTGCTCACTCATGTCTTGAGAGAGAATCATCTGTTGAGAGAGAATCATCTGTTGAGAGAGAATCATCTGTTGAGAGACAATCATCTGTTGAGAGACAATCATCTGTTGAGAGACAATCATCTGTTGAGAGACAATCATCTGTTGAGAGACAATCATCTGTTGAGAGACAATCATCTGTTGAGAGACAATCATCTGTTGAGAGACAATCATCTGTTGAGAGACAATCATCTGTTGAGAGAGAATCATCTGTTGAGAGACAATCATCTGTTGAGAGACAATCATCTGTTGAGAGACAATCATCTGTTGAGAGACAATCATCTGTTGAGAGAGAATCATCTGTTGAGAGAGAATCATCTGAGAGAGAATCATCTGTTGAGAGAGAATCATCTGTTGAGAGAGAATCATCTGTTGAGAGAGAATCATCTGTTGAGAGAGAATCATCTGTTGAGAGAGAATCATCTGTTGAGAGAGAATCATCTGAGAGAGAATCATCTGTTGAGAGAGAATCATCTGTTGAGAGAGAATCATCTGTTGAGAGAGAATCATCTGTTGAGAGAGAATCAGCTTACCTCTCTGCTACAGCAGCTATAGATAGATACTATAAGCTTTGTCATCATCCATCTATTCTTTTGTGCACATACAATAATAATAGATTCGTCAATCGTCATCGATGAGGACCACTAACATCATCCCATGTCATACTACATCCTTAAGCTTGTGCCTGATCAAGCCAACGTGAGCGCGGAAAGTTCTATGACACGGCTGGTAAACATAATTTACAGTCACCTCTGGTACTCTCTCTGCTCTAGACTTCCTGATTGCACATCTATCCTGGGTTGCATGAACATGGAGGTACTCGCTGATTGCAATGCCAATCTGGGCCCATATCCTTCAAGGTTAAACGATTTTGAGGAAAGTTCTCCCAGGTGTTAATGCCTATTTGATAGCACCTAAGGGAATCTTTCAGGCTGTCCTTGAAACATTTTGTTCAACATCTCTGTGGTGATTTCCCTTCACTCAATTCACTATAGGAGCCTCTTTGGAAGTCTTGCATTCAAGCAAGGGGCCACCCCATCTCAGTTGTTTGTTGCAGAAAGGCATGAATACCTGGCATGTTGGCTCTGGATAGCACTTCATTATCTGCAATATGGTCCTGTCATTGAGTATGTAGTATCCATCTCAATGTGGAAATGATTTAGCCTCCTGACATCTTCAGTGTAGACAGTCCAGCTCTCACAAGCGGAGAAGGGGAGAATGGCAGCACTGTAGACCTTCAGTTTAGTCCTTGTGCTGATTCCTTGACATTTCTGCACTGTTGAACGCATTCGCCCAAAAGCTGTGCTCACCTTTACTATTCCAATAGCCAGCTCATCGGCAATAGCCACTGACCTCTACAGCATACTTCTGAGGTAGACACATTTTTCAATAAACTTGTAATCCCTGTTCCTTTGCATTCAATACATGGTTACAGAATCCATAGCATGATCTGTGTAGAAAAGAAATGAGACAGGAGAAAGAAAAAAAGAATAATTTATTCCCACAAAAAAAGTTCTTGTGTAAACAGAAGATATTTCTATCTGTAAATGTGTAGTTATAAAGTCTCATGTCTCAATGTGCTATTTCCAGGAATGTAGAAGTATTCATGTGAGGTCCTCCTACATCTACCTGAGGGGCATGTTCCATGCAGCAGAGGGCAGTGTGGAGTGTGCTCTCAGTGATCTGCTTAGCTTGTATGCCCACAATGCCAGGCTACTACCAATGGGGTGAGACTGCCTTTTTCTGCGTCCTCTTCTTTTGCTTTCTAATCTTCATCTGCTTCTTCTCTTGACTGTCTCCCAAACACTACTTCGGAAGGTGCAGAATGGATGGCTACGACATGAGTAGATAGCAGCGCTGGAGACCTCAAAACTCCAGGGGCTAGTGTGGATCTACTGTCCTGGTCATGCCGGGGTTCCAGGCAACGAGCGAGCTGATTTTTTGGCGTCACACGCACCCATAACATGCACAGTGGACATGGATAAAGGTGACATAGTGAAGGTTATCAAGGATCACCTGAGGGAAAACGACACTGCTTTGGATGAGTCTGCAAGGCACTGGCTGCTGCACTTTGGAATCAAATTAGGATTCAGTGGATCAGGGAACCTGAGAGGACGAAACAGGAAGATGTACAACCAACAGGCTACAGGCACCATCAGCATCCACACTTTGTGAAATCTGCTGAGAGAGACTGAGCACCTATGGGTATGCCCGGAGTGCAGTGAAGTCGACTCCTAGAACAGAACAGGTACCATGCAACTCACCAGAGGTACCAGGTCAGGAAGCACATTAGCCACCATGGTACCATACAACTCATCAGAGGTACCAGGTCAGGAAGCACACTAGCCACCATGGTACCATACAACTCACCAGAGGTACCAGGTCAGGAAGCACACTAGCCACCATGGTACCATACATCTCACCAGAGGTACCAGGTCAGGAAGCACACTAGCCACCATGGTACCATACAACTCACCAGAGGTACCAGGTCAGGAAGCACACTAGCCACCATGGTACCATACAACTCATCCAGCTTGTTTATGATTTGTCTTCAATAGTATCAAACTGCGGCCTGAAAAATCCATTTTTGAAAAACATTTTAGTTTCTGAAACATTAAAAAATCATATTTTGGACCGTATTTCTTTTATTCTAAGGCACAATTTTTTCTCTAAATTGGGAGGCTTGATTAAAATTGATAGCATCTTACAATTAGCATCAAAAAAGAAAATTGTCTGGTTTTGGGTGCGTGGGACAAATTTGGTAGGGGAGCTTTGCGTCGTTGTCTCATAATATTTTCACATAATTTAATATGAGCTTTTCTTATTTCCTTTATTGGTTTTTAATTTCTTGTAAACAAGATAGCACAGTGAAGCCTTGTTGAAAAGAAAAAGTTATTGTATACGTAGAAGAACTTTAAAATAGACAAGCAAAGTAAAAAATAGACATTGACAAATGTTTGTCAATATTGAAATGATCATAACTCCATATTTTCATGCAAGGCATAACCAAGGACTTTTCACAGGTAGATGAAGTTTTGTAACAGAGACACACACAAAAGGATTACGCATCACTTGTCAACCAATATAAGAAATAGCTTTCCAAGTCTCAAGAGGCTGATGCAGAAGGCTTATACTTGGTGCCAGATTATAGTTAACACATACAACATTTATTTCTCATTAATTTTCTGCAGACTTTCAACAGAAACACTGATTAACTTTTAGCAATGCATGATTGAATTAAGGAAAATTGTTAAAAAACTGATGAAATGCCTTCTTTGATAAGCTTCAAAATGACACTGTCAATGCAAAAGGGTGATAATGATTATAGGCTACAAAGAGCAGCATATCTCTGTGATGATATGTATAATTGCTATGGTCAAAAGTTGCAGCAGAATCTCATTTTCAACAGAAAAACACAGACCAAAGAATTCAATTTTTAAAAAAGATCTTCAGATGAATAATAACAGAGCTTCTGGAAGACTTCATAAATGTTGTGTGGAATAGATATCATGGCAGTCTTCAAAACTCATCTAGCATGCTAGTACTTCATGGACATTTGTCTGAACAGGTAACAAATAAGCCATGGCAACAGTGTAGTGACTTTGATGCTATTCCTGGGGGCATGACTAGCCAACTGCAGCCACTCAACGTTTTAGTGAACATACCATTGTCTTAGAGTCCCAGATATACATGTGTTCATGGAAATTAAAGGGTGCACATTACAATCAATGGTATCTTGGAAAGGATGTTATGTGGTAGAGTCTATGTTTCGCTGAGTAATTATCCTATCCAAGATATCCTGGTCACTCGATCAAATTAAGCTATGTGACAGCGTAGGCTTTTAAGTTGAGTAGTTTACTTATCTAAAGAGTTACAACATATATCTACACCACAACACAACTTCAACACAGTAAAACACAGTAAACACTATCCTGACCATAAAACAAAACAATATCATTTATTACAAGAATGAACGTTCCACAATATCAACAAAATGGAAAGAACTTCTAAACTAAATAATCATAAAATATATTTTTAACTACCACAGAAGATATAAGCAATAGCTGTTGATATCACTTCTGTAACTACCCACAAACCTAGGCTCTAAATCTATACCTACGACAATAAAACTTCACAACTCAAGAATCATTCTAGCTACAACTTAATGGCTCCAGTTAGCTCGTCATCCTTCTTCTGCACCCTCAACACACAATCAATAAACTTGTCCTCACGATCAGATTACGTACTCAGACAAATCTGTACACTCACACATAATCAGATCACATATTCAGTTCATTTATAATCAGTCAATCTGTGCATTCACATATAATCAGATCACGTACTCGCATATAATCACATCACTTACTCAGTCGATCTGTGCACTCAAACCCAATCAATTCTTATACTCAGGCGAAATGTACATTCATACACAATCATATCTTGTACTGTTCCCAGGATGTCCATCATAAGCACCTATTGAGTGCGACTGGCCAAACTCAAGGTGTATGATGGTACAATCATCCTGCAAACTATCACTTCCAGACTCACTGTCAGTCTTCCTGCCAGTCTGCCGAGTTTATTTCCACAGAGTATTTTAGTCTCAAGCAACAACATAGCTGTTCAATGGTCTTCTGTGAGTTGTCTGATTTAGCCATCACTCCAATTTGGAACTGTGCCATTTAAAATGTCATTGGTTGTCTATCCACGAGTCACTGTCATTCTAAATGTGGTAGCCTGTTGTGGAAGTATCAGACTGCCAACAACCTCCATCCCTGTCAAATCTGATGCCATAGTGGTCACCTCCGACACCCACCTCTGTACCAGACAAAGTCTTCCACCTAACGTGTTCTTAACCACTCGCTTCTTTGTCGAAACGGTGATTGACCCTGGCGTGACCTGCATCTGTCCAACGCATTAAGGCAACCTTTGTTTCTTAGAGTCGCCTACCCAATCTCCCCTGCCCTAAACGCCCATGCTCCAGCTGGAACTGTCACAGTTATATGGTTTATATGTGTTATGTGTAATTAAATGTGTTGATTGATTTCATTTGTCAAATATTACATTTGAAAAAAATGTTTATAAATATGCTGAAGTCAGAAATTTGTACAATTACAATACATTGTAAAATGAATTCACTCTAGGCTAATTCGCTCTATGGCTAAATTCTCAAGAATGTGACTCAGTCGTAAATTAAGACCCTATTGTACGTATGTTTCAGATTAGTTCATAAGCTGCTTCTCTTGGTGCCAGAAGCAGAAAGAGAAGAAATGTTACGGAAGAGGGGGATTACCGATCTCCATGACCCTACACCTGGGCGACTGGCACCTCGTCCAAAGCTCATGCGCAAGCTCACCATTCCAGATTGCGATCTCAGTTTGTATCACTCACTTCTCTCATTTTGCTTCAGTTACCTGCATTTTGTCTTGTCTCTGTCCTCATTCTTTAATGCATATCTACAATTACATATGTTCATGAGGGTAGCGACTACATCATGTACAACACATTGATATAGAAACCTACCACAGCAAAAATAGGCACAGTGCTTTGGTGCAGGCTTCCTAAAGGAGGCCAACTATAGTGATAGCTCCATAAGTTTAACTTGAGTCAACAAGGGATAAGACAAGTCAATCAAACTTGATCATTTGTATTCAACCATCTGTGTGTGACAATGTGAATCCTATTGATCAAGTCAATGTGGGCAAATGACCTAATGGATTTTCTTGCAGCTGTAGACAAAGGACCTACATGATATACTTACAGCTGTAGACAAATGACCTACAGGAAATACAGCTGTAGACAAAGGACCTACAGGAAATTCTTACAGCTGTAGACAAAGGACCCAGAATTTGTGCTACATTGATCCCAGCACAACTCCTACAGACAAGTGAGGCTGTCATGTCCTGCTTTGTCCATATTATTGAATGCTGCAGCAGAGGATGAAAACATCCAACCAGCTAATGATACATTCTATCCTCAAATATATTAACGAAAAGTTCCTACATTCTATCCTCAAATATATCAACAAAAAGTTCCTACATTCTATCCTCAAATATATCAACAAAAAGCTCCTACATTCTATCCTCAAATATATCAACAAAAAGTTCCTACATTCTATCCTCAAATATATCAACAAAAAGCTCCTACATTCTATCCTCAAATATATCAACAAAAAGCTCCTACATTCTATCCTCAAATATATCAACAAAAAGTTCCTACATTCTATCCTCAAATATATCAACAAAAAGCTCCTACATTCTATCCTCAAATATATCAACAAAAAGCTCCTACATTCTATCCTCAAATATATCAACAAAAAGCTCCTACATTCTATCCTCAAATATATCAACAAAAAGCTCCTACATTCTATCCTCAAATATATCAACAAAAAAGCTCCTACATTCTATCCTCAAATATATCAACAAAAAGCTCCTACATTCTATCCTCAAATATATCAACAAAAAGCTCCTACATTCTATCCTCAAATATATCAACAAAAAGCTCCTACATTCTATCCTCAAATATATCAACAAAAAGCTCCTACATTCTATCCTCAAATATATCAACAAAAAAGCTCCTACATTCTATCCTCAAATATATCAACAAAAAGTTCCTACATTCTATCCTCAAATATATCAACAAAAAGCTCCTACATTCTATCCTCAAATATATCAACAAAAAGTTCCTACATTCTATCCTCAAATATATAAAACAAAAAGTTATTACATTCTATCCTCAAATATATCAACAAAAAGCTCCTACATTCTATCCTCAAATATATCAACAAAAAGTTCCTACATTCTATCCTCAAATATATCAACAAAAAGCTCCTACATTCTATCCTCAAATATATCAACAAAAAGTTCCTACATTCTATCCTCAAATATATCAACTAAAAGCTCCTACATTCTATCCTCAAATATATCAACAAAAAGCTTCTACATTCTATCCTCAAATATATCAACAAAAAGCTTCTACATTATATCCTCAAATATATCAACAAAAAGCTCCTACATTCTATCCTCAAATATATCAACAAAAAGTTCCTACATTCTATCCTCAAATATATCAACAAAAAGTTCCTACATTCTATCCTCAAATATATCAACAAAAAGCTCCTACATTCTATCCTCAAATATATCAACAAAAAGCTTCTACATTCTATCCTCAAATATATCAACAAAAAGCTCCTACATTCTATCCTCAAATATATCAACAAAAAGTTCCATCTTATCCTCAAATATATTAACAAAAAGTTCCTACATTCTATCCTCAAATATATCAACAAAAAGCTCCTACATTCTATCCTCAAATATATCAACAAAAGCTCCTACATTCTATCCTCAAATATATCAACAAAAAGTTCCTACATTCTATCCTCAAATATATCAACAAAAAGCTCCTACATTCTATCCTCAAATATATCAACAAAAAGTTCCATCTTATCCTCAAATATATCAACAAAAAGCTTCTACATTCTATCCTCAAATATATCAACAAAATGCTCCTACATTCTATTCTCAAATATATGAACAAAAAGTTCCATCTTATCCTCAAATATATCAACAAAAAGTTCCTACATTCTATCCTCAAATATATCAACAAAAAGTTCCATCTTATCCTCAAATATATCAACAAAAAGCTTCTACATTCTATCCTCAAATATATCAACAAAAAGTTCCATCTTATCCTCAAATATATCAACAAAAAGTTCCTACATTCTGTCCTGAAAAATATCAACAAAAAGCTCCTACATTCTATCCTCAAATATATCAACAAAAAGTTCCATCTTATCCTCAAATATATCAACAAAAAGCTTCTACATTCTATCCTCAAATATATCAACAAAAAGTTCCATCTTATCCTCAAATATATCAACAAAAAGTTCCATCTTATCCTCAAATATATCAACAAAAAGTTCCATCTTATCCTCAAATATATCAACAAAAAGCTCCTACATTCTATCCTCAAATATATCAACAAAAAGCTCCTACATTCTATCCTCAAATATATCAACAAAAAGCTCCTACATTCTATCCTCAAATATATCAACAAAAAGTTCCTACATTCTATCCTCAAATATATCAACAAAAAGCTCCTACATTCTATCCTCAAATATTTCAACAAAAAGTTCCATCTTATCCTCAAATATATCAACAAAAAGCTTCTACATTCTATCCTCAAATATATCAACAAAAAGTTCCATCTTATCCTCAAATATATCAACAAAAAGTTCCTACATTCTATCCTCAAATATATCAACAAAAAGTTCCATCTTATCCTCCAATATATCAACAAAAAGCTTCTACATTCTATCCTCAAATATATCAACAAAAAGTTCCATCTTATCCTCAAATATATCAACAAAAAGTTCCTACATTCTGTCCTGAAAAATATCAACAAAAAGCTCCTACATTCTATCCTCAAATATATCAACAAAAAGTTCCATCTTATCCTCAAATATATCAACAAAAAGCTTCTACATTCTATCCTCAAATATATCAACAAAAAGTTCCATCTTATCCTCAAATATATCAACAAAAAGCTCCTACATTCTATCCTCAAATATATCAACAAAAAGTTCCATCTTATCCTCAAATATATCAACAAAAAGTTCCATCTTATCCTCAAATATATCAACAAAAAGTTCCATCTTATCCTCAAATATATCAACAAAAATGCTTCTACATTCTATCCTCAAATATATCAACAAAAAGTTCCTATTTTCTATCCTCAAATATATCAACAAAAAGCTCCTATTTTATATCCTCAAATATATCAACAAAAAGTTCCTATTTTCTATCCTCAAATATATCAACAAAAAGCTCCTATTTTATATCCTCAAATATATCAACAAAAAGCTCCTACATTCTATCCTCAAATATATCAACTAAAAACTCCTACATTCTTCAAATATATCAACTAAAACTCCTACATTCTATACTCAAATATATCAACTAAAAACTCCTACATTCTTCAAATATATCAACTAAAAACTCCTACATTCTATACTCAAATATATCAACTAAAAACTCCTACATTCTTCAAATATATCAACAAAAAACTCCTACATTCTATACTCAAATATATCAACTAAAAACTCCTACATTCTTCAAATATATCAACTAAAAACTCCTACATTCTATACTCAAATATATCAACTAAAAACTCCTACATTCTATACTCAAATATATCAACTAAAAACTCCTACATTCTTCAAATATATCAACAAAAAACTCCTACATTCTATACTCAAATATATCAACTAAAAACTCCTACATTCTTCAAATATATCAACAAAAAACTCCTACATTCTATACTCAAATATATCAACTAAAAACTCCTACATTCTTCAAATATATCAACTAAAAACTCCTACATTCTATACTCAAATATATCAACTAAAAACTCCTACATTCTTCAAATATATCAACAAAAAACTCCTACATTCTATACTCAAATATATCAACTAAAAACTCCTACATTCTTCAAATATATCAACAAAAAACTCCTACATTCTATACTCAAATATATCAACTAAAAACTCCTACATTCTTCAAATATATCAACAAAAAGCTCCTACATTCTTCAAATATATCCACTAAAAACTCCTACATTCTTCAAATATATCCACTAAAAACTCCTACATTCTTCAAATATATCAACTAAAAACTCCTACATTCTTCAAATATATCCACTAAAAACTCCTACATTCTTCAAATATATCAACTAAAAACTCCTACATTCTTCAAATATATCCACTAAAAACTCCTACATTCTTCAAATATATCAACTAAAAACTCCTACATTCTTCAAATATATCCACTAAAAACTCCTACATTCTTCAAATATATCCACTAAAAACTCCTACATTCTTCAAATATATCAACTAAAAACTCCTACATTCTTCAAATATATCCACTAAAAACTCCTACATTCTTCAAATATATCCACTAAAAACTCCTACATTCTTCAAATATATCCACTAAAAACTCCTACATTCTTCAAATATATCAACTAAAAACTCCTACATTCTTCAAATATATCCACTAAAAACTCCTACATTCTTCAAATATATCCACTAAAAACTCCTACATTCTTCAAATATATCCACTAAAAACTCCTACATTCTTCAAATATATCCACTAAAAACTCCTACATTCTTCAAATATATCCACTAAAAACTCCTACATTCTTCAAATATATCCACTAAAAACTCCTACATTCTTCAAATATATCCACTAAAAACTCCTACATTCTTCAAATATATCCACTAAAAACTCCTACATTCTTCAAATATATCCACTAAAAGCTCCTACATTCTTCAAATATATCAACAAAAAGCTCCTACATTCTTCAAATATATCAACAAAAAGCTCCTACATTCTTCAAATATATCAACTAAAAACTCCTACATTCTTCAAATATATCAACAAAAAGCTCCTACATTCTTCAAATATATCAACAAAAAGCTCCTACATTCTTCAAATATATCAACAAAAAGCTCCTACATTCTTCAAATATATCAACTAAAAACTCCTACATTCTTCAAATATATCAACAAAAAGCTCCTACATTCTTCAAATATATCAACAAAAAGCTCCTACATTCTTCAAATATATCAACAAAAAGCTCCTACATTCTTCAAATATATCAACAAAAAGCTCCTACATTCTTCAAATATATCAACTAAAAACTCCTACATTCTTCAAATATATCAACAAAAAGCTCCTACATTCTATACTCAAATATATCAACAAAAAGCTCCTACATTCTTCAAATATATCAACTAAAAACTCCTACATTCTTCAAATATATCAACAAAAAGCTCCTACATTCTTCAAATATATCAACTAAAAACTCCTACATTCTTCAAATATATCAACTAAAAACTCCTACATTCTTCAAATATATCAACAAAAAGCTCCTACATTCTTCAAATATATCAACTAAAAACTCCTACATTCTTCAAATATATCAACAAAAAGCTCCTACATTCTTCAAATATATCAACAAAAAGCTCCTACATTCTTCAAATATATCAACTAAAAACTCCTACATTCTTCAAATATATCAACAAAAAGCTCCTACATTCTATACTCAAATATATCAACAAAAAGCTCCTACATTCTTCAAATATATCAACTAAAAACTCCTACATTCTTCAAATATATCAACAAAAAGCTCCTACATTCTTCAAATATATCAACAAAAAGCTCCTACATTCTTCAAATATATCAACTAAAAACTCCTACATTCTTCAAATATATCAACAAAAAGCTCCTACATTCTATACTCAAATATATCAACAAAAAGCTCCTACATTCTTCAAATATATCAACTAAAAGCTCCTACATTCTATACTCAAATATATCAACAAAAAACTCCTACATTCTTCAAATATATCAACTAAAAGCTCCTACATTCTATACTCAAATATATCAACAAAAAGCTCCTACATTCTTCAAATATATCAACTAAAAACTCCTACATTCTTCAAATATATCAACAAAAAGCTCCTACATTCTTCAAATATATCCACTAAAAACTCCTACATTCTTCAAATATATCAACTAAAAACTCCTACATTCTTCAAATATATCAACTAAAAGCTCCTACATTCTATACTCAAATATATCAACAAAAAGCTCCTACATTCTTCAAATATATCCACTAAAAACTCCTACATTCTTCAAATATATCCACTAAAAACTCCTACATTCTTCAAATATATCCACTAAAAACTCCTACATTCTTCAAATATATCCACTAAAAACTCCTACATTCTTCAAATATATCCACTAAAAACTCCTACATTCTTCAAATATATCCACTAAAAACTCCTACATTCTTCAAATATATCCACTAAAAACTCCTACATTCTTCAAATATATCCACTAAAAACTCCTACATTCTTCAAATATATCAACTAAAAACTCCTACATTCTTCAAATATATCAACTAAAAACTCCTACATTCTGTCCTCAAATATATCAACAAAAAGCTCCTACATTCTATACTCAAATATATCCACTAAAAACTCCTACATTCTTCAAATATATCAACTAAAAACTCCTACATTCTATCCTCAAATATATCAACAAAAAGCTCCTACATTCTATACTCAAATATATCCACTAAAAACTCCTACATTCTTCAAATATATCAACTAAAAACTCCTACATTCTATCCTCAAATATATCAACAAAAAGCTCCTACATTCTATACTCAAATATATCCACTAAAAACTCCTACATTCTTCAAATATATCAACTAAAAACTCCTACATTCTATCCTCAAATATATCAACAAAAAGCTCCTACATTCTATACTCAAATATATCCACTAAAAACTCCTACATTCTTCAAATATATCAACTAAAAACTCCTACATTCTATCCTCAAATATATCAACAAAAAGCTCCTACATTCTATACTCAAATATATCCACTAAAAACTCCTACATTCTTCAAATATATCAACTAAAAACTCCTACATTCTATCCTCAAATATATCAACAAAAAGCTCCTACATTCTATACTCAAATATATCCACTAAAAACTCCTACATTCTTCAAATATATCAACTAAAAACTCCTACATTCTATCCTCAAATATATCAACAAAAAGCTCCTACATTCTATACTCAAATATATCCACTAAAAACTCCTACATTCTTCAAATATATCAACTAAAAACTCCTACATTCTATCCTCAAATATATCAACAAAAAGCTCCTACATTCTATACTCAAATATATCAACTAAAAACTCCTACATTCTATCCTCAAATATATCAACAAAAAGCTCCTACATTCTATACTCAAATATATCCACTAAAAACTCCTACATTCTTCAAATATATCCACTAAAAACTCCTACATTCTTCAAATATATCCAAACGCAGCTCTTTTCTTGTTGGGATAAATACAAATAAAACAAATTTGAATGTTAAAATAAGTTTATATTTTCCTAGCTATATTTATAATACATATTTGTTATTTACGAGGCGGGTTCAAATGAAACCGGACCAAACTGCAACAAGTTAACATTTGTACGATGCACATGATGACGTCATTTCTAATGTAAGCAGCACATACCAACCGCCAAGTTTGCAAAATTTCATTATCCTCAGACTCAGTTTCCTCAGCAGATCATTGAAAATATGGCGGGTGTCATACAGAGTCCATCCAGAGTTGATCAGCAAACGTTGATTCGGTTTCAAACAGCTCAAGGATGTCGACCAACTGACATTCATCGCAGAATGCAGACAGTGTATGGTGACAAAAGTGTGCCGAAGACAACAGTGAAGAACTGGACAACGATGTTTAAAGTAGAGACGCGAGTTAACGAAAGTTCTTCCGAGACCAGGTCAGGCACATGTGGATGTGTTAACTCACGTCCTTGAAAATATGATTGAAAATATTACTGTTGGAGAACTGTTTGGCTCAAGTGACCATCAAATCAGCTGTTGGGATCTTATAGTAGGGAAAGAAGTAAACATAAACACGAGAACATACGACTACTCTAAGGCAGATGTTAAGAAGATGAAAGAGGCAGCGAGCCACATAATCTGAAAAGATATTGTAGGAGGAACAGATGTTGAACAGGAGTAGGATAATATTAAAACAGTTCTAGAAAAGGTAGGAGCGCATGGCTGAATGGTTTCGAGGCCTACAAGTCAACAAGGAGGGCAACAGTTCAAATCCCTGGTATGGCATATGTTGTTTTTCTCTTGGAGGTGAAATAAACAAACGAAGCCATCACACGACATGGCGACAACAGTGGTGAAGCGGTCTATAGTCCTCAAGCGTTAAAACTCCTTGACTATTTTTTTTCTAGAAAAGCTAAAAGAGGAATGTGTTTCATGTAGGGAGGTAAACCCCAAGTGTAAATAGTGAATAACTAGATTTGAAGTTAAATGTAGAAGAGCTAAAAATAAAGCATGGAAAAAAATATATAGAGGCAGGTAAATCAAAAGAAACATATTTAAAATATTTGGACAAGCAGAACATATCTCAGAAAGCGAATAAAACAGAAAAAATAGACACAGAAAAAAAACTTGCTCAGAGGATCAAGACTGACAGTAAAAGCTTCTTCTCTTATGTTAGAAATAAACAAAGAACGGAAGACAAAGTAGGCCCTCTCATAGACAGTACAGGGAAAATAATAAGTGAGAATAGGGAGGCTGCTAATCTGCTCAATCAGTACTTTGGCACAGTCTTCACAAAGGAGGACTGCTCCGAGATCCCAGAGCCTATAGATATTTTTCAAAGAGACATGAATACAGCGAGATTAAGATAAATGTATTACAGAGGAAATGGTTTTTAAAAAATTGGAGGACTTGAAAGTTGATAAATGTCCAGGTCAAGATGGTATTCATCCAAAATTGCTGTTTGAAATTAGAGACCAACTAGCAAAACCATTGGCTATATTATGTTCTCAATCACTTGAACAAGGGTTGTTCCACGGGATTGGAAAGACGCAGGAGTGATCCCCTTATTCAAAAAGGACAAAAAATCAGATCCAGCAAACTATAGACCGGTGAGCTTAACGAGCAAAGTCTGTAAATTGTTAGAGTCAATAATCAAAGAAAACATTGTAATGCATTTAGATAAATTTAATCTAATCAGAAATAGTCAGCATGGGTTTACCAGAGGGAGATCATGCTTAACAAATCTATTAGAATTCATGGAGGAGGTTACTAAAATCATAGATAAAGGGGAGCCAGTGGATGTTATTTATCTAGACTTTGCAAAGGCCTTTGATAGAGTACCTCATCAAAGATTATTTCGAAAGTTGAAATCACATGGAATAGGGGGGGAAGTTGCATCTTCAGGAGAACTCATAGCATTAACCCAGATGTTTATACACAATATTACTGGTTGCAGGCGTTTGACTTCCCATGAAATCTTCCGTAGCTAACTGTAGTTTTTTTATCAGGTAAAGGTTCATTTGTCAACAATGTTTATAAACATGCACCAGTCAGGAGCTGATAAGATGTATTCAGTAACGGACATACATGTTTTCTGGTGATTCACTGGACCACTGAGTTGTCAATCTAACCATGGTGTCTGGTGTGACTATATCATATGTTATAGTTTGCACTGGTTTTCACTGTGATTCCGTTAACTTAACATCTTTATACTGGTTTAGAAAACTCTGCAGATTCTGTATACAACCAGTTTCATTTATATTTCCTTGCTCTAAGAGCTATGCACATCTAATCTATTCTTAAATGCATTAATTGTACCCACCTCCACTACTTCATGACGCACTGCATTTCAAACATTCACCAGTCACTGAATAAAAAAATATTTCTTAATATCTAATGTTGACCATTCTTTAGTTAATTTCTAGCTATGCCCTCTTGTTCTTGTAGGTGGTTGTATTCTGAAAAACTAGTTATAATCTAATTTATCCGTTCCTCTGATCATCTTATAGACCTGTATTGTCACCTCAGATTCTTCTCTCTTCTAGACACTGTAGGCCAGTTGTTCTGAGTCTTCCCTCATAACTGTAATTCTAGAATCCCACTTTCAGCTTTGTAGCTCTTCTTGTGTTGTTTGACTAGGTCTTGAAGACTTTGTCAAGGCTACCTCTCTGTTGGAAATGGCTACAGATCATGACACCATACAGAGGCTGTTCGTGGCACTTGCTTATCCAGACAGACCAACACGTGAGTATCAGGCCACTAAGATATAGCTTGGCTGGAGCATGTTAACATTCCCATGTTTATGCAGGCAATCTCAGTACAGTGTCTAACATGATCAGTTTGAAGCAGGCAATCTCAGTACAGTATCTAACTGGTTCAGTTTGAAGCAGGCAATCTCAGTACAGTATCTAACTGGATCAGTTTGAAGCAGGCAATCTCAGTACAGTATCTAACAGGATCAATTTGAAGCAGAAAATTTCAGTACAGCATCTAACAGGATCAGTTTGAAGCAGGCAATCTCAGTACAGCATTTAACAGGATCAGTTTGAAGCAGGCAATCTCAGTACAGCATCTAACAGGATCAGTTTGAAGCAGGCAATCTCAGTACATCATCTAACAGGATCAGTTTGAAGCAGGCATTCTCAGTACAGCATCTAACAGGATCAGTTTGAAGCAGGCAATCTCAGTACAGCATCTAACAGGATCAGTTTGAAGCAGGCAATCTCAGTACAGCATCTAACAGGATCAGTTTGAAGCAGGCAATCTCAGTACAGCATCTAACAGGATCATTTTGAAGCAGGCAATCTTAGTACAGCATCTAACAGGATCAGTTTGAAGCAGGCAATCTCAGTACAGCATCTAACAGGATCAGTTTGAAACAGGCAATCTCAGAACAGCATCTAACAGGATCAGTTTAAAGCAGGCAATCTCAGTACAGAATCTAACAGGATCAGTTTGAAGCAGGCAATCTCAGTACAGCATCTAACAGGATCAATTTGAAACAGGCAATCTCATTACATCATCTAACAGGATCAGTTTGAAGCAGACAATCTCAGTACAGCATCTAACAGGATCAGTTTGAAGCAGGCAATCTCAGTACAGCACCTAACAGGATCAGTTTGAAGCAGGCAATCTCAGTACAGCATCTAACAGGATCAGTTTGAAGCAGGCAATCTCAGTACAGCATCTAGCAGGATCAGTTTGAAGCAGGCAATCTCAGTACAGCATCTAACAGGATCAGTTTGAAGCAGGCAATCTCACAACAGCATCTAACAGGATCAGTTTGAAGCAGGCAATCTCAGTACAGCATCTAACAGGATCAGTTTGAAGCAGGCAATCTCAGTTTCAGCATCTAACAGGATCAGTTTGAAGCAGGCAATCTCAGTACAGCATCTAACAGGATCAGTTTGAAGCAGGCAATCTCAGTACAGCATCTAACAGGATCAGTTTGAAGCAGGCAATCTCAGTACAGTATCTAACATGATCAGTTTGCAGCAGGCAATCTCAGTACAGCATCTAACAGGATCAGTTTGAAGCAGGCAATCTCAGTACAGTATCTAACAGGATCAGTTTGAAGCAGGCAATCTCAGTACAGCATCTAACAGGATCAGTTTGAAGCAGGCAATCTCAGTACAGCATCTAACAAGATCAATTTGAAGCAGGCAATCTCAGTACAGCATCTTACAGGATCAGTTTGAAACAGGCAATCTCAGTACAGCATCTAACAGGATCAGTTTGAAGCAGGCAATCTCAGTACAGCATCTAACAGGATCAGTTTGAAGCAGGCAATCTCAGTACATTATCTAACATGATCAGTTTGAAGCAGGCAATCTCAGTACAGCATCTAACAGGATCAGTTTGAAGCAGGCAATCTCAGTACAGCATCTAACATGATCAGTTTGAAGCAGGCAATCTCAGTACAGCATCTAACATGATCAGTTTGAAGCAGGCAATCTCAGTATATCATCTAACAGAATCATTTTGAAGCAGGCAATCTCAGTATAGCTTTTAACAGGATCCGTTTGAAGCAGGCAATCTCAGTACAGTATCTAACAGGATCAGTTTGAAGATAACTACACAATTTAAGCAGACGTTGTGATTCACCCAAAGGCCATGCATATTTCCTGCTGGGCTGCCATTAGTTGAGGTTAATATGTGTGCCCATGTCAGGGATACGAAGGAATCCATGAAGCTCGTGTGTTAGTTCCAGAAAGGGATACTAAGGAATCCATGAAGCTCGTGTGTTAGTTCCAGAAAGGGATACTAAGGAATCCATGAAGCTCGTGTGTTAGTTCCAGAAAGGGATACTAAGGAATCCAAGAAGCTCGTGTGTTAGTCCCAGAAAGGGATACGAAGGAATCCATGAAGCTCGTGTGTTAGTTCCAGAAAGGGATACTAAGGAATCCAAGAAGCTCGTGTGTTAGTCCCAGAAAGGGATACTAAGGAATCCATGAAACTCGTGTGCGAGCCCCAGAGTTAGACATTAACTGAGACCTTCAATTACTTTTAAGCAGTTTATCCTGAAAACAAGCAATCTTCTAGTACTCACATTACCTAGTTAGTGTTCAGGGATGCAGCAACTGCATCAGAGTGACAGGACATTAAGAATTGCCTGCTGGAAACATGTTGAGTACTCAGCATTAAACATTGATTTGTTGGAATGCAACCTATAATCTTGTCTTAAGTTGAACATTTTGCTGGCCCGGAGGACCCACTATTGTTGAGGTGGATGGTTGGAAGTGTTGGTAGGTGGATGGATGGGAGAGTTGGGTGGTTGATGGATTGAAGATTTGGGAGGTGAATGAGTGGGAGAGTTTGGAGTTTTTAAACTGAAAGTGAATGTCCTCCAATTCACATGCTAACTCATTCACAAACATATTTATCATGTGTAACAAACCACCGCCATCCGCTCATTCACTTAACCAATCACATCACGACCGAGAAGGTAGTACAGCAAGGAGACCCCATTTCACCAAACCTATTCTCTGCTTGTCTGAAGTTAACGATGAGGCACTGCGACTAGGATAACTATGACATCAAAATCAATGGAAGAAGAGTGAACCATCTCAGATTCGCAGATGACGTCCTCATCACAGGGACGTGTCTAGAAGCGACAGACATGCTGCGGTCACTAGAGACGGAAGGCAGGAAAGTAGGTCTAGTCGTAAACCTAAGATAGACCAGGGCAACCGTTTCGCAGAGCCCAACCTAATATTCTTGAATTGAACGTCCATAGGGGATCAAGATGCTGCAGTATTCAGTGACCCATAGCTGACTACTAGCATCAGGGCCAGCGAACCATAGCTGCCAAGACCCTTCTACACCTCCACGTGGTGATCCTGGATAACAGGCTGCAGCAGGGCAGACTGGCTAAGGAGAAGGGATCGAAGAGGGAATGCTAACCCGGTACTAAAAAAATGCTTGCTGAAGTCAGATGTGTTGGACCGAAAGGTGCAAATATCGCAGCCAAGCTGTAAACTACGACACAACGCATTCCGTTCTCTGGACTACATTCTGCTACTTAAGCCCTTTCAGGGTTTGGTAGCGGGAGATTGAGAACGAACGAAGAAGAAGAAGAAGAAGAACGCCCATAGAGGACGCTGATGAATATGCCTACGTGGGAAGGCTCCTCAACATGGAGAACAACATAAAATCTGACAATTGCCAGATGGAAACGAGCGGGCCGGGCAGCCTTCAACTCCATCATGACAGCAACAGACGCCACAAAATACATCAGACTACGTGTGGACATCTTTGACTCGGTAGTCCTCTGCTATGGTAGCGAAAACTAGTCTCTAATAAAAGCAGCAGAGAACCAACTGAGAGCAGCACACGCATCTCTAGAACAACGCCTCTTGGACATAACTCTCAGACAACAGCTTCGAGCTTAAGACGACAATTCAAAATTTGAATCTGTAGAGAATGACAGTTGTAACCCAACACTACTATGAAATCTAAAAAGAAAAATAGAAAGTAAATCTTCATTTATGTCTGTAATCTTCCAGTAAACATGTGATTGGCAGAATTGTAGAGTGCACTCTTCTCATGGTAAAGGTACAAGGTTTGATTCCCATTATCGATATCATCCAGTTGATCCAGCTTTAAATTAATACTTAGGAAAGAAAAGACAGCAAGGAAGGGATCTGGCAACACTATCTCATAAAAACTTAGATCTAGTACAATGAAGAACACTTTATCCCAGACAGCAGCATCTCCTGTGGGACATCCTTTAGATTTTTGTCTTGCAGTTATACCACATTCAATCCATTGTACATATGAGTAATGAGGTGACCAGCTAGTCTGTGTATTATATGAGTAATGAGGTGACCAGCTAGTCTGTGTTTCAGATGTGGATAAATACACGTTTGATGTTCTGCGGCTATGCTACAATGATAACCTGGCACAGTGCGATGCTCTGGTGCTTCCAGCTGACAGCTTACAGGTGAGACAACCAAGTTGGGCCACTGTGGGCAGTTGGATTTATCTGGCCATGTCTTGTTGTTCACACACTCATTCTACCAGTTCTTGTTCTCATCATTCCACCATTTTAGCTCATCTATGACCACCACTGCGTCCTCAGAGGAAGCCTGCATCAGGCCATCTGGGTGTGCTGTTGAGAGTGGGGATTTATGTATCACTATGTTAAATGTGATACGGTTGTCAGCACCATTCACATCCAACTTGGATGGCATGCAGGGTACTAAGTTGTTCACATCTGGGCCAGCTGGAACATGCTGATCAGGACCTCATTACATAGTTCTCTATGCACCTCAAAACAGGCTATATTACAGCAGCCAGGCCAACAAGGTGGGAATTATTACTGTCATCTTGAGCATATTGAGAGGCCTAATATGGCACTATAGCAAAGAGGACACAGCCCCACCTTTTTCAGTACATCCGAGAATGAAATAGCCACTACAACCTGCTACCAGAGAACAATTGTCAAGAGTGAAGGACTGAGCACTACCAGAGAACAACAACAGCAATGATGACGGCATGTAGGAACCTGTTCTGTCTGTTCTCCATAGGGAGCACACCATGATTGACATGGCCACACACATGTAGAGTCCAAGTAAAGGACACAGTTGGAGTTGCAATGAGAAGAGATGATTGTGGACATGAAGTTGGCATGTACAGATGTAACTCATTTAATCTGAGATGACCATGTCGGACTCCCAGGAAATGAAATGCCTGATAAGCTGGCCTAAAGCAAAGTTGAAACCACAGCTACAACCCTGAAAAACAACAATATGCAGGAATGGCTAAATTGTTGGGGTCCATCCCAGACTGGCTGAATATACTTTGTACACCAAACAAATCCAGATCCAAGTACTCAGCCAAGCTGTGGAAAAGTAGAGAATGGTTTGATCTCCAAGCTGAGAGCAGGCCATGGGAGGGAACAAAATTACAGATTCTGTCACCACCACCAAATATGGGTGAAATACCTTCTGACCCTGTGCCAAGGACTAACTGACCTGCTGCTCCCCCCCACACCCCACCATACACTGTACACATCACACAACAACTGAGGAAAATCTGTGCTTCTGTCCAGGAGGTATTGGGCTCACAGCTAAAGGGGTTATGTCATCATCATCATGAGTCTAAGATGAATGAAAGCATATCATGATTGGCTTGTGTACATTAACCAGATTGATGCATCTTATTATACAACTGACATACCTAACAACTTATCTACCTGTCCCTAATCCTACCCATCCAGCTGCAAGGTCCAGAGGGCCAGCTGTGTACACACTCAACAGTCAAACTGTTGGTCATTATCTTTTTGAGTACTCAGCACTCAACAATGTTAGTGAAATACTTCTTCCTTCAAGGCTGGAATAATGTAGTAGTTTGTATGGAACTAAATAACAACTAACAAACACATGCACATACCCATTACATGACATTGGGATGAAGGAGTGCTGTTGTATCCATGACAACAACACCATCAACTAACCTAGCTTGTCGTACAGTCTGTTTAGGCTTCTACTTACTTCACCTACTTCTCTGTATAATCATTTCATTCTTCTATTCACTTTTTCAAATATGAATCTCTAGCCTAGCGAAGTGATTCTCAAAGTTTCCAACCTCATCAAGACTGACTTTGGAATGGGCAGAATTGTTCTAACAGATAAAAGGTAGGACCCCCACCTCAGTTCATGTGGTTGTGTCAGTGAATACACTCACATATCTTCCCAACTATATTCATTGTCATTGTTATGATTTGATAGTTATTATTCATGTTGTTCCTTGCCTCTAATGAAGATCTTTTGCTCATAACATAAGGTTTGTTTGTATTCTAATGTGCTTTCTGAGCTATGCTTATTGATGTAATTATTATCATGCTGTTATATGTTAGCTGGCTGATCATCTCATCTGCATGTTCATTTGTTAATCGTTAATATTTTGTTCTATTTGAGAGCAAGACGAGGTCTTTGCTGTAATATGGGAAGCTGTGGTCAACTATTGTATTGCTAAAACACGCACAGTAATGTCAGCACTCTTAAATTGAATGTCATGGAAGAGTGAAATCTCTGTCTCTGTGACCCCGAGAGCTATTCTGGTAGTGGAATAGCTACAAATTTTATCTCCCAAGCTGGACAGGTTGAGAGGTGCAAGACTAAAGAGACATAAACCTGCTGCCATGCAGACAGCCTGTGGACAACTAAGAGCTAACGAATGCAAAACTGAAAGAAACGCTTGTTGAAATAGGATGTACCTAGGCACTGGTCCAACAAAACAATGCAACAAACATTTGTCTGAAGAGCATGTCTTGGTGGCATTTTGCTCATTCAAGTTCACTGTGCAGTTTACTGGCTGTACACACTCCCACTCCACCTTCCCATGCATCCTCGCTCCCACAAGCTGATCCCTCATTTAATGTCAAACTTCTGCCATGTCATCTGAGGATCACAAATTGAGTGAGCAGTGTTATCATCTAACAGGCAGTTTATGATTGGTTCCAATATGACTCTTCCGTTCCCCGGTTTATACTTAGAGCCCTTACTATGTGTTTTGTTGCAGCTGTTATCAGCTCCCATTGCTGGAAACTATCAATAGACCTCATTATAGTCGTGAAAGTTGATGGAATCAATAACAGAATAGTCACAGTCAACTCAAATATATAGCTCACCTGAAGGAACTAATGTGTAGCAGATCCCACTGTTTATACTAGGGTATTCTAACTAAAACGTTACCACACTCAACCACAACATTCATGACCTCACACAGCAAATGACAAAGCACACAACAGGTGGCATATTTATTATATCATAATCTAACAACACTATTAAAGTGAGTGCAATGAAATTACAACAGAATACAATATATATCATCTTAACTAAATATTGTGTATATATATGTTTATATAAATATTAACTAAGCGGAAATTTTAAGCATTAGCTATTGATGGAATTCCCAACTATCAAAATCCAGTTCTATTGCAGTACACACATCACACACCCCTCCCCTTATCTGCATCCTCAACACGCTCTCAAAAACTCTTCCTCACTCAAATCCCCTCGGGCGGGAGATCTGGATATAGTGCATTCAATATATTCCACGTATACTCACATATGATCTCTAAACTCAGTCGATCTGCGTATTCACACGCTCTGAAACATACATCGTTCCCTCAGTGTCTATACACACCACACACACACATCTAGATCTCACCTAGTCGATCTACACACTCGCTTAACTCGTCAGGACATACCTCGTTCACAAGGTGTCCTGCGTACAACACACATTCAGATTACCTCTAGATACAAAATGCCCAACACACACCTATTGAGTGGCTGGCTCAGACTCAAGGCATGTGCTGGTTGAGCGATCTTGTTCTATCTCTAACATTCGTACAACAGTCTATCAATCGCTCTTCTACTAAGTCGGTGAGCTAAACAGACTCCTATCTAAATTCTCAGTCACATCTCTCACATTCTCTGGCCAGTCTGCTTGAGCTAAACTTTGTCTAGTATTTTAAAGTCTCAAGCAGTATCAGAGCTGACCAATGAAAATCAGGGGGATGGCCCCAATCAGTCGCTAATGCTACGAATTACTCTGAACCTTGTCACTCAAATAAAGCAGCAAGCTCTTGTCTGCCCACCTGTCTGTCACTCATCTCCCACTACTCAAATCGGAATGCCAGTGGTCGGTTCCTACCTGTACACATTCTTTTCCCCACCCCATTTTCCTTTGTTGAGTCACCTTGGCACGCATTCAGGTACCTTTGTTCTCAGAGTCGCCAACCACATCACCCCTGCCCTAAATGCTCATGCTCAGGCTGGAACTGTTACACAAGAGTTATACTCTATAAACTATCTCACCTGTTCAAGATATTTCTCACACAGTGGATTCTATATACAATATTTTTGTCAATGAAGAGGCTAACAGACTGTCAAGGGAAAACTACCTCAACCTGATACAGGTATAACTTATTAAGAGACCAAGAGGTTTACCAGGTGTAGATACATGAACTAGTGGGAAGCAGAGCACACAGGTTCATCAACCAAATGACACAGATTACCAACTTAACATGTGAGTAGGTGGTAATAACAGAGGTGAGTAGGTGGTAATAACAGAGGTGAGTAGGTGGTAATAACAGAGGTGAGTAGATGGTAATCTTTAGACTCCATCTATTCAACAAACTATTAATGAGAAATACAGATGAATGTTGTCTGCCGCACTGATAAAATGACTGCTAAACATCTGCTACAAAAGTGGCCAATATACGAGGAACAAAGAAAGTACATATGGTTAGTACCAATGTAATTCCTGGACAAACTCTGTAGACATAAACCACTGCTTTCTTGAAATATATTCAAGTTAATGTCTGAAAGCGTGCATGGAAGGAGGAGAAGATATATAGGTAAGATGAAGAAGTTTGATGAGAAACATGAATAAGAAAGAACAATACATGCAATTGTCAAGATTGATTCAAGTCAAGAGTTGTTGTTGTACATTCTTCTTCTTTGATCAAATGATGCTAATCTTCTAGCCAGGTTAGGTTCACGAAGGAGACTGTGCATTTCAGGTCTTCATCAGTTTCCATCAGCTATTCGAGCGTGGTCACTCCCCCAGACCAGACTGCCTCTCTTTGCTCTGTATAAAGTAGGGCAGTCCTTAATGTCTTTATACTGGTTTAGAAGACTCTGCAGAGGCTGTATACAACCAGTTTCATTTGCATTTCCTTGCTATAAAAGCTATGCGCATCCAGTCTATTCTTAAATGTATTAATTGACCCTGCCTCCGCTACTTCCAGTGGCAATGCATTCCAAGCGTTCATCACCCTCTGACTAAAAACATTTCGTAATATGTAATCTGGACTTTTAGTTAATTTGTAGCTGTGCCCTCTTGTTCTTGTAGGTCGTTGTATTTTGAAAACTTGTTATAGTTTAATTATCCATTCCTTTGATTATCTTATAAACCTGTATTGTCACCTCGAATTCTTCTCTATTATAGACACTGTAGGCCGGTTTTTCTGAGTCTTTCCTCATAACTGTAATTCTGGAATCCCACTATCATCTTTGTCGCTCTTTTTTGTATTCTTTCCAGCATGTTTATATCCCCTCTATGATAAGGACTCCACACCTGTACACAGTACTCCAATCTAGGTCTAACTAAAGCTTTATACAGTTTGACTATCACTTCCTTGCTCCTATGTTTAATATTTCTTTTTAACATACCTAACATTGCATTTGCTCTTTTCAATTTTACCTGGACTTGCTCACTCACCTTACCTGTATGCTCTATTATAACCCCTAGGTCCCTTTCCTTTTCTATCTTTCTAATATTGTTCATTCCTGCAGAATATGTTCTGTTGTTTGTTGGGTGCTTTACAATTGTGCGTGGGGGTGTCTCTGGGACACATTCTGTAAAGTTGAGTCTTGAGTCTGCAATATCCCGTTCTGAGTCTGAAGATCTTTGTCCACCCATCTCTGTCAAATTTATCTATGCTGTCATTTTCTGGCTTATATTCTTTGTGCTGGACTCTCCGTTCTTTGTACTCGTTTCTCCATTCTTTGTGTTGGTATCTCGTTTCTGTCCTCATGGATCCTTTGATGAATGTCTTTGTTTCTTTGTATCTCTGTGGATAGCGACTCTGTGTGCTGTTCCTTTGGTTTTTACAAGCTCATCTGCTTTCTCGTTTACAAGGATTCCACAGGGGCCCTTAATCCACTATTGGACTGCATCTGTTTTTGGGTTGTTGAACAAAACCATGAGTGTGTTCACTGACATTAGTCTGGTAGTTGAAGGTACATGTATGTAACTTTGGCACAGACAACATCATCTCCTGATTGTTGGAACAATAAAAGATCATTGCCATCTTTCTTCCTTGTTAAACCACTCTGGAGCACAGGGCTGTGACTGTAGTTGGCCTAACAATGTGTAAATGGTTGTCATTGTTTTGTCTTTGAAAGGTTGTTCTTCATTAAAGATGTCATCAACAAATGCAGAGAGATTGTCAAACTGAGAAACATAGCCAAACTGGAGAAAGTCCAGTACCATTCACTGCTGAGACCGGTAGACGCCCTGCTCATCACAGAAACAGGTAGCTAGAACTGTAGCCATATTGTGTTAGAGTTGGGCTGCTCATCACAGAAACAGGTAGCTAGAACTGTAGCCATATTGTGTTAGAGTTGGGCTGCTCATCACAGAAACAGGTAGCTAGACTGACTGTAGCCATATTGTGTTAGAGTTATCCCTGTTCATCACAGAAACAGGTAGCTAGAACTGTAGCCATATTGTGTTAGAGTTGGGCTGCTCATCACAGAAACAGGTAGCTAGAACTGTAGCCATATTGTGTTAGAGTTGGCCCTGCTCATCACAGAAACAGGTAGCTAGAACTGTAGCCATATTGTGTTAGAGTTGGCCCTGCTCATCACAGAAACAGGTAGCTAGAACTGTAGCCATATTGTGTTAGAGTTGGCCCTGCTCAGGACAGAAACAGGTAGCTAGAACTGTAGCCATATTGTGTTAGAGTTGAACTGCTCATCACAGAAACAGGTAGCTAGAACTGTAGCCATATTGTGTTAGAGTTGGGATGCTCATCACAGAAACAGGTAGCTAGAACTGTAGCCATATTGTGTTAGAGTTGGAATGCTCATCACAGAAACAGGTAGCTAGAACTGTAGCCATATTGTGTTAGAGTTGGGCTGCTCATCACAGAAACAGGTAGCTAGAACTGTAGCCATATTATGGTAGAGTTGGGATGCTCATCACAGAAATAGGTAGCTTGAACTGTAGCCATATTGTTTAGAGTTGGCCCTGCTCATCACAGAATCAGGTAGCTAGAACTGTAGCCATATTGTGTTAGAGTTGGCCCTGCTCATCACAGAAACAAGTAGCTAGAACTGTAGCCATATTGTGTTAGAGTTGGGCTGCTCATCACAGAAACAGGTAGCTAGAACTGTAGCCATATTGTATTAGAGTTGGCCCTGCTCATCACAGAAACAGGTAGCTAGGACTGTAGCCATATTGTGTTAGAGTTGGCCCTGCACATCACAGAAACATACCTAGAACTGTAGCCATGTTGTGTTAGAGTTGGGCTGCTCATCACAGAAACAGGTAGCTAGAACTGTAGCCATATTGTGTTAGAGTTGGCCCTGCTCATCACAGAAACAGGTAGCTGGAACTGTAGCCATATTGTGTTAGAGTTGGCCGTGCTCGTCACAGAAACAGGTAGCTAGAACTGTAGCCATATTGTGTTAGAGTTGGCCCTGCTCATCACAGAAACAGGTAGCTAGAACTGTAGCCATATTGTGTTAGAGTTTGGCTGCTCATCACAGAAACAGGTAGCTAGAACTGTAGCCATATTGTGTTAGAGTTGGGATGCTTATCACAGAAACAGGTAGCTAGAACTGTATGAACAGGAGAGGGAAAGGGTTAGAGACATCATTGTATTAGACATTATTTCACCTTTGTTATGTCAGGTGACTTGTTCTCTTCCACATTTTCTCAACTTCCTTAACTCGGGACAGATTCAGGTGCCCATATAGAAGAACCCAGGACCAGCTCCACAGGAAACATATACTATAGCTCTTTATAATAGTATCTGACTGTACTTGTTTTTTGTAAGACTGTCTCCTCTTTATAATAGTATCTGACTGTACTTGTTTGTGTAAGACTGCCTCCTCTTTATGGTAGTATCTGACTGTACTTGTTTGCGTAAGACTGCCTCCTCTTTATAATAGTATCTGACTGTACTTGTTTGTGTAAGACTGCCTCCTCTTTATAATAGTATCTGACTGTACTTGTTTGTGTAAGACTGCCTCCTCTTTATGGTAGTATCTGACTGTACTTGTTTGTGTAAGACTGCCTCCTCTTTATAATAGTATCTGACTGTACTTGTATGTGTAAGACTGCCTCCTCTTTATAATAGTATCTGACTGTACTTGTTTGTGTAAGACTGCCTCCTCTTTATAATAGTATCTGACTGTACTTGTTTGTGTAAGACTGCCTCCTCTTTATAATAGTATCTGACTGTACTTGTATGTGTAAGACTGCCTCCTCTTTATGGTAGTATCTGACTGTACTTGTATGTGTAAGACTGCCTCCTCTTAAATGTGTTTGTGTTTCAGTTGTTATATATGACAAGAGTCTCCTCATAATGTCAAGAATGCTATCAGTGGTTTCATATGGAGATAAAGGATAATGATGATGATGATGATGAACCTGTTAATGTGTTAATGTTAGTATGATAGAGTGAGCTGTAAAAAAACATTATGATTGCTGTGGTTGTCTGACATAGCTGTGGTCTGCCCAGACGATTGACAGAGTTGAGGAATAAATGCTGCTTGCTATGAAGGTGTAGAAACAGGAAGAAGGTGGAAGCAAATGCAATGTTAGGTTTGATAACAAGAAACATTCAACCTAGGAGCAAGGAAGTGATCGTCAAACTGTATAAAGCTTTAGTTAGACCTAGATTGGAGTACTGTGTACAGGTGTGGAGTCCTTATCATAGAGGGGATATAAACATGCTGGAAAGGATACAAAAAAGAGCGACAAAGATGATAGTGGGATTCCAGAATTACAGTAATGAGGAACGACTCAGAAAAACTGGCCTACGGTGTCTAGAATAGATAAGAATTTGAGGTGACTTAATACAGGTTTATAAGATAATCAAAGGAATGGATAAATTAAATTATAACAAGTTTTTCAAAATAAAACCACCTACAAGAACAAGAGGGCATAGCTACAAATTAACTAAAGAAAGGTCCTGATTAGATATTAGGAAATACGTTTTTAGTCAGAGGGTGGTGAATGCTTGGAATGCATTGCCACAGGAAGTAATGGAGGCAGGGACAATTAATGCATTTAAAAATAGATTGGATGCACATAGCTTTTAGAGTAAGGAAATGTAAAGGAAACTGGTTATATGCAGACTCTACAGAGTCTTCTAAACCAGTATAAAGATGTTAAGTTTAGTGTGCATGCTAGCATTTGATTTTTCTCATGGATAGAAAGAAGTATAGATCTAACTGGAGATTTGTGTGTGTGCATTTACCTGTTTTTGTTGTTGTTGCTTTTTCTTTTTTTTACCTCATACTGTGTTCACTGAACTGTGTTTTCTGCCTAATGGTCCAGTGTATCCAGTTTCATCACTCATTTTTAAATGGGTTTATTTGCTATATAGGTAACCTTGCTGTTCTGAGATTCCGAACCTGGCAAATTTGGTTTGTGATCTATGTCCGACCACACCTTGCCTTCAGGCAAGGAGATAGATATCCTAACCCAATATTTCTCAAAATTGTTTTGTTCCAAGCATGCTAAGAAATAAGTGATAACTTGTTACCTGCCAGACTTGAGTGATGACAATATGCACCAACCAATGCGAAGGACAAGTAGATATAGTTTCTTCTCCAGTTGTAACAAAGAATACCTACTCACTGGTCATCTACTTTTAGAATTCTTTCTCATTGGGAACATACTTCATAAAGTGTCAGTGTAGCAAATAAATATTTGATGCTTTGACTGCAGGTAACAAAGTCAAGTTTGCTGCGTGGCTGAAGACTGAGAGAAACTGCTGGTGTGCCCTGATTGAGGAGATGAGGGCTGGCAAGATTGTGGCTGAGGCTACCAAAGACTTCAGTGCTATTGGCCATGCTGTCCAGAACGTACTCTTAATTGATGCAGTCGTTAGAAGGTTTGTGTCCCAGCTAAAACATAATGTTTCTACCAGCAGTTGCTCATGTGTGACATGTGGTACCAGGGTCTGAAAGTGGAGCAAAGAATAATAACTGGACTTAACTTAACAATGTTATACTAGTTTAGAAGACTCATCAGAATCTGTTTACAACCAGGTACATTTGGAAAATATTTCCTAATATCCAATCTGGACATTTCTTGAGTTAATTTGTAGCTGTACCCTCTTGTTTTCTTAACTTAACTTAACGTTTTTATACTGGTTTAGATGACTCTGCAGAGTCTGTAAATAACCAGTTTCTTTTACATTTCCTTTCTCTAAAAGCTTTGTGCATCCAATCTATTCTTAAATTCATTATTTGTCCCTGCCTCCACTACTTTCTGTGGTAATGCATTCCAAGTATTTACCACTCTCTGACTAAAAAAGTATTTCCTAATATCTAATCATGTTTATATCCCCTCTACGATAAGGACTCCACACTTGCACACAGTACTCCAATCTAGGTCTAACTAATACTCTTTACAGTTTGACTATCACTTCCTTGCTCCTAGGTTTAATATTTCTTTTTATCATACCTAACATTGTTGATGATGATGATGAACATTAAATTTGCCTTTTCCACTGCTAGCTGGAATTGCTCAGTCACTTTACTTGTTATAACCCCTAGATCCTTTTCCTTTTCTATCATTCTAATATTGTTCTCGTTCATTTTGTAATTATGTTCCATATTTGATCTACCCATGTGGATGACTGTACATTTATCTACATTAAACTCCATTTGCCAGCTTACAGACCCTTCTCTAATTTTATCTAAATCCGACCTCAATATATCCACTTCTGCTTTAAATGAGACACTACTGCATAGTTCTGTGTCATCAGCAAATTTTGCAACCTTAGATCTGATATAAATGCCCAAATCATTTGTATATATCAAGAACAAAATTGGTCCAAAACCGAGCCCTGTAGTACTCCACTTTTCACTTCATACCACTCAGAGTACTCCTTATTTATGCCCACCCTCTGCCTTCTTCCCGTTAACCAATTTTCAATCCATTTGGCAACTTCCCCACCTATTTCATGTGATTTCAACTTTCTAAATAATCTTTGATGAGGTACTCTGTCCTTTGCAAAATCTAGGCAAATAACGTCCACTTGCTCCCCTTTATCTAACATTTTGGGAAACTCCTCCATGAATTCTAATAGATTTGTTAAGCATAATCTCCCTCTAGTAAACCCATGCTGACTATTTCTAATTAGATTAAATTTGTTTAAGTGCATTACAATGTTTTCTTTGATTATTGACTCTAACAATTTCCAGACTATGCTCGTTAAACTCACAGGTCTATAATTTGCTGGATCTGCTTTTTTGCCCTTTTTGAATAAGTGGATCACTCCTGCATCTCCCCGGGGAAGCAAACCCTTAGAAAATGCAGGAGGAAGCAGACCCTTACATAAAATGCATGCTGAAGTCGGATGCACTGGGCCGACAGGCGCAAAATAAAAACCACAGTGTAACGCACATCGCCTTGGGGAATAGAGAAATAAGGCGAACGCAAAAAAAAAAACCAAAAAAAAACTGCTGCATCTTTTCAATGCCCTGGAACAATCCCTTGTTGCTAATGATTGAGAACATAATATAGCCAATGTTTTTGCTAGTTGGTCTCTAATTTCAAACAGCAATTTTAGATGAATACCATCTTGACCTGGAAATTTAACCACTTTTAATCCCTCCAATTTTTTAAAAACCATTTCCTCTGTAATACAGATTGATTTTAATCCCACTATATCCATTTCACATTTGAAAATATCTATAGGCTCTGTGATCTTGGAACAGTCTTCTTTTGTGTAGACTGTTCCAAAGTATTGATTTAGTAGATTATCTGCCTCCCTATTTTCTCTTATTATTTTACCTTGGGCTATCTACAAGAGATAACACGGTAACTTACCTGGTCTGTCGTTGATCACATTGGTATTTCTATAGAAACAGTTGCCTACAAACAAAGAAAAGACTCTACTACCTTGTTAGAAGAGATGAAAGCCACCCTTCCTCCTTGCTAGAAGAGATGGAAGTCACCTACGTCCTTCCTTGAAGAGATGGAGGCCACCCTACTTCCTTGCTAGAATAGCTGGAAGCCACCAAGTCAATTCAAGTCTCCTGGGTGGGTCCAGGAGGAAGGAAAAGGTTACGTGTAGCCATTCCGATGTGTTGTAAGAGGCTACTTAGGAGGGTTATCAATGGGCCTGTTACCTCATCATTTATAAATTATAAGACACAAATCACAAGACTTTTACACCTCATAGCAAAGGAGGAAGGACTCTACACCTCATGGTACAAGAGAAGTGAGTCTACATCTCTTAGGCACAGGAAGAGTGAGTCTATACCCTTTAGTACATGAAGGGTGACTCTACACCCTTTGGTACAACAAGAATGACTACACCCTTTGGCACAAGATGAATGACTCTACACCCATGGTACAAGAAGAGTGACTCTACACCCATGGTACAAGAAGAGTGACTCTACACCCATGGTACAAGAAGAATGACTCTACACCCTTGGTGTTGTTCGTCCATCATAATCGATGAGGACCACTTTGTCAGCATTCACTGTTCTCATTAGTTTGAAGATCGCTAAATAAGCCAATCTGAGCCTTGAATTGTCTGTTGCACTTTGTACAGGGAAATAAGACACCTCCTTCCTCTGGGGTTGAAGAAGGGTTGATGTGAGTTGACTTGCAGACCGGTCGTCTCTGGATGACCTCATCTATTCTTGATGCGTCATGTCTCTGAACACCCTGAGCAGTAGTGCTGCACCAGTCTGTGCGATTGGTGGCGATTCTTTCCCAGTTACCATGGTTAATACCGCACTGAATCAGTGGTCTCTTTAGTGTGTCCTTGTACCTTTTCCACTGCCTACCCCTTGCTCTCTTGCCATTTTGGAGTTCACCATAGAGGAGCTCTTTTGGTAAACGTTGATCCGACATGCGTACCACATGGCCAGTCCATCTGAGCTGTGCTGCACATATCATGCTGTGTATACTGGACATGCCGATTGCGCTAACACATCTGTATTTGGCACCATGTCCTGCCATCTAATCCTCAGCTGTTTCCGTAGACAGTGCATGTGGAAGTGGTTTAATTTCATGACATGGCGACTATAGACGGTCCAGGTCCCACATGCATATAAGAGGGTAGGTAGAACAATTGCAGCGTAGATCTTCATTTTTGTTTGAGTCCTGATCCCTCGCCTATCCCACACCTTAATATGAAGTCTACCAAATGCCACACTTGCCCTAGCTATTCTGATATTTACCTCATCATCTATATGGCTTGGCTTCGTTCGTTCTCATTCTACCGCTACCACACCCTGACGCGGGCCTAAGTAGCAGAATGTAGTCCAGAGAACGGAATGCGTTGTGTCTTAGTTTACAGCTTGGCTGCGATAATCATCTATATGAATGACAGGATAAAGTACTGCCAGGGTACGTGAATTTGTTAACATTTTTAAAATAGTGGCCGTGTACCTTGATTGAAGGCTCTGAACAGACAATATCGAGCTGGTTGATGTAGGACGTCTGTTTGTAGGACCGGTTGATGTAGGACGTCTGTTTTTGAGATAGAGATGGTGAGGCCCAAGTTTTCACAAGCTGTGGCGAACCGATCCATACATTCTTGCATGTCAACCTCCGTATTGGAATTTAAGGCACAGTCATTCGCAGAAAGAAAATCATGTATTCTGTGAAACATCGTGGGGAGCTCAAGTTCTCTCTCCTGGAGTGTATAGTGTCCACATCATAAGCCCATGCCATTGTAGGATCAACCTGACTCTTATCTATCCATTTGTCTTGTGGTCTGTCCTGAGACCTGAAGCTAGGACCTCTTATGTTGTTACTGGTCCATCTTATCAAATCTATCCATTTGTGTTGTGGTCTGTCTTGAGACCTCAAGCTAGGACCTCTTATGTTTTATCTGGTCCATCTTATCAAATCTATCCATTTGTCTTGTGTTCTGTCCTGAGACCTGAAACTAGGACCTCTTATGTTGTTACTGGTCCATCTTATCAAATCTATCTATTTGTCTTGTGGTCTGTCTTGAGGCCTCAAGCTAGGACCTCTTATGTTGTATCTGGTCCATCTTTATCAAATCTATCCATTTGTCTTGTGGTCCGTCTTGAGGCCTCAAGCTAGGACCTCTTATGTTGTATCTGGTCCATCTTTATCAAATCTATCCATTTGTCTTGTGGTTTGCCTTGAGGCCTCAAGCTAGGACCTCTTATGTTTTATCTGGTCCGACCTTATCAAATCTATCCGGTGTGGGCTAGTGGTTAAGGGACAAGACTCACAATCCGAAAGTGCTGGGTTCAATCCCATCACAGCACCGGTCGTTACCCCGGGGAAGCAAGGCCTTAGAAAATGCAGAAGGAAGCAGACCCTTACATAAAATGCATACTAAAGTCGGATGCACTGGGCCGACAGGCGCAAAATAAAAACTACAGTGCAATGCACACTGCCTTCGAGAACAGAGAAAGAAGGCGAACAGAGAAGAAAAAAGAATCTATCCATTTGTCTTGTGGTCTGCCTTGAACCTAGGACCTCTTATGTTGTGTCTGGTCGATCATCAAATCTATCTATTTGTCATAATAATGTGCTGTAGGTGTGCCCCACCTGGCAGCAAAGATGGCAGGCTCAAACATAACTGTACTGCAATCTGTCTGTCTCACCCATCAATCACCATCTCCTGACCCCTGACTCGGCTAAGGTCTCTTCCTCCTAATCACAATAATTCTAATGTGTCTGTATCTCTCCTCAAGTGGCCAGGATGAATCAGTGTCTCACTATGGCCAGGTAACCCATGCTGCTGAGCGGTTGTGCCACTTCACATCGTATATGGCTGACGACCGGCACATCTTGCCACCAGACACGACTTCGGCCCTGCAGCACCGAGTTGACCCCAATATTGGGCAGCGTGAGAAGAGAACCATCATTGTAATGCTTTACACTGCCGGACGTAAGTTGTGAAGTGTTGTCTGCCTCACTTAGTTTCATTAGATGCTACTAAGCTACTAAATACAACATAGGATTGCTATCTCAAAAAAACAGATTTAGTCCTACAATGGATTCCGGCCCACTGTGGGATCCCTGGAAACGAGAAAGCAGATGAGTTCGCTAAAGGTGGAAGTGATGGCACGCAGACTCCCTATCCACTGAGCTATAAAGAAGCAAAGACTCTCATCAAGCGATCCATGAGGACAGAATGGAGAGAACAGCACAAAGAATACAAGCCAGAAAATGATGACATAGACAAACTTGGCAGAGATGGGCAGACAAAGATCTTCAGACTCAGAACTGGACATTGTAGACTCAAGGTCTACCTCCACAGAATGGGTCTCAGAGACATTGCCACTTGCGATTGTGGAGCACCCAAGCAAAAACCAGAACATATTCTGCAAGAATGCTCTACCTATGCAGACCAAAGAGAGGCAGTCTGGCCTGGAGGAACAACCATGCTCAAAAACTTGTGGGCGACCGGCAAAGACCTAAAATGCATATTCTCCTTTGTGAACCTCACCGGACTAGAAGCATAGCATCAGTTGATCGATGAAGAAGAAGAAGAAATTAAATGCTACTGAACGAAGAGTCTTATGGGAACTCTTAAGGCAAAAAAAAGTTCAGGAAGGTCACAGTGATGGGTATTTTAGACAGAGCAGATGGGTCAGACTATCTAGATAGTAAGATAATAGGTATCAACCTTAGGTTGCAGGTGATGTGTGCGGACATAGGGATTGGAATTTATTGAAGTGAAAGTAAACACAAGTAAAATGTTAGACAGGGGAGGTTTACATCTAAATGAGATAGGACAGCATGTTGTAGCAAAGTATATGTTCTACCATTGTGTTAGAAATTTAAACTAGTAAGGCCTATGAAGTATGAGACTAAAGATATGCCTACAATAGGGTGCTATAGAGGATATAGTCAAAGGGGAGAGTTGAGGTCAGGAAAGTGTGTATTCAGTAGTGGAAAAGCAAAAATAAAAATGATAAAGCAAAAGCAAAAATGGGTAAAAAAACAAAATAAAAAACTAAAATGTTTTTATGCAAATGTGAGAAGCATAGTAAATAAAAGAGAAGAATTGGAACTGTATGTAGAAGAAGAAAAACCAGATATAATAGAGTTAACAGATTCATAAACATATGAGGACATTGCAGATAGTGAACTTGAAATAGAGGGATATACAATGTTAACTCATTCACTCCCGCAAGTCAATACATCAGCTACCGGATTTTTCCAGAAAACCCAGGAGTTGATATATCGGCGTTTGCGACTGTGCTCACAAAGTGTTCACAAAATCACATATTTTTCCATTCCTAGTTCTCCTAAATGTATTATTTTGATTGTTAGCGGAAGTCAAGATTTTGTACTTTTTATTCCGGAGGAGTTAGCATGTGTTTCGTAAAATGTATATAATTTTATTTTCCTGAGAGCAGCCTTGAAAGCCCATGCCCCTTCAGTGAGACCAAATAGAGTTTTTACAGCACAAGCTCACCAAATAGGTGCCATCTATAGCTGCTCTTGACAAAACATCTTCCCTGGTGGATTACCGTCAATAAAGTCATGTTTTTGGTCCATTGGTTTAGAGCAGAATAATGTGTTGATGAAGGGAACAATTTTATTCATAATTTTTAAAAATAATAACCATTATGCAACTATAATCCCTCATACACAAATTTTAACCTCAATTTGCTAAATATGTGTATTCCATTGAATTCCGGCTGATATTGTGAACAGTTATGATATATAATATGTGTTATTTCAGGGAACTTTTATTAAAGATAAACAGATCAGAACTAAGTGATGCTGTGTTTGAGTTTTAAATAAGAAAAAAGATTGCTTCCAGAGGTCCAAAATATTTGGGAGTGAATGAGTTAAGGATAGGGTAGTTGGAGACAAGGCTAATGGGGGTGGTATTTTATTATACTGTACAAATTCAGTTAAATCACGTTCAAAGATGATTTATGACCTGGCAACAAAAAATGAAAGTGTATGGGGAGAAATAGAAAGTGGGGGTCACAAAACAGTGAAGTGAAGGGCAGGCAAGTGAAGGGAAATTATATTAATGGGGGTTTTCAACTTTCCAGAAATAAAATGGGAAATCACAGAAGCACTTGTAAAGTCAAACCCTTCTGTAAAGTGCATAACTGACAATTTTTTAAATTCAACATGTAGAAGCAGCCACCAGAGGCAAAAACACATTCGACTTAGTTTTTATTACAGAGGAAAATATGATTGAAAAGGTTACCGTTGGGGAACTGTTTGACTCAAGTGACCATCAGATCATCCGTTAGGATCTTATACCAGGGAAAGAAGTAAACATAAACACGCAAACATTTGACTACTCTAAGGCAGATGTTAAGAAGATGAAAGAGCGAGCCACAAAATCTGGAAAGATATTGTCAGAGGAACAGATGCTGAACAGAGTGTGAGAGTTTTAAAACAGTACTAGAAAAGTTAAAAGAGGAATGTGTTCCATGTAGGGAGGTAAACCATCCTTCGTTAAAAATGGATAACAAGATTTGTAGTAAATATACGACTAAAAATAAAGCATGGAAAAAATATATAGAAGTAGGTAAATCAAAAGAAGCATATTTAAAATATTTTGACAAGCAAAACATAGCTCAGAAAGTAAATTAGCAGCAAATATAAACTTTGAAAAAATACTTCCTCATAGGATCAAAACTGATAGTAAAAGCTTTTTTTCTTATGTTAGAAATAAACAAACAAGGAAAGACAAAGTAGGCCCTCTCATTGACAGTACAGGGAAAATAATAAGTGAGAATAGGGAGGCAGCTAATCTGCTCAATCAGTTCTTTGGCACAGTCTACACAAAAGAGGACTGCTCCAAGATCCCAGAGCCTAAAGATATTTTTCAAAGAGACATGGATACAGCGGGATTAAGATCAATCTATATTACAGAGGAAATGGTTTTTAAAAAATTGGAGGGGTTGAAAGTGGATAAATGTCCAGGTCAAGATGGTATTCATCAAAAATTGCTGTATGAAATTAGAGACCAACTAGCAAAACCATTGGCTATATTATGTTCTCAATCACTTGCAAAAGGGATTGTTCCAGGGGATTGGAAAGATGCAGGAGTGATCCACTTATTCAAAAAAGGCAAAAAATCAGATCCAGCAAATTATAGACCTGTGAGTTTAACGAGCATATTCTGTAAATTGTTAGAGTCAATTATCAAAGAAAACAGTGTAATGTATTTAGACAAGTTTAATCTAATCAGAAATAGTCAGCATGGGTTTACTAGAGGGAGATCGTGCTTAACAAATCTATTAGAATTCATGGAGGAGGTTACTAAAATGATAGATAAAGGGGAGCCAGTGGATGTTATTTATCTAGATTTTGCAAAGGCCTTTGATAGAGTAACTCATCAAAGATTATTTAGAAAGTTGAAATCACATGGAATAGGTGGGGAAGTTGCCAAATGGATTGAATATTGGTAAACGGGAAGAAGGCAGAGAGTGGGCATAAATAAGGAGTACTCTGAGTGGTGTGAAGTGAAAAGTGGAGTGCCACAGGCCCGGTTTTGGGAAAAACTTTGTTCTTGATATATATAAACGATTTTAATATTGATGTGGGATCCATGATTGTAAAATTCGCTGATGACACAAAACTATGCAGTAGTGTCTCATCTAAAGCAGAAGTGGATATATTGAGGTCGGATTTAGATAAAATTCAAGAATGGTCTGTAAGCTGGCAAATGGAGTTTAATGTAGATAAATGTACAGTCATCCACATGGATAGATCCAATATGGAACATAACTACATAATTAGCTATAGCAATAATAGAATGATAGATAAGGAAAGGGACCTAGGGGTTATAATAGAGTATACAGGAAAGGTGAGTGAGCAAGTCCAGGTAGCAGTGAAAAAGGCAAATGCAATGTTGGGTATGATAAAAAGAAACATTAAACATAGGAGCAAGGAAGCGATAGTCAAACTGTATAAAGCTTTAGTTAGACCTAGATTGGAGTACTGTGTATAGGTGTGGAGTCCTTATCATAGAGGGGATATAAACATGCTGGAAAGGATACAAAGAAGAGCGACAAAACTGGGATTCCAGAATTACAAGTTATGAGGAAAGACTTAGAGAAACAGGCGTACAGTGTCTCGAAAAGAGAAGAATTCGAGGTGACTTAATACAGGTTTATAAGATAATCAAAGGAACGGATAAATTAGACTATAGCAAGTTTTCAAAACACAACCACCTACAAGAACAAGAGGGCACAGCTACAAATTAACCAAAGAAAGGTCCAGATAAGATATTAGAAAATATTTTGTTAGTCAAAGAGTGGTGAATGCTTGTAGGGCATTGGCACAGGAAGTGGTGGAGGCTGGTACAATTAATGTATTTAAGAATAGATTGGATGCACATAGCTTTTAGAGCAGGGTAATGTTTAAGGACTATTGTTTTTTTTGTGTGCCTTGTCTTATTTCTCTATTCCCGAAGGCGGTGTGCTTTGCACTGTGGTTTTTATTTTGCGCCTGTTGGCCCAGTGCATCCGACTTCAGCAGGTATTTTATGTAAGGGTCTGATTCCACCTGTATTTTCTAAGGGTTTGCTTCTCTATGGTAACGGCTGGTGCTGTGATGGGTATCGAACCCATCACCTTCTGGTTGTGAGCCGTGTCACTTAACCACTAGCTCACGCCGTCCCCAGTAATGTAAATGAAACTGGTTATTTGAGACTCTGCAGAGTCTTCTTAGCCAGTTTAAGGACGTTAAGTTAAAGGGAGATCAGAGAACTGAGAAAAGGCTACTGCAGACTTAGGTGTCTATGTTAGGAAGATAACAAATTGAGACACAGACATGTGCCCACATGGGCAGGTCAAACAAAATAGGGCAACATCATCTCCAAATCTATCGGCTTAGTGGAAGGAGATCATTGACAAATATAGGCTTGACAGGTGTTCTTGGTGAAAGATATCCCGTTTATCCATGTACCTAGTCATCTTAGTGTTATAACTTAACTTAACGTCTTTATACTGGCTTAGGAGACTCTGCAGAGTCTGTATACAACCAGTTACATTTACATCACCTTGCTCTAAAAGCTATGCACATTCAATCTATTCTTAAATGTGTTAATTGTCCCTTCCTCCACTACCTCCTAGGGCAATGCATTCCAAGCATTCTACACTCTCTGACTCAAAAAATAATTCCTAATATCCAATCTGAACCTTTCTTTAGTTAATTTGTATCTGTGCCCTCTTGTTCTTGTAGGTAGTGTTATAGTCTAATTTATCCATTCCTGTGATTATCTTATAAACCTGTATTAAGTCACCTCAAATTCTTCTCTTTTTTAGACACTGAAGGCCAGTTTTTCTGAGTCTTTCCTCTTACTCTTATTCTGGAATCCCTCTATCAGTTTTGTCACTCTTCTTTTTATCCTTTCCAGCATGTTTATGTCCCCTCTATGATAAGGACTCCACACCTGTACACAGTACTCCAATCTAGGTCTATCCAATGCTTTATACAGTTTGACAATCACTTCCTTACTCCTATGTTTAATATTTCTTTTTATCATACCTAATAATACATTGGATTTTTCACTGCTACCCCTGGACTTGCTCACTCACTTTACCTGTGTGCTCTATTGTAACCCCTAGTTCCCTTTCATTATCTATCTTTCTAATATTGTTCTTGCCAAATCTGTTGTCAAAAGAAGGAAACTCACTTGGTGCTGTCATGTATCTCAATCAAATGGTCTTTCAAATACGGAAAGGTGCAAGGCAGACGCGAAGAGGCCATACCAAAAAGAGGTGGGAGGACAACATAAAAGAATGGACCAATCTCCGACCAGAAGAGGCAAAGGCAGCAAAAAAATAGAGACACCACAGCAAGAGCACACACCTTTAATTCATTAATCATTTCAGCCATGATTTGAGACTGTAAATTGGATGCGCATAGCTATTAGAGCAAGGAAATGTAAATGAAACTGGTTGTATACAGACTCTAAACCAGTATAAAGATGTTAAGTTAAGTGAAGGGTGGCAGTTGTACAAAGCATATGCCTGGAAGCTCCAAGTTGCTCAAAGAGCTATGGAACCCGGTGTACTAAATAAATCGATAAAGGATCAGATTTGAAATGAAGCAATTTGACACCAAACTGGGACCAAGACACTGAGCAACGCATGAGTTGCAGCGGTCAGTGACCCATAGCTGACTGCTAACGTCAGGCCCAGCCAACCAGAGTTGCTAAGACCCTTCTACACCTTCACATGGTTATCTTGGATAACAGGCTGCAACAGAGCAGACTGGCTAATTAGAAGGGATTAAAGAGGGAAGGCTAACCCGGTGCCTTCTGAAGTCAGATGTGTCGGACCGAAAGGTGCAAATATCACAGTCAAGTTGTAAACTACAACGTGTTCCATTCTCCAGACTACATTCTGCTACTTTTAAAGCCCTTTTCAAGGCTTGGTAGCGGGAGATTGAGAACGAACGAAGAAGAAGCCATCAAACTCTTTTTTGAGATGTTGTAGCAACCGCATTATCATGCAAATACTGCTGGGCTGGTCATGTGGTATGCATGCTTTACAACAGATGAACACGGAGAATAATGTTTTGGTGACCTTATGGTTGCACATGTCTGTGGGGCCACCCATCTACGCAGTGGTGGGATGGTCTAACAGAAGATCTAGATCTGGACCAACACAGCGCAGCAAAGGATCGGGATTCATACTCAGTTCTGTTAGCTTCCTTGCATGCAGCATACCTGCTGGATTGATGCCGAGGATAATGTGGATGTGATGTGGATGTGATGTGGATGTGAGATAAGACAGCCCATGGCTATTATGTACAACTGTTCTCATGTTTCTATGAGCAGGATCCTTCAACAGTATTCCACCGAGGTTGTGGTGTGGCATGGGTGACGGCAAGGTGAGAGTGTTTGATGCTACCAGTTGGAGTCTGGAGGAGAGTTTTATACAGACCAAGAACACTGTGGTAACTAATATTCTGTGTGTACTTGTATATAGCTGTCTTTATTGAGAATGAGTTGCTTTGGTCTGTCTCATGGTTACATCTTCCTGAGATCCTTGGCTAGAGACTAACACTCACCTCATGACATCTTTCAAGGCAGCAACAGACTCTTTTCACTTCACTTGGTCCGTAGGGGAAGGTGTGGGCTAGTGGTTAAGTGACACGGTTCACAATCCAAAGGTGCTGAGTTCGCTCCCCAATCATAGTCTGGCCGTTAACCTGGGGAAGCAAACCCTTAGAAAGTGCAGGAGGAAGCAGACCCTTAAATAAAATGCATGATGAAGTCAGATGTCCTGGTTACCTCTGCTCATCCATTACTGAGACCCAATGAAGTCTGCTCTACAAGGGAACTGGTCACCTCTCCTCATCCAGTGCTGAGACCCAATGAAGTCTGCTCTACAAGGGAACTGGTTACCTCTCCTCATCCAGTGCTGAGACCCAATGAAGTCTGCTCTACAAGGGAACTGGTTACCTCTCCTCATCCAGTGCTGAGACCCAATGAAGTCTGCTCTACAAGGGAACTGGTTACCTCTCCTCATCCAGTGCTGAGACCCAATGAAGTCTGCTCTACAAGGGAACTGGTTACCTCTCCTCATCCAGTGCTGAGACCCAATGAAGTCTGCTCTACAAGGGAACTGGTTACCTCTCCTCATCCAGTGCTGAGACCCAATGAAGTCTGCTCTACAAGGGAACTGGTTACCTCTCCTCATCCAATGCTGAGACCCAATGAAGCCTCTGCTCTGGAACTTTTCTTACCTGTAATACTGGCATCTTTCTAGCTCCTCTGTCCATGCCTGTCTGTCCTTGTATTATTGCCATATTTCTGTGGCATCTTTCTAGCTCCTCTGTCCATGCCTGTCTGTCCTTGTATTATTGCCATATTTCTGTGCCATCTTTCTAGCTCCTCTGTCCATGCCTGTAATTATTTCCTGATGTGCCTGGCTGTGTTTTTGCGCTTCTAATCCTGTTATCTTAGACTGTGTTTAATGTCAGTGTTATATGACTGTCCTCAGATTTCTGTTGAAGGTAAGGTGCATATTTGTGATTCTCTTTTATTAGCCAGTCCTTATCGACGCTGGTAAGTCATTAAGTTGGTCACAAACTGAAATAGGATAGCTGAAAAATGTAGTTGGTAGTTTCTAAAGGTGTCATTAGGTTGTAGCAACATCCAGCTTTGTGATTATATTAGGTAACAGATGCTAGGTGCCACATGCACGTGCGCAGCTCAGATACAAAATGACTCTTGTGCTCACATTGTTTACGATTAAAGCACAATGTGCTGTTATGCATATTGTTGAAAGACAAAATAATTTTATGCAAAGAATATTCATAAGGAGATGCTGTTTGTGAAGTTGGTGCTTCATGGTGCCATTAGAAGAAAACATCCAGGCCTGCTGACTAGAAGAGTACTACTGCATCATCACAATGCTAGAACACATACGACTCATTTAATCCAGGAGAAAATTAGCCAATTAGGATGGCAACTTCTTGAACATCCAGCTTATAGACCCAACTTAACACACAGAGATTGCCACCAGTTTGATGCACTCTAACACTACTGTGAGCCGTTTCATGGGTGATGAAGAGGTTCAATGTGGAGGTGTAAATGTTGCTGAGACAGCAGGCTAAAGACTTCTGTGCTGCAGGTTTTGCTGCCCTGATAGGACAATGGGATAAGTGTATCAATATTGGTGGCAATTATGTTGAGAAATAAGAGATAATGTCAGTGCAATAATAAATGATGTTCAAGTTGGGATATCAGTTTTTGTTAATAACCATTTGTGACCTATTTACTGAATTGCACTCATAGTACACATACAAATGTATTTCTGTGTGTGAATGTGTGTGTTTGCTGGTGTTCGTTCATCTCCATTAGGCTTCTTACTAAATAGAATAACATCACTGTAGAAGGCTCTGACTATGGGCCAGACATGCATTGTTCATTTTTACAGTCAGCATTTCTTGAGCATTTTCTTTTGCCCTATGAGCAACCCTCTTTAGCCAACTTTTATTTGTAGGTCATGCATAGAGGTGCAGTGATCCTATACTGTACTCTCTAGTACATATCTGGGTATTGTGTGTGTGTGTGAGAACATATCTGGGTATTGTGTGTGTGCGTGAGAACATATCTGGGTATTGTGTGTGTGTGTGAGAACATATCTGGGTATTGTGTGTGTGCGTGAGAACATATCTGTGTATTGTGTGTGTGTGAGAACATATCTGGGTATTGTGTGTGTGTGAGAACATATCTGGGTATTGTGTGTGTGCGTGAGAACATATCTGTGTATTGTGTGTGTGTGTGAGAACATATCTGGGTATTGTGTGTGTGTGAGAACATATCTGGGTATTGTGTGTGTGCGTGAGAACATATCTGGGTATTGTGTGTGTGCGTGAGAACATATCTGGGTATTGTGTGTGTGCGTGAGAACATATCTGGGTATTGTGTGTGTGTGTGAGAACATATCTGGGTATTGTGTGTTTGTGTGTGAGAATATATGTGGGTATTGTTTGTGTGTGAGAATATATGTGGGTATTGTTTGTGTGTGTGAAAATATATGTGGGTATTGTTTGTGTGTGAGAATATATGTGGGTATTGTTTGTGTGTGTGAGAACATATCTGGGTATTGTTTGTGTGTGTGAGAACATATCTGCGTATTGTGTGTGTGTGAGAACATATCTGGGTATTGTTTGTGTGTGTGAGAACATATCTGCGTATTGTGTGTGTGTGAGAACATATCTGGGTATTGTTTGTGTGTGTGAGAACATATCTGCGTATTGTGTGTGTGTGAGAACATATCTGGGTATTGTTTGTGTGTGTGAGAATATATGTGGGTATTGTTTGTGTGTGTGAGGACATATCTGGGTATTGTTTGTGTGTGTGAGAACATATCTGCGTATTGTGTGTGTGTGAGAACATATCTGGGTATTGTTTGTGTGTGTGAGAACATATCTGCGTATTGTGTGTGTGTGAGAACATATCTGGGTATTGTGTGTGTGTGAGAACATATCTGGGTATTGTGTGTGTGTGTGAGAACATATCTGGGTATTGTTTGTGTGTGTGAGAACATATCTGCGTATTGTGTGTGTGTGAGAACATATCTGGGTATTGTGTGTGTGTGAGAACATATCTGGGTATTGTGTGTGTGTGTGAGAACATATCTGCGTATTGTGTGTGTGTGTGTGAGAGAACAGTAAATGGTTTCCTGATATAAGTATGTCATTACAATGACCGACACACGTCTAATGCCAACCCACCAAAGCTGTACACAACATGAGAACTATCATTATTAGCTTGTTTTTATTTGCCTCCCTAGTCTGCCTTGGTTGCTGTGGGAGATTCCCAGGTGTGGGCTGGCTCACATGGAATATTTATCATTGATACTGACACAATTAACTGCAACAAAACCCTGATGGATCACCCCGACCTGGTTGTGGACATTGTGCTGACACACCAAGGAAGGTCATTATTTGTAGGATGTCTGTCTGTCTATCACATTGCCTCTCCTTTGTGATGTTTGCCACTAGTTACTGTCCTCTTTGTTATGTATTTGACTGAGTTAGGCTGAGAGTTGCTCACTGTAAACATACAGGGTTCAATGCTACATCTTGACATGCCCCATCCTTCCGACATCTTCTGTCGTGGTTTGGCAGCTTGAGTACCGTGATGCTACATCTTGACATGCTCCATCCTTCCGACATCTTCTGTCGTGGTTTGGCAGCTTGAGTACCGTGGCCAACTCCAGTCAACATGCCCAGTTACAAATGGGTACTGTTTTGGCTTATGTCACAAAAAGCTGAGACATTGTACAATAAAATTTCTAACACTTGATCTTTGATAGCAATGTCTATCTTCTATGGTGCAACCTTGACCTTTTTGACCTATATATATGTTTTAGTAATATGTATTAATGTTTGAAGTAACTGAGACCGTAGATGAGTCAGGCACTGACCAGGATGTCACATCAGGGTCAGCACAATACACTGACCAAAACCACCATCTCTGCGGCGTTCCCTGGAAACAGGCTGTTTTCAAGGCAGCCTGGCTGACGAGATGTGGATCGATGTGATCCCCGTAGTAGTGAACATCACACAGATGAAACCAAGCATAGCACAACTGTCTGAAGGACCATGGTCCACCTTGATGACAGCACGCTCAGGATGTGAGGAAAGCTACTACAACCCCCACTGTTGAGGGTCTCACAAAAGGGTCAACTTACTCATTGTGAGCGAGCAAGAAGAGGAATCTATTAACTGCCTCCTACAAGATGTACTTGATATGTCCATTCCTGGAGTCCGACCAGCCTATATGTATGTACTCACAGATATGCCTACAGTGCAAGTGTGGATGGCACAGTTATCCAGTGGGAACTACAGACACTTCAAGTTGTCAAGAGGATCAAATTGGCCAACGCTCACAGCCTTCGCAACATAAAGCTGCATGAAGATAAGCTATGGTGTGGTGAGTTCTAGCACACTAGCATCTCCCTTCTCCATCTCTTTCTGTCTCTCTCTCTCCTCCTTCCTCTCTCCCCCTCTCTCTCTCCCCCACCCTCCCCTGTGGTCCCCTCATTCCTCTCCCTCTTTCCTCTCCCTCCTCCCTCTCTCTCCCACTCCTCCTATCTTATCCTTCCCTCCTCCCCTTTCACCTATCCCTCCCCTCCCCTTCTCCCTCCCTATGTTACCCTTCACCTCTCCCTCTCCTCCCTATCTATTTTACTCTCCCATTCCCCCTCTTCTCCCCTCTCTTCACTTCTCCCTCTCCTCCCTATCTATTTTACTCTCCCATTCCCCCTCTTCTCCCCTCTCTTCACTTCTCCCTCTCCTCCCTATCTATCTTACCCTTCCCCTTCTCTCCCCTCCCTTATATCCCTCTCTATCTCACCCCCTCTCCCTCTCATCCCTATCTTACTCTTGCCCTCTCCTCCCTTCTCTTTACATCTCCATCTCTTCTCTCTCTCTCTCTCCCTCCCCTCTCCTCCCCTTTCTTTACCTCCCTCCCCCTCTGCCCTTTTTCTCTTCCTTTCTTTACCTCTCCCTCTCTCTTACCCTTCCCCTCCCTCACTTTCTCCTCTCCTCCCCCTATCTCCCCTTTCCCTTTCCCCCTCTCTCCCCCCTCACTTCTTCCTACCCCTCTCTCTCCTTCTTCCCCTCCCCTCCCCCTCTGTCCCCTCTCCACATATAGTTGTATATGACCACCACCATCACACAAGATTGAATGCCAGTATCATTGAACCAGCTTGACAGACCAAGTTTAGGGGTCTCTATTTGACTACATGCTTCTCCTACCATGCCTGCTCCTGCTCTATAATGACTTGATGTTGACTTGACATAACCTCTATCATCCTGGCCGGTCGGGGGTTCTTCCTTTCTTTCCTGTTCAAGTGGCTTCAAATATCCGTCATCTCTGACCATATGTTAGAGTCAATAATCCAAGAAAACATTGTAATGCATTTAGACAAATTTAATCTAATTAGAAATAGTCAGCATGGGTTTACTAGAGGGAGATCATGCTTAACAAATCTATTAGAATTCATGGAGGAGGTTACTAAAATCATAGATAAAGGGGAGCCAGTGGATGTTATTTATCTACCTTTGACAGAGTATCTCATCAAAGATTATTTCGAAAGTTAAAATCACATGGAATAGGTGGGGAAGTTGCCAAATGGATTGAAAATTGGTTAACGGGAAGAAGGCAGAGGGTGGGCATAAATAAGGAGTACTCTGAGTGGTGTGAAGTGAAAAGTGGTGTGCCACAGGGCTCGGTTTTGGGACCAATTTTGTTCTTGATATATATAAATAATTTGGACATTGATATGAGATCCATGATTGCAAAATTTGCTGATGACACAAAACTATGCAGTAGTGTCTCATCTAAAGCTGAAGTTTATATATTGATGTCGGATTTAGATAAAATTCGAGAATGGTCTGTAAGCTGGCAAATGGAGTTTAATGTAGATAAATGTACAGTCATCCACATGGGTAAATCCAATATGGAACATAATTACAGAATGGGAGAAAACAATATTAGAAAGATAGATAAGGAAAGGGACCTCAGGGTTATAATAGATCATACAGGAAAGGTGAGTGAGCAAGTTAAGGTAGCAGTGAAAAAGGCAAATGCAATGTTAGGTATGATAAAAAGAAATATTAAACATAGGAGCAAGGAAGTGATCGTCAAACTGTATAAAGCTTTAGTTAGACCTAGATTGGAGTACTGTGTACAGGTGTGGAGTCCTTATCATAGAGGGGACATAAACATGCTAGAAAGAATACAAAAAAGAGCGACAAAGATGAAAGTGGGATTCCGGAATTACAGTTATGAGGAACGACTCAGAAAAACCAGCCTACAGTGTCTCGAAGAGAGAAGAATTCGTGGTGACTTAATACAGGTTTATAAGATGATCAGAGGAATTGATAAATTAGACTATAACAAGTTTTTTTTTTAAATACAGCCACCTACAATAACACGAGGGCATAGCTACAAGCTGACTAAAGAGAGGTCCAGGTTAGATATTAGGAAATATTTTTTTAGTCAGAGAGTGGTGTCTGCTTGGAATGCATTGCCAGAAGGGGAGGTAGTGGAGGCAGGGACAGTTAATGCATTTAAGAATAAACTGGATGCGCATAGCGTTTAGAGCAAGATGATGTAAATGTAACTGGTTGTATACAGACTCTGCAGGGTCTTCTAAACCAGTATAAAGACGTTAAGTTAAGTTAAGTTTATATACTAGTCAGGTTAGAGTGCTACTATTCTCTGCTTCCATGTCAGTCAGATGTCACTCTTGGCTCCCACCTTGATCAGTATGTCTCACCTTACCCAGATGTCACTTTTGGTTCCCACATTGATCAGTATGTCTTACCTGACCCAGATGTCACTCTTGGCTCCCACCTTGATCAGTATGTCTCACCTGACCCAGATGTCACTTTTGGCTCCCACCTTGATCAGTATGTCTCACCTGACCCAGATGTAACTTTTAGACCTCTACACCTGATGTGGCATCTGGAAGAAAAACAAATACTAATTCCACAGCAAGCAGGCTTTAGACAGCACAGATCCACTAAGGACCAGGTCATCCTCATAGCCCAGGAAATTGAAGATGCCTACCAGGCACAGAAACACACAGTAGCGGTTTGATGGACCTGGAAAAGGCATTTGACAAAATCTGGAAAGACGGACTTAAAGTCAAGCTAAGGAGAAGTGAAGTTTGTGGGAGAATGTACAAGTGGATCAACCACTACCTCAAACAAAGAACGGCCAGAGTCCAAGTACAAGGGCAGATGAGCAAAAAGGTGACACTCGAGCAGGGAGTACCCCAAGGGTGAGTACTGTCACCCACACTCTTCCTGGTATATATAAACGATATTACAGAGAATATACCAAGAAGAGTCCATAGCTCAATGTTTGCAGACGATCTGGCTATGTGGACCTCTGAAAAGAATCTCACCATAGCAAGAAATCGGGTGCAGCAGGCCCTAACATCGCTGGAAGAGTGGGCGAACTCATGGCTGGTCAAAATAAACGAGGAGAAAACCACATGTACAATATTCTCGCTTTCAATCAAACCCCAAAACACCAAATTAAGTCTAAATGGCAAATTCCTGCAGCCAAACGACAACCCAAACTATCTGGGAGTCACATTTGACCGGCGCATGACATGAAAAAGTCAGATCGAGAAAAACTGAATGAGAGCCAGAGAAAGAATGGCAATCATGAGGAAACTTGCTGGCACAAGCTGGGGAGCAGACGAAAGTATACTAAAGAAACTGTACACTGGAAGAGTGAGACCAGTTCTCGAGTATGGCATTGCGGCATGGACAACAGCAGCAAAGGCGAACTTCGATAAAGTTAACAAACTCCAAAACCAAGCCATGAGAGTTATAACAGGAGGCATGAAGTCAATGCCAATTGTAGAACTTGAAAATATTACAAAGCTGCAATCCATGACCGATAGAAGAGACTGCAGAGCCCAGCTGCAGTCAGAGAAACTCCGAAGACTGACTGACCATCCAATGCACCAGAGACTAAACAATTTGGGAAATGGGAAACTAAAGCGGAGAAACTTTGCAGAAATAGCCAAAGCAAAGATGCACGAAGATCCCATAAACGCACTAACAACACCAAAGCCCATCACTACTGTACGAAAACCTACCTGGAGGCAGGATATATTTCCAGAGGTGGTAGAAAATATACCAGGTATTGGAAACAAAATCTGCCAGACTGAAAAAGAAAGGAGAGATACTACCCTAAGCTTTATATCGAAAAGCTACCCAAGCATGGACTGGACCCATGCATACACCGACGGTTCTGTAACAAACACTACACAGAACGGGGGGGGGGGGGGGGGGGGGGGGGGGGGGGGGGGGGGGGGAGGGGGGGGGAGGGGGGGCAGGAGCATTCCTGAACCTACCAAATGGCAGACAAATAACACTGTCATTCGCTACTGGTAAGTACACAAGCAATTTCAGAGCGGAGGCAGAGGCACTGAGGGCGGCAGTGGAAGAAATGGTGACAAACACATAAAGAAAATGAAAGCCATATAGTCCTGCTTACAGATGCTCTGGCCGTAGTCACAGCGCTAAAAAGCCAGAAAAACACTGAGCTTAATGACTTAAGAGCAGTACTCTGTCAACTATGCCAGCAGTCCGCACCAAAAAGGGTAGTGGTACAGTGGGTCCCATCACACTGCAACATCCAAGGCAACGAGGAGGCAGACAGACTGGCAAAAGAAGGTGCAAGACTACCACAAACAGATACTAGTATAACGTACGAAGAGTCAAAACGGCTTATTAAAGCCAGATACATGACCAAATGGGAAACTGAACATACCGGCTACACCAAAAACGATGCCTATTACCAGTTGAACAGAAGAGAGCAGGTCGTTGTCTTCAGACTTCGCACTGGCCACAATAGACTGAGGTACCACCTATTCAACAAATTGAAGATAGGTGGTACCGACGAATGCCCGTGTGGTACTGGGAAAATGACCGCTGAGCATCTGCTGCAGAACTGCCCGACATACGAGGATCAGAGAGAGCAGATGTGGCCATCACCAGTGGAACCACAAGACAAGCTATATGGCAGTGTAGACAGCCTCAGGATGACCGCCGCTTTTTTCGAAAAAATAATGGTTACTATCTGACTGCGTACGAAGAAGAAGAAGAAGAAGACCTCTACACCCATGGTAGAAGTGAGATGATGAGACCTCTACACTCATGGTAGAAGTGAGACATTGAGACCTCTACATCCATGGTAGAAGTGAGACATTGAGACCTCTACATCCATGGTAGAAGTGAAATGATGAGACCTCTACATCCATGGTAGAAGTGAGACATTGAGACCTCTACATTCATGGTAGAAGTGAAATGATGAGACCTCTACATCCATGGTAGAAGTGAAACATTGAGACCTCTACATCCATGGTAGAAGTGAGATGATGAGACCTCTACATCCATGGTAGAAGTGAGACATTGAGACCTCTACATCCATGGTAGAAGTGAAATGATGAGACCTCTACATCCATGGTAGAAGTGAAACATTGAGACCTCTACATCCATGGTAGAAGTGAAATGATGAGACCTCTACATCCATGGTAGAAGTGAGACATTGAGACCTCTACATCCATGGTAGAAGTGAAATGATGAGACCTCTACATCCATGGTAGAAGTGAAACATTGAGACCTCTACATCCATGGTAGAAGTGAAATGATGAGACCTCTACATCCATGGTAGAAGTGAGATGATGAGACCTCTACATCCATGGTAGAAGTGAGACATTGAGACCTCTACATCCATGGTAGAAGTGAGATGATGAGACCTCTACATCCATGGTAGAAGTGAGACATTGAGACCTCTACATTCATGGTAGAAGTGAAACATTGAGACCTCTACATCCATGGTAGAAGTGAGATGATGAGACCTCTACATCCATGGTAGAAGTGAGACATTGAGACCTCTACATTCATGGTAGATTAGGATCAACCAAGCTAAAGTTTCTCCGTGACCATTAATGTCCAGTTCAGTTGCAGACCTTGTTAAGATGATTGTTGTGGGATATGGTTTGTCCTCTAGCATTTTGATGGAGTCCACCATGAGCCTTGGTGACCCAGACTGAAAAATGTTGCTGTAGAGCAGGTGTTCTCAACCTGATTCTCACCAGCACCACAGTGCTATTTGAATGACATTTGGTGCATGCGTCACGCAAGTAAAAAAGTCTTTGCAAGCACCAACGCTCTTGAGGCCTGTTCAATTCAAACTTAATTTTCCAAACCCAAACAATGAATGTTGCTCTCCTTCCATTATATTTTAGGCGATCTCAAAGTTGTGTATTTGCTGCCAGTAAGCGTATTTACCGCTCCATGTTCTGAAATAGTTTGCACTACTGACTTGATTCAGGGGTTTCCCAGATGCTGGTCAGGGTCAGTGTTTTGTTGCATCATGGGAACCTTGAATTTATAGATCTCCAGTCCTTTTTAGTGCTGAAATATTTGTTTAAAAGGAGAAATTCATAAGCTTTTGAAGAGAAGAAGATACAAAAAGGTTCCAAATACTGTGGAGTTTCTATCAAATGTTTGGGATGACCTAGCTATGCAAAAAAACATTCTCACCTATGAAATACCTCATGAATTAAGCATGCTCACAATTAACTGATTCACATCTGCAAGACTGTTTACGTTTAGCTACAAATGACTTCTTCTTGGACATCATTGAACTTTAACCTGTTTTAAAAAAAGTATTGTTTGTCAAAAATGAAGCCCATTAGATTTGCATGGTGCTCACACACTTAATAGTACACGCGCACGGTGCTTGCAATCTTTAAAGGTTGAGAGCCCCTGCGGTAGAGTAGGATATCCATGATTGCTAGAACCAACATGTCTCCGACACTTACCCAGGGACATGGCAGAAAATCATTGTCATGGACTATGATGGCAGCCCTCAGCAAATCTTCAGCCACTGTGAGGAGGATTCAGGCAAGCCCATACAGCTGGACTGCTTCGAGGTCTTCAGTGATGAGGTTTGCCTGACTAACTCTCTTATCAGTACTTACACTCATCTCATTCGGTTTTCACCATTATCTATCACCATCATCTATCACCATTATCTATCACCATTATCTATCACCATTATCTATCACCATTATCTATCACCATTATCTATCACCATTATCTATCACCATTATCTATCACCATTATCTATCACCATTATCTATCACCATTATCTATCACCATTATTTATCACCATTATCTATCACCATTATCTATCACCATTATCTATCACCATTATCTATCACCATTCATCTATCACCACCATCTATCACCATTATCTATCACCATTATCTATCACCATCATCTATCACCACCATCTATCACCATTATCTATCACCATTATCTATCACCATTATCTATCACCATCATCTATCACCATCATCTATCACCATTATCTATCACCATCATCTATCACCATTATCTATCACCATCATCTATCACCATTATCTATCACCATTATCTATCACCATCATCTGTCACCATTATCTATCACCATCATCTATCACCATTATCTATCACCATCATCTATCACCATTCATCTATCACCATTATCTATCACCATTATCTATCACCGCCATTTGCTAGGTAACACTATCTTCTACTTATCCCCATCAACATTCTACTCATCCTGTCCCATCAACATTCTACTCATCCTGTCCCATCAACATTCTACTCATCCTGTCCCATCAACATTCTACTCATCCTATCCCATCAACATTCTACTTATCCTATCCTCATCAACATTCTACTTATCCTATCCTCATCAACATTCTACTTATCCTATCCCCATCAACATTCTCTATTTTACTTATCCTATCCCCATCAACATTCTCTTCTACTTATCCTATCTCCATCAACATTCTACTTATCCTATCCTCATCAACATTCTACTTATCCTATCCCCATCAACATTCTCTATTTTACTTATCCTATCCCCATTAACATTCTCTATTTTACTTATCCTATCCCCATTAACATTCTCTATTTTACTTATCCTATCCCCATCAACATTCTCTATTTTACTTATCCTATCCCCATCAACATTCTCTTCTACTTATCCTATCCCCATCAACATTCTCTTCTACTTATCCTATCCCCATCAACATTCTCTATTTTACTTATCCTATCCCCATCAACATTCTCTTCTACTTATCCTATCCCCATCAACATTCTCTTCTACTTATCCTATCTCCATCAACATTCTCTATTTTACTTATCCTATCCCCATTAACATTCTCTTCTACTTATCCTATCCCCATCAACATTCTCTTCTACTTATCCTATCCTCATCAACATTCTACTTATCCTATCCCCATCAACATTCTCTATTCTACTTATCCTATCCCCATCAACATTCTCTTCTACTTATCCTATCCTCATCAACATTCTACTTATCCTATCTCCATCAACATTCTCTATTTTACTTATCCTATCCCCATCAACATTCTCTATTCTACTTATCCTATCCCCATCAACATTCTCTTCTACTTATCCTATCCTCATCAACATTCTACTTATCCTATCCCCATCAACATTCTCTATTCTACTTATCCTATCCCCATCAACATTCTCTTCTACTTATCCTATCCTCATCAACATTCTACTTATCCTATCCCCATCAACATTCTCTATTCTACTTATCCTATCCCCATCAACATTCTCTTCTACTTATCCTATCCTCATCAACATTCTACTTATCCTATCTCCATCAACATTCTCTATTTTACTTATCCTATCCCCATCAACATTCTCTTCTACTCTTTCTATCCCCATCAAAACAGCTTATTCACTCTGTTATTACTGTTTCACACATCATTTTTTCTCAATGGCTGTCTTGTTTTCCAAAGGCAGAATGTGTTGTACAGTGTTTCATACTTAATTGCCCAGCGCATCCAACTTCAGCACACATGAAAAAAAATGGGTTTGCATTGGATAGAGTCATAGCCTTGCTGCTTCATGAATCTGAACACAAGCAAGTTTGAGCTGTGAGTCGTGACCACGAACTGCCTCACTATATCCCAACCGCCCCCAGCACATACATGTGGAGTACTGCTTCTAGAGCTTTCTTAACTTGACAGAAACTGCTGCCGGCTATGTTACACTCAACATTTTCTTGGCCTGTGTCAATGGCAGAGAGTACAATGCCATTATTTGGAGAGTCTTTTGTTCTTAAAAGGGTTTAATTATTTCTTGTGTTGTCCATAGTTTGTTGAGTAGATGTTTCTGCTTCTAAATCAGGCGATTGTTTGTCCACAAAAACATACTTCTTGCTGTCACTACTTATACTTGTTCATGTTGTCCCATGTTGCTGATTGACAGTAGGTCATGGATCATCTTTTGTTGTTTACCATCATCCAAGCTATTCTGTTGTCCAGTTTTTGTTTACCATCATCCAAGCTATTCTGTTGTCCAGTTTTTGTTAACTGTCATCCAAGCTATTCTGCTGTCCAGTTTTGTTTACTGTCATCCAAGCTATTCTGTTATCCAGTTTTGTTTACTGTCATCCAAGCTATTCTGTTATCCAGTTTTGTTTACTGTCATCCAAGCTATTCTGTTATCCAGTTTTGTTTACTGTCATCCAAGCTATTCTGTTGTCCAGTTTTGTTTACTGTCATCCAAGCTATTCTGTTGTCCAGTTTTGTTTACTGTCATCCAAGCTATTCTGTTATCCAGTTTTGTTTACTGTCATCCAAGCTATTCTGTTATCCAGTTTTGTTTACTGTCATCCAAGCTATTCTGTTGTCCAGTTTTGTTTACTGTCATCCAAGCTATTCTGTTGTCCAGTTTTTGTTTACCATCATCCAAGCTATTCTGCTGTCCAGATTTGTTTACTGTCATCCAAGCTATTCTGCTGTCCAGTTTTTGTTTACCATCATCCAAGCTATTCTGCTGTCCAGTTTTGTTTACTGTCATCCAAGCTATTCTGTTGTCCAGTTTTTGTTTACCATCATCCAAGCTATTCTGTTGTCCAGTTTTTGTTTACTGTCATCCAAGCTATTCTGTTGTCCAGTTTTGTTTACTGTCATCCAAGCTATTCTGTTATCCAGTTTTGTTTACTGTCATCCAAGCTATTATGTTATCCAGTTTTGTTTACTGTCATCCAAGCTATTCTGTTATCCAGTTTTGTTTACTGTCATCCAAGCTATTCTGTTATCCAGTTTTGTTTACTGTCATCCAAGCTATTCTGTTATCCAGTTTTGTTTACCATCATCCAAGCTATTCTGTTGTCCAGTTTTTGTTTACTGTCATCCAAGCTATTCTGCTGTCCAGCTTTGTTTACTGTCATCCAAGCTATTCTGCTGTCCAGCTTTGTTTACTGTCATCCAAGCTATTCTGCTGTCCAGCTTTGTTTACTGTCATCCAAGCTATTCTGTTGTCCAGTTTTTGTTTACCATCATCCAAGCTATTCTGTTGTCCAGTTTTTGTTTACTGTCATCCAAGCTCTTCTGCTGTCCAGTTTTGTTTACTGTCATCCAAGCTATTCTGTTATCCAGTTTTGTTTACTGTCATCCAAGCTATTATGTTATCCAGTTTTGTTTACTGTCATCCAAGCTATTCTGTTATCCAGTTTTGTTTACTGTCATCCAAGCTATTCTGTTATCCAGTTTTGTTTACTGTCATCCAAGCTATTCTGTTATCCAGTTTTGTTTACCATCATCCAAGCTATTCTGTTGTCCAGTTTTTGTTTACTGTCATCCAAGCTATTCTGCTGTCCAGCTTTGTTTACTGTCATCCAAGCTATTCTGCTGTCCAGCTTTGTTTACTGTCATCCAAGCTATTCTGCTGTCCAGCTTTGTTTACTGTCATCCAAGCTATTCTGTTATCCAGCTTTGTTTACTGTCATCCAAGCTATTCTGTTATCCAGTTTTGTTTACTGTCATCCTAGCTATTCTGTTATCCAGTTTTGTTTACTGTCATCCAAGCTATTCTGTTATCCAGTTTTGTTTACTGTCATCCAAGCTATTCTGTTGTCCAGTTTTGTTTACTGTCATCCAAGCTATTCCGTTATCCAGTTTTGTTTACTGTCATCCAAGCTATTCTGTTATCCAGTTTTGTTTACTGTCATCCAAGCTATTCTGTTGTCCAGTTTTGTTTACTGTCATCCAAGCTATTCTGTTGTCCAGTTTTTGTTTACCATCATCCAAGCTATTCTGCTGTCCAGATTTGTTTACTGTCATCCAAGCTATTCTGTTGTCCAGTTTTTGTTTACCATCATCCAAGCTATTCTGTTGTCCAGTTTTGTTTACTGTCATCCAAGCTATTCTGTTGTCCAGTTTTGTTTACTGTCATCCAAGCTATTCTGCTGTCCAGTTTTGTTTACTGTCATCCAAGCTATTCTGTTATCCAGTTTTGTTTACTATCATCCACGCTATTCTGTTGTCCAGTTTTTGTTTACTGTCATCCAAGCTATTCTGCTGTCCAGTTTTGTTTACTGTCATCCAAGCTATTCTGTTATCCAGTTTTGTTTACTGTCATCCAAGCTATTATGTTATCCAGTTTTGTTTACTGTCATCCAAGCTATTATGTTATCCAGTTTTGTTTACTGTCATCCAAGCTATTCTGCTGTCCAGTTTTGTTTACTGTCATCCAAGCTATTCTGTTATCCAGTTTTGTTTACTGTCATCCAAGCTATTCTGTTATCCAGTTTTGTTTACTGTCATCCAAGCTATTCTGTTATCCAGTTTTGTTTACTGTCATCCAAGCTATTCTGTTATCCAGTTTTGTTTACCATCATCCAAGCTATTCTGTTGTCCAGTATTTGTTTACTGTCATCCAAGCTATTCTGCTGTCCAGCTTTGTTTACTGTCATCCAAGCTATTCTGCTGTCCAGCTTTGTTTACTGTCATCCAAGCTATTCTGCTGTCCAGCTTTGTTTACTGTCATCCAAGCTATTCTGCTGTCCAGCTTTGTTTACTGTCATCCAAGCTATTCTGCTGTCCAGCTTTGTTTACTGTCATCCAAGCTATTCTGTTATCCAGCTTTGTTTACTGTCATCCAAGCTATTCTGTTATCCAGTTTTGTTTACTGTCATCCTAGCTATTCCGTTATCCAGTTTTGTTTACTGTCATCCAAGCTATTCTGTTATCCAGTTTTGTTTACTGTCATCCAAGCTATTCTGTTGTCCAGTTTTGTTTACTGTCATCCAAGCTATTCTGTTGTCCAGTTTTTGTTTACCATCATCCAAGCTATTCTGCTGTCCAGATTTGTTTACTGTCATCCAAGCTATTCTGCTGTCCAGTTTTTGTTTACCATCATCCAAGCTATTCTGCTGTCCAGTTTTGTTTACTGTCATCCAAGCTATTCTGTTGTCCAGTTTTTGTTTACCATCATCCAAGCTATTCTGTTGTCCAGTTTTTGTTTACTGTCATCCAAGCTATTCTGTTGTCCAGTTTTGTTTACTGTCATCCAAGCTATTCTGTTATCCAGTTTTGTTTACTGTCATCCAAGCTATTATGTTATCCAGTTTTGTTTACTGTCATCCAAGCTATTCTGTTATCCAGTTTTGTTTACTGTCATCCAAGCTATTCTGTTATCCAGTTTTGTTTACTGTCTTCCAAGCTATTCTGTTATCCAGTTTTGTTTACCATCATCCAAGCTATTCTGTTGTCCAGTTTTTGTTTACTGTCATCCAAGCTATTCTGCTGTCCAGCTTTGTTTACTGTCATCCAAGCTATTCTTCTGTCCAGCTTTGTTTACTGTCATCCAAGCTATTCTGCTGTCCAGCTTTGTTTACTGTCATCCAAGCTATTCTGCTGTCCAGATTTGTTTACTGTCATCCAAGATATTCTGCTGTCCAGTTTTTGTTTACCATCATCCAAGCTATTCTGCTGTCCAGTTTTGTTTACTGTCATCCAAGCTATTCTGTTGTCCAGTTTTTGTTTACCATCATCCAAGCTATTCTGTTGTCCAGTTTTTGTTTACTGTCATCCAAGCTATTCTGCTGTCCAGCTTTGTTTACTGTCATCCAAGCTATTCTGCTGTCCAGCTTTGTTTACTGTCATCCAAGCTATTCTGCTGTCCAGCTTTGTTTACTGTCATCCAAGCTATTCTGTTATCCAGCTTTGTTTACTGTCATCCAAGCTATTCTGTTATCCAGTTTTGTTTACTGTCATCCTAGCTATTCTGTTATCCAGTTTTGTTTACTGTCATCCAAGCTATTCTGTTATCCAGTTTTGTTTACTGTCATCCAAGCTATTCTGTTGTCCAGTTTTGTTTACTGTCATCCAAGCTATTCCGTTATCCAGTTTTGTTTACTGTCATCCAAGCTATTCTCTTATCCAGTTTTGTTTACTGTCATCCAAGCTATTCTGTTGTCCAGTTTTGTTTACTGTCATCCAAGCTATTCTGTTGTCCAGTTTTTGTTTACCATCATCCAAGCTATTCTGCTGTCCAGATTTGTTTACTGTCATCCAAGCTATTCTGTTGTCCAGTTTTTGTTTACCATCATCCAAGCTATTCTGTTGTCCAGTTTTGTTTACTGTCATCCAAGCTATTCTGTTGTCCAGTTTTGTTTACTGTCATCCAAGCTATTCTGCTGTCCAGTTTTGTTTACTGTCATCCAAGCTATTCTGTTATCCAGTTTTGTTTACTATCATCCACGCTATTCTGTTGTCCAGTTTTTGTTTACTGTCATCCAAGCTATTCTGCTGTCCAGTTTTGTTTACTGTCATCCAAGCTATTCTGTTATCCAGTTTTGTTTACTGTCATCCAAGCTATTATGTTATCCAGTTTTGTTTACTGTCATCCAAGCTATTATGTTATCCAGTTTTGTTTACTGTCATCCAAGCTATTCTGCTGTCCAGTTTTGTTTACTGTCATCCAAGCTATTCTGTTATCCAGTTTTGTTTACTGTCATCCAAGCTATTCTGTTATCCAGTTTTGTTTACTGTCATCCAAGCTATTCTGTTATCCAGTTTTGTTTACTGTCATCCAAGCTATTCTGTTATCCAGTTTTGTTTACCATCATCCAAGCTATTCTGTTGTCCAGTATTTGTTTACTGTCATCCAAGCTATTCTGCTGTCCAGCTTTGTTTACTGTCATCCAAGCTATTCTGCTGTCCAGCTTTGTTTACTGTCATCCAAGCTATTCTGTTATCCAGTTTTGTTTACTGTCATCCAAGCTATTCTGTTATCCAGTTTTGTTTACTGTCATCCAAGCTATTCTGTTATCCAGTTTTGTTTACTGTCATTCAAGCTATTCTGTTATCCAGTTTTTGTTTACTGTCATCCAAGCTATTCTGTTATCCAGTTTTGTTTACTGTCATCCAAGCTGTTCTGTTATCCAGTTTTGTTTACTGTCATCCAAGCTATTCTGTTATCCAGTTTTGTTTACTGTCATCCAAGCTATTCTGTTGTCCAGTTTTGTTTACTGTCATCCAAGCTATTCTGTTGTCCAGTTTTTGTTTACTGTCATCCAAGCTATTCTGCTGTCCAGTTTTGTTTACTGTCATCCAAGCTATTCTGTTATCCAGTTTTGTTTACTGTCATCCAAGCTATTATGTTATCCAGTTTTGTTTACTGTCATCCAAGCTATTCTGTTATCCAGTTTTGTTTACTGTCATCCAAGCTATTCTGTTATCCAGTTTTGTTTACTGTCATCCAAGCTATTCTGTTATCCAGTTTTGTTTACCATCATCCAAGCTATTCTGTTGTCCAGTTTTTGTTTACTGTCATCCAAGCTATTCTGCTGTCCAGCGTTGTTTACTGTCATCCAAGCTATTCTGCTGTCCAGCTTTGTTTACTGTCATCCAAGCTATTCTGCTGTCCAGCTTTGTTTACTGTCATCCAAGCTATTCTGTTATCCAGCTTTGTTTACTGTCATCCAAGCTATTCTGTTATCCAGTTTTGTTTACTGTCATCCTAGCTATTCTGTTATCCAGTTTTGTTTACTGTCATCCAAGCTATTCTGTTATCCAGTTTTGTTTACTGTCATCCAAGCTATTCTGTTGTCCAGTTTTGTTTACTGTCATCCAAGCTATTCCGTTATCCAGTTTTGTTTACTGTCATCCAAGCTATTCTCTTATCCAGTTTTGTTTACTGTCATCCAAGCTATTCTGTTGTCCAGTTTTGTTTACTGTCATCCAAGCTATTCTGTTGTCCAGTTTTTGTTTACCATCATCCCAGCTATTCTGCTGTCCAGATTTGTTTACTGTCATCCAAGCTATTCTGTTGTCCAGTTTTGTTTACTGTCATCCAAGCTATTCTGTTGTCCAGTTTTGTTTACTGTCATCCAAGCTATTCTGCTGTCCAGTTTTGTTTACTGTCATCCAAGCTATTCTGTTATCCAGTTTTGTTTACTATCATCCACGCTATTCTGTTGTCCAGTTTTTGTTTACTGTCATCCAAGCTATTCTGCTGTCCAGTTTTGTTTACTGTCATCCAAGCTATTCTGTTATCCAGTTTTGTTTACTGTCATCCAAGCTATTATGTTATCCAGTTTTGTTTACTGTCATCCAAGCTATTATGTTATCCAGTTTTGTTTACTGTCATCCAAGCTATTCTGCTGTCCAGTTTTGTTTACTGTCATCCAAGCTATTCTGTTATCCAGTTTTGTTTACTGTCATCCAAGCTATTCTGTTATCCAGTTTTGTTTACTGTCATCCAAGCTATTCTGTTATCCAGTTTTGTTTACTGTCATCCAAGCTATTCTGTTATCCAGTTTTGTTTACCATCATCCAAGCTATTCTGTTGTCCAGTATTTGTTTACTGTCATCCAAGCTATTCTGCTGTCCAGCTTTGTTTACTGTCATCCAAGCTATTCTGCTGTCCAGCTTTGTTTACTGTCATCCAAGCTATTCTGTTATCCAGTTTTGTTTACTGTCATCCAAGCTATTCTGTTATCCAGTTTTGTTTACTGTCATCCAAGCTATTCTGTTATCCAGTTTTGTTTACTGTCATTCAAGCTATTCTGTTATCCAGTTTTTGTTTACTGTCATCCAAGCTATTCTGTTATCCAGTTTTGTTTACTGTCATCCAAGCTGTTCTGTTATCCAGTTTTGTTTACTGTCATCCAAGCTATTCTGTTATCCAGTTTTGTTTACTGTCATCCAAGCTATTCTGTTGTCCAGTTTTGTTTACTGTCATCCAAGCTATTCTGTTGTCCAGTTTTGTTTACTGTCATCCAAGCTATTCTGCTGTCCAGTTTTGTTTACTGTCATCCAAGCTATTCTGTTATCCAGTTTTGTTTACTATCATCCACGCTATTCTGTTGTCCAGTTTTTGTTTACTGTCATCCAAGCTATTCTGCTGTCCAGTTTTGTTTACTGTCATCCAAGCTATTCTGTTATCCAGTTTTGTTTACTGTCATCCAAGCTATTATGTTATCCAGTTTTGTTTACTGTCATCCAAGCTATTCTGCTGTCCAGTTTTGTTTACTGTCATCCAAGCTATTCTGTTATCCAGTTTTGTTTACTGTCATCCAAGCTATTGTGTTATCCAGTTTTGTTTACTGTCATCCAAGCTATTCTGTTATCCAGTTTTGTTTACTGTCATCCAAGCTATTCTGTTATCCAGTTTTGTTTACCATCATCCAAGCTATTCTGTTGTCCAGTATTTGTTTACTGTCATCCAAGCTATTCTGCTGTCCAGCTTTGTTTACTGTCATCCAAGCTATTCTGCTGTCCAGTTTTGTTTACTGTCATCCAAGCTATTCTGTTATCCAGTTTTGTTTACTATCATCCACGCTATTCTGTTTTCCAGTTTTTGTTTACTGTCATCCAAGCTATTCTGCTGTCCAGTTTTGTTTACTGTCATCCAAGCTATTCTGTTATCCAGTTTTGTTTACTGTCATCCAAGCTATTATGTTATCCAGTTTTGTTTACTGTCATCCAAGCTATTATGTTATCCAGTTTTGTTTACTGTCATCCAAGCTATTCTGCTGTCCAGTTTTGTTTACTGTCATCCAAGCTATTCTGTTATCCAGTTTTGTTTACTGTCATCCAAGCTATTCTGTTATCCAGTTTTGTTTACTGTCATCCAAGCTATTCTGTTATCCAGTTTTGTTTACTGTCATCCAAGCTATTCTGTTATCCAGTTTTGTTTACCATCATCCAAGCTATTCTGTTGTCCAGTATTTGTTTACTGTCATCCAAGCTATTCTGCTGTCCAGCTTTGTTTACTGTCATCCAAGCTATTCTGCTGTCCAGCTTTGTTTACTGTCATCCAAGCTATTCTGCTGTCCAGCTTTGTTTACTGTCATCCAAGCTATTCTGTTATCCAGTTTTGTTTACTGTCATCCAAGCTATTCTGTTATCCAGTTTTGTTTACTGCCATCCAAGCTATTCTGTTATCCAGTTTTGTTTACTGTCATTCAAGCTATTCTGTTATCCAGTTTTTGTTTACTGTCATCCAAGCTTTTCTGTTATCCAGTTTTGTTTACTGTCATCCAAGCTGTTCTGTTATCCAGTTTTGTTTACTGTCATCCCAGCTATTCTGTTATCCAGTTTTGTTTACTGTCATCCCAGCTATTCTTTTATCCAGTTTTGTTTACTGTCATCCCAGCTATTCTGTTATCCAGTTTTGTTTACTGTCATCCCAGCTATTCTGTTATCTAGTTTTGTTTACTGTCATCCCAGCTATTCTGTTATCCAGTTTTGTTTACTGTCATCCAAGCTATTCTGTTGTCCAGTTTTGATTACTGTCATCCAAGCTATTCTGTTGTCCAGTTTTGTTTACTGTCATCCAAGCTATTCTGTTGTCCAGTTTTGTTTAATGTCATCCAAGCTATTCTGTTGTCCAGTTTTGTTTACTGTCATCCAAGCTATTCTGTTGTCCAGTTTTGTTTACTGTCATCCAAGCTATTATGTTATCCAGTTTTGTTTACTGTCATCCAAGCTATTCTGTTGAACTCTGTGCCTTTTCTCTGTCATGATGAAATGTAAACAAAGTTAACAACAGCAGCAAAAACTCTGAAGAAGACTTTGTTATCATTGCTGGAGTCCACCATGAAGATCCCTTGTCACTACAACAATGATGCAGCGTACAGGGTTATATTTACTAAAATTTTCAAGTCTTAACAATAATACTCTAGTCAATAGTTACGTAATCTTTTTTCTTCTTCATTCTCAAACTCCCACTACCAAGCCCTGAAAAGGGCTTTGCAAGTAGCAGAATGTTGTCCATAGAGGGGAATGTGTAAAGTCATAGATTACAGCTGGACTGCAACTAGCAGAATGTTGTCCATAGAGGGGAATGTGTTAAGTCATAGATTACAGCTGGACTGCATTATTTGCACATCCGACTTCAACATGACATTTTTGGGTTTCAGGGATAGCCTTCCCGTTTCGATCCCTTCTCCTTAGCCAGTCTGCCCTCCCTTCTCCTTAGCCAGTCTGCCCTCCCTTCTCCTTATCCAGTCTGCCCTCCCTTCTCCTTAGCCAGTCTGCCCTGTTGTAGCCTGTTATCCAGGACCACCATGTGGAGGGGGAGAAGGATCTTGACAGCTTTGGGTCGCTAGCTCTGACACTAACAGTCAGCTTTAGGTTGCTGACCACTACAGCTTATGCGCTGCTCAGCATCTTGATTCCAAACAACATTCAACAGCTTTCCCACAAATCTTTAACAACTACCTCGATCAATCAACAAAGTCAGGAGATGATGTGGGCTAGTGGTTAAGTGACACTGCTCACAATTCAAAGGTGCTGGGTTTGCTCCCCATCACAGCAACAGCCGTTACTCCTGGGAAACAAACCCTTAGAAAATGCAGAAGGAAGCAGACTCTTACATAAAATGCATGCTGAAGTTGAATGCACTGGGCCAACAGGCGCAAAATGAAAACATTTGGCAGCTCACAATTTCTTTGGAAATAGAGAAATAATGTGAACACAAAAAAAAATTTGTTAAGTCACCAGTCTCATGAGTTACTCTATCAATAACTGGAGCACAAATCTTACCTAGTGTCTATCCACAGCTAAGTGTAGCAGACCCTCTCATTTGGCCGTGATCTAGCTTAGAACATTCTCACACTCATCCACATCATCATGACCATACTCAGTAAATGACATATCACACAGCAGGTGGCATATTTATTAAATCATACTCATATCATAGAATGAGTAGAGAAATTACAAACACAATATAATACATATCTTAACTAAACATTTTACTAAAACGGGAATTGTAAGCATTAGCTATTGAAGGAATTCCAAACTAACTAAAACCCAGTTCTATTGCTTTGCAATTACATCACACACACATCGCCTTAACTGCGTCTTCAACACACCTTATCAAATACTCTTCCTCACTGAAATCCCCTCAGGCGGGCGATCTCGACATAACTCGTTCACAATGTGTCCTTGCTTACAAACACATGTTCAGATTATCTATTAATGCAAAACTCACACACCTATTTGAGCGATCCTGTTCTATCACTAAACATTCGTCCAACAGTCTATCAATCGCTCCTCTATCTAAGTCGGTGAGTTAAACATACTATCCACATTCAGTCTCTCTCTCTCTCTCCTCCATACAGCCTCTCACTCTCCATCTCTCCTCCAGCCTGTCGAGCTAAACTTTGTCTCGAGTTATATATCCTCAAGCAAGGCCAGAGCTTGACCAATCGATCTCAGGTATGGTCATCTTCAATCCCAATTGGAACGAAACACTTTGCACACCTGTCACTCATTCTCTCGCACCAAGCCCCGTTGCCAATTTCGTCTGTCAATCAATCTCCCCCTACCAAAATCGGAAGGCCAGTGGTCAGTTTCTACCTGTCCACATTCCTTAACCCAACTCTGTTCTCCTTTGCTGAGACGGTGAGTGACCTTGACATGCATTCAGGTAGCTTTAGGCTTTAACATGTTCATGCATCCTAAACTCCCCTTGCTCCGGCGGGAACTGTTACATAAGTCACAAATCTTATCTACTGTCTATCCACAGCTAAGTCACAAATCTTATCTACTGTCTATCCACAGCTAAGTCACAAATTTTATCTACTGTTTATCCACAGCTAAGTCACAAATCTTATCTACTGTCTATCCACAGCTAAGTCACAGGCCATATCTACTGTCTACCCACAGCTAAGTCACAGGTCTTATCTACTGTCTACTCACAGCTAAGTCACAGGTCTTATCTACTGTCTACTCACAGCTAAGTCACAGGTCTTATCTACTGTCTACTCACAGCTAAGTCACACATCTGTTGTGCTATACTATTAATGAGTAAAATCTTGGGGTTGCAACACGTGACACAGATGTTAGTCCCCGTACTCATTTACCCAGATCTCTGTTGGTCTGCCAGGACCCTTCTACTTTTTTCTCTATCATCATCTAATGAGCCTAAATCTCTTTGTTCTTGAATGTTCAACATCTTCTGGCTATAAGTTGTTTGGTGTTTTGTCTCGGTTCCCAGATCTACTATCAGGCTCATAGGGCTGGTTTCAGACTCAATAACAGCTTCAATATCTGCTTGAATAGTTCTCTTTCTCATTCTTCTATAGCTGCTTCTCTAACTGCTCCATTGGCAGCTTCCATAACTGCCAGGCTTTCGTCAGTCAAGCCAACATCTGTGAGGACCTCATGCTCCTTTTGTTGCAAGAATAGAAGAATACATTATCTTGGTTCTGTGTTCATTCTTGATCTGTGTTGTAGCAGATCTATGATATCCTGGTCGTATGGACCATTTGTACTTCTACATGGGAAAGAGCTAGGATTTCTTTAAAACTGTGAGTTAAAAGTTACAACATCTAATACATGGTGTTACAACTTCAACAAAGAAAACTCTAAAACTTCTGTTAACTATAAAACAAGATAATACATTTATTTACAAGAGTATTTATTAACAATATCAAAAAGCTAAACTAACTAAATGCAATGAATTGTAACTCAGGGAATGTTAGCATGAGCTAGATGGAATCCCTGGAACTATAAAACCAGTTTCATAGTCTACCCTAATACCTATGATACTCTATACAAATCTTGTTCTACACTGATTAACTACATGTGTGCCCTCTGGCAGTGGATGATGATGTTGATCTCTGGCTATTGTCAGTCCTGTGTTGTGAAACATAATCTTTTTACCAAACTTGGGGATGTGCTCTCTGAGGATTTAGGTTACAACTCTTTCGATCAGGGGATTATGGCTGACTCCCCTACCCATTCTGGTTCTCTAATCAGTTATCTCTAATTTCCAACAGTCCAGCAAGTGCACAATATCTGGAAACTAGTTATGTTGTCCGAGTTCTACTGCATAAGTTCAATCAGTTATCTCTCCAATCAGTTATCTCTCCAATCAGTTATTTCTGCAATCAGTTATCTCTGCAATCAGTTATCTCTCCAATCAGTTATCTCTCCAATCAGTTATTTCTGCAATCAGTTATCTCTGCAATCAGTTATCTCTCCAATCAGTTATCTCTCCAATCAGTTATTTCTGCAATCAGTTATCTCTGCAATCAGTTATCTCTGCAATCAGTTATCTCTCCAATTAGTTGTCTCTCATTCCCAGCAGACCTGATATCTGGAAACTACAGATGTGGTCCCAGTTCTATCACTCAAGGTGAACAGATTCCCTTCTCATATTACTTACCATTCACACCAGTGAGCAATAGTTCAAATGCTCCTAATGTATAGTGAGATAGCCACCCATGAAAGCTCTGTCTCTCGAATCCCAAATATGAAATGTCCTCTCTCTTTTAAAGACCCATTTTAGCCCTACCCAAAATTAAGATGGAGGCTGAGAGGTCCTTTCCAGTCGACGTCAACCGTCAATCTTATCTTGGCTACTCTTTTTTTTATACCTATTGATTCACAAGTCTGCCTGTCGCTCTGTTATTTCAAATGTTACAGTCTGGCGTGCCATTCCTCGTCGCTAAACCTCATACAGAATACTAGTTCACTAAAAAGAATGAGAGTCTTAAGCCGCTACCTTGAACTCCAAAAATTAGTGTGAAACACTCTTAAAACAACACTGCCTCACGTTTCTCATTCAATCTCAGATTTGACACTGGCGTTGTCTTGGGACCTGACCATGCCAATTATGTTCTCAGTCAATTTTTTTGGCTTTTCAAGAATAAGTTGCCAGCCCCAATCCCTACTGCTCCACAGGGATATGTTACAGTGTGGCAATCTCTTGGTTCTGTGCTCATTCTTGATGTTTGTGACTTTATCTTGGTTGTGTGCTCATTCTTGATATGTGTGACTTTATCTTGGTTTTGTGCTTATTCTTGACATGTGTGACGTTATCTTGGTTCTGTGCCCATTCTTGACATGTGTGACTTTATCTTGGTTTTGTGCTCATTCTTGACATGTGTGACCTCATCTTGGTTGTGTGCCCATTCTTGACATGTGTGACTTTATCTTGGTTCTGTGCTCATTCTTGACATGTGTGACTTTATCTTGGTTTTGTGCTCATTCTTGACATGTGTGACTTTATCTTGGTTCTGTGCTCATTCTTGACATGTGTGACTTTATCTTGGTTTTGTGCTCATTCTTAACTTTCTTGCACTTAATTTTGTGAATTTTAAATATATCGTCAGCACTTTTATCTGCAGGTCTGGGCTGGCTGTCGCAGGGAAGGTCAGGTGATTGTTTGGGATAAGGTCAGGATGGAGAAGAAGGTGGTGCTCACACCGGACTGTAGTGGTGTTAGTGTTCTGTTGGTGTGTGGAGACAAGGTAGGTGTGGGGTAGTAGGGAACGTTAGGGTGGGTAAGATTTGGGAGTGTAGGACATGTTAGAGTGTGTGAGGTGAGGGAGTGTATGCCATGTAAGGTAGGTGTTAGAGTGTGGGAGATGAGGGAGTGTAGGACATGTAAGGTGGATGTTAGGGTGGGTGAGGTGAGGGAGTGTTGGACATGTTAGAGGGGGTGAGATGAGGGAGTGTAGGACATGTAAGGTGGGTGTTAGGGTGGGTGAGGTGAGGGAGTGTAGGACATGTTAGAGGGGGTGAGATGAGGGAGTGTAGGACATGTAAGGTGGGTGTTAGAGTGGGTGAGGTGAGGGAGTGTAGGACATGTAAGGTGGGTGTTAGGGTGGGTGAGGTGAGGGAGTGTAGGACATGTAAGGTGGGTGTTAGGGTGGGTGAGGTGAGGGAGTGTAGGACATGTTAGAGGGGGTGAGATGAGGGAGTGTAGGACATGTAAGGTGGGTGTTAGAGTGGGTGATTTGAGGGAGTGTAGGGCATGTAAGGTGGGTGTTATTGTGGGTGAGGTGAGGGAGTGTAGGACATGTAAGGTGGATGTTAGGGTGGGTGAGGTGAGGGAGTGTTGGACATGTTAGAGGGGGTGAGATGAGGGAGTGTAGGACATGTAAGGTGGGTGTTAGGGTGGGTGAGGTGAGGGAGTGTAGGACATGTTAGAGGGGGTGAGATGAGGGAGTGTAGGACATGTAAGGTGGGTGTTAGAGTGGGTGAGGTGAGGGAGTGTAGGACATGTAAGGTGGGTGTTAGGGTGGGTGAGGTGAGGGAGTGTAGGACATGTAAGGTGGGTGTTAGGGTGGGTGAGGTGAGGGAGTGTAGGACATGTTAGAGGGGGTGAGATGAGGGAGTGTAGGGCATGTAAGGTGGGTGTTAGAGTGGGTGATTTGAGGGAGTGTAGGGCATGTAAGGTGGGTGTTATTGTGGGTGAGGTGAGGGAGTGTAGGACATGTAAGGTGGGTGTTAGAGTGGGTGATTTGAGGAAGTGTAGGACATGTAAGGTGGGTGTTAGGGTGGGTGAGGTGAGGGAGTGTAGGACATGTAAGGTGGGTGTTATTGTGGGTGAGGTGAGGGAGTGTAGGACATGTAAGATGGATGTTAGAGTGGGTGATTTGAGGGAGTGTAGGACATGTAAGGTGGGTGTTATTGTGGGTGAGGTGAGGGAGTGTAGGACGTGTAAGGTGGGTGTTATTGTGGGTGAGGTGATGGAGTGTAGGACATGTAAGGTGGGTGTTAGAGTGTGTGAGTTTAGGTAGATAGGAGGGGGTGAGGTGAGGGAGTGTAGGATATGTAAGGTGGGTGTTAGAGTGGGTGAGTTGAGGTAGTTAGGAGGGGGTGAGGTGAGGGAGTGTAGGATATGTAAGGTGGGTGTTAGAGTGGGTGAGTTGAGGTAGTTAGGAGGGGGTGAGGTGAGGGAGTGTAGGATATGTAAGGTGGGTGTTAGAGTGAAGGTCATGGTGGTGATGTTGAGGTTAAGAGGTGAGGGGAGAAGGTGAGTTGACGGTAATGATGGCCAATAGATTGTATGGGATAATGAAAATTTGTTGATGCCATTTGACTTGATTGTACATGTTGTCAATGACAGGTGTGGGTTGGCACTAAAGATGGGACTATTTATATATACAACACTACAGACAAGCAGTTGTGGAAAACCATCAAAGCCCACGATGATGCTGTTAGGTGCTTGTGTGCTGCTGAATCCCGCTACATATTGTCAGGTATGTCATAGGCTCACATGTAACATCCAGATTGGACCTTCACTAACAAATGTCTCCATCACATCCAGACTGTGGACCTTCACTAACAAATGTCTCCATCACATCCAGATTGTGGACCTTCACTAACAAATGTCTCCATCACATCCAGACTGTGGACCTTCACTAACAAATGTCTCCATCACATCCAGACTGGACCTTCACTAACAAATGTCTCCATCACATCCAGACTGGACCTTCACTAACAAATGTCTCCATCACATCCAGACTGGACCTTCACTAACAAATGTCTCCATCACATCCAGACTGGACCTTCACTAACAAATGTCTCCATCACATCCAGACTGGACCTTCACTAACAAATGTCTCCATCACATTTAACCTGTGGACCTTCACAAAAAAAAAGTCTCCATCACATCCAAACTGTAGACCTTCACACAAAAAAAGTCTCCATCACATCCAAACTGTAGACCTTCACAAAAAAAAGTCTCCATCACATCCAAACTGTAAACCTTCACCAACATATGTATATCTTATACTTTGTACTAAATTACCAGATATAATAACAAATACAGACTTGTCTATGGTGAAACACAGCTGTTCTTTAGGCAGAGAAAATATAACTAGATATGCACTGGATTAGATACCTCAGGGACAAAATAAAGGATAAGCAGACTAAAATACACCTGAAAAAGAATAGTGGGAACGTCAGTGAACAAATTCCCATGGACATTGAACATTGGCTGTTTGCTTAGCTCACACAATCTTTCATCTGGAGTGACAGGTAAATGATGAGAAATGACTCCAGCGAAGATGATTCTCCAACTTTTGATTTGGTACACCTCATCATTAACATGCACCAAACACCTGATGAGTGTGGTATAGTCATATCTGTTTGACAGGAATATCTAGAGAAAATATTGTTTATTTGACACAGGGAAAAGAAATTTGAATAGTTGCTTTACAAGAGTCTGCAAAGGAGGAGAATTCAATGAGTCACTTCATTTTCAACTGAAATATTCTGCCCTGGTCTTGTTAAACAAAAAAATGGTCAAGAACTTCTTATGACTTTTCAATATTTCCCTGCAGGGGCTGGTTCCAAAGATGGAAAAGTGGCTATCTGGAGCCCTAATGGGGGAATAAGTGCCATGGAAAATGGCATTAACTGAAGCTTTGACAAGGATACAGTCTTTACCATATGAATCATAGAGGACCTGATAAGGGAATGTAGATGGCACTACCTTGAAGTTTGAAATGATGGTTGGTATGTCTTGGTTCACATCCCATAGCTAGCAATGATTTGTAATTAACTCATTTCACTGGACAACAAATCCTGACTTTGTGTGTGTGTGTGTGTGTGTGTGTCAGTTACATTTACGTTGTTTGGGCTGATGAATATTTCAGTTAATAAAACACCAAATGAGTTCTAGTTTTTTAATATTTATGAACCAGTTTTGCACATTTGCATATACATAACCTATGATAATCCTCATAAAGGATATCATTCAGAGTGACCCTCTTTGTGGCTTGAAATGAGTTTCTGGAGCATCTTGCGAGAATCTGACAAAAGTCAACTAGCATTACTGCATTCATTTCCTTTAGTACCTTTGATCTCGGATAGAATCTAGATGTATATGTTCCCTGGGCTCATCCCTGAGAGCACCACAGTCAATTGGGAAGAAATCCAGATAAGAATGCAGAAAGTGTCATTACAATGTCATGTTGCACCCCAGATCTCATAGCTCTGCACGAGGGTTTCTAGAAGCTCCTGGTAATTGTTTCCTGGAAGGTTTGTGACACCTTGCTGGAAAGAATTCCAAGCTAACTTTTCATTATTTGTGAGGGTATTGTCAAAACACTTATCTCGGAGAAGATTACATATTTGTGGACGGGCAAATGCATTTTTTTGGTTTTTGCACTCCTAATGTCTTTAAGGCGTAATTATTTGTTTTATTCTCTTTCCAAGAGATTTGACCTATTTTTCTGTACATCCACATTTCAACGGCATGAGTTCTCTTCTCCAATTGTTTGTTCATTGCCCGTGATAGAGTCGCAAGGGTTAGTGAGTGCACTGGCTGGTCCAGCTGAGCCATATGGGCTCAGTCCTTAGTTGGTGCTGGATATTTTTTCTATTGCCAATGGCTCCAGGGTTGTCTCAAAAATGGGGTAACAGGACCAGTCTGGGAAGTAAAGGTGGCTGGCGTAATGCTGATAACATGGGCTCTAGTGTGCTGCTGGTCAAGTAAAGGTGGCTGGTGTGACGCTGGGCACATGGGCCCTAGTGTGCTGCTGGTCAAGTAAAGGTGGCTGGTGTGACGCTGGGCACATGGGCCCTATTGTGATGCTGGTCAAGTAAAGGTGGCTGGTGGGATGCTGATAACATGGGCCCTAGTATGCTGCTGGTCAAGAACACATGGGCCATATTCCCAGTATGCCATACGCAGTGTAAATGGGATGTTCACTTTGCTCACATTTTACTTTCCACACTTATATGACATACAGTAGGGACGAGTATTCATAACTCTTGGTAGCTTGCATTTTAATTTATGAGTGACTTGTTGGGATGATATTGTATGACTAATGTTGGTAAAAACAGATTTGTGAGTGACTTGTTTGGATGATATTATATGACTAATGTTGGTAAAAACAGATTTCTGAGTGACTTGTTTGGATGATATTATATGACTAATGTTGGTAAAAACAGATTTGTGAGTGACTTGTTTGGATGATATTATATGACTAATGTTGGTAAAAACAGATTTCTGAGTGACTTGTTTGGATGATATTATATGAGTAATGTTGGGGAAAACAGATTTATGAGTGACTTGTTTGGATGATATTATTTGACTAATGTTGGAGAAAACAAATTTGGGTACCCATCCCCATTCTCTTCCTGACTTCAATTTGACATCTTCCATTCTTCCATTATTAAATTTCCAAGATAGGAGAAGCTCTTTGCCTGTTCCAGTGCTTTCCCGTCTATTTGTTATCTGTAGAGTAGATGTCGAGTCTACTTTGTTAATTGTCACATATTCTTGTTTTCTCAGTCCAATACTGTTGTTCATGACTTGGATCATGAATTCCTATAGTTCTTGTTCACTTTCAGCCATGAGAATTGTGTCCCCCGTATACATGGGATCATGTAACGATACCTTACTGAGTCCTGCCATTTCATGTAACTGTCACAGCACTTGTTTTGTTATAACCGCTAATCAGGCATGAGGACAGTGTGCATGCTTGCTGCACTTCTCTTCTTATACACGGGGAGCAAAGTCTGCCAGATCTTACAGTAGCTCCATGGGGAGCAAAGTCTGCCAGATCTTACAGTAGTTCCATGGTGAGCAAAGTCTGCCAGATCTTACAGTAGCACCATGGTGAGCAAAGTCTGCCAGATCTTACAGTAGCTCCATGGTGAGCAAAGTCTGCCAGATCTTACAGTAGCTCCATGGTGAGCAAAGTCTGCCAGATCTTACAGTAGCTCCATGGGGAACAAAGTCTGCCAGATCTTACAGTAGCTCCATGGTGAGCAAAGTCTGCCAGATCTTACAGTAGCTCCATGGGGAACAAAGTCTGCCAGATCTTACAGTAGCTCCATGGTGAGCAAAGTCTGCCAGATCTTACAGTAGCTCCATGGGGAACAAAGTCTGCCAGATCTTACAGTAGCTCCATGGTGAGCAAAGTCTGCCAGATCTTACAGTAGCTCCATGGGGAGCAAAGTCTGCCAGATCTTACAGTAGCTCCATGGTGAGCAAAGTCTGCCAGATCTTACAGTAGCTCCATGGGGAGCAAAGTCTGCCAGATCTTACAGTAGTTCCATGGTGAACAAAGTCTGCCAGATCTTACAGTAGCACCATGGTGAGCAAAGTCTGCCAGATCTTACAGTAGCTCCATGGTGAGCAAAGTCTGCCAGATCTTACAGTAGCTCCATGGTGAGCAAAGTCTGCCAGATCTTACAGTAGCTCCATGGGGAACAAAGTCTGCCAGATCTTACAGTAGCTCCATGGTGAGCAAAGTCTGCCAGATCTTACAGTAGCTCCACGGTGAACAAAGTCTGCCAGATCTTACAGTAGCTCCATGGTGAGCAAAGTCTGCCAGATCTTACAGTAGCTCCACGGTGAGCAAAGTCTGCCAGATCTTACAGTAGCTCCACGGTGAACAAAGTCTGCCAGATCTTACAGTAGCTCCACAGTGAGCAAAGTCTGCCAGATCTTAGAGTAGCACCATGGTGAGCAAAGTCTGCCAGATCTTACAGTAGCACCATGGTGAACAAAGTCTGCCAGATCTTACAGTAGCTCCACGGGGAGCAAAGTCTGCCAGATCTTACAGTAGCACCATGGGGAGCAAAGTCTGCCAGATCTTACAGTAGCTCCATGGTGAGCAAAGTCTGCCAGATCTTACAGTAGCTCCATGAGGAACAAAGTCTGCCAGATCTTACAGTAGCTCCACGGTGAGCAAAGTCTGCCAGATCTTACAGTAGCACCATGGGAAGCAAAGTCTGCCAGATCTTACAGTAGCTCCACGGTGAGCAACGTCTGCCAGATCTTACAGTAGCTCCACGGGGAGCAAAGTCTGCCAGATCTTACAGTAGCTCCACGGTGAACAAAGTTTGCCAGATCTTACAGTAGCTCCATGGTGAGCAAAGTCTGCCAGATCTTACAGTAGCACCATGGGGAGCAAAGTCTGCCAGATCTTACAGTAGCTCCATGGTGAGCAAAGTCTGCCAGATCTTACAGTAGCTCCATGGGGAACAAAGTCTGCCAGATCTTACAGTAGCTCCACGGTGAGCAAAGTCTGCCAGATCTTACAGTAGCTCCACGGTGAGCAAAGTCTGCCAGATCTTACAGTAGCTCCATGCTGAGCAAAGTCTGCCAGATCTTACAGTAGCACCATGGTGAGCAAAGTCTGCCAGATCTTACAGTAGCTCCATAGTGAGCAAAGTCTGCCAGATCTTACAGTAGCTCCACGGTGAGCAAAGTCTGCCAGATCTTACAGTAGCTCCATGGGGAACAAAGTCTGCCAGATCATACAGTAGCTCCATGGTGAGCAAAGTCTGCCAGATCTTACAGTAGCTCCATGGGGAACAAAGTCTGCCAGATCTTACAGTAGCTCCATGGTGAGCAAAGTCTGCCAGATCTTACAGTAGCTCCATGGGGAACAAAGTCTGCCAGATCTTACAGTAGCTCCATGGTGAGCAAAGTCTGCCAGATCTTTCAGTAGCTCCATGGTGAGCAAAGTCTGCCAGATCTTACAGTAGCTGCACGGTGAACAAAGTCTGCCAGATCTTACAGTAGCTCCATGGTGAGCAAAGTCTGCCAGATCTTACAGTAGCTCCATGGTGAGCAAAGTCTGCCAGATCTTACAGTAGCTCCACGGTGAACAAAGTCTGCCAGATCTTATAGTAGCTCCACAGTGAGCAAAGTCTGCCAGATCTTAGAGTAGCACCATGGTGAGCAAAGTCTGCCAGATCTTACAGTAGCACCATGGTGAACAAATTCTGCCAGATCTTACAGTAGCTCCACGGTGAGCAAAGTCTGCCAGATCTTACAGTAGCACCATGGGGAGCAAAGTCTGCCAGATCTTACAGTAGCTCCATGGTGAGCAAAGTCTGCCAGATCTTACAGTAGCTCCATGAGGAACAAAGTCTGCCAGATCTTACAGTAGCTCCACGGTGAGCAAAGTCTGCCAGATCTTACAGTAGCACCATGGGGAGCAAAGTCTGCCAGATCTTACAGTAGCTCCACGGTGAGCAGCGTCTGCCAGATCTTACAGTAGCTCCACGGTGAGAAAAGTCTGCCAGATCTTACAGTAGCTGCACGGTGAACAAAGTCTGCCAGATCTTACAGTAGCTCCATGGTGAGCAAAGTCTGCCAGATCTTACAGTAGCTCCACGGTGAGAAAAGTCTGCCAGATCTTACAGTAGCTCCACGGTGAACAAAGTCTGCCAGATCTTACAGTAGCTCCACGGTGAGCAAAGTCTGCCAGATCTTAGAGTAGCACCATGGTGAGCAAAGTCTGCCAGATCTTACAGTAGAACCATGGTGAACAAAATCTGCCAGATCTTACAGTAGCTGCACGGTGAGCAAAGTCTGCCAGATCTTACAGTAGCACCATGGGGAGCAAAGTCTGCCAGATCTTACAGTAGCTCCATGGTGAGCAAAGTCTGCCAGATCTTACAGTAGCTCCATGAGGAACAAATTCTGCCAGATCTTACAGTAGCTCCACAGTGAGCAAAGTCTGCCAGATCGTACAGTAGCACCATGGGGAGCAAAGTCGGCCAGATCTTACAGTAGCTCCACGGTGAGCAGCGTCTGCCAGATCTTACAGTAGCTCCACGGTGAGAAAAGTCTGCCAGATCTTACAGTAGCACCATGGGGAGCAAAGTCTGCCAGATCTTACAGTAGCTCCACGGTGAGCAAAGTCTGCCAGATCTTACAGTAGCTCCACGGTGAACAAAGTCTGCCAGATCTTACAGTAGCTCCACGGTGAGCAAAGTCTGCCAGATCTTAGAGTAGCACCATGGTGAGCAAAGTCTGCCAGATCTTACAGTAGCACCATGGTGAACAAAGTCTGCCAGATCTTACAGTAGCTCCACGGTGAGCAAAGTCTGCCAGATCTTACAGTAGCACCTTGGGGAGCAAAGTCTGCCAGATCTTACAGTAGCTCCATGGTGAGCAAAGTCTGCCAGATCTTACAGTAGCTCCATGAGGAACAAAGTCTGCCAGATCTTACAGTAGCTCCACGGTGAGCAAAGTCTGCCAGATCTTACAGTAGCACCATGGGGAGCAAAGTCTGCCAGATCTTACAGTAGCTCCATGGTGAGCAACGTCTGCCAGATCTTACAGTAGCTCCACGGTGAGAAAAGTCTGCCAGATCTTACAGTAGCACCATGGGGAGCAAAGTCTGCCAGATCTTACAGTAGCTCCACGGTGAGCAACGTCTGCCAGATCTTACAGTAGCTCCACGGGGAGCAAAGTCTGCCAGATCTTACAGTAGCTCCACGGTGAACAAAGTTTGCCAGATCTTACAGTAGCTCCATGGTGAGCAAAGTCTGCCAGATCTTACAGTAGCACCATGGGGAGCAAAGTCTGCCAGATCTTACAGTAGCTCCATGGTGAGCAAAGTCTGTCAGATCTTACAGTAGCTCCATGGGGAACAAAGTCTGCCAGATCTTACAGTAGCTCCACGGTGAGCAAAGTCTGCCAGATCTTACAGTAGCTCCATGGGGAACAAAGTCTGCCAGATCTTACAGTAGCTCCACGGTGAGCAAAGTCTGCCAGATCTTACAGTAGCTCTACGGTGAGCAATGTCTGCCAGATCTTACAGTAGCTCTACGGTGAGCAAAGTCTGCCAGATCTTACAGGAGCTCCACGGTGAGCAATGTCTGCCAGATCTTACAGTAGCTCTACGGTGAGCAAAGTCTGCCAGATCTTACAGTAGCTCCATGGTGAGCAAAGTCTGCCAGATCTTACAGTAGCACCATGGGGAGCAAAGTCTGCCAGATCTTACAGTAGCTCCACGGTGAGCAAAGTCTGCCAGATCTTACAGTAGCTCCACGGTGAGCAAAGTCTGCCAGATCTTACAGTAGCTCCACGGTGAGCAAAGTCTGCCAGATCTTACAGTAGCTCCATGGTGAGCAACGTCTGCCAGATCTTACAGTAGCTCCACGGTGAGCAAAGTCTGCCAGATCTTACAGTAGCTCCACGGTGAGCAAAGTCTGCCAGATCTTACAGTAGCTCCACGGTGAGCAAAGTCTGCCAGATCTTACAGAAGCAGTTTGCTTCTAGTCTAGGTTACTGAGTATTCTTGTGTCACTTCCATCCATGCCCATGTTTTTCAGACATGTAAGTTTCTCATGCTCTGTCAAATGCATTTTTGTACTATATAAAGCACATATAATGATTTTTCTGCTAGTGTCCATATACAGAATATTGATTGTTTGGTTTCACTGTTATAAATAAATCCAAATTGTTCATCTTGAACTTTGTTGTCTACTCTACACCTAATTCTCTCCTGTGTCATTTTAAGCTGAATCTTAAAGGTGTGATTCATCAGGCTGATTGTTCTGAAAGGTGAACATTTCTTTGGATGGGTCTTCTTGGCTAGTGTTATAAAGACAAATGTCATCTGTATAAAACCCTGTGTTATAGATGTCATTACACAGATCAGCGATGTTGTCTACACAGAATTCCTCTAGAACTTTGATCTTGTCTATATTTATTGTATCCATGCCTGTTGCTTTTCCTTTGTTGATATCTCTTATTGCCTTCTCTATTTATGATCTGAGGACACTGGGGTCATTACTCCAAAATTGTGATGGTCTGATACCTGTGTTGTCGTCAAACAGTTCACTGAAACATCTCACTCAATTGTTTGATATATCTTTCTCATCATGGAAGACACCTCCATTCTTGTTCTAAAACAGCCTCCTCATTGAGCATGCCTTGTCTTGTATGAAAGATGTTTGATTTCTGCATGAATAGCTCTAGCATTGTGCAGCATCTTTCCCACGTCTTCTATTACTTTGGGTTTTGTATTCCAACCACTGTTCAGATACACATAGTCCTTATCACTTCTTTGTTCATTGTCCCTTTGCTGTGCTGTTTGTGTTTTGTTCTGGTCTTGATAAAGGCCTTCAATAGCTGAACAGTTCCTCATTGTCTATCATTGTTCCCTTGTCAAACTGCATTAATTGAGTCTTGGTGAGTTTCACTTTTCCTCAATTTTACTCTCGGCCTTGTATTTACATTTCATTCAGTGTTGCAGTGTACATCATTTTCTACAAGTTTTCCTCCAAGAAAGACTTCTTATGACAGATTTGTGTACATGTACTTGCATAGAATTACCAAAGTCTCTCAAAATGATGATAAACCAGAACTAGAATGCATTCACTAGTCTTGTAGAATAATTGATGACCTTGTGTCCTTGATAGTTAGCTCAGAATTTGAGATGGTTGGTCTAGACATTAGGGCCACTAATCTGGTGGATAATGTTGGCACTCTACTTGTGGTTTTGTGTCTAGACATTAGGGCCACTAATCTGGTGGATAATGTTGGCACTCTACTTGTGGCTTTGTGTCTAGACATTAGGGCCACTAATCTGGTGGATAATGTTGGCACTCTACTTGTGGCTTTGTGTCTAGACATTAGGGCCACTAATCTGGTGGATAATGTAGGCCCTCTACTTGTGGTTTTGTGTCTAGACATTAGGGCCACTAATCTGGTGGATAATGTAGGCACTCTACTTGTGGTTTTGTGTCTAGACATTAGGGCCACTAATCTGGTGGATAATGTAGGCACTCTACTTGTGGTTTTGTGTCTAGACATTAGGGCCACTAATCTGGTGGATAATGTTGGCACTCTACTTGTGGCTTTGTGTCTAGACATTAGGGCCACTAATCTGGTGGATAATGTTGGCACTCTACTTGTGGTTTTGTGTCTAGACATTAGGGCCACTAATCTGGTGGATAATGTTGGCACTCTACTTGTGGTTTTGTGTCTAGACATTAGGGCCACTAATCTGGTGGATAATGTTGGCACTCTACTTGTGGCTTTGTGTCTAGACATTAGGGCCACTAATCTGGTGGATAATGTTGGCACTCTACTTGTGGTTTTGTGTCTAGACATTAGGGCCACTAATCTGGTGGATAATGTTGGCACTCTACTTGTGGTTTTGTGTCTAGAGGTCTTCATTTCTTTTCTAATAGTCTCTATGGGGGTGAAGTGGGGGTATTGATTCCCTCCTTATTTGTTTCTTGTGACATGCCTGGTATTCTGTGGGCCTTGGTAACACATGGGCAAAGGCTGGACATTGATTATCAATGCTAGGAAAATCAGTCCATTCTTGTGACTTGCTAATATCCATGACAATGTGGTCTTGACATGACAGACCCGGCATCAGTTAGTTAGCTACACAATCATGTCTGGTGACATCATTGATTTTAGTCAGCAATGATTGTTGATTCATTGTTATTGTTGGACCACAGACCACATGACTTTATTGTTGGCCCACAGACCACATGACTTTATTGTTGGCCCACAGACCACAAGACTTTATTGTTGGCCCACAGACCACATGACTTTATTGTTGGCCCACAGATCACCTGACTTTATTGTTGGCCCATGACCGCATGTCTTTATTGTTGGCCCACAGACCACATGACTTTATTGTTGGATATTCATGAATCATACATGAGGTATTGTGTCTAGAGCTCTCCTTTATTCCTGAATCATACATGTATGGGGTATTGCGTCAATCTTTCTGTCAAATCACTCAGATTAGATTATTCCATAACCCACAAGGTAGTTATAAAGACAACCCTACACCACTCCTCTTTGTCAGTGGAGGCTGACTGTGCCTCCTCTGGTTGAAGATTGGTCCATTCAAATACAGACAGAAATTCCACAATCAGCAGAATCTGTTGCAGGTGTAAATATGATGGTTGCATTGCCAAGAATTGGAGAGTCTTCTATACCTCAGAGTTTAAACAAGACTCAAGTAACCTCTGATAACATGCTCTCTGTGTGGCAGTGGTCTGATACTTGTCTCTATCTGTCTACACAGATTTCATGTGGTAAACATTCAGCCAGGTCTTCTCTAACCTATTCATGTGGAGACTGGTCTGATGTTTTCTAACCTATTCATGTGGTAACCATCATTATGTTTTTGTTTCAGTCTTCAATGTTACATATGTCATGCTGTCATTATTTTCGTGCCATCAGTTCATTTGTTCAGTCAAAGTCATCTTTGCCTGTTGCACATCTCTCTTGTTGCTGGTTAGAGGGAAGATGTCAATTTCTGCAGGTTATTGCTCATTTCCTTCATGGGACCATACTGGTGTACATCATATTGTGTGCACATTTGTCTCCCAGAATACTGCTCGATTATAATTGATGTAAATATCATATATTGTTTGATCATGCCTGTCTCATTAAGAATTCAGTCTCAGGGAGCATTAAATAAAAGAAATGTACTTTGTGAACATCTTATCAGAAAATGAGTGTTCGCTTTCAGTATTAGATGGCTGACAGTTGTCCAACCATTTTATTTTAGGTATTGAAAGCAGCCTCCATGTTAATCTCTGCTGTCATTAGAAATGGGTGCGGCTTATAGTTGCCGATACAGTCGCTTGATAAGATCAATGCATTTCTTCTGCTCAATTAACAATACCTCATTGACAGCTTCATCTCATGAACCACATGTGACTGTGCCAATGTTATGCTGCATGTTCAGTATTGCTGTATTATCATTGAATAATCCAGCTTAAACTATTGATACACATTGTTCATTGGTCTAATGTTTGTAGATAAACTTGCTTTCAGGGTACCAGTTCAGGAATCATATGGAAGACATATTTTCTTGTTGTAAGACTTTACAAGTGGCATTATCGTGTCACTATTTATGGATACTTTCATGGATCATAAGCAATCATTTTTATATCCATATAAACTTGACATTCCTCTTGACTTTACTCATTCCAAAATATGTGTGCATAATTTTTCTGTATATACATATAAACTTGACATTCCTCTTGACTTTACTCATTCCAAAATATGTGTGCATAATTTTTCTGTATATACATATAAACTTGACATTCCTCTTGACTTTACTCATTCCAAAATATGTGTGCATAATTTTTCTGTATATACATATAAACTTGACATTCCTCTTGACTTTACTCATTCCAAAATATGTGTGCATAATTTTTCTGTATATACATATAAACTTGACATTCCTCTTGACTTTACTCATTCCAAAATATGTGTGTATAATTTTTCTGTATATGCAAAAATAAAAATTTATTCATCTTTTTGGACACATTTCAGGATCATATTTGTGGAAGCTACTCACTAAAGCTCAAATTTATATCAATGTACAGCTTAGTTGATTATCACCATCAAAATTTAGTATTATATCAATGTACATCTTGGTTGATGATGTCGAACATCAAAGTTTAGTTTAGCTGATTGATGTCGAACATCAAAGTTTAGTATTACATCTATGTACAGACTGATTGATGTCAAACATCAAAGTTTAGTTAAACTGATTGATGTCCAACATCAAAGTTTAGTATTACATCTATGTACAGATTGATTGATGTTGAACATCAAAGTTTAGTTTTGCTGATTGATGTCCAACATCAAAGTTTAGTTTTACATCTATGTACAGATTGATTGATGTCAAACATCAAAGTTTAGTTTAACTGATTGATGTCCAACATCAAAGTTTAGTATTACATCTATGTACAGATTGATTGATGTCGAACATCATAAGTTTTAGTCTTGTCCGTGACTTGCCACTGAGATCGGACGGCTCAAGACGAAAGAGTGAGGATAAAAAGTAGCACAGTTAATCCTTACTAAAAATAGCCCTAGTAAAATAAATAATGCCATCATCGTCTACGATGGACGGCGACCTTTGCTTTGCTTTGCTTGTGGTTTTGTTGATAATAGGTCAGCATCTGGGCGCTTCAATTTAGTTCACTATCTGTACAATTGTACGAACCAACAAAATTTAGTTAGACAGACGTTTAGGACAGAATAACATGGTTATGAATATAGGCATATGAAGGTTTGGCCAAACAAAGGGTGGAAATAAATTGTAACAGTTCCAGCCGGAGCATGAGAACAAAGGTACCTGAATGTGTGCCAAGGTCACTCTCTGTCTGAACACTACGCCAAGGTCACTCATCATCTCAACAAAGGAAAACGGGATGGGGGAAAGAATGTGTACAGGTAGACCAGGAACTTGTGTTCTGATTTGGGTAGTGGGGGATGAGTGACAGACAAGAGGGCAGCAGAACTTGCTGCGATATGTGAGTGACAGGTGTTCAGAGTAATTCGTTCCAATAATGACTGAATAGAGCCATCCCCTAGAGATCCATTGGATAGCTCTGATAATGCTTGAGACTATAAAATACCAGACAAAGTTTAGCTCAAGCAGACTGGCCAGAGAATGTGAGCGAGAGACTGAGGATTTAGATAGGAGTCTGTTTAGCTCACCGATTTGATAGAGGAGCGATTGATAGACTGTTGTACGAATGTTAGAGATAGAACAGGGTCGCTCAAACAGCATACGCCATTGAGTCTGGACCAGTCGCTCAAATAGGTGTATGTTGGGCGTCTTGTATCTAGAGGTAATCTAAATGTGTGTTGTATGCAGGACACTTTGTGAATAAGGTATGTCCTGACGAGTTAAGCGAGTGTGTAGATCGACCAGGTGAGATCTAGATGTGTGTGTAGACACCGAGGAAACGAGGTATGTTCTAGAGTTGTGCGAGTGTACAGCTGTGTCTAGGAGAGATCTAGATGTGTGTGTGTAGACACCGAGGGAACAATGTATGTTTCAGAGCGTGTGTATACACAGATCGACTGTGTTGATAGATCATATGTGAGTATACGTAGAATATATTGAATGCATTATGTCCAGATCGCCCGTCTGAGGGGATTTGAGTGAGGAAGAGTTTTTTGAGAGTGTGTTGAGGATGCAGATAAGGGGAGGGGTGTGTACGGCAAGAACTGGGTTTGATTAGCGGGAGCAACATCAATAGTTTATACCTATAACTCCAGAGTATATAATTAGTTAAGATGATATTTCTTGTATTGTGTGTAATTTCATTTGCACTCACTTTGATATTGTTGTATGAGTATTATATAATAAATATGCCATCAACTGTGTGCTATGTTATTTGCTGTGTGTGGTCATGAATGTTGTGGATGAGTGTGGTAACATTTTAGTTAGAATAACCCCAGTGCAAACAGTGGGATCTGCTACAAATTAAAGATCATATTTGTGAGCCTGTTACCAAGTCTGGTGTTTTTCTGACTTATTTTCTACGTGTATGTAGAAATTGGTGTCATTAGAGATGTTTGTCGTGATGTTTGCACCACCATCAAAGTTTAATTTAGCTGATTGATGTCCAACATCAAAGTTTAGCTGATTGATGTCCAACATCAAAGTTTAGTTTTGCTGATTGATGTCCACCATCAAAGTTTAATTTAGCTGATTGATGTCCAACATCAAAGTTTAGCTGATTGATGTCCAACATCAAAGTTTAGTTTAGCTGATTGATGTCCAACATCAAAGTTTAGCTGATTGATGTCCAACATCAAAGTTTAGTTTAGCTGATTGATGTCCAACATCAAAGTTTAGCTGATTGATGTCCAACATCAAAGTTTAGTTTAGCTGATTGATGTCCAAACATCAAAGTTTAGTTTAGCTGCTTGATGTCCAACATCAAAGTTTATCTGATTGATGTCCAACATCAAAGTTTAGTTTAGCTGATTGATGCCCTCACATCAAAGTTTAGTTTAGCTGATTGATGCCCTCACATCAAAGTTTAGTTTAGCTGATTGATCTCCAACATCAAAGTTTAGTTTAGCTGATTGATGTCCAACATCAAAGTTTAGTTTAGCTGATTGATGTCCAACATCAAAGTTTAGTTTAACTAATTGATGTCCAACATCAACGTTTAGTTTAGCTGATTGATCTCCAACATCAAAGTTTAGTTTAGCTAATTGATGCCCCCACAACAAAGTTTAGTTTAGCTGATTGATGTCCAACATCAAAGTTTAGTTTAGCTGATTGATGTCCAACATCAAAGTTTAGTTTAACTGATTGATGTCCAACATAAAAATTTAGTTTAACTGATTGATGTCCAACATCAAAGTTTAGTTTAGCTGCTTGATGCCCAAAATCAAAGTTTAGTTTAGCTGATTAATGTCCAACATCAAAGTTTAGTTTAGCTGATTGATGCCCCCACATCAAAGTTAATTTAGCTAATTGATCTCCAACATCTAAGTTTAGTTTAGCTGATTGATGTCCAACATCAAAGTTTAGTTTAGCTGATTGATGTCCAACATCAAAGTTTAGTTTAGCTGATTGATGTCCAACATCAAAGTTTAGTTTAGCTGATTGATGTCCAACATCAAAGTTTAGTTTAGCTGATTGATGTCCAACATCAAAGTTTAGTTTAGCTGATTGATGCCCCCACATCAAAGTTTAGTTTAGCTGATTGATCTCCAACATCAAAGTTTAGTTTAGCTGATTGATCTCCAACATGAAAGTTTAGTTTAGCTGATTGATGTCCAACATGAAAGTTTAGTTTAGCTGATTGATGCCCCCCACATCAAAGTTTAGTTTAGCTGATTGATGTCCAACATCAAAGTTTAGTTTAGCTGATTGATGTCCAACATCAAAGTTTAGTTTAGCTGATTGACGTCCAACATAAAAGTTTAGCTGATTAAAGTTTAGCCGACTGAGAACTAAGTCTTTTACTAGTGGTTTCACACCTCAACCGGTATGGGGTGAATATCGAGCAGCTCCCCGCCCGCTTTTGATCGGCGGGACGGCAGAGACCTCTTTCTGCTGCTCGACCGGGTCGGGCTGCGGCGCGAGCCCCACGTCCCAACCATATCGTTGCCTCCCGTCGCAGTGGTGCTGAGGTTCGGGGCGGGATTCCGGCTTAGAGGCGTTCGGCCGTAATCTCTCAGATGGTAGCCTCGCACCATTAGCTTATCAGCCAGGCACGTGGACCAAGTGTCTGAGATCTGCGATTCCTCTCGGATTGAGCAGGATTACTGTAGCAACGCCCTATCATTTGTAGGGTAAAACTGACCTGTCTTCCGAGGGTCTAATTCCAGCACACGTTCCCTATTAGACCCAACGAAAATGCTCTCTGTCAGTCGTTTCACTGTTGGTGTGTTGAGTCAAATTAAGCCGCAGGCTCCACTCCTGGTGGTGCCCTTCCGTCAATTCCTTTAACAAACACTGGATGCGAGCCGATCGAGCCACCGAGAGACTAGCCCCAGATTTCCGAGGGTCTAATTCCAGCACACGTTCCCTATTAGACCCAACGGAAGTGCTCTCGGCCTGTCAATCATTACAGTGTTGCCGTGTTAAGTCAAATTAAGCCGCAGGCTCCACTCCTGGTGGTACCCTTCCATCAATTCCTTTAAGTTTCAGCTTTGCAACCATACTTCCCCCGGAACCCAAACACTTTGGTTTCCCAGGAAACTGCCCGCAGAGTCATCGAAGCAACTCCTGCGGATCGCTAGTCGGCATCGTTTATGGTCAGAACTATGACGGTATCTGATCGTCTTCGCGCCTCTGACTTTCGTTCTTGATTAATGAAAACATTCTTGACAAATGCTTTCGCAGTAGCTCGTCTTGCGGCGATCCAAGAATTTCACCTCTAACGCCGCAATACGAATGCCCCCCTTAACTTAACGTCTTTATACTGGTTTAGAAGACCCTGCAGAGTCTGTATACAACCAGTTACATTTACATCACCTTGCTCTAAAAGCTATGCACATCCAGTTTATTCTTAAATGCATTAACTGTCCCTGCCTCCACTACCTCCCCTGGCAATGCATTCCAAGCAGACACCACTCTCTGACTAAAAGAATATTTCCTAATATCTAACCTGGACCTCTCTTTAGTCAGCTTGTAGCTATGCCCTCATGTTATTGTAGGTGGCTGCATTTAAAAAAAACTTGTTATAGTCTAATTTATCGATTCCTCTGATCATCTTATAAACCTGTATTAAGTCACCACGAATTCTTCTCTCTTCGAGACACTGTAGGCCGGTTTTTCTGAGTCGTTCCTCATAACTGTAATTCTGGAATCCCACTATCATCTTTGTCGCTCTTTTTTGTATTCTTTCTAGCATGTTTATGTCCCCTCTATGATAAGGACTCCACACCTGTACACAGTACTCCAATCTAGGTCTAACTAAAGCTTTATACAGTTTGACGATCACTTCCTTGCTCCTATGTTTAATATTTCTTTTTATCATACCTAACATTGGATTTGCCTTTTTCACTGCTACCTTAACTTGCTCACTCACCTTACCTGTATGATCTATTATAACCCCTAGGTCCCTTTCCTTATCTATCTTTCTAATATTGTTTTCTCCCATTCTGTAATTATGTTCCATATTGGGTCTACCCATGTAGATGACTGTACATTTATCTACATTAAACTCCATTTGCCAGCTTACAGACCATTCTCGAATTTTATCTAAATCCGACATCAATATATCCACTTCCGCTTTAGATGAGACACTACTGCATAGTTTTGTGTCATCAGCAAATTTTGCAATCATGGATCTCATATCAATGTCCAAATCATTTATATATTTCAAGAACAAAATTGGTCCCAAAACCGAGCCCTGTGGCACTCTACTTTTCACTTCACTCCACTCAGAGTACTCCTTATTTATGTCCACCCTCTGCCTTCTTCCCGTTAACCAATTTTCAATAAAAACATGTTACTACTTGTCCAACCCAAGTCACATGTTACTACTTGTCCAACCCAAGTCACATGTTACTACTTGTCCAACCCAAGTCACATGTTACTACTTGTTAGTGTTGTTAGATGACATGCTCAATAGCTGAGTTCCAGAAGTAAACTGGCATAGACGTCATGGCATTTGTACTGGAAGAAAGTATCCTTTCCCCCCTTCCAAAGAAATAATAAACTTAGCATCACCTTCAACATCAATTGAAACATCACTTTCATCAAAGCCACCGTCTCTTTGCTGAGTTAAAAAATTTGACATCTCACATATCATCTATCCAATATTTGACATCTCACATATCATCTATCCAATATTTGACATCTCACATATCATCTATCCAATATTTGACATCTCACATATCATCTATCCAATATTTGACATCTCACATATCATCTATCCAATATTTGACATCTCACATATCATCTATCCAATATTTGACATCTCACATATCATCTATCCAATATTTGACATCTCACATATCATCTATCCAATAAGGGAACAGTGTCTGCTAGTTGTTAAGTGACACAGCTCACAATCTGAAGGTGCTGGGTTTGTTCCCCATCACAGCACTGGCCGTTACCCCGGGGAAGCTAACCCTTAAAAAATCATGAGAAAGTAGATCCTTACATAAAATTAATGCCGAAGTCAGATGCACTGGGCCGACAGGCGCAAAATAAAAACATATAGCAACGCACACCGCCTTGGGGAATAAAGAAATGAGGCGAATGCCAAAAAAATATCTATTCAATAAATTTATCCATTTTTACAAAATGTGAGGCTTGTTCAAATGAAACCGGACTTAATTGCACCAAGTGAACATTCGTATGATGTGCATGTTTTTTCACCCCCACTTTCTATCTCTCCCCATACACTTTCATTTTTGTTACTACATGATAAATCATCTTTGACCGTTATATTAACAGAATTTGTACAATATAATCAAACGCCACCTCCCTTAGTTTTGTCTCCAACTACCCTATCTTTCCTTAACATTGTATATCCTTCTATTTCAAGTTCACTATTTGGAATGTCCTCATATGTCCATGATTCTGTCAACCCTATTATATTTACAGTTCCAATTATTCTCTTTCATTTACTATGATTCTCACATTTGTATAAAAACATTTTAGTTTGTAATTTTGTTGTTTTTCCACTTTCTCACTTACATATTGTCTGTTCTCACACGTACAAAGTGTCTGTTCTCATACACATCTCAAACACATATAGTTCTCATCAATAAATTAATCGAAGAACATCACTGACTTCGGTACAAAGGACATTGTGCACATCTGCCCTGCATACACGGTCCTGGCTGCTCGTTCTGCCACTCTCCAGGTGTAACCATATAATTGTAGTTCCTCACATTCTCTTCTCTGTGAATCTTTAGGTCTACCTATTTCTCTTGTTCAATTGAAGTTTCTATGTGAGAACCTGCCTGTCTTTGTTGGACGATGCCTTCCTCATCATAAGTCCTATCCATCCCCATTTTCCTCTCCTAATCTGTTGTTCCAGTGGCTGTTGTTGGCTCCTTTGCCAAAGGTCTTCATTCTTCAATGTGTCCTGCCACTTTATGAACACAGGTCTTCATTCTTCAATGTGTCCTGCCACTTTATGTGCACTCCCCTTCACAGGCATCTGTTAACGAAGGACTGGTGTATTTGCCTTCATTGTTGTCCATACTACATCCCTGACTTGATGCTAGCACATAGATCTCCATACTACATCCCTGATTTGACACTAGCACATAGATCTCCATACTACATCCCTGACTTGACACTAGCACATAGATCTCTTGCCAACATCTTGAGCTAATAGACTACAAAAAATATTATCAATTGGATGCATTTACACATAGAATGGATTGGTCATATTTTAATGTGCATGAACAAGATTATCTCACTTCTGACAGTAAAATAATAATCATGAAATGATAAAACAAATGACTCAACAAAAGATGACCATGATGGAACAACACAAGATGACAATGATGGAACAACACAAGATGACAATGATCGAACAACTCAAGATGACAATGATGGAACAACACAAGAGGACAATGATGGAACAACTCAACACAAGATGACAATGATGGAACAACTCAAGATGACAATGATGGAACAACACAACACAAGATGACAATGATCGAACAACTCAACACAAGATGACAATGATGGAACAACACAACACAAGATGACAATGATCGAACAACTCAACACAAGATGACAATGATGGAACAACTCAAGATGACAATGATGGAACAACACAACACAAGAGGACAATGATGGAACAACACAAGAGGACAATGATGGAACAACTCAACACAAGATGACAATGATGGAACAACACAAGATGACAATGATGGAACAACTCAAGATGACAATGATCGAACAACTCAACACAAGATGACAATGATGGAACAACTCAACACAAGATGACAATGATGGAACAACACAAGAGGACAATGATGGAACAACTCAACAAAAGATGACAATGATGGAACAACACAAGAGGACAATGATGGAACAACTCAACAAAAGATGACAATGATGGAGCAACACAAGATGACAATGATGGAACAACTCAACAAAAGATGACAATGATGGAGCAACACAAGATGACAATGATGGAACAACTCAACAACACAAGATGACAATGATGGAACAACTCAACAAAAGATGACAATGATGGAACAACTCAACAACACAAGATGACAATGATGGAACAACTCAACAACACAAGATGACAATGATGGAACAACTCAACAACACAAGATGACAATGATGGAACAACTCAACAACACAAGATGACACTGATGGAACAACTCAACAACACAAGATGACAATGCTGGAACAACTCAACAACACAAGATGACAATGATGGAACAACTCAACAACACAAGATGACACTGATGGAACAACTCAACAACACAAGATGACAATGATGGAACAACTCAACAACACAAGATGACACTGATGGAACAACTCAACAACACAAGAGGACAATGATAAAACAACACAACATTACAAGAGGACAACGATGGAACAAGTCAACAACACAAGATGACAACGATGGAACAACTCAACAACACAAGAGGACAATGATAAAACAACACAACATTACAAGAGGACAACGATGGAACAAGTCAACAACACAAGATGACAACGATGGAACAACTCAACAAAAGAAGCCAAAAAACCGCTCCAATATCTTTCATTCAGCACAAATGTCTTATTTCCCTGATGTAAATAATGGTCAGTAAATGTTACTCTTCATCATCAAGTGCCATGCAGTTTTGATGACCAATTCCTTTCACAACTATCATCTGTCATCCTTTGAGCACTTGGTAACATCAGATCTGTTTACCCTCCAACTTGTCATGTTATCTCAAGCAGTTTCTCTCTTTCCTTTCTTGACTGCCTCTTTTGCTCTCAATCTATCTTTTTGTCACAATGTATTCCTTCCCTCATTTCAGGTTATGAATATGGCATGTCTTATTTTAATTTGATTTGGGAGTGTTTTTTTTTCAGATGTTTTTTTTTCTCCAAAAATAAGGGGGGTGAGGTTGAAAAAAATCATGACCTTTAGATAACAGAAATACCTACAATGGCCCAATTATTTGGTGAGAAAATGTTTGCCTACACTTGGCCTATTTCAGTTGGTGCTCAGAATATCCAGCGCTAGGTGGAAGACATGTGCGGAATCAGTTACCCACTTTCTCACTGACGCAACAATTGTGGGCTGTTCTAGCTTATCTCATGCCAGCTTTATCTGCTTTGTTGGCTCATGCATGACTCCACTTTTCTTTAGGTAGACATTCTCTTGCAAAATACCACAAATCTCATAGTCCAGGGGGGAGGATAAGATTAGAACTATTGGTGGCCACAAATTCGGTTCAGTGAGTTCAGGTGTGTCCTGGGTTAGCAATCACACCTATCCATAACAGGTTGAGCAGCCTAGAAAACGAAGAATTCACACATTTCCTTCATGTCAGGAAGTAGGCACTTTATCAGCAATTCTTTGCCACAGTCATCACTATCAATCTTGATATTGGCTTGAACAAAATGTATTACAGTGTGACCCAGTGATGATATACCAACAGAAACAATGGCTGATTTGCTTTTGTCTGTGTTCACAATAACCCATTAGCAGATATTTGTGTGTGTTCACAATAACCCATTAGCAGATATTTGTCTGTGTTCACAATAACCCATTAGCAGATATTTGTGTGTGTTCACAATAACCCATTAGCAGATATTTGTCTGTGTTCACAATAACCCATTAGCAGATATTTGTCTGTGTTCACAATAACCCATTAGCAGATATTTGTCTGTGTTCACAATAACCCATTAGCAGATATTTGTGTGTGTTCACAATAACCCATTAGCAGATATTTGTCTGTGTTCACAATAACCCATTAGCAGATATTTGTGTGTGTTCACAATAACCCATTAGCAGATATTTGTGTGTGTTCACAATAACCCATTAGCAGATATTTGTGTGTGTTCACAATAACCCATTAGCAGATATTTGTGTGTGTTCACATTAACCCATTAGCAGATATTTGTCTTTTGTCTGGTGACAACCGCTTCTTACACCTGATATTGGTAGGCTGAGCACCAGTAAAACGTTTTTCATCTGTGAACAATATTTTGCACGAAAATCAGATTAATGTATTCATTGGTCCTGTCAATATTCCTCTAAGCTTGTGAGACATGGACAATTACAGCTGAACTGCAGTGGAGGATACATACATTGGAGATATGTGATGTTTCCTAAGACTTCTAAGCATCACGTACAAAGATCGAGTTACAAATGAGGAAATATGAGAAAGAATTACAACAGCAATAGGGCCTTTTGAAGACCTCTCGGCAACTGTCACAAGAAGGAAACTCGCATAGTATGTTACATATCGAGATCAAATGGTCTTGCAAATACGATCATGCACAGAAAGGTGCAAGGTAGATGATGAAGAGGTCGTCCTAAAAAGAGGTGGGAGGACAACATAAAAGAATGGACCAATCTCCGACCAGAGGAGGCACAGGCAGCGGCCGTTGACAGAGAGGGATGACGTGGAGTTGTGGTGATGTCGTCATGTGTGCCCCAATGACCTTACAGGTTATGGGATGACCTGACCTGACATGACTAAACAATATGGAATTCACTTCATGCTTTGGGAAATGACACAAAAGATATCGGCACAGGAAAAGCTGTTACTCTTTGTTGCATTTAGTCAACTCTGTCCCCTGATGTCTCCTAAAACATTTGAACTCAAAGTTAATTTTTGATGATTCTGTCCAGGGATCTTTGAGAAGGACCTTTCTGAACAGCAATTTGACATTGGGAAAGATGTGTTTGTTGACCACACAAGCTTCAATCAGATTCTTTACGATGTTCAACAATGCCAGTTTGTCTATCTCTTAGAAGAGATATGTCAGACTGTCTAAAGTCCATCCGTTGTTTGGAAACTCCTAAATGTTTGTTGTGTCTGACACTTTGTATTTCCATTCCTTCTCCTTCAGTGACTGCCATCAGACAAACTGGAGTTCTATGCAGTGCTACTTGTAATGTGTAAAAGTTATAACGGAAAATGCAACATTTGAGAATTGCATTTTGAAAAGAACATTGTTCAACTAATTGTCACAAAATTTAATAATAATCGGGTACTTTTCGAGTGAGTATTAAAATAAAATAAATATTTAAATACCGTGGATTTCTTGGGTTAACAGTGAGTCTTCATTGGAACTTTTAGTTGTCCTTGACAGAACTTAGCATTCTTGAAAAAAACCACACCCCTGTTGCTGCAAGTGATTTGTTTATTGATTGTCCAGGACCGACACCCACCAAGTATTGTTTATTGTTTGTCCAGGACCGACACCCACCAAGTATTGTTTATTGATTGTCCAGGACCGACACCCACCAAGAATTGATTGTCCAGGCCAACACCCACCAAGTATTGTTTATTGATTGTCCAGGACCGACACCCACCAAGTATTGTTTATTGATTGTCCAGGCCGACACCCACCAAGTATTCTGTTCCTGACTACAATCAAAGATATATTACTACCAGTAGAAAACGTCACCAGAATTGTGATGAGAAATATATAACAGCTAGATAGACCTCATGGACCATCATCCACCATGAATTAAAAATAATGCACCAGGTGGTTCAAACAAGAGAGAGATTGATAAACAAAATAAGATAGTCCCATAGCAGACTGTGTTGTAGGGGATGGAGTGTTAGAGACTTGATTGTGCTAGGTCTTCGGTTATTGTGAGATGGGCCGTCTAGCTCTCTGACCAATGTTTTGCTTTCTCTAATTATTCATGAGATAGCTGGGTAACCTAGAGAATGTTGAGACCAGGGATCAAACCCAAGTCTTTTGTCACTAAAGACACAAGTACTTAACCATTCACATGCAATTAACAAAAAAATAAACCAATTACATCAGCATTACATGGACATGATATGACAACAATAAAATGTTCCGTGTTGATAAAAATATCTTCGTCAATGAACATACAGAAAATAATTATCAAGTATTTTCTTTCCATAATGTCTCTTTCTCTCTGACACAAACACTCCTCCTGCACATTGTCATACTCACAGAGGAATAGGTACATATTTAGACCCACACAATCAGGAAAATTGATAAGCCATCTGACCAGAGGGTTGGACAGACTTTGTCATACTCATAGAGGAATAGGTATCATTATTTTAGTCAGAGAGTGGTGAATGCTTGGAATGCATTGCCACAGGAGGTAGTGGAGGCAGGGACAATTAATGCATTTATGAATAAATTGGATGCCCATAGCTTTTAGATCAAGGTAATGTAAATGAAACTGGTTGTATACAGACTCTGCAGAGTCTTCTAAATCAGTATAAAGATGTTAAGTTAAGTTAGTTAGGTACATATTTAGGCACACAAGCAGGAAAAAGGATGAGGCATCTGACCAGAAAGTCAGACAGACATTGTCATGTCGGTTTTGATGACCCATCTGAGCAGGTCGCGACCCATCTGACCAAGGAGTGACCCATCTGACCAGAAAGTCAGACAGACATTGTCATGTCTGTTTTGATGACCTATCTGAGCAGGGAGTGACCCATCTGATCAGGGAGTGACCCATCTGATCAGGAAGTCAGACAGACATTGTCATGTCTGTTTTGATGACCTATCTGAGCAGGGAGTGACCCATCTGAGCAGGGAGTCGGACAGACATTGTCATGTCTGTTTTTATTACCAATCTGAGCAGTGAGTGACCCATCTGAGCAGTGAGTGACCCATCTGAGCAGTGTGACCCATCTGAGCAGTGAGTGACCCATCTGAGCAGTGTGACCCATCTGAGCAGTGAGTGACCCATCTGAGCAGTGAGTGACCCATCTGAGCAGGGAGTGAGGAAAGACATGCTATACTCCTACTAGCCTCCTTCTTGCTTTGTGTTGGCTATCTTCCTCTACCTTGACCAGAGATGTGTGTGAACTTCTTGTCTTTAATGATATCATCTAATCATTATAGAGTTTATTCTCATTGCTTTGTTTTGTTGTTTTTTTTTAAGTTTGCCATTCTTTTGACTAAGGCAAAGGGATGAGAAATAAAGGCCACTTGCCCCAGCAGGTTCCAAGAACTGTACAGGATAGCTTTGATTTGACCTTCAGTGGAGGCTATGCCTTACCAAGGTGTTCAACTCGTGGTCAGGAAAATGACCATGAAAATCATTTGGCCATTCTTGGCCTTATCTTTAATAGTGGGTGATAATACCAGTGAGGACACAGCTGGTGGATCAATAAAGGTATGCTGTCTTACATTTCTCATCCCTGTCGTAGACTGCCTTGTGGTAACATAGGTTGTCTTGTGAGTGGTCACACTGGTATACCATCAAGCGTGTGCATGTGTATTTGTTTCTGATAAATGAGAAATAGGGGAGTATGATAATGTAGTTGACGAAACTTTAGAGAAGCAAAATGGTTTGTCTTATCACACCTGCTGCCATAGAGGATTATGTGTTGATTGGTTATTGATTCAGCAACCTGTTAACCTCTTAAGTGACATCTGTAAGTGTTTGTGAGCAGCTGTTTAGCTCCGTACAGAGTTCCATTTGGCTGGTCTTTGAGCAAGAAGAGGCAAGCGCAGGATATTCAAAAAGATGGTTCTCAACAGTTTTAAGGGATGTGTGCACAGCCGACACTCTGGAGGACATTGTGGATGGATTCTGTTCAAGTGACTGTTAAGTTGTTTATTCAGAGTGCAAAGCCGGAAAATGGTGCTTTGATCTCTCCTTTTCAGGAGGCTGATGTTGTCCTTGGGATTTGGGATGGCTATGCAGTTGTAACTTTCAGTATTACCCATTGCCCATCCATTCAGTCAGGCCTCATTGTTCAAAGTTTTCAATAGTTATGTCTTCCATCTGACAAATATGCATACACCCTGTGTGGTTAAAAACGAACCAGAATGGTACTGCACAGCACTGAGGATGAAGACACAAATTACACTCTATTCTTCTGATTAAAGGCTCAGAATGCCACAACGCCTTTCCCTTGAACTTCTGGCCAAGAGCCTCGGAGGTGTTCAACATAAGCAGTAGGTAATTGGTGGTGAGAAATGAGTACATTGAACCCTACCCTGTCTACAGTATCTTGAAGCAGTGCATTGTTGCTAACATATTTCCCACACTCATGTAACAGTCCTTTTCTAGCTTCAGACTTGGTTGGGTAGAAAATGTAGAGACTTACGATTACAGGATACCAGCACAACAAACTAGGCTGTCACTAACTATCCTAGGCTCATCAGTTTTGCTGTAACAGGTCTCTTTCATTGCTGCTGCAGTACCTTCCCTAGCTAATATCAAAATTAGGTACACTTTATTACAGCTAGATAAACTCAGTTGTGCTGCCACACAGACACGTTTGTATGGTAGAGATCTCTAATAGCCCTTGCTAGCTGTACGTCAGAGAGGGATCTCAGAAACAGATCAAACTTCAAACAATTATACATCCTTACCAAAAAGACATTCACAGTGTGAAACACAGACCAAATGTTGGCCATCTACTGAATTAATAGTGGCCCATCACAAGCCAAGATGGCAACAGCATCAAACATGTGCTACCAGATGTGTCCTCATATGGCTATAGAGGCCAATCCTGGCATGTCAGACTTAGCTGCACCAGGGGACTCATGTGAGGAGGCAGTTGTGGATCGGGCATTCTACTCTTGTGGGCGGCATGCTTGCTTTGAGCCACTCCGATGGAACTCTGACAAAAGATCCGAGCACCTTTGGTGATGAAAGTGCACCAGGTGGAGAGGTTCTATATAAGCAATTCCCAGGAGGTGAGACCAGTGTTGAAGCGAGACACCTCTAAGCAGTCTCTGTAGCATCTCTTCTGCCCTGCGTCTGCCTGATATGGGCTCTCTCTGTATAACAGCTGCTCGGGGATGTGAACATATCCCTTTCATCTTATCTGGACCAGAAGCTCATCATGTTAATCTGAATACTTTATTGAGTGGGGTCATGAATACCTTTGCCTGTTATTTCTGTATCACTTGTTAATTGCCTTTTATATGTTTTGTATGAGAGCACAGCAGACTTATTCTTACCTCCCCAGTACTAAACACACTATTTCCTGTCAGTCTTTGATGTCGGATATGCTCACACATGCATACACACAGAGATCAGCACATTCAATAATCAACCACCCAATTATTCATAATCGACCACCCATTCATTGATTGACCAGCCATTCAATGATCACCCAAATATTCAATAATCGACCACCCATTGAATGATCACCCATTTATTCAATGATTGATCATCTATTCAATGATTGATCACCTATTCAATGATTGATCACCTATTCAATGAATGATCACCTATTCAATGATTGATCACCTATTCAATGATTGATCACCTATTCAATGATTGATCACCTATTCAATGAATGATCACCTATTCAATGATTGATCACCTATTCAATGATTGATCATTTATTCGATCATACAAGTAAAGGTTGTGCTGGTAACAAATGCTCATCTATGACAGACAAGTAAGTGTTGAACACCTCATTGTATTTTGTCTCAATTTAATGAACTGGTCTGGCCAATTCCCTTCCTATTCTTTCCTAAGTATTAGTCAGGTTCTCATTGACAAGCAGGGTAGACAATGATGTTGAAACCATGTTTGAGAGACAAGAACTCTAACCTCTCTGCCACTCAAGCAAGTACCATATTGAAATGAATGAATGAATTTCCTCTTCTCCATCAACTCGCCTCGCCCACAAAACACACCCTCGCCTCGCCCGCAGATGTCCATAACAAAGAAAGCTTGGAAATCAGAATCAATTGTTTGTGAATGCCCAATATAATACATTTCATGGCCACTGTCCTTACAAGAGATGAAATATATCACAAAAATGAATGCACAAAATAGAATGGATGAACAGAGGCACATGTACATTGAGCCAGTATATATGGTACATCACCTGGGTTGGTTGTTGTCTACATATTGTTTCCAACTGAAGACACGGCCAAAACAAACCCCAGTTGTAACATTTTGTTAATATCATATCACAAATAACCAACTTGTAACACAAGAAAATAACAAGATGAGAGCAGCTCATATAAGTTACAGACCCATTCAATGTTCAAGTGTAACCCATGCCTGGTCCAACATAATGATGAGGCACTTGCTGCAGCCACACTGACTGACTTCTGTCTTTGTTAAGTGATGCCATCTTCTCCTACACTATTCATTCATTTTAATTTTAGTCAGTTTCAATATTTTGTTGCTGAATTGTATGTAATCTTCCTCTTTACCCTTTATCTTGTATGGTTCCATTTTACTGCCTGTCTGACAACAGAAGACTGTTTTCTGCATATAGCGGTGACTATACTTCCGCTGACCTCAACAATGTTTCATGCATGTTCCCTTATTAAGATTAATTTTTGTAATCTTGAATGTAGTGCAATACATCAAACATTGTTTCTTGTTTCCGTCTTCCATGTTCCTGAAGGAGCAAGGGCATCAGCTGCAGGAGGCTTTTTCTGAAGAATATAATATTCTATTGCTGTTCTGGTTCTGTAGCAATTTACCTTGCATGATGTTGTGGGTGGGCAATCGAACTTCAAAGTCAGGCTCCTAGCCAAGGGAGAATGGCTTCAAAGTAAACTCTTTCTATTTGGGTAGGGAGGGATGTAAAATCAAATAGCTTGTGTACTGTATGGCAACTGCAGGGAAAGCAGCCTTTGTTCCTCAGCCAGATATATCTTTCAGGTTGACCCCAACAATAGAAATGAAGACTGCACAGGGTAGCAGCCTTTATACCTCAACCACATATATCTTACAAGTTGACCCCAATAATGGGAATAAACACCTCAATGATATAACAAAAACTAGTTTTGGTAGATGATCCTGCTGGGTCCAACCACAACACTACTAAGTTTAGTCAGCCTGTTCGTTAGCCTCCAATACCGGCTGTTGAACTAATTAATGCATGTGAATGTCACGATGCATTTCCTTGATTATACCAGAGTTTGCTGAGATCAGATTAAAGGTTCTTCTTGTAGAGTATCCATGACAACTGAGCAAGGTCCTTGCATGATGAGGTGAGCAGCCGCGACATGGGGCGATGGTTGCACATGATTCATGGTGTGATTCAAGACCCAACTTCATGCCTACATCCTGCGTCTGGAAGCAAGCTGCAACTTCTTTAGTCACAGTTGATGACAACAAACGTGGAGGATTACAAGGGCCTACATCTTTCCACACCAGATACCACTAAAGTGACTACCCCCAGATACCACAAAGGTGACTACCCAGAGATACCATTTGGGTGACTACCCCCAGATACCACTAAGGTGACTACCCCCAGATACCACTAAGGTGACTACCCAGAGATACCATTTGGGTGACTACCCCCAGATACCACTAAGGTGACTACCCAGAGATACCACTAAGGTGACTACCCCCAGATACCACTAAGGTGACTACCCCCAGATACCACTAAGGTGACTACCCCCAGATACCACTAAGGTGATTACCCCCAGATACCACTAAGGTGACTACCCCCAGATACCACAAAGGTGACTACCCAGAGATACCATTTGGGTGACTACCCCCAGATACCACTAAGGTGACTACCCCCAGATACCACTAAGGTGACTACCCAGAGATACCATTTGGGTGACTACCCCCAGATACCACTAAGGTGACTACCCAGAGATACCACTAAGGTGACTACCCCCAGATACCACTAAGGTGACTACCACCAGATACCACTAAGGTGATTACCCCCAGATACCACTAAGGTGACTACCCCCAGATACCACTAAGGTGACTACCCAGAGATACCATTTGGGTGACTAAACAACTGTTCAGACCAACCACATATTGGCCTAGCTTATTATTAGATGTCTGATATTTAGATGATCTCAAAGTCTGTCCCTTGTGACAGTTAATGGCAGCATGAAATAATCCGATGGCCAGACTCTGAGTCAGTGTATGATAGGGGCAGGTGATGGGCATAGTGAAAGCTTGACTCCTATCAACACCTTATCGTTCACCACATATCACTTCTATCACCATTAGTTCACACAGTCACACAATCTTCAACTATATTTTTGTCATTTAAACAAGAACAAAATGTCATGGAAACTTCTGATGTGGTAGATGAGATTAATATAATGATGTGATGTAGTATGATATATGAGATTAATGATTAATATGCTAATGTAATGTGTGAAAAACGAGATTAATATGCTAATGTGATATGTGAAAAATGAGATTAATATGCTAATGTGATATGTGAAAAACGAGATTAATATGCTAATGTGATATGTGAAAAACAAGATTAATATGCTTATGTGATATGTGAAAAACGAGATTAATATGCTAATGTGATATGTGAAAAACGAGATTAATATGCTAATGTGATATGTGAAAAATGAGATTAATATGCTAATGTGATATGTGAAAAACGAGATTAATATGCTAATGTGATATGTGAAAAATGAGATTAATATGCTAATGTGATATGTGAAAAACGAGATTAATATGCTAATGTGATATGTGAAAAATGAGATTAATATGCTAATGTGATATGTGAAAAACGAGATTAATGTGCTAATGTGATGTAGTGTGATAAAATAGATTACTATGATAATTTGATGTGACAAATGAGATTCATATGATGGTCAGATGTGAAATATGAGATTTATATGCTGGTTATGCAATCATTGTCAAAACATCAAGTTACCACACTCATCAAAATATCATGGCAACATTAATAATAACATGGATTAGAACAAAAGTTAGAAACACAGTATGTTTAAACATGAACATAAACAATTTTTGATTGTTTGAGGTTTTCCTTCCAGCTCAACATCACAGTTCATTGTTTGTTATGACATAAGTTCAAGGACATCCTGTGTTTGTTATGACATCAGTTCAAGGACATTCTGTGTTTGTTACACCATCAGTTCAAGGACATCCTGTATTTGGAGTTAGAAAACTGTTTTCTTTAGCTGAAAAGCCATTTGTCACTCATGTAGAGTGTGGCAATGTTGTTGGTATGCCATGGAGGTCAAGTTAAAGTTCAGGCCGATCACAAGTGTCAGTGATCCCAAAACTTGACATCCCCCTGGTAGTTGAAGACACATGGTTGCCCCTCCTGATGGCATAAGCACTTCCTGTGGCACAGGTCTAAATATCGCTATTGTATTCCCTTTTGTAGTACAGAGGTGGGGAACTTTGTAGGCTTCGAAGGCGCATTAATTCAAGCTGTCTGTACGGTGACTTTCTCTCGCAGTATGAGTGTGACGATCGGTCATCTACAGGGAAGAGAAAGGCAATGTTGGTAGTGGCAACAATCAAAGCTCGTCATTAACAAGAAAGATCAATTGGAGACATTCTAGTATCAGTCAGCATGACAGGTTTACATAGATCAATTGGAGACATTCTAGTATCAGTCAGCATGACAGGTTTATATTGGTGATAGAAGCAGCTACAGACTCAAAATAAGGCCAACCAGAGGTGTGATTACCAACACAGTCCTTCCTTGGTCTGGAGTCAAGAATAAAACCACTTGGTGATTACCAACACAGTCCTTCCTTGGTCTGGAGTCAAGAATAAAACCACTTGGTGATTACCAACACAGTCCTTCCTTGGTCTGGAGTCAAGAATAAAACCACTTGGTGATTACCAACACAGTCCTTCCTTGGTCTGGAGTCAAGAATAAAACCACTTGGTGATTACCAACACAGTCCTTCCTTGGTCTGAGTTTAAAAGCCCACTTGGTGACACTATTGATGTTGTCAAAGGTGATCTCTGTCTGTGTATGGGTGCTGGTGGGCGTCTATGGCGAGATGCTGCAAACCCACTAGGAGAGATCATTTGTCAGATCAGTCAAAAGTTAAGAAGTTAGTACGGAAAGCTTTGCTAGTAAACAATGAGGTAATCAGTTTTAAGGTGATCAGTTGTAAGGTGATCAGTTATAAGTGATCAGTTGTAAGGTGATCAATCGTAAGCTGATCAGTTGTAAGGTGATCAATCGTAAGCTGATCAGTTGTAAGGTGATCAATCGTAAGCTGATCAGTTGTAAGGTGATCAATCGTAAGCTGATCAGTTGTAAGGTGATCAGTTGTAAGGTGATCAATCGTAAGGTGATCAGTTATAAGGTGATCAGTTGTAAGGTGATCAGTTGTAAGGTGATCAGTTGTAAGGTGATCAGTCGTAAGGTGATCAGTTGTAAGGTGATCAGTTGTAAGGGGATCAATCGTAAGGTGATCAGTCGTAAGGTGATCAGTTGTAAGGTGATCAGTTGTAAGGTGATCAATCGTAAGGTGATCAGTCATTAGGTGATCAGTCGTAAGGTGATCAGTTGTAAGGTGATCAATCGTAAGGTGATCAGTTGTAAGGTGATCAGTTGTACGGTGATCAGTCGTAAGGTGATCAGCTGTAAGGTGATCAGTTGTAAGGTGATCAGTTGTAAGGTGATCAGTTCTAAGGTGATCAATCGTAAGGTGATCAGTCGTAAGGTGATCAGCCATAATGTGATCTAAGTGTAGTCCCAAGTTCCCAAATGTAAGAGGTGTGTTCAAAAAGTATCCAACCTTTGGGCCAGAAAAATACATTTACTCATCTGAAGGTTTGAAACCTTAACCCCCATCAAAGTACTCTCCCTTGAGACTCCACACACTTCTCTCTTTGGGACTCCACACACTTCTCCTTGGGACTCCCCACACTTCTCTCTTTGGGACTCCACACACTTCTCTCTTTGGGACTCCACACACTTCTCCTTGGGACTCCACACACTTCTCTCTTTGGGACTCCACACACTTCTCTCTTTGGGACTCCACACACTTCTCCTTGGGACTCCACACACTTCTCTTTGGGACTCCACACACTTCTCTCTTTGGGACTCCACACACTTCTCCTTGGGACTCCACACACTTCTCTCTTTGGGACTCCACACACTTCCCCTTGTGACTCCACACACTTCTCCTTGGGACTCCACACACTTCTCCTTGGGACTCCACACACTTCTCCTTGGGACTCCACACACTTCTCTCTTTGGGACTCCACACACTTCCCCTTGTGACTCCACACACTTCTCCTTGGGACTCCACACACTTCTCCTTGGGACTCCACACACTTCTCCTTGGGACTCCACACACGTCTCTCTTTGGGACTCCACACACTTCTCCTTGGGACTCCACACACGTCTCTCTTTGGGACTCCACACACTTCTCCTTGGGACTCCACACACTTCTCTCTTTGGGACTCCACACACTTCTCTCTTTGGGACTCCACACACTTCTCCTTGGGACTCCAGACACTTCTCCTTGGGACACCACACACTTCTCCTTGTGACGCCACACACTACTCCTTTGGACTCCACACACTTCTCTTTAGGACTCCACACACTTCTCCTTGGGACTCCACACACTTCCCCCAGTAGTCCCGCTATTGTTAGAAGCATTGGAAATGGAGTACAGCTGAGTTGTGGATTCTGCATAATGACTTCTCGTGATTCAAATCAGGTCCCTTTCCGTGGAATTTTCAGTTTGGGGAACATCCAAAAATTGTAAGTTGCCATGTCGGGAGAATAGGGAGCCTGGCAAACCAGAGGAAGGTTGTGTTTGGTCAAAAAAGTCTGAATTAGATGGGAAGAATAGATGGGAGTGTTGTCATGGTGAAGCTGCCAAGTTCCCGTTGTCCACATGTCCAGGTGTTTGCGGCAAACAACATCTCAATACTCTTTGCTAATGTCTTGACCTTGTGGTGTATAATTGGGATGCACAACCTCACGGGAGTCAAAGACAATGGTCAACATGACTTTGCCATTTCTACGCAGCTGCCTCGCTTTATTCAGTCTCGGGGAGGATGAATGTCTCCACTGTGAGGACTGCAGCTTGGTCTTCGGGTCCTACCCACAAACCCACGACTCATCACCAGTGATCACAATGTTCAGGAAGTCTCCGATTGCCAAGTCCAGCATGTCCAGCATGCCCTGTGAGACTTCCAGACAGTTACTTTCGCTCCATCGTTAGCATCTTTGTCACGGATTTCGTGGATACCCTCCACAAAGGCAAATCTTTGCTCAAAGTGGAGTGTACAAAACCAATAATATTCCCAACCCCGTCTGCTAGTTCTTGGATTATGATACAATGGTTCTGTAAGACCAAGGTCGGTAGTTGGTCAATGACTTCATCATTTCGGATTGTTGAGAGCCTACAGGAACGTGATTCGCTCTTCACCGATTTGCAGCCATCTTTGAAGTGATTGTACCACTCCTTCATTTGTGTGATGCTCGTGGCATCGTCACCGAAAGGCTGTTGATTCTTCTGAATGGTTTCAATTTGGGTACTATCTAGCATTTGGCAAAATTTGATGCAACATGGCTGTTAAATTGTTTTCGTCATTTCATGGTGAATAAAAACTAGACTAGTGCTTGCTATACTCGACACTCTAAGATTGATTATCAGCGAGTAATGCAATTTGCGAGTGGGAAAAAATTCACACATGCTTATGGCGGCCCCCTGCCAAAGGATACCTCCCATGCTGGTCCCATATACCTCCTGACAACACCCATGACAGTCCCCTATACCTCCCTGACAACAACCATGACATTCTCCTATACCTCCCTGACAACACCCATGCTGGTCCCATATACCTCCCTGACAACACCCATGCTGGTCCCATATACCTCCCTGACAACACCCATGCTGGTCCCATATACCTCCCTGACAACACCAAATGACAGTCTCCTATACCTCACTGACAACACCCATGCTGGTTCCATATACCTCCCTGACAACACCCATGCTGGTTCCATATACCTCCCTGACAACACCAAATGACAGTCCCCTATACCTCCCTGACAACACCCATACTGGTTCCATATACCTCCCTGACAACACCCATGACAGTCCCCTATATCTCCCAGACAACACCCATGACAGTCCTCTATACCTCCCTGACAACACCAAATGACAGTTCCCTATACCTCCCTGACAACACCCATGACAGTCCCCTATACCTCCCTGACAACACCAAATGACAGTCCCCTATACCTCCCTGACAACACCCATGACAGTCCCCTACATCTCCCAGACAACACCCATGACAGTCCCCTATACCTCCCTGACAACACCAAATGACAGTCCCCTATACCTCCCTGACAACACTCATGACAGTCCCCTATACCTCCCTGACAACACCAAATGACAGTCCCCTATACCTCCCTAACAACACCCATGCTGGTTCCATATACCTCCCTGACAACACCCATGACAGTCCCCTATACCTCCCTGACAACACCCATGACAGTCCCGTATATCTCCCAGACAACACCCATGACAGTCCCATATACCTTTCTGACAACACCCATGACAGTCCCCTATATCTCCCAGACAACACCCATGACAGTCCCCTATACCTCCCTGACAACACCCATACAGGTCTCCTATACCTCCTTGACAACACCCATGCTGGTTCCATATACCTCCCTGACAACACCCATGACATTCCCCTATACCTCCCTGACAACACCCATGCTGGTCCCATATACCTCCCTGACAACACCCATGCTGGTCCCATATACCTCCCTGACAACACCCATGCTGGTCCCATATACCTCCCTGACAACACCAAATGACAGTCTCCTATACCTCACTGACAACACCCATGCTGGTTCCATATACCTCCCTGACAACACCCATGCTGGTTCCATATACCTCCCTGACAACACCAAATGACAGTCCCCTATACCTCCCTGACAACACCCATACTGGTTCCATATACCTCCCTGACAACACCCATGACAGTCCCCTATATCTCCCAGACAACACCCATGACAGTCCTCTATACCTCCCTGACAACACCAAATGACAGTTCCCTATACCTCCCTGACAACACCCATGACAGTCCCCTATACCTCCCTGACAACACCAAATGACAGTCCCCTATACCTCCCTGACAACACCCATGACAGTCCCCTACATCTCCCAGACAACACCCATGACAGTCCCCTATACCTCCCTGACAACACCAAATGACAGTCCCCTATACCTCCCTGACAACACTCATGACAGTCCCCTATACCTCCCTGACAACACCAAATGACAGTCCCCTATACCTCCCTGACAACACCCATGCTGGTTCCATATACCTCCCTGACAACACCCATGACAGTCCCCTATACCTCCCTGACAACACCCATGACAGTCCCGTATATCTCCCAGACAACACCCATGACAGTCCCATATACCTTTCTGACAACACCCATGACAGTCCCCTATATCTCCCAGACAACACCCATGACAGTCCCCTATACCTCCCTGACAACACCCATACAGGTCTCCTATACCTCCCTGACAACACCCATGCTGGTTCCATATACCTCCCTGACAACACCCATGACATTCCCCTATACCTCCCTGACAACACCCATGCTGGTCCCATATACCTCCCTGACAACACCCATGCTGGTCCCATATACCTCCCTGACAACACCCATGCTGGTCCCATATACCTCCCTGACAACACCAAATGACAGTCTCCTATACCTCACTGACAACACCCATGCTGGTTCCATATACCTCCCTGACAACACCCATGCTGGTTCCATATACCTCCCTGACAACACCAAATGACAGTCCCCTATACCTCCCTGACAACACCCATACTGGTTCCATATACCTCCCTGACAACACCCATGACAGTCCCCTATATCTCCCAGACAACACCCATGACAGTCCTCTATACCTCCCTGACAACACCAAATGACAGTTCCCTATACCTCCCTGACAACACCCATGACAGTCCCCTATACCTCCCTGACAACACCAAATGACAGTCCCCTATACCTCCCTGACAACACCCATGACAGTCCCCTACATCTCCCAGACAACACCCATGACAGTCCCCTATACCTCCCTGACAACACCAAATGACAGTCCCCTATACCTCCCTGACAACACTCATGACAGTCCCCTATACCTCCCTGACAACACCAAATGACAGTCCCCTATACCTCCCTGACAACACCCATGCTGGTTCCATATACCTCCCTGACAACACCCATGACAGTCCCCTATACCTCCCTGACAACACCCATGACAGTCCCGTATATCTCCCAGACAACACCCATGACAGTCCCATATACCTTTCTGACAACACCCATGACAGTCCCCTATATCTCCCAGACAACACCCATGACAGTCCCCTATACCTCCCTGACAACACCCATACAGGTCTCCTATACCTCCTTGACAACACCCATGCTGGTTCCATATACCTCCCTGACAACACCCATGACATTCCCCTATACCTCCCTGACAACACCCATGCTGGTCCCATATACCTCCCTGACAACACCCATGCTGGTCCCATATACCTCCCTGACAACACCCATGCTGGTCCCATATACCTCCCTGACAACACCAAATGACAGTCTCCTATACCTCACTGACAACACCCATGCTGGTTCCATATACCTCCCTGACAACACCCATGCTGGTTCCATATACCTCCCTGACAACACCAAATGACAGTCCCCTATACCTCCCTGACAACACCCATACTGGTTCCATATACCTCCCTGACAACACCCATGACAGTCCCCTATATCTCCCAGACAACACCCATGACAGTCCTCTATACCTCCCTGACAACACCAAATGACAGTTCCCTATACCTCCCTGACAACACCCATGACAGTCCCCTATACCTCCCTGACAACACCAAATGACAGTCCCCTATACCTCCCTGACAACACCCATGACAGTCCCCTACATCTCCCAGACAACACCCATGACAGTCCCCTATACCTCCCTGACAACACCAAATGACAGTCCCCTATACCTCCCTGACAACACTCATGACAGTCCCCTATACCTCCCTGACAACACCAAATGACAGTCCCCTATACCTCCCTGACAACACCCATGCTGGTTCCATATACCTCCCTGACAACACCCATGACAGTCCCCTATACCTCCCTGACAACACCCATGACAGTCCCGTATATCTCCCAGACAACACCCATGACAGTCCCATATACCTTTCTGACAACACCCATGACAGTCCCCTTTATCTCCCAGACAACACCCATGACAGTTCCCTATACCTCCCTGACAACACCCATACAGGTCTCCTATACCTCCCTGACAACACCCATGCTGGTTCCATATACCTCCCTGACAACACCCATGACAGTCCCCTATACCTCCCTGACAACACCCATGACAGTCCCCTATATCTCCCAGACAACACCCATGACAGTCCCCTATACCTCCCTGACAACACCCATGACAGTCCCCTATATCTCCCAGACAACACCCATGACAGTCCCCTATACCTCCCTGACAACACCCATGACAGTCCCCTATATCTCCCAGACAACACCCATGACAGTCCCCTATACCTCCCTGACAACACCAAATGACAGTCCCTTATACCTCCCTGACAACACCCATGACAGTCCCCTATACCTCCCTGACAACACCAAATGACAGTCCCCTATACCTCCCTGACAACACCCATGACAGTCCCCTATACCTCCCTGACAACACCCATGATAGTCCCCTATATCTCCCAGACAACACCCATGACAGTCCCCTATACCTCCCTGACAACACCCATGACAGTCCCTTATATCTCCCAGACAACACCCATGACAGTCCCCTATACCTCCCTGACAACACCCATGACAGTCCCCTATATCTCCCAGACAACACCCATGACAGTCCCCTATACCTCCCTGACAACACCCATGACAGTCCCCTATACCTCCCTGACAACACCCATGACAGTCCCCTATATCTCCCAGACAACACCCATGACAGTCCCCTATACCTCCCTGACAACACCCATGACAGTCCCCTATATCTCCCAGACAACACCCATGACAGTCCCCTATACCTCCCTGACAACACCCATGACAGTCCCCTATGTCTCCCAGACAATCCCCATGACAGTCCTCTATACCTCCCTGACAACACCCATGACAGTCCCCTATACCTCCCTGACAACACCCATGACAGTCCCCTACATCTCCCAGACAACACCCATGACAGTCCCCTATACCTCCCTGACAACACCCATGACAGTCCCCTATATCTCCCAGACAACACCCATGACAGTCCCCTATACCTCCCTGACAACACCCATGACAGTCCCCTATATCTCCCAGACAACACCCATGACAGTCCCCTATACCTCCCTGACAACACCCATACAGGTCCCCTATACCTCCCTGACAACACCCATGACAGTCCCCTATATCTCCCAGACAACACCCATGACAGTCCCCTATACCTCCCTGACAACACCCATACAGGTCCCCTATACCTCCCTGACAACACCCATGACAGTCCTCTATACCTCCCTGACAACACCCATACAAGTCTCCTATACCTCCCTGACAACACCCATGACAGTCTCCTATACCTCCCTGACAACACCCATGACAGTCCTCTATACCTCCCTGACAACACCCATGCAGGTCTCCTATACCTCCCTAACAACACCCATGACAGTCCCCTATATCTCCCAGACAACACCCATGACAGTCCCCTATACCTCTCTGACAACACCCATGACAGTCCCTTATATCTTCCAGACAACACCCATGACAGTCCCCTATACCTCCCTGACAACACAAATGACAGTCCCCTATATCTCCCAGACAACACCCATGACAGTCCCCTATACCTCCCTGACAACACCAAATGACAGTCCCCTATACCTCCCTGACAACACCCATGACAGTCCCCTATACCTCCCTGACAACACCAAATGACAGTCCCCTATACCTCCCTGACAACACCCATGACAGTCCCCTATACCTCCCTGACAACATCAAATGACAGTCCCCTATACCTCCCTGACAACACCCATGACAGTCCCCTATACCTCCCTGACAACACCAAATGACAGTCCCCTATATCTCCCAGACAACACCCATGACAGTCCCCGATACCTCCCTGACAACACCAAATGACAGTCCCCTATACCTCCCTGACAACACCCATGCTGGTTCCATATACCTCCCTGACAACACCCATGACAGTCCCCTATACCTCCCTGACAACACCCATGACAGTCCCCTATATCTCCCAGACAACACCCATGACAGTCCCCTTTACCTCCCTGACAACACCCATGACAGTCCCCTATATCTCCCAGACAACACCCATGACAGTCCCCTATACTTTCCTGACAACACCCATGACAGTCCCCTATATCTCCCAGACAACACCCATGACAGTCCCCTATACCTCCCTGACAACACCCATGACAGTCCCCTATACCTCCCTGACAACACCCATGACAGTCCCCTATATCTCCCAGACAACACCCATGACAGTTCCCTATACCTCCCTGACAACACCCATGACAGTCCCCTATATCTCCCAGACAACACCCATGACAGTCCCCTATACCTCCCTGACAACACCCATACAGGTCCCCTATACCTCCCTGACAACACCCATGACAGTCCCCTATATCTCCCAGACAACACCCATGACAGTCCCCTATACCTCCCTGACAACACCCATGACATTCCCCTATACCTCCGTGACAACACCCATGACAGTCCCCTATATCTCCCAGACAACACCCATGACAGTCCCCTATACCTCCCTGACAACACCCATGACAGTCCCCTATACCTCCCTGACAACACCCATGACAGTCCCTTATATCTCCCAGACAACACCCATGACAGTCCCCTATACCTCCCTGACAACACCCATGACAGTCCCCTATATCTCCCAGACAACACCCATGACAGTCCCCTATACCTCACTGACAACACCCATACAGGTCCCCTATACCTCCCTGACAACACCCATACAGGTCTCCTATACCTCCCTGACAACACCCATACAGGTCTCCTATACCTCCATGACAACACCCATACAGGTCCCCTATACCTCCCTGACAACACCCATGACAGTCCTCTATACCTCCCTGACAACACCCATGACAGTCCTCTATACCTCCCTGACAACACCCATACAGGTCTCCTATACCTCCCTGACAACACCCATGACAGTCTCCTATACCTCCCTGACAACACCCATGACAGTCCTCTATACCTCCCTGACAACACCCATACAGGTCTCCTATACCTCCCTGACAACACCCATGACAGTCTCCTATACCTCCCTGACAACACCCATGACAGTCCCCTATACCGCCCTGACAACACCCATGAAAGTCCTCTATACCTCCCTGACAACACCCATGAAAGTCCTCTATACCTCCCTGACAACACCCATACAGGTCTCCTATATCTCCCTGACAACACCCATGAAAGTCCTCTATACCTCCCTGACAACACCCATGAAAGTCCTCTATACCTCCCTGACAACACCCATACAGGTCTCCTATACCTCCCTGACAACACCCATACAGGTCTCCTATACCTCCCTGACAACACCCATACAGGTCTCCTATACCTCCCTGACAACACCCATGACAGTCCTCTATACCTCCCTGACAACACCCATGCTGGTTCCATATACCTCCCTGACAACACTCATGACAGTCCTCTATACCTCCCTGACAACACCCATGACAGTCCCCTATACCTCCCTGACAACACCCATACAGGTCTCCTATATCTCCCTGACAACACCCATGAAAGTCCTCTATACCTCCCTGACAACACCCATGAAAGTCCTCTATACCTCCCTGACAACACCCATACAGGTCTCCTATACCTCCCTGACAACACCCATACAGGTCTCCTATACCTCCCTGACAACACCCATACAGGTCTCCTATACCTCCCTGACAACACCCATGACAGTCCTCTATACCTCCCTGACAACACCCATGCTGGTTCCATATACCTCCCTGACAACACTCATGACAGTCCTCTATACCTCCCTGACAACACCCATGACAGTCCCCTATACCTCCCTGACAACACCCATACAGGTCTCCTATACCTCCCTGACAAAGGACAACACCCATACTTCATTTGTTTTGGCAGACAAAAATAAGGTCAGATACTTTTTGAACACACTTCGTACAACTATAGTTAGCATTCAGGTCTAAACTCTTGTGCAAAGCTAAACCAAAGTATTCACATACGTCTACCAGAAGGCCACGTAATAATTAAACTGACTTTCTGTCAGTCAACCTCTACCTAATGTTGTTGACTATCCACAATGAGTAAGTTGATGCTGTTATGTGCCTGGAAAAGGGCATTTAGTGGCAGGTTACAGTAGCTTTCATCAATAAATCTATTAGCGTACTGGTGAAAGTGGACCAGCAGTTGGTTGTGTTGTGCTCGGCTTTATCTGCGGATCACTAAACGGGAATCACGTCCATCCCCACCAAGTTAATTTCCAGGGAGAACTACGAGGAAGCCTAGGTGGGGGTCTTGGTCAATATATTTTACCTGACCCTGACTAACATGTCTGATCAGTATCATATTTTGCGTTTGCCTGGCCAGTCTCATGTCCCCAACATCTGCCAGATAAGCACATGTCAAGCCGTGCCTTCCCCTCACATGTAACTGAAGAGGCATCTTGTCATCCCCCACAACACACCTCCGCCTAGCAACGTTCCCCACCCCACACTAACTAACCTACATAACTGTGTTTTGTCTCCGCTGTGAACGAGTGAATGAAGGATTTCCGAAACCTGTTCGCACGTTTCCGGATATTTCCGAGGAACGGCGCCGTTGAGAGTGTGTAGATGATTGGGTTCGTGGCGGAGTTCAAAGGTAGCACGAACACTGCTATCCAGGCGTACACCTGTGGGAGGTAAAACATGTGATGTTGGTGGTAAGGATGCATACATAACGGGCAAACATGATGAAAGGTGAGGCATAATAGTGATGCAGAGTAAATAGGTGATCTAATAGATTACATTTAATATGAATGGCTGTCATATAGATCTGAGCTAGTACAACATAACAGATGTTTGATATGAATGGCTGTCATATAGATCTGAGCTAGTACAACATAACAGATGTTTGATATAAATGGTTGTCATATAGGAAGTGATCGTCAAACTGTATAAAGCTTTAGTTAGACCTAGATTGGAGTACTGTGTACAGGTGTGGAGTCCTTATCATAGAGGGGACATAAACATGCTAGAAAGAATACAAAAAAGAGCGACAAAAATGATAGTGGGATTCCAGAATTACAGTTATGAGGAACGACTCAGAAAAACCGGCCTACAGTGTCTCGAAGAGAGAAGAATTCGTGGTGACTTAATACAGGTTTATAAGATGATCAGAGCAATCCATAAATTAGACTATAACAAGTTTTTTAAAATACAGCCACCTAGAATAACACGAGGGCATAGCTACAAGCTGATTAAAGAGAGGCCCAGGTTAGATATTAGGAAATATTTTTTTAGTCAGAGAGTGGTGTCTGCTTGGAATGCATTGCCAGGGGAGGTAGTGGAGGCAGGGACAGTTAATGCATTTAAGAATAAACTGGATGCGCATAGCTTTTAGAGCAAGGTGATGTAAATGTAACTGGTTGTATACAGACTCTGCAGGGTCTTCTAAACCAGTATAAAGACGTTAAGTTAAGTTAAGATCTATAAGATAATCAACGGTATAGATAAACTAAACTATAACAAGTTTTCAAAATTCAACCTACAAGAACAAGAGGGTATAGCTACAAATTAACTAAAGGAAGGTCTATATTAGATATTAAGAAATATTTTTTTAGTAAGAGAGTGGTGAATACTTGGAATGCATTTGCACAGGAGGTAGTGGAGGCATGGACAATTAATCCATTTAAGAATAAATTGGATGCGCATAGCTTTTAGTACAAGGAAAAGTAAATGAAACTGGTTGTATACAGACTGCACAGGGTCTTCTAAACCAGTATAAAGAAGTTAAGTTAAAGTCATATTAACATACTGCCTGTGGCTGCCAAATTGGCTAGTGACCAACTCACAATAACAAATTGTTCATTTCTCGGAACATCAAGGTCGTACCCTTGTAGCAAGTAAACCCATTAAGACATGATAGTTAGATATACTGGGTCATTAGACAAAAAACACAGTACAATGCACACAGTACAATGCAAACAGTACAATGCAAACAGTACAATGCAAACAGTACAATGCACACAGTACAATGCACACCATCTCACGAAAAAAGATGATGACATTAAAATGAATACAACTGAAATTCCAGTTTAGTTATTTGTTGAGTTTTTCCTTTCTAGCCCGGTGAAAAATAGTGTCTGTCAATGTGAGACATAGTGTCTGTCAATGTGAGACATAGTGTCTGTCAATGTGAGACATAGTGTCTGTTAGATCAACTATCTTCTACACTTCATGAGATGGAAAGAGGGAAGAAGAGTAGGTGTGTGAAAGAGAAGAAGAGAAGGTGTGTGAAAGAGAAGGTGTGTGAAAGAGAAGGAGAGAAGGTGTGTGAAAGAGAAGAAGAGAAGGTGTGTGAAAGAGAAGAAGAGAAGGTGTGTGAAAGGGAAGAAGAGAAGGTGTGTGAAAGAGAAGGTGTGTGAAAGAGAAGGAGAGAAGGTGTGTGAAAGAGAAGAAGAGAAGGTGTGTGAAAGAGAAGAAGAGAAGGTGTGTGAAAGGGAAGGTGTGTGAAAGGGAAGGTGTGTGAAAGGGAAGAAGAGAAGGTGTGTGAAAGAGAAGGTAGGTGTGTGAAAGAGAAGGAGTGTGAAAGGGAAGAAGAGAAGGTGTGTGAAAGAGAAGGTAGGTGTGTGAAAGAGAAGGAGTGTGAAAGGGAAGAAGAGAAGGTGTGTGAAAGGGAAGGTGTGTGAAAGGGAAGGTGTGTGAAAGAGAAGGAGTGTGAAAGGGAAGAAGAGAAGGTGTGTGAAAGGGAAGAAGAGAAGGTGTGTGAAAGAGAAGGTGTGTGAAAGAGAAGGTGTGTGAAAGAGAAGGAGTGTGAAAGGGAAGGTGTGTGAAAGGGAAGAAGAGAAGGTGTGTGAAAGAGAAGGTGTGTGAAAGAGAAGGTGTGTGAAAGAGAAGGAGTGTGAAAGGGAAGAAGAGAAGGTGTGTGAAAGGGAAGAAGAGAAGGTGTGTGAAAGAGAAGGTGCGTGAAAGAGAAGAAGAGAAGGTGTGTGAAAGAGAAGGAGTGTGAAAGGGAAGAAGAGAAGGTGTGTGAAAGAGAAGGTGTGTGAAAGAGAAGGTGTGTGAAAGAGAAGGAGTGTGAAAGGGAAGAAGAGAAGGTGTGTGAAAGAGAAGGTGTGTGAAAGAGAAGAAGAGAAGGTGTGTGAAAGAGAAGGTGTGTGAAAGGGAAGAAGAGAAGGTGTGTGAAAGAGAAGGTGTGTGAAAGGGAAGAAGAGAAGGTGTGTGAAAGAGAAGGTGTGTGAAAGGGAAGAAGAGAAGGTGTGTGAAAGAGAAGGTGTGTGAAAGAGAAGAAGAGAAGGTGTGTGAAAGGGAAGAAGAGAAGGTGTGTGAAAGGGAAGGTGTGTGAAAGGGAAGGTGTGTGAAAGGGAAGAAGAGAAGGTGTGTGAAAATAAAAAACATTTTAAGAGACGTTTAGGAAGAAGAAAAGAATTCTTGATAATTACTAGCAGCACAACAACAACATTGATTTTCACTTCTAGCGACAACAACAGAGGTCTTACATTCACCTCTACATCAGCAACATCATCATGTCCTCCTGACACCTCCACATCAGTGTCATCCAGACCTGTATATTGTCCTGACACCTCTACACCTGTATGTCACTCTTGCTCCCCTCTCACCTGTATATCAGTCCTCCACACCACCCCCCCCACCCCTCACCTGTATATCACTCTTGCTCCCCTCTCACCTGTATATCACTCTTGCTCCCCTCTCACCTGTATATCAGTCCTCCCCCCCTCCCCTCTCACCTGTATATCACTCTTGCTCCCCTCTCACCTGTATATCAGTCCTCCCCCCCTCCCCTCTCACCTGTATATCAGTCCTCCCCCCCCTCCCCTCTCACCTGTATATCAGTCCTCCACACCCCCCCCCCCTCTCTCACCTGTATATCACTCTTGCTCCCCTCTCACCTGTATATCAGTCCTCCCCCCTCCCCTCTCACCTGTATATCACTCTTGCTCCCCTCTCACCTGTATATCAGTCCTCCCCCCCTCCCCTCTCACCTGTATATCAGTCCTCCACACCCCCCCCCCTCCCCTCTCACCTGTATATCACTCTTGCTCCCCTCTCACCTGTATATCAGTCCTCCCCCCCCTCCCCTCTCACCTGTATATCAGTCCTCCCCCCCCTCCCCTCTCACCTGTATATCAGTCCTCCACACCCCCCCCCCCTCTCTCACCTGTATATCACTCTTGCTCCCCTCTCACCTGTATATCTGTCCTGGCCCCAGCCAGAGAGACAAAGCCCAGTACTATTATTGGGATCCAACAGCAGAAGTCTGTCATCACTATTAAGGTCATGCGACGTGCCATGGCGTTGTCTGTCTTACTCTCCGCAGTTCTGTAAGACAAGTTGCTTCCAGATAATTGTTTGAGACTGAATCAATAACTGAATTCATGTAATCAATCAGATCAATTCTCAATGATTAACACACCTTTGTTTTGGTTGAGGAATCGCTCATATGATGTTTGTTGTTTACCTGTCTCTACGTTTGGTGAAACTGCTATACATGTTTGTATTTATATTTGTGTTGTTATTATCCCATAGCTGCTGAGCAAGCCTGCTCTTGGCAGCCCAATGCCATTCTTATATAGATACAGGTCTTCTTTGGTTGTTTCACTGCTCGGTACAGTGTGTTGGTAATTGTCGGCAGTGCTTGTAAGAATCTTTTCCCCATGTCCGCAAGCGTCTTGCACTCAATGAGTAGGTGTCGAACTGTTTCATCAGGATGAGAGCAATGTCTGCACAAGGGAAGGTGCTGGGGATTGATGCGGCTCAAGTGGCTATTGACTCTGGTGGGTCCTGTTCAGAACTGAAAGATGAGACTTTGATCTCTTCTATGTAGTTTATTTATGTCATCGTTACTTTTTGGCTGTGACATTTCGCTAAATAAACTGCGACCTGTTGTTCCCGTCGCTCACCTGTTCATGCAGGTATTATTCTTAATAATTCATTTGACTGTGTGGTTACTGCAGGGTCTATGCGTTTATTGTTTTGAGGCTCCTGTTTTTGCTAATCTGTCAGTCATCTCGTTTCCTGCTAGCCTGCTATATCCAGGGATCCATTGCAAGGTGACATTAATGCCGTGGGCAGTGATGATGATGTTGATCGCCCTACCCACCAAGAATATCTCCTTTTCTTAGTATGGGGCATGTTTCACCAACTTGGAGTCACTAAAAATCACAGTGTCCATCGGCAACAATTCGCTCAAGTCAAACTGTTGGTGCAAAATCTCAACTGGTGTTTTTATAGCCTCGGCCTCCGATTCATCGTTTGAACGGTTTTTGCCGCATGAATCACAAAACCCGTATATGGACCCATCTGGGTATTTCAAATGGATACTATAACCTGCAAAAGAAGTAGATTTGAATGTTGATCCGTCCGTATAGACCAGGACTTCCGATTTTGGGTAGCTAGATGCTGTCTCCAAGGCACATGTCGTCAGGATATTAGGTGTAGATCTCCTTGGTGGCTGCCTTTTCTGTCAGGTGTGTTTTTATGACTGGCAGGCAAAGATTTTCCCAAGAATGGTCCAAAAAACCTATTTTCCATTTCTCTGCTCTCTGGTAGATGGTGAATATGGCTTTCCTCTTCTGCTGTATCCAATGGCAAAAGTTGCTTTAATCTTCTCTTTTGCTTCCAAGTATCTATTTGTACCCTATTTGGATGGTCATTTTCTTATCTCTTGTATCTCTCTACCACTTCAGTCAGTGTCCCCTTTCTCTTGATATCTAGCAGTTCTATGTTGGCCTCTATCTTGCATGCCGCTGTAGGTGTTGATCTCACCCCCCCCCCCCCCCCCCCACAAATTAGTCTGAGAGCTGAATTCTGCACCCGGTCAATAGATGAGATGTTATTTGTATTCACAGTAGTCTGTATAGGTAGTCTGTAGTCCATCACTGTACATAACCAAGGTATAGTTGCCAAAGAGTTTGTTCCCCAATGTGTACTAGCATTAGATTTGTGTAAAACGCTGACGTTGTTCTGTGAAACCTTAGTCCAGTTCAGGTGCTGAACATTGAAGGTCAGATGCAGGACATCTCAAGCATCCTGTGTGTCTTTCCTTGGTGGCATAATCTGCCAGGCTTTTCCCTGTTCATGTCTGGATGTCATCTTGTGGCACAATCTTCCAGGCTTTTCTCTGTCCATGAGTGGATGTCATCAAGTGGCACAATCTGCCAGGCTTTTCCCTGTCCATGTCCGGATGTCATCCTGTGACACAATCTGCCAGGCTTTTCCCTGTCCATGTCCGGATGTCATCCTGTGGCACAATCTTTAAGGCTTTTCTCTGTCCATGAGTGGATGTCATCAAGTGGCACAATCTTCCAGGCTTTTCCCTGTCCATGAGTGGATGTCATCCTGTGACACAATCTGCCAGGCTTTTCCCTGTCCATATTTGGATGTCATCCTGTGACACAATCTTCCAGGCTTTTCTCTGTCCATGAGTGGATGTCATCCTGTGACACAATCTGCCATGCTTTTCCCTGTTCATATCTGGATGTCATCCTGTGACACAATCTTCCAGGCTTTTCCCTGTCCATATCTGGATGTCATCCTGTGACACAATCTTCCAGGCTTTTCCCTGTCCATATCTGGATGTCATCCTGTGACACAATCTGCCAGGCTTTTCTCTGTCCATGAGTGGATGTCATCCTGTGACACAATCTTCCAGACTTGTCCCTGTCCATATCTGGATATCATCCTGTCACCTAAAGGATTTCGTACCTCTGGCACATCTACCCTCCACATTTCCTTCCAGTATTGCTTTCAGTAAAGAGTGATATTATTGGCTGTGACCAACATTCCACTAGCTGATTGTGTTCAATAGTTCTCTAGTTATTCCAAATTTCTCTAGACAACCTTAATTGTTTCCTTTTCTTACCACCCGACATTCGACCCATTCTTCCATATTTCAACATTTCAAAAGCAACAACTCTCTTGTCTAGGAGTCTACTCATTGTCCTTATTTCCACATGATACAGTAAGGACACACATATATAACACTGATCACTCCTCTATCTAATGTATCCGTTATTTGTTCATATATAAATATCTGTATCGTGTTAATGAACATAGCTTTGGCCATCTCTTTCTTTACTGTTATACACATAGGTGTAGGGGGAGAGCGGGGGGGGGGGGGGGGGGTTTGTGTGAATGTTCAGCAGTGAATGAGCTACCAGCAACCCATCCTGTTCTCTGGACTACATTCTGCTACTTACCCTTTCAGGGTTTGGTGGTGGGAGATTGAGAACGAACGAAGAAGAAGAAGAGGGTCAGCAAAGCAGAGGTGACCAAGCCCCTATTCGACTCTAAGTGCCGGCCCTGGAAACAGGCTGTCACCATGCAGTCTGGCTAAGAGAATGGGGATCTATGAAAGAAGGAAAATGCTGTCCCAAAAGTGTTATTCTGAAACATGATGTGTCATACAGAAATGTGAAAATTGAAGACGGATGTGTCGGACCGAAAGGTGCAAATATCGCAGTCAAGCTGTAAACTAGCAACACATCACATTCAGTTCTCTGGACTACATCCTGCTACTTGCAAAGCCCTGTTCAGGGCCTGGTAGCTGGAGATTGAGAATGAACGCAGAGGAAAAAACAAAGGTGCAGATGTTGCAGCCTCGCTGTAAATTATGACACGTTCTTTTCTGGATGAATGCCGAGATCCTCACTATCACCTATTATCCACATGAGTAACACCATTGTCTTCATCACCACCACTTTTATCAGCATCATCACCATCACTATTACCAACAACATCATCATCACTATTACCAACAACATCACCATCACTATTACCAACAACATCAAATCACTATTACCAACAACATCACCACCACTATTACCAACAACATCACCACCACTATTACCAACAACATCAAATCACTGTTACCAACAACATCACCACCACTATTACCAACAACATCAAATCACTATTACCAACAACATCACCACCACTATTACCAACAACATCACCACCACTATTACCAACAACATCACCACCACTATTACCAACAACATCAAATCACTATTACCAACAACATCACCACCACTATTACCAACAACATCAAATCACTATTACCAACAACATCACCACCACTATTACCAACAACATCACCACCACTATTACCAACAACATCACCACCACTATTACCAACATCAAATCACTATTACCAACAACATCACCACCACTATTACCAACAACATCAAATCACTATTACCAACAACATCACCACCACTATTACCAACAACATCAAATCACTATTACCAACAACATCACCACCACTATTACCAACAACATCACCACCCCTATTACCAACAACATCACCACCACTATTACCAACAACATCACCACCACTATTACCAACAACATCAAATCACTATTACCAACAACATCACCACCACTATTACCAACAACATCACCACCACTATTACCAACAACATCACCACCACTATTACCAACAACATCAAATCACTATTACCAACACCATCTTCCTCGCCACCACCATTATCACCACCTATACGAGTACCGTCATCATCATCCCTGTCCCAGAAGCATTACCTGACAGCACTACGAGTCTTCTTGGCCACAGAAAACATCCACAGGTATGAGCAGGTGATGAGCAAAAATGAAATAAAATTGAGCACAAGGAAAACGCCTACAGAGTACTCCCAGCCTGGGGGCCGGTCTGGGGTCACATGTAAGGCTAAACAGACCCCCGACCGCCCATAAAATCTCTGAAAAAAAATAGAAGCGATGAAATTGTCAGTAATGGCAAATACATAAACATCATTACAATAACGGAACAGCAATGGAGAGGAGCTTATCAAACTATGTATTGGACAGGGGCTAATAATAACAAATAACATCCTCTAACATCGGGGCAGTCAAACCTGGTACAGGTGGAACAACACAGACATAGCGTCCCAAATCGATTTCATTCTCATCAGACACATGCAGAGAAGACACAACATATTCTAGGGTTATTCCTGACATCTGTATGAATACTGACCATCGACCAGTCGTGCTGACACAAGTACTTCCACACATGCAGAGAAGAAACAACATATTCTAGGGTTATTCCTGGCATCTGTATGAATACTGACCATCGACCAGTCGTGCTGACACAAGTACTTCCACACAGGATAAGTCCAAAGACAGTCAAACCAATTTTGGTAACAAACCTTCATAAGTTCGGGGAGGAAGCTGTCCAGAATAGTTTTCAGCATAGTCAGCATAGGTTCTCTTCATTTCAGCATTGGTTCTCTTCATTTCAGCATAGGTTCTCTTCATTTCAGCATAGGTTCTCTTCATTTCAGCATAGGTTCTCTTCATTTCAGCATAGGTTCTCTTCATTTCAGCATAGGTTCTCTTCATTTCAGCATAGGTTCTCTTCATTTCAGCATAGGTTCTCTTCATTTCAGCATAGGTTCTCTTCATTTCAGCATTGGTTCTCTTCATTTCAGCATTGGTTCTCTTCATTTCAGCATAGGTTCTCTTCATTTCAGCATAGGTTCTCTTCATTTCAGCATAGGTTCTCTTCATTTCAGCATAGGTTCTCTTCATTTCAGCATAGGTTCTCTTCATTTCAGCATAGGTTCCAACTTTAATGTCCCTGTATGCCTGTGATGACAAACTGAATCTTGGATGTCCAGGTCCTCTCTTCCCTTGAATTTTGCTCTCAAGTTTCATGTTTCATATTGTGACCCAGCCAACATAACCAACTTTTTTGTATCATATGCAATATTTGTCTTTGTGCGCCCACTTGAGTACATTGTCATTAGATCTTTGTCCAACTCACTCTTTCCATTCGACGGTAACACCACATTTCAAACACTTCCAATATTTTTTCATCCTTCTTTGCTCGAGTCCATGTTTCAGCCCCATACAGTGCTATTGGGCATACATGAGTGGCGATTATTCGTTTCCTCAGTTCTTCTTCTTCTTCTTCTTCGTACGCAGTCAGACAGTAACCATTGTTTTTTCGAAAAAAACGGCGATCATACTGAGGCTGTCGCCACTGCCATAGAGCTTGTCTTGCAGTTCCACTGGTGATGGCCACATCTGCTCTCTCTGATCCTCGTATGTCGGGCAGTTCTGCAGCAGATGTTCAGCGGTCATTTTACCGGTACCGCACGGGCATTCGTCGGTACCACCTATCTTCAATTTGTTGAATAGGTGGTACCTCAGTCTATTGTGGCCAGTGCGAAGTCTGAAGACAACGACCTGCTCTCTTCGGTTCAACTGGTAATAGGCATCGTTTTTGGTGTAACCAGTATGTTCGGTTTCCCATTTGGTCATGTATCTGGCTTTGATAAGCTGTTTTGACTCTTCGTACGTCATACTAGTATCTGTTTGTGGTAGTCTTGCACCTTCTTTTGCCAGTCTGTCTGCCTCCTCGTTGCCTTGTTTCCTCAGTTCTATCCTGATATTCTTTGAGGTTAACCATTTCTGTTTTTCTCTGAAGCCCTGTTTTGTCATTGCAATCCTTGTCTTGATTTCTGTCTCATTTCCGGCATCTTCTGTTATGGTTTGGCCCAAATTGTAAACTTTTGAACTGTTTGATTATTACTCCATTGATTATCAAATTTATTTGTCTACCTTGCTTGGATATTAACAAGATCTTTGTCTTCGATGTGTTTATTTTCATACCAAACTCTTTGGCTGTGCTATTAATTTTTTCAAGCAGCATTTGTAACGTTGCTAGTGATCCTCCCCCTATCGCTTGGTCATCGACAAATTTAATGGCATTAACTTTCATACCATTAACTTTCATACCATTAACTTTGACACCATTAACTTTCATACCATTAACTTTGACACCTTTAACTTTCAAACCATTAACTTTGGCACCATTAACTTTTATACCATTAACTTTGACACCCATATTACAACTCTGCATAACCTTGTCCATCATCCTCTCTGAACATGTGTTATAGACTCGGTGAAAGCAAGCAGCCCTGTCGTACCCCTGTTACAGAGACTCGGTGACAGCAAGCAGCCCTGTCGTATATCCCCCCCCCCCCCCCCCCCATAGAGACTCAGTGAAAGGAAGCAGCCCTGTCGTACTTCCTGTTATAGAGACTCGGTGAAATTAAGCATCCCTGTTGTACCCCTGTTATAGAGACTCAGTGAAAGCAAACAGCCCTGCCGTACCCCCTGTTATAGAGACTCGATGAAAGCAGGCAGCCCTGTCGTACCCCCTGTTATAGAGACTCGATGAAAGCAGGCAGCCCTGTCGTACCCCCTGTTATAGAGACTCGGTGAAATTAAGCAGCCCTGTCGTACCCCCTGTTTTATGGAAACAGGATCAGTGAGACTTTCTGTGATTGAAATAATCATTTCTTGATTTTCATACAGGTTCTGGATTAACTTAATGAGTGTTCCTTCTGTACCTGTTTGTTGTAGCATCTGAAAAAGTTTGCTTTAGGGGACTCGGTAAAAAACTTTCTTGTAGTCAATAAAGCAAATAAATACTCGTCGTCCTTGATCGATCATTCTTTCTGCGAGAATCTGCAATGCTCTGATGACTCCCGTGAACCTATGGCCTTGCGAAACTCAAAATGGTTATCTTGCAGTACTTCCTCTTTCTTTCCATCGATTCTCATCTTTATTATCTTCAATAGTATTTCAGATGCATGTGTTATCAAACGTATCGTTTGGAAATTGAACGCATTCTGTTGCATTTGATTTCTTTGGCAAAGGATTTAATATTGAAGTTGTGATTACCTCGAAATATGTGAATCCCATGAGCGGTAACATGGCCAGTAGGAAGACCAGGCCCCAGATAATGCTCATGATGATCAAGGCCTGCTTGAGGCCCAGCCGTGTCCTCTTGAGGGGAAACAAGATACACAGCAGGCGGTCGCAGGTAATGGTGGTCAACGTGAGCACCGACAGCTCTGGGGACAAACATGGTATGAGTGTGGTCAATGGAGATCTATACAACACCAGATCTAGAACAAACATGGTATCAATGTATTCAAGGAATATCTATAGAACAAGAACACCAGATCTAGAACAAACATGGTATCAATGTATTCAAGGAATATCTATAGAACACAAAGCAAATTTTAACATCAAGCCATATACAAGAAACAAAAATCAATAATAGTTGAATTAGTACGACCTCAAAACAATATCATGTTGCAACAGTTGGCAGCAGACATATGCGTTTTGGTAGGGCCACATGACGTATGTGTTTTGGTAGGGCCACATGACGTATGTGTTTTGGTAGGGCCACATGCTGTATGTGTTTGGTAAGGCCACATGACGTATGTGTTTTGGTAGGGCCACGTGACATATTAATAGTTTTAGATGACTTTTTTTAACAAATATGTTGTAGTGAATATGTTGTAGTGAATATGTAGCAAATATGTTGCATCAGACAGGTTGTAGTGAACACGAATGCTTAGAAAGTGGAGGAACTCAATTGTGAAAAACTTTGTTGTTTAGTCTTTTATTTGTACAGTACTCGAGCTGTCATGCCATCGTGAAACTAAACAACTTTAATGAATCTGATGGGACAACCAAACGTCCAGGTCACCAACTGTGTCAAACAGGGATGTGTGCTAGCTGCGACACTCTTTAGCAATGCTCGGCTGTTCAATCTAATTTGTCTGAAGTCTCACATCAAGGAGAGTGAAGCCATCAACTTAGATCTCCTGTTCACGGATGACAGAGCCCTTAACACCCCCTCAGAACAAGATATGCAGTCCACAATGACTCTCTGTGTTCTGGTGACATGGTCCCACAATGTGGACTGCTTCTCTCTGTGGTCTGGTGACATGGCTCCCCAATGTGGACTGCTTCTCTCTGTGGTCTGGTGACATGGCTCCACAATGTGGACTGCTTCTCTGTCATGGTCTTCCTCTAACCCCCATCCCTCTGTCGTGGTCTTCCTCTAACCCCCATCCCTATCATGGTCTTCCTCTAACCCCATCTCTCTGTCGTGGTCTTCCTCTAACCCCATCCCTCTGTCGTAGTCTTCCTCTAACCCCATCCCTCTGTCGTGGTCTTCTTCCTCTAACCCCATCCCTCTGTCGTGGTCTTCCTCTAACCCCATCTCTTCTATTCACTTTTTCTAGCTGCAAATATTCACACATTTATTCACTATCATCATGTGGATTTTAATGGTGCTGATGAAACATTCTTACCACTTGAAAACGTTGAGACGAAGCCAGCAAACTGACAGAGATTGCTCTCTCTCCAACTCTCATCATGGATAATGTAGACGCCCCTGTAGTGGGTGTCCACGGCGGCAATAATCAGGAGGTAGACGCCCATGAGGAAGTCACCAATGGCCAGGTTGGTGATCAGGAAGGAGTGAACCTGCGGACGTGGAAATAGATGTGGTAGATTAGGCCCAGGGCATCTTAAACATTTCTGTGCCAAGGATATTTATGGCAATCTGATGGGGCCTCTTCATCCTTTCTACAATCTGGAGGAACGTATGCCCCCACTTGATAGTCTAGTGAGGCCTATGTGCTCAATGGAAAGTTTTATGGGGACTATGTATCCATTAGGACAGTTTGGTGGGACCTATTTATCCATTAGGACAGTTTGGTGGGGACTATGTACCCATTAGGACAGTTTGGTGGGGACTATGTACCCATTAGGACAGTTTGGTGGGACCTATGTACCCATTAGGACAGTTTGGTGGGACCTATGTACCCATTAGGACAGTTTGGTGGGACCTATGTACCCATTAGGACAGTTTGATGGGACCTATGTACCCATTAGGACAGTTTGGTGGGACCTATGTACCCATTAGTACAGTTTAGTGGGACCTATGTACCCATTAGGACAGTTTGGTGGGACCTATGTACCCATTAGTACAGTTTGGTGGGACCTATGCACCCATTAGGACAGTTTGGTGGGACCTATGTACCCATTAGGACAGTTTGGTGGGGACTATGTACCCATTCTTTAGTCTGGTGGGGGGGTCTATGAACCAATATGACTGATCTTTTCTATGGACCCCCTTCTCAGAACACGGTCTGCAAAGGATGATGCCTGTTACTAGCTGAGCACAAATAGTCATCTACAGACATAAAGGGGTCATCTCCAGACATCAAGGGGTCATCTACAGACATCAAGGGGTCATCTCCAGACAAGGGGTCTGTGATGCTGATACTGAACATCTTTAACAAAAGCGTCAAACATACCAGTTGTGTTGTGTGTTCACATTTGCCACACACTGACACAACATACACAAACACATGTGTATGCATGCCACACACAAGCCCACACACACACACAAGCCCACACACACACAAACACAGAGTCCCTATAAAGATTATGCCACTGTAACAGACACACAATGACCAAGGGGACTCAACAACGACTGTTCCCATCTATGAAATTAGTTGTTGCTTCCCTTGCAACTCTACTTTAATTAGTAAATGTTATAGAAACACTCCTACTGCAAAAATACACACACACTCACGCACGCGCACACAGTTACTTGGTGCAAGCTGTCCCTAGGAGGCCAGATGTAATGGTGACCATTTACTCTGGCTGGTGTGAAGAATTGTACTCTTTGGCAAAGATGCATTACTTGCAACCAGACATATGATCCATCCGGTTGTACGGGTTCATCATCAACTATCAGTATTCAGGATGATAGTCCTAGTCAGTGCTGACAATTATTTAGCCTCAACAAGTTTGGGCCCCGAAACAATCAAAGGATTGTCTGCAGCTAGAGACTGATTGTGATTCTATAGTTAGTAAACTTTCTATCTTATACTATGAAAATGTGGAATGTGTACACACTGGAAGCCACTATTTGGATCTAACCAAACAATGGAAGCCACCATGTGGATCTAACCACACACTGGAAGCCACCATGTGGATCTAACCACACACTGGAAGCCACCATGTGAATCTAACCATACACTGGAAGCCACCATGTGGATCTAACCACACACTGGAAGCCACCATGTGGATCTAACCACACACTGGAAGCCACCATGTGGATCTAACCATACACTGGAAGCCACCATGTGGATCTAACCATACACTGGAAGCCACCATGTGGATCTAACCATACACTGGAAGCCACCATGTGGATCTAACCATACACTGGAAGCCACCATGTGGATCTAACCACACATCGACGTTTCCAAAATGTAATTGAAACCACTCTTGCACTCCGATGTGACCCCCCCTACGACTGTACAGTCTGATCTGAAAGAGACAAACTTTACCGTACGTGAGTCACATCTGAGTAGTGTCAGTAACTGGTCTGTCTCACATTCTGTCCTTTCGAGCAGCTTGCTTTTCCTGCATGGCAGTAATGGTTTTTTGGTCAGAAATGCAAGCACCAAAAGTGATAGGAGTGTGCCATCGATGGAAAAATTATGTAAATAAACTTTTAGAGTTATTGTTTAATTATTGTTGTCCCCCAGGTGAGCACAGTCCTGTCCTGGGCTGATCCAACAATATTTGGTTAAAGAGGCACTCATCTGACATGAGACCAACATTCCTGGTCCATCTGACCTGGGCGCTCTGCAGTAGTGTATGGACGTCAGATAGTCTGGCCCTGCTGAGGACTTCAGAGTTGGGCACTCTCTCCTGCCAACCGATCCTGAGCAGTTTGCGGAGATGGTTGACATGGAAATGATTAAGTTTCCTGACATGCCTGCTATAGACTGTCTATGTTTCGCATGTGTACAGAAGGGTGGTTAGCATAACAGCACAATACACACTAATCTTGGTGGCAACACTGATTCCCTGCCGGTCCCAAACATTTTCTCGTAGTCTTCAGAAAGCAGAACTCGCCTTGGAAATCCTGTTGTGGACCTCAGAGTCAATATTTCCTTCTCTGGTGAGGGTGATGCCAAGGTAGGCAAAGCTATCAACTGCTTGTAGGCAATGACCATGTAATGCGACGTTTTGGTTTGTTGTAAAGATTTCCGGGCGCAGGTAGGAACATGACCTTCATTTTCTTGGTATTGACCGTAAGACGGAAGTTAGTGCCGGCAGTTGAGAACCCGTTCATGGCGGTCTGCATGTCTGAGTATGTGTTAAAGCAGTCGTCAGTAAAGAGGAGGTTTACTCCTTTCACCTTTGTGAGGGACCTTAGGGGCCTGTGAGTGAACATCTGTCATATATCTGAGATGTAGTCTCATACATACGACCAGACTATGTTAGACAACTTCTACATTCTAGAGTGACTATGTTAGACAACTTCTACATTCTAGAGTGACTATGTTAGACAACTTCTACATTCTAGAGTAACTATGTTAGACAACTTCTACATTCTAGAGTGACTATTTTAGACAACCTCTACATTCTAGAGTGACTATGTTAGACAACCTCTACATTCTAAAGTGACTGACCTTTCCTCCTCTGAAGTCCCGCACACGCCAGATGATGACAACCAGGTTACCACAGAGGGCGATGACCCCGAGCACCCAGATACTGACTCTGAGCACTTCATTAGACATGAGATCCTCACAGGATGAGAACTCGTCCTGCTCAGGGAGACAGTTGATTGAGGGCTGGGTCAAGCAGCAGAACCGATAGCTGTCCGTTATTCTGCGAATGTTAGCATCAATGTCAATGTAAAAGTTTGTATAAGAAACATTAGACACATTGCTCATTCATAACATAACATACCATAGCATGCCATAATAGCATATAGTATAATATAACATAACAACATGACATGGCATGACATCATGATTGACATCCTGTCAGTCTTGACTTCACGCTAGAAACGGACCTTGTCAATTTTTACCATTGCTTTTGAAATTTGCCAGTCCTCCATTCTGCACATATGACCTGGCCACCTTAAGCGATGCTGACAGAGGACCACAACTTAACTGGCAATCTTCGCACGACCCAACACCATGTTGTTTGTCACTCCGTCACTCTGTCACTCCATGAATATGGAAGTGTGTGCTTCAAGCAGCGCATTTGAAAAGCATTGAATCTGTTTTCCTGTAAAGTATACAGTGTCCATATTATGCTGGCATAGAGGAGGGTACTAAACACACATGATCTGTAGACAGCAACCTTTGTGGAGATGGTCAGCGTTATTCTACTCTCTCTGTGAGAGCTTGACAAGTGCTTTTGAAGCCGTTCCTCATCCCCTTTGCAGCTCTGCATCCAGTGAGAAGCTTGTCAGGGTTGGTGATGGTGGATCTGAAGTAGTTTCAATTATTTGCTACCTCCAGATTTTGACCGTTTAGGGCAATGACTGAAGGATCTGCACCCTGAACCATCACTTTCATGTTGTGTAGACTGACGGCGAGTCAGATCACATGATTTTGCTAACCTGTTTATAAGGATCTGTAACTTGGCTTCTGTGTGGGTGATCAGGGCTGCAGCATATCCTGAACGACAATCTCCACTCTCTTACTTTTTGCACACAGTCTGGTTAGATTGAATAATCTCCCGTCTGACCTAGTATGCAGGAAAGACCCCTTCGGTAGCAGTTCCGAAGGTGTGTTTTAGCATGATTGCAAAGAAAATGCAGAATAGGGTCAGATCCAGGACACAACGTTGTTTAACTCCGCTGTTATTGTCAAAGACCTCAGAATCCTGACATTATAGCATATAGTTTAACATAAGATAATATTTTAGAACACAATATAGGAAAATGTTACTTACATAACATAAAATCATATAACATATTCCATTGATCATATCACTACAAACATAATTCATTGCTAGATATAAAAGTATTATTCTCTTCACTAGAAATGTGCACAAAATACGTAGACCCCATCAATCACCAAGACACCATCAACCATCAAGACACCATCAACCATCAAGCAACCATCAACCATCAAGCAACCATCAAGACACCATCAACCATCAAGCAACCATCAACCATCAAGACACCATCAACCATCAAGCAACCATCAATCATCAAGACCCAATCAATCATTAAGACACCATCAATCATCAATACAGCATCAATCATCAAGACAATATCAATCATCAAGACACATCAGTCATTAAGACACTATCAATTATCAAGACACCATCAATCATCAAGACACTATCAATCATCAATACAGCATCAATCATCAAGACACCATCAATCATCAAGACACTATCAGTCATTAAGACACTATCAATCATCAAGACACATCAGTCATCAAGACACCATCAGTCATTAAGACACTATCAGTCATTAAGACACATCAATCATCAAGACACCATCAGTCATTAAGACAACATCAGTCATTAAGACACTATCAATCATCAAGACACATCAATCATCAAGACACATCAGTCATTAAGACAACATCAATCATTAAGACACTATCAATCATCAAAATATCATTGTAAAACATGGATTGTTTGATTGTAACAACTATTACTGTCTGTCTGTGTTTGTGTGTGCCTGTCTGTGTCTGTGTTTGTGTGTGTCTGTCTGTGTCTGTCTGTGTGTGCCTGTCTGTGTCTGTGTTTGTGTGTCTATCTGTGTCTGTGTTTGTGTGTGTCTGTCTGTGTCTGTGTCTGTGTGTGCCTCCAATGTACTGACTCTAGTTAGCCTTTGTGACTAAAGATGTGTTTTGGTGGTAGGGTGGGATGTGTGTGTGTATGTACTGGTGTCAGTACGTGTTTGTAATTCTAACCTGTGTTCTGATGATATGTTGTGGCCTCCATATGTCACTAAACCTATGTTCTGGTGGTCTTGTGTCCTGTATGTATGTAACTAAACCTATGTTCTGGTGGTCTTGTGTCCTGTATGTATGTCACTAAACCTATGTTCTGGTGGTCTTGTGTCCTGCATGTATGTCACTAAACCTATGTTCTGGTGGTCTTGTGTCCTGTATGTCACTAAACCTATGTTCTGGTGGTCTTGTGTCTTATATGTATGTCACTAAACCTATGTTCTGGTGGTCTTGTGTCCTGTATGTATGTCACTAAACCTATGTTCTGGTGGTCTTGTGTCCTGTATGTCACTAAACCTATGTTATGGTGGTCTTGTGTCCTGTATGTATGTCAATAAACCTATATTCTGGTGTACGTACAGTTTCTCCAGCCGGGGCAGACCCTGGAAAACGTTTTCTCCTATATCTTTGACCCTGTTATTGGACAGATCTCTGTGGAACCAACACGAAAACGTTTATGACACTTGTATGACTATTCTGTTGCGTGTTAGGTTATGATACGTTGATCAGACATTACAAAGCTCTCGGCAGATCCACAGGTGATGAGTCTCTTACATTAGATGGTAAAGATTATGCATGATGATTGTTTCTGTAGCCCACTGGGTGTATACACTCATGATTATACTCTTTAACCCCACACTGTGTGACCCATGTGCAGGGCTGAAAATGTATTTATTGCAGTGTCCAGGTACAACAAACTGACCAAGACCCCACCACAGGTACAACAAACTGACCAAAACTCCACCTCAGGTACAACAAACTGACCAAGACCCAACCTCACGTCAGGTACACCAAGACCCCACCTCACGTCAGGTACACCAAGACCCCACCTCACGTCAGGTACACCAAGACCCCACCTCACGTCAGGTACACCAAGACCCCACCTCACATCAGGTACACCAAGACCCCACCTCACATCAGGTACACCAAGACCCCACCTCACATCAGGTACACCAAGACCCCACCTCACGTCAGATGCACCAAGACCCCACCTCACGTCAGGTACACCAAGACCCCACCTCATGCCAGGTACTGTAACAGTTCCAACTGGAGCATGGGCGTTAAGGGCAGGGGTGATGGGGCCATCGACTCTGGGAATAAAGGTTACCTAAATGTGTGTCAAGGTCAATCACTGTCTCGACACCAAGTAGACAAAGGAAACGGGGGGGGGGGGTTATGAGAAGAATGTGTCTGGCACAGGGAGGGGTGGGAGTGGGGGGGGGGGGGGGGTTAGGAGCTGATCACTCTGGCGTTCTGATTTAGATAATGGGGTATTGGTGACTGTCAGAGTCTGCCACGTTCTACTGCGACATTTAAAGTGACATGAATTCTGAATGATTCGTCCAATAACAATTAGTTGGAGGTAGATGCAAACTAGAGGATGGCTAAGTCAGTTAACCAACAGAAGCCAGTTGGACAGCCATGGAGTTGCTTGAGACTATATAATACTTGACAAAGATGAGCTCAGAGACTGGACTGGAGAGAGAGAGAGAGAGAAAGAATGAGAGACTAGCGAACAGGCTGACTAGGAGAGTGAGTGATAGGCTGCTATTAGCTGGCAGGCTGACTACAAGTTTGTGAGAGATAAAATGAGTTGCAAGGTGACTGAACCAACATACATCTTCGAGTCTTGACCATTCACTCTATAAGTGTGTAGGCTGGACACCCTGTGACTAGATGAGTCTGAATGTCTGTAATATTGTGCAGGACACCGAGTGTACGATGTGTGTTCTGAAGTATGTACATGAATAGATCGACTGAGTGTGTGACCATAAGTGACTAAGTGATTCCGACTAGAAGGACGTGACCAAAGTATTTCGTAAATGCAAAGATCACCAGATGATAATTGATCTGATAGTAAATATGAATGGGAAGAATTTATGAATGTACAGATCACCTGTCTGAAGGGATCTGAGTGGGTGTGGGTGTACAGATCACCTGTCTGAAGGGATCTGAGTGGGTGTGGGTGTACAGATCACCTGTCTGAAGGGATCTGAGTGGGTGTGGGTGTACAGATCACCTGTCTGAAGGGATCTGAGTGTGTGTGGGTGCACACATCACCTGTCTGAAGGGATCTGAGTGTGTGTGGGTGTACAGATCACCTGTCTGAAGGGATCTGAGTGTGTGTGGGTGCACACATCACCTGTCTGAAGGGATCTGAGTGTGTGTGGGTGTACAGATCACCTGTCTGAAGGGATCTGAGTGGGTGTGGGTGCACACATCACCTGTCTGAAGGGATCTGAGTGTGTGTGGGTGCACACATCACCTGTCTGAAGGGATCTGAGTGTGTGTGGATGTACAGATCACCTGTCTGAAGGGATCTGAGTGGGTGTGTGTGCACACATCACCTGTCTGAAGGGATCTGAGTGTGTGTGGGTGCACACATCACCTGTCTGAAGGGATCTGAGTGTGTGTGGGTGCACAGAATGGCAGAGTGCAGAATACGATCGTGAAGACGAGTTTGTCAGAGTGTCTTAAGTGTGCAGATAAGGAAAGGGGAGTATAGCGGCTAGAACTGGGTTGCATTACTTGGGAGAAATAATCAAAAGCTAGCGATTAAAACCTCCGCTGTTATTCAATATATATATATATATTATTATTATATATACACCACTACATTTGGTCTCCTTTAGGGAGCCTGCACCAAAGTTCTTTGTTTGCTTCTGTATTGAGGGTTTCTGTAGCAATAAGTTTTATTTAATAATGTTGCTAGCACAATTCACAACTCTCTTTAGCTCCCTTTTATGACTTGATTGCTATCATTGTTGGTTAGCTCAAGATGTGATTAGTTACTGTCAGTGAGAACCTGAAACAGGTAACTTACATGGAGACCAAGTTAACCAGCGTGTTGAACGCTCCGTTCTCGATGGAGGCAATTCTGTTTCCAGACAGGTTTCTAGGATACACAATTAAAAGTTGTCATTTGTAGATATCAGATAATGTAGACATTGTGGTACAAGAACATCGTAGATACAACAAAATTATAGACTGTATTTGATTAACTATGTAGATGTTTTAAATGATGGATTGAATTTTATTAACTGTGTTGTTGTTGTTGTTGTTGTTGTTGATGTTGTGGTTGTTGTGGTTGATTTTGTTGTTGTTGTTGTTGTTGTTGATGTTGTTGTTGTTGTGGTTGATTTTGTTGTTGATGTTGTTGTTGTTGTTGAATGCTCACGAGTAAGTTTACTCTTTTGTGTGCCCTGAAAAGGGCATTAAGTGGCAGGTTGTAGTAGCTTTCCTCCCATCCCGAGCGTGCTGATGGTGGACTGTGCTATACTTGGCTTCATCTGCGTGGTGCTCACTACTACAGGGATCACATTGATCCACATCTCATCAGCCAGGCTGCCTTAAAGCAGCCTTTTTCCAGGAAACGCTAAATGGAAGAGAGATTGTGGTCTTGGTCAGTGCGTTGTGCCTAATCCAGATGCAATGTCCTGGTCTGTATGTTTTGCCTGACTGTACTAGCATCTCAGTTCCATTATTAACTGTGTAGATGTTGCTAAATGAAGGACTATAATTCATGAATTATGTATATAAATGTGAACAAAGTAGTACTTATGACACATGAACTTTCTAGATGTTCTATTGAAAGTTAGGATGACCATTCATGATAAATAAAGTCTTAAGTAGTTTACAAAAAGGTCAAGGTAACTGCCTTGCAAACATTGTGTTAGAGTCGCTTGAGCCTTTGAGGTCTCGCTTCATAGACATGGAGTGACCTGTTCCCTGCCTCACTGACCTAACTCTGACCTGTTCCCTGCCTCACTGACCTAACTCTGACCTGTTCCCTGCCTCACTGACCTAACTCTGACCTGTTCCCTGCCTCACTGACCTAACTCTGACCTGTTCCCTGCCTCACTGACCTAACTCTGACCTGTTCCCTGCCTCACTGACCTAACTCTGACCTGTTCCCTGCCTCACTGACCTAACTCTGACCTGTTCCCTGCCTCACTGACCTAACTCTGACCTGTTCCCTGCCTCACTGACCTAACTCTGACCTGTTCCCTGCCTCACTGACCTAACTCTGACCTGTTCCCTGCCTCACTGACCTAACTCTGACCTGTTCCCTGCCTCACTGACCTAACTCTGACCTGTTCCCTGCTTCATTGACCTAACTCTGACCTGTTCCCTGCCTCACTGACCTAACTCTGACACGCTCCCTGCTTCGCCGATCTGCTCCTTGCCTCGTTCGCTGACCTAACTCTAAAAGAGTCTAATAATCTGGAGTTAACTGGAGTGTATCTATCCAGTCCCTCTTTTGTTTCTCAGTTTCAATTCCATCCACTTTCTTGCTATTCCCTTTCCTAGGAGAAAGGCCACGCTTTCAGTGTGGTGGTTGTCCTCTCTATATCTCTCCTCTTGCTGCTCCTCATTCCACAATCTGATTGATTTAGTTTGACCTAACATTCCACAATCTGATTGATTTAGTTTGACCTAACATTCCACAATCTGATTGATTTAGTTTGACCTAACATTCCACAATCTGATTGATTTAGTTTGACCTAACATTCCACAATCAGATTGATTTAGTTTGACCTAACATTCCACAATCTGATTGATTTAGTTTGACCTAACATTCCACAATCTGATTGATTTAGTTTGACCTAACATTCCACAATCTGATTGATTTAGTTTGACCTAACATTCCACAATCTGATTGACTTAGTTTGACCTAACATTCCACAATCTGATTGATTTAGTATGACCTAACATTCCACAATCTGATTGACTTAGTTTGACCTAACATTCCACAATCTGATTGACTTAGTTTGACCTAACATTCCACAATCTGATTGATTTAGTATGACCTAACATTCCACAATCTGATTGATTTAGTTTGACCTAACATTCCACAATCTGATTGATTTAGTTTGACCTAACATTCCACAATCTGATTGATTTAGTTTGACCTAACATTCCACAATCTGATTGACTTAGTTTGACCTAACATTCCCCAATCTGATTGACTTAGTTTGACCTAACATTCCACAATCTGATTTATTTAGTTTGACCTAACATTCCACAATCTGATTGATTTAGTTTGACCTAACATTCCACAATCTGATTGACTTAGTTTGACCTAACATTCCACAATCTGATTGATTTAGTTTGACCTAACATTCCACAATCTGATTGACTTAGTTTGACCTAACATTCCACAATCTGATTGACTTAGTTTGACCTAACATTCCACAATCTGATTGATTTAGTTTGACCTAACATTCCACAATCTGATTGATTTAGTTTGACCTAACATTCCACAATCTGATTGATTTAGTTTGACCTAACATTCCACAATCTGATTGATTTAGTTTGACCTAACATTCCACAATCTGATTGATTTAATTTGACCTAACATTCCACAATCTGATTGACTTAGTTTGACCTAACATTCCACAATCTGATTGATTTAGTTTGACCTAACATTCCACAATCTGATTGATTTAATTTGACCTCACATTCCACAATCTGATTCCTGTATCAAGTATTCTGGTCAGGGGTGTGGCGTCCATAGTTGGCTTTACAGTGAGACGATTGGTTCGGACTGTTTTACCCCTCAGAAAGTATCTACAATGAAAGTGGACTGACAATGGCAGTTAAAGATGTGGCAGCAGCAACCTTAGATGTGGTAGCAGCAACCTTAGATGTGGTAGCAGCAACCTTAGATGTGGCAGCAGCAACCTTAGATGTGGCAGCAGCAACCTTAGATGTGGTAGCAGCAACCTTAGATGTGGTAGCAGCAACCTTAGATGTGGCAGCAGCAACCTTAGATGTGGTAGCAGCAACATTAGATGTGGTAGCAGCAACCTTAGATGTGGCAGCAGCAACCTTAGATGTGGCAGCAGCAACCTTAGATGTGGTAGCAGCAACCTTAGATGTGGCAGCAGCAACCTTAGATGTGGTAGCAGCAACCTTAGATGTGGTAGCAGCAACCTTAGATGTGGTAGCAGAAACCTTAGATGTGGTAGCAGCAACCTTAGATGTGGTAGCAGCAACCTTAGATGTGGCAGCAGCAACCTTAGATGTGGTAGCAGCAACCTTAGATGTGGTAGCAGCAACCTTAGATGTGGTAGCAGCAACCTTAGATGTGGTAGCAGAAACCTTAGATGTGGTAGCAGAAACCTTAGATGTGGTAGCAGCAACCTTAGATGTGGTAGCAGCAACCTTAGATGTGGTAGCAGCAACCTTAGATGTGGTAGCAGCAACCTTAGATGTGGATGTAACAATAACACCAGTAACAGTTGTGGATATAACGACAAGATGAAGGATGAGAGTGGTACTCACAGTGTGGCGATCAGTTTCAGTCCCTTGAACATGTTTTTGTACAGGTGAACGATTCTCTGGTTGCTGAGGTCGCTGCAGGCAGACGTCAGAATTCATTTAGTGAGGGCAAACTCATTAAATAGAAACTTCTAGTTAGTTTAGAACAGAAAGGTTACTCAACAGGAAATTGTACAGAATTACGGATGATGACAGAAACATAACAAATAAGTGATAGATGGTGGAATGTTGTGAGAAGTTAGTGATACAGAAAGTGTTGGTGGAATGTTGTGAGAAGTTGGTGATACAGAAAGTCGTGGTGGAATGTTGTGAGAAGTTAGTGATACAGAAAGTGTTGGGGGAATGTTGTGAGACGTTGGTGATACAGAAAGTGTTGGTGGAATGTTGTGAGAAGTTGGTGATACAGAAAGTCGTGGTGGAATGTTGTGAGAAGTTAGTGATACAGAAAGTGTTAGTGGAATGTTGTGAGAAGTTGGTGATACAGAAAGTCGTGGTGGAATGTTGTGAGAAGTTAGTGATACAGAAAGTGTTGGGGGAATGTTGTGAGAAGTTGGTGATACAGAAAGTCGTGGTGGAATGTTGTGAGAAGTTAGTGATACAGAAAGTCGTGGTGGAATGTTGTGAGAAGTTAGTGATACAGAAAGTCGTGGTGGAATGTTGTGAGAAGTTAGTGATACAGAAAGTGTTGGGGGAATGTTGTGAGAAGTTGGTGATACAGAAAGTCGTGGTGGAATGTTGTGAGAAGTTAGTGATACAGAAAGTCGTGGTGGAATGTTGTGAGAAGTTGGTGATACAGAAAGTCGTGGTGGAATGTTGTGAGAAGTTAGTGATACAGAAAGTCGTGGTGGAATGTTGTGAGAAGTTAGTGATACAGAAAGTCGTGGTGGAATGTTGTGAGAAGTTAGTGATACAGAAAGTCGTGGTGGAATGTTGTGAGAAGTTAGTGATACAGAAAGTCGTGGTGGAATGTTGTGAGAAGTTAGTGATACAGAAAGTGTTGGGGGAATGTTGTGAGAAGTTGGTGATACAGAAAGTCGTGGTGGAATGTTGTGAGAAGTTAGTGATACAGAAAGTGTTGGGGGAATGTTGTGAGAAGTTAGTGATACAGAAAGTGTTGGGGGAATGTTGTGAGAAGTTGGTGATACAGAAAGTCGTGGTGGAATGTTGTGAGAAGTTAGTGATACAGAAAGTCGTGGTGGAATGTTGTGAGAAGTTAGTGATACAGAAAGTGTTGGGGGAATGTTGTGAGAAGTTGGTTAGAACAAAAAGTAACAAGGGTAACAACAAAACAGAAGGACAAAACAAAATGAAAGCAGGGAAGGGATGAATGACATCAACAATATAGAATAGGGCAGATTAGTAGAGAGAAAGCTGGCAAATAGAGGAAGAGCTTGGCCGAGATAAGGAAAGCTGGCAAATAGAGGAAGAGCTTGGCCGAGACAAGGAAAGCTGGCAAATAGAGGAAGAGCTTGGCCGAGACAAGAAAAGCTGGCAACAATCATCTAGAGGTATAATAAAAGAATAGTCTTTTTCTTTCCATTTGACTTTTAAAGTCCATTGAGTTGCCAAAGTGGATGGATGGCTCCTGATGTGAAGCCTGTATCCAAACTCTTTTGTAATCTTGCTATGCTGGTTATTGCAGTAACATGTTTTACATGATAAGGTTGCTAGACATACACACAACCATCTACTAAATTTTAACACATGCATAGAAGATGAAGTGATTATATTCTTTCTCCCAGGCAAAAAAAAACCAGAATGCACATGTTAAATAATGGGGTTTTAATAGTAATAATAATAATAAAAATAATAATAATAGCAATAATAATAATAGCAATAATAATAATAGCAATAATAATAATAGCAATAATAATAATAGCAATAATAATAATAATGAGAAGTATAAAAATAAGGAAGCGAGGAAACTTCCAGAACAACAGACACAAAACTTTGGTTTGAGTGGCACCGTGACGGAGAGGCTGGTGTACAGATAAATCACACTCATCATGTAGCATGTCCTTCGCAGAAAGTTGCTCTCATGACAGCCTGTCTGTATGAAACTATATCTTTCGCCAGTTTTCCAGCCTGCCGCAAGATCAAATCCAGCATCTCCCTGATGTCCTGGGTCCATCGTCTTTTCGGTCGGTCCCTGCCTCTCTTCCCAGAGACCATGCCTTCCATAACCACTCTCTCCAGTCTGTTGTGTCATTTGACGTGTGGAAAAAACCTCAGTTTTCGGGTCATTACGTCATTTATGAACAAATTCTCCTCCCCCATTCCGGTGGATTTGTTTCTCTCTTTGTCCATGAGATTTTCAGGACTCTTCTGTAGCACTGTGTTTTAAAACCACAGATCTTCGCTCTTATTGCTTTTGTAATTGTCCATGTTTCACATTCATAGGTTGCCACAAGAAAAATGCATGTTCTAGGATCTTTAGTTTAAGTTCCTTGTTTGTATTATGCCTTAAGTTCTACATACTCCTTATCTTCTGTATTGCTATTGTCAGTCGTCTTCTTACTTCTCTTGTACAGTCTCCATTGTTTCAGCAACATTTTCAATCTCTTCGCCAGCGATCTCGATTTTAGGTTCGAGTTTTGTCTTATCAGTTGTCCTTATCTTTGTTTTCTTTGTATTCAGGTAGAGATTCTGGGCTTCACTATGTTGTTGGACTGATGTCATTATTTGTTCTAGGCCCTTGGCGCTGTTCCAGAGCAATACTGTGTCGTCGGCATATCATATTTCTGTTATCTCCTTTCCTCCTATTGTGAAAGGATCAAACTCTGTAGAAATTGGATCTGCCTTTATATTCCTGATAATTTTTCCTGCATATATGTTGAACAGGTATGGTGAACGAATGCAGCCCTGTCTGACCCCCTTGTGTATCTCAAACCAATCTGAGGTTTCACCATGTATTCTGACGGCTGCTTGCTGCCCCTGCAGAGGGTTTCTATTAGTTGAACCAGATGTGTTGGGAAGCCCATATCTTTCATAATGTTCCACATTTGCTGATGTTATTCGCAGTTAAAGATCTTGGTGTAGTCTATAAAACAGGCATACAGGTTCGTATTGAATTCTCTGCTTTTCTCAAAGGCGTTTCTCAAGTTGAAGATATAGTCTCTTGTGCCTCTTCCTGGCCTAAACCCTGCTTGTGTTTCATTTATTTCATAGACCAGCTTTCTTTCTATTCTTTTCATGATGATTCGCAATAAGATCTTGCTGGCGTGGCTCATCAAGGCGATAGTGCAGATAGTTAGAAGGTGGAAATATATGGAGCGCTCAATGAAGTGAAAGTTTCAGTGCGGAAATAAAAAGATAAAGAATGAAAGAAATGTGCTTTCTGGTGGCAGATCCATTTCATCCAGAGTGCTGGGTATGATGACTCTCGTATTGTGAAAACATGTATTGTTTGAGAGGACAATCTATGTCCAGTGTGTACACTACTGCCCTCTCTGTTAGTACACTTTTGTTGTACATGTCCAGCATCTTCTCTTTCAGTTCACTTTTGTTGTACCTGTTCAGCAGCCTCTTTGTTAGTACACTTTTGTTGTACCTGTTCAGCAGCCTCTTTGTTAGTACACTTTTGTTGTACCTGTTCAGCATCCTCTTTGTTAGTTCACTTTTGTAGTACATGTCCAACATCCTCTCTGTTAGTACACTCTTGTCCAACCTATCCAGTGTATACACTCTTGTCCAACCTATCCAGTGTATACACTCTTGTCCAACCTATCCAGTGTATACACTCTTGTCCAACCTATCCAGTGTATACACTCTTGTCCAACCTATCCAGTGTATACACTCTTGTCCAACCTGTAGCTCTCCTTGGCATTCTTCTTAGCCAGAGTGTTATCGGGGCACAACATTTGTAGTAAAGAATAGTAGCACTGTAAGCTACCAGGCATGTTTTAAGAGACGACTACGGAAGGTTGGGCATGAGGTTAGTCACGTTATCCTGTAGAAACTATACACACCAAGAAAAAGGAAAGAAGGCCTATACACCTCAGAGCAGAAGAAAAGTGACTAAGTAAGTAAGGAGGCTTTCTTAGAAACCTTCCTGTCATTCCATCTCGAATTTGTTACGTTTCTCTCAGTGCAATACGCTCGCACGGACTCACACACGGACTCACGCACGGACTCTCGCACGGACTCACACACGGACTCTCGCACGGACTCACACACGGACTCACGCACGGACTCACGCACGGACTCACACACGGACTCACGCACGGACTCACACACGGACTCACACACGGACTCACGCACGGACTCACGCACGGACTCACACACGGACTCACGCACGGACTCACACACGGACTCACGCACGGACTCACACACGGACTCACACACGGACTCACGCACGGACTCACGCACGGACTCACACACGGACTCACGCACGGACTCACGCACGGACTCACACACGGACTCACTCACGGACTCACACACGGACTCACACACGGACTCACGCACGGACTCACACACGGACTCACGCACGGACTCACGCACGGACTCACACACGGACTCACACACGGACTCACGCACGGACTCACACACGGACTCACGCACGGACTCACACACGGACTCACGCACGGACTCTCACACGGACTCACGCACGGACACGCACGGACTCACGCATGCACACACACACACAGACAGTGTCAGGTAGTTATGTCTCTACACTAACAATGTCAGGTTTCTGTTTCTGCCTGATTGACTGTTTGATTGAATATCTGTCTGATGCAATGTCTGATTGAATGTCTGTCTGATTGACAGTCTGATTTAATGTCTGTCTAATTGAATGTCTGTCTGATTGAATGTCAGCTTGATTGAGTCTGATTGAATGTCTGTCTGATTGAATGTCTGTCTTATTGACTGTCCGTCTGATTGACTGTTCACTTGATTTACTGTCTACCTGTCAAACTGTCTGTTTGATTGCCTGTCTGCCTGTCAAACTGTGTCTGATTGTCTGTCTAATTGAATGTCTGTGTAATTGACTGTCTGCCTGATTGAATGTCTGCCTGATCGATTATCAGCCTGATTGACTGTATTTCTGATCAACTGTCTTCCTAATTGACTGTCTGCCTGTCAAACTGTGTCTGTTTGATTGACTGTCTACCCGTCAAACTGTGTCTGATTGTCTGTCTGATTGAATGTCTGTCAGATTGACAGTCTGATTGAATGTCTGTCTGATTGACTGTCTGACTGGCTGGCCTGGGTGAGACATCAACTTACAGACCACTGAGGCGTAGGAGGGCCACGAACGTATCCTCCTCTATGGCACTGATTTTGTTGCCGCAGAGGTACCTGGGAAATGGGGAGAAATAGGTGTATGTTGTAGGTGGTATGAGGTGATGATGATGTTGATGGTATGAGGTGATGATGATGTTGATGGTATGAGGTGGTGATGATGTTGATGGTATGAGGTGGCGATGTTGTAGGTGGTATGAGGTAGTGATGATGTTGATGTTATGAGGCGATGATGATGTTGATGGTATGAGGTGGCGATGTTGTTGGTGGTATGAGGTGGTGATGATGTTGATGGTATGAGGTGGCGATGTTGTAGGTGGTATGAGGTGGCGATGATGTTGATGGTATGAGGTGGCGATGTTGTAGGTGGTATGAGGTGGTGATGATGTTGATGGTATGAGGTGGCGATGTTGTAGGTGGTATGAGGTAGTGATGATGTTGATGGTATGAGGTGATGATGATGTTGATGGTATGAGGTGGCGATGTTGTAGGTGGCATGAGGTGGTGATGATGTTGATGTATTATTGTGGTGAGGATGTCAATGTATTATTGTGGTGAGGATGTTGTAGATGGTATGTTGTTGTGAGGATGTTGATGTATTGTTGTGGTGAGGATGTTGATGTATTGTTGTGGTGAGGATGCTGTAGATGGTATGAGGTGGTGATGATATTGTGGTGGTGTTGTAGCTATTATGTTGTGGAGATGTAGATAAATACGGAGGGGGTTGTGGTGAGCTAATGATATTGTAGAAGTGGTGATGTTGTAGATAGTATCTTGTGGTGATGATTTTGTAGAGTATAATGGAAATGTTGATATAGAGATGATACATGTCGGAAAGAGTTGAAGATGTTGGAGATAATACAGAATCAATGTTGTACATGATGATGATGCAAATAATATAGAACCAATCTTGTTTGTGAATATTGCAAACAAACATAATAAGGAGATTATATGACTATACTACAACGATGATCACATGGAGAGAAGGATGGAGATGTTATAGTGGTAACATTGGGGGAGGGAATGTCGTAGTTATATGTAAAGGAGAGAGGTTATGGTAAAGAAAGGTTGCTGTTGTTTGTATGTCATGGCAAAGAGACAACATGGATGAAGATGTTGCTGTTGTTGTTTGTATGGCATGCAAAGAGACAACGTGGATGAAGATGTTGCTACCAGATAGGATTTTAATGATGAAGGTGAAGATGAAGATCATTCTTGTTGTGGTCCAAGTGAAGCATAGGATCACAACTGCAGAAGTCCTCTTGACAGGAAGTCTGTATTTTAGCATTTGTTTTACATTTTGAGGTTGACAACACCATTCACAACCCTCTTTAGTTGTCTTTTATGACATGCCTGAGAGATTACAGTGGTCATATTCTTCTAAACCAGGTACCGCTGGAATGATGGTGGAACATTCTAGGGTGGACAGTGGAACAATAACGGTGATGATGATGATGATGAGAAGGTAGACTATAATAGCGGTGATAGTGGTTGATGTTGTGTGTGGCTATAATGATGATGGTGGAATGGTGACGAGAAGGTAGACTATAATAGCGGTGATAGTGGTTGATGTTGTGTGTGGCTATAACGATGATGGTGGAATGGTGACGAGAAGGTAGACTATAATAGCGGTGATAGTGGTTGATGTTGTGTGTGGCTATAACGATGATGGTGGAATGGTGACGAGAAGGTAGACTATAATAGCGGTGATAGTGGTTGATGTTGTGTGTGGCTATAACGATGATGGTGGAATGGTGACGAGAAGGTAGACTATAATAGCGGTGATAGTGGTTGATGTTGTGTGTGGCTATAACGATGATGGTGGAATGGTGACGAGAAGGTAGACTATAATAGCGGTGATAGTGGTTGATGTTGTGTGTGGCTATAACGATGATGGTGGAATGGTGACGAGAAGGTAGACTATAATAGCGGTGATAGTGGTTGATGTTGTGTGTGGCTATAACGATGATGGTGGAATGGTGACGAGAAGGTAGACTATAATAGCGGTGATAGTGGTTGATGTTGTGTGTGGCTATAACGATGATGGTGGAATGGTGGCGAGAAGGTAGACTATAATAGCGGTGATAGTAGTTGATGTTGTGTCTGGCTATAATGATGATGGTGGAATGGTGACGAGAAGGTAGACTATAATAGCGGTGATAGTGGTTGATGTTGTGTCTGGCTATAATGATGATGGTGGAATGGTGACGAGAAGGTAGACTATAATAGCGGTGATAGTGGTTGATGTTGTGTGAGGCTATAATGATGATGGTGGAATGGTGACGAGAAGGTAGACTATAATAGCGGTGATAGTAGTTGATGTTGTGTGTGGCTATAATGATGATGGTGGAATGGTGACGAGAAGGTAGACTATAATAGCGGTGATAGTGGTTGATGTTGTGTGAGGCTATAACGATGATGGTGGAATGGTGACGAGAAGGTAGACTATAATAGCGGTGATAGTGGTTGATGTTGTGTGTGGCTATAACGATGATGGTGGAATGGTGACGAGAAGGTAGACTATAATAGCGGTGATAGTGGTTGATGTTGTGTGTGGCTATAACGATGATGGTGGAATGGTGACGAGAAGGTAGACTATAATAGCGGTGATAGTGGTTGATGTTGTGTGTGGCTATAACGATGATGGTGGAATGGTGACGAGAAGGTAGACTATAATAGCGGTGATAGTGGTTGATGTTGTGTGAGGCTATAACGATGATGGTGGAATGGTGACGAGAAGGTAGACTATAATAGCGGTGATAGTAGTTGATGTTGTGTGTGGCTATAATGATGATGGTGGAATGGTGACGAGAAGGTAGACTATAATAGCGGTGATAGTGGTTGATGTTGTGTGTGGCTATAACGATGATGGTGGAATGGTGACGAGAAGGTAGACTATAATAGCGGTGATAGTGGTTGATGTTGTGTGTGGCTATAATGATGATGGTGGAATGGTGCTGGTTGTGATGGACATGAGATAGATGATTGCAGATACGATGATGGTAATACCTGCATAACAACGACCGAAATGTTGATGAAAATGATGATATAATGTTGAATGATTGTCCAACAACACAAGGGCTTCAAACTTACAATTGTCTGAGCATAGACAGGCGAATAAATGTTCCGTTTCTGAGAATGGTCAAATTGTTGTCACCGAGGTGTCTGCAAGACAGGACCACACATGAAATCATTAGGGACTGTATTTCAGGATTGACAAACATTCACATTTGATGGACCATTCTCTGTCTGGTTCCATGGACCATTCTCTGTCTGGTTCCATGGAACATTCTCCGTCTGGTTCCATGGAACATTCTCCGTCTGGTTCCATGGAACATTCTCCGTCTGGTTCCAAGGAAGATTCTCCATCTGGTTCCATGGAACATTCTCCGTCTGGTTCCATGGAACATTCTCCATCTGGTTCCAAGGAACATTCTCTGTCTGGTTCCAAGGAACATTCTCCATCTGGTTCCAAGGAAGATTCTCCATCTGGTTCCATGGAACATTCTCCGTCTGGTTCCATGGAACATTCTCCATCTGGTTCCAAGGAACATACTATGTCTGGTTCCATGAAACATTCTCCATCTGGTTCCAAGGAACATTCTCTGTCTGGTTCCAAGGAACATTCTCCATCTGGTTCCATGGAACATTCTCCATCTGGTTCCATGGAACATTCTCCATCTGGTTCCATGGAACATTCTCTGTCTGGTTCCATGGAACATTCTCTGTCTGGTTCCATGGAACATTCTCTGTCTGGTTCCATGGAACATTCTCTGTCTGGTTTCATGAAACATTCTCTGTCTGGTTCCATGGAACATTCTCTGTCTGGTTTCATGAAACATTCTCTATCTGGTTCCATGGAACATTCTCTGTCTGGTCTCATGAAACATTCTCTGTCTGGTTCCATGGAACATTCTCTGTCTGGTTTCATGAAACATTCTCTGTCTGGTTCCATGGAACATTCTCTGTCTGGTTCCATGGAACATTCTCTGTCTGGTTTCATGAAACATTCTCTGTCTGGTTCCATGGAACATTCTCTGTCTGGTTCCATGGAACATTCTCTGTCTGGTTCCATGGAACATTCTCTGTCTGGTTTCATGAAACATTCTCTGTCTGGTTCCAAGGAACATTCTCTGTCTGGTTCCAAGGAACATTCCTTGTCTGGTTCCATGGAACATTCTCTGTCTGGTTCCAAGGAACATTCTCTGTCTGGTTCCAAGGAACATTCTCTGTCTGGTTCCATGGAACATTCTCTGTCTAGTTCCAAGGAACATTCTCCCTCTAGTTCCTGTTTGGTCCTCACGGAGTATGGGGTAAACACAGTGGTTGGTTGCCTTACAGAAAGTCTGCACCATAATGTACTTTTGGGATGGTCGTTTCTGCAGCATGTTGTGGCCACTGGAGCCATACTAACTATCCATCATATTGAGAGCTTCCTGTCTAAATATGTTCTCTACCATATTGTCAAGGACATCTATCCATCATTTGGTGAGCCTCCTGGTCTTAGCATATGTTCTCTACCATATTGTCAAGCACATCTTGTGGATCCTGTAGTCCATTATTGGAGAGAGAAGACAGGAGAAGACACACATGCCATGAACAGCAACATTTGAGGATGGAGCATGAGGGTAAACAATCTGACATTAATAAACCAGAATAGTAGAGGAGTCACAGCTATATGGTAACATAAATGCTTTGGAATAGACTGTCTATAAAGACATCTATAAAGACATTAACTAATGACGCTCGCATGCTCTGACTGGATGCAAGATGGAGAGCTAATAACAATGATGCTCCCAACAAGATAAAACAAGCTAAACAAAATGATAGGATTGAACTTTTTATAGGCAGTCTGATACTGACGAAGAAGTTTAAAACTTAGATTCCATTACCAAACTTTTCGTACATACATACAGGTACACACGTACATACAGGCACACACGTACATACAGGCACACACGTACATACAGGTGCACACGTACATGCAGGCACACACTTACATACACACAAGCACACACATACATACATACAGGCACACACGTACATACAGGCGCACACATACATACATACAGGCACACACGTACATACAGGCACACACATACATACAGGCACACACGTACATACATACAGGCACACACGTACATACAGGCACACACGTACATACAGGCACACACGTACATACAGGCACACACGTATATACATACAGGCACACACGTACATACAGGCGCACACGTACATACATACAGGCACACACGTACATACATACAGGCACACACGTACATACAGGCATTCATACATACAGGCACACACGTAGATACATACATGCACACATGTACATACATACAGGCACACACTTACATACAGGCATTCGTACATACAGGCACACACGTAGATACATACAGGCACACATGTATATACATACTGGCACACACGTACATTGCACCATGGAAGAACAACGAGGCCCACTGTTGACTTTCACCATGGAAGAACGAGGAGGCCCACTGTTGACTTTCACCATGGAAGAACAACGAGGCCCACTGTTGACTTTCACCATGGAAGAACGAGGAGGCCCACTGTTGACTTTCACCATGAAAGAACGACGAGGCCCACTGTTGACTTTCACCATGGAAGAACGAGGAGGCCCACTGTTGACTTTCACCATGGAAGAACGAGGAGGCCCACTGTTGACTTTCACCATGAAAGAACGACGAGGCCCACTGTTGACTTTCACCATGAAAGAACGACGAGGCCCACTGTTGACTCACCATGAAAGAACGACGAGGCCCACTGTTGACTTTCACCATGGAAGAACGAGGAGGCAGTATTTGTTTCTTGTGGTCAAAGGGTTTTTTTTTTTTTGCGTTCGCCTTATTTATCTATTCCCCAAGGCGTGTGTGCGTTACACTGTGGTTTTTATTTTGCGCCTGTCGGCCCAGTGCATCCGACTTCAGCATGCATTTTATGTAAGGGTCTGCTTCCTCCTGCATTTTTCTAAGGGTTTGCTTCCCCGGGGTAACGGCCGGTGCTGTGATGGGGATCGAACCCAGCACCTTCTGGTTGTGAGCCGTGCCACTTAACCACTAGGCCACGCCGTCCCCTGGTCAGAGGGTTTGAACCATTCTGATTGTTGGCCACCTAGGAGTTTCGCTGCCCCCGTTGCCTAGATTTCACACGTCCCATCCGTAGATCATGGCTGGTATGACCGCAGAATTGTAAAGGCACAGGGACATGTAGGAAAATAAGACACCAAAAACGTCTGCTTCTGGAGGTGGATTGGGATACTCTTGTATGTAGTGAAATACTAGGTTCTCAGTGTGGGGATTGCAGTGATGGTCCCCACCTTGCTGGCTAGACTTTTGAGACACAGGCTGTTTATAGGACCATGAACATGGAACAAACAGGGGCCAGTGGATAAGAAGACAGACCAGGAGTGTACAACATATGTGTACAAGAGAAGTGTGCAGCTGCAGTGTACAATAGGAGTGTACAACAGAAGTGTGCAATAGGAGTGTACAGCAGAAGTGTACTACAGAAATGTACAAAAGAAGTGTACAGCTGGAGTGAACAACAGGAGTGTACAACAGGAGTGTACAGCTTGAGTGTACAACTGGAGTGTACAACTGGAGTGTAGACTGGAGTGTACAACAGGAGTGTACAACTAGAGTGTACAACTGGAGTGTAGACTGGAGTGTAGAACTGGAGTGTAGAATTGGAGTGTACAACTGGAGTGTAGACAGGAGTGTAGACTGGAGTGTAGAACTGGAGTGTAGAACTGGAGTGTAGAACTGGAGTGTAGAACTGGAGTGTAGACTGGAGTGTAGAACCAGCTAGCTACTGGAACCATCGTTATCCTTACGATCCACTTTTTGATGAAAGGGACTAACACCTATGGATCTGACAGGAGTGCAGTGATATCATTTATGTAGAAATGTCCAACAATTATCAATGAAAGATTAGAACTTACAAGTAGGTGACCTGCCACATGGTGTCAAAAACATGGACTGGGATCTCCGTCAAGGAATTATTACTCAGGTCTCTGGGAAACAGGAGATTAATGTGTAGTTTAGGGTGAGATGTAAGTGTCATTTTATGTAGAAGTGTCATTTTATTTACATGAGTCATTTATGTAGAAATGTCATTTTATGTACAAGTGTCATTTTATGTAGAAATATCATTTTATGTACACGTGCCATTTTATGTTGAAATATCATTTTAAGTACAAGTGTCATTTTATGTAGAAATGTCATGTTATGTACAATTGTCATTTTATGTAGAAATGTAATTTTAAGTACAAGTCTCATTTTATGTACAAGTGTCATTTTATGTAGAAGTGTCATTTTATGTACAAGTGTCATTTTATGCACATGTATCATTTATTTCCAAGAGAATGTAAGATTATATCCACAATGATAATGCCAAACATATGAAACACATTAGAGCCAGCATTAGGAAGTGATAGTCTGAGCTTTACATAATCATATTAGACAGTACAACATCATATTAGACAGTACAACACCATATTAGATAGTACAACACCATATTAGACAGTACAACACCATATTAGACAGTACAACATCATATTAGATAGTACAACACCATATTAGACAGTACAAAACTGTATTAGACAGTACAACACCATATTAGACAGTACAACACCATATTAGATAGTACAACACCATATTAGACAGTACAAAACTGTATTAGACAGTACAACACCATATTAGACAGTACAACATCATGTGAGACAGTACAACATCATGTGAGACAGTACAACACCATATTTGACAGTACAACATCATTTTAGACAGTACAACATCACATGAGACAGTTCAACAATATGTGAGACAGTACAACAAAATATGAGACAGTTCAACAAAATATGAGACAGTACAACATCATATTAGACAGTAAATCGGATGTGTCGGACCAAAAGGTGCAAATATCGCAGTGAAGCTGTAAACTAGCGACACAACGCATTCCGTTCTCAGGACTACATCCTGCTACTTCCGAAGACCTGTACAGAGCTTGGTAGCGGGAGGTTGAGAACAAACGCAGAAGAAGAAGAAGACAGTAAAACTTCATGTGAGACAGTACAATACCATATTAGACAGAACAACATCATATTAGACAGTACAACATCACATGAGACAGTACAACAACACGTGAGACAGTACAACATCACATGTGAGACAGTACAACAACAATTAAGGTCCACATGAGACAGTACAAAAGCATGTGAGACAGTACAACGACATGTAAGGTCCACATGAGACAGTACAACAACACGTGAGACAGTACAACATCATGTGAGACAGTAGAACATCACATGTGAGACAGTACAACAACAATTAAGGTCCACATGAGACAGTACAAAAGCATGTGAGACAGTACAACATCATGTGAGACAGTACAACGACATGTAAGGTCCACATGAGACAGTACAACATCATGTGAGACAGTACAACGACATGTAAGGTCCACATGAGACAGTACAACATCATGTGAGACAGTACAACGACATGTAAGGTCCACATGAGACAGTACAACATCATGTGAGGCAGTACAACGACATGTAAGGTCCACATGAGACAGTACAACATCATGTGAGACAGTACAACATCATGTGAGACAGTACAACATCATGTGAGACAGTACAACATCATGTGAGACAGTACAACGACATGTAAGGTCCACATGTCTCGTTTTCTTGTGTTACATCAACATTTACAATCATTTGGAAATGCATATACTTGTAAAACAATACAGATTCATAGAGACACCCTCTCTCTATCTCTCTCTCTCTCTTTTTCTCTCCCACACACACATATACTTACATATAGGTGACCTTGTCATAATACTGTTTTGAGAACGTATAGTTGGTCAGGTTGAGTCTGTTTCCACGGAAAAGTCTGAAATAAAAGCACAAACAACATGAGTGCTCTGACTACTGGAAGTCATTTCATGCTCTCAGATCACTAAGTGCTCTGACTACTGGAAGTCATTTCATGCTCTCAGATCATTAAGTGCTCTGACTACTGGAAGTCATTTCATGCTCTCAGATCACTAAGTGCTCTGACTACAGGAAGTCATTTCATGCTCTCAGATCATTAAGTGCTCTGACTGCTGGAAGTCCTTTCATGCTCTCAGATCATTTAAGTGCTCTGACTACAGGAACTCATTTCATGCTCTCAGATCATTTAAGTGCTCTGACTACTGGAAGTCATTTCATGCTCTCAGATCATTTAAGTGCTCTGACTGCTGGAAATCATCTCATGCTCTCAGATCATGATAAGCTGCTTATTCAGCAATATCACCCATGGTTTGCCAACTAAGTTTGTAAGGGTCATAAAAGCACTATACACTAATTCACAGTGTTGTGTGCAGCCCACTTTAGAGAAAGCTTAATGGCTTGGGATTGAAACATGTGTGAAGCAGGGTTGCATTTTGTCCTCTCTGCTATTCGAAGTGGCGATAGACTGAGTTATGCGAATGTCCACATACAACAGACAGTTTGACATTAAATAGCTCTCAGATGATAAACAATAAACCCCTAGAGGACCTGGATGTTGCAGATAATCTGGCACTCCTGAATTCAAATACAGAAGATGCGCAAGATAAAACTGACCAACTCCACAACATATCCAAACAGATCCAAAACTAAAAGCATGAATCTCACTTTCTCAATGGTCAAGTCACACAAAAAGTTGCTATTTAGACAGTAAAATGATGCACAATGGGGATACTACATAGGAAATTCTCCTTCAAATCGCCTTGGCCTCAAATGCCTTCAACCAAATATTTGGAGATCTACATCACTGAGTAAATATGTCAAACTCTGATACTCAACTCTAACGTATTCTCAGCGCCCACATTTGGTTGTGAAAGCTGAAAAATGAAAAATACGCTGGAAAATAGATTGAATGCATTTTGAGAATAAATGCCTTAGACATCTATTGGGCATTGGCTTGAAAAGATTCCTGATGAATAATCAAGTACGATTACAGTCCAACCAGAATTATGTTTCTAATGTCACCAGGAAGAAATATTGGGCATACACCATTTGTGACAGTGTTCAGGATTTACTGAGTAGTTAGCTATCTAGAATGTTACGACATCCACATCACAACATGAAACACAACACAGCAAATAACACAGTAATGGCAGGTAACAGATCTATTATATTAATTTCCACAAAACCAACATTTAGCAAACAGAACAATCATAACAACAGTAAACATATTATACATATTAATAAAGATATTAACTACAGCAGAAGTTTAAAGCATTAACTTTTAACTCTTCCCAACTACATACAACCCAGTTCTAGCCGCTACAATCCCCTCCCCTTATCTGCACACTCAACACACTCTCACAAACTCATCACTACGATCATATTCTGTGCATTCCCCCACACTCAGAACCTTTCAGGCAGGTGATCTTTACATTACACATTCATTCTGTTCAATGTATACTTACATGTGGTCACACACTCAATCGATTTGCGTATACATATACTCTGGAACATACATCGTTTCTTCAGTGTCCTGCACACACCACACACACATTCAGATCTCTTCTAGTCACAGGGTGTCCAACACACACCTTTTAGAGCGACTGGCCAAGACTCAAATGCGTACGCTGGTTCATCCACCCTGCAACTCATACTCTCTCTTACAAACTCCAAAACAGCCTGCTAACTTGTAACAGCCTATCAATCGCTCTTCTAGTAAGTCGGTGAGCTAAACTCTCATTTCTTTCCAGCCAGTCTCCTAGCTAAACTCTCAGTCTGTCTCTCTCCATGGCCAGTGTGCTTTAGTTAAACTTTGCCTAGTATTATATAGTCTCAAGCAGTATCCGAGCTGTCCAATGAACTTCTGTGGGTTGTCTGACTCAGCCTTCACTCTAGTTTGGATCTCTCTCCAAATAGTTGTTATTGGAACGATTCACTCCGAATTCCTGTCACTCTAAAATGTCACAACAAGACCTGATGGCCTCTGTCTGTCACTAACTCCCCACTACCCAAATTGGAATGCCAGAGTGGTCAGCTTCTAACCCCTACCAGTACCAGACACATTCTTTCCCTCAACCCCCCCCCCCCCCCCCCTTCCTTTGTCGACTTAGTGTCCAGACGGTGAGTGACCTTGGCACACATTCAAGTACCTTTGTTCCCAGAGTCACCAGCCCCAGCCCCCCAAAACTTAACGCCCATCTCCAACTGGAACTGTTACACGTGCATGTGCTCTGGATGAACAATAATAGACTCCCGTTACAGATGATTTTGCGGAAACCTAATGGCAAAAGAAAGAACAGCCACCAGGGAGGTGCAACCATGAGACAAGGGAACACGCGAGAACTACAGAGAGTAGCAGCAGACCGATCGAACTTGAGAATTTTGAATTCTGCCTTATGCTCCATCTTTGGCGCTGAAAGACCAGAGAGAGAGAGAGAGAGAGAGAGAGAGAGAGAGAATGGTGGCATTAGTACGATCAATACCACATATCAAATAGCCTACCACAAAACAAATACCACAAATCAAATACCTCACAAAGAACAACACCACACATAAGGATAATGTAATAAGAAAGCAGACACTGTAGTTGTGGAGGATGAAGTGTTAGAGGCCTTATTGTATGAGTATTCAGCTATTGTGATGTGGGGTGACATACTACTGTTTTCATGTCGTGCCCTACCTAATTCTAACAGAATACATCTCTAGTTTACAGCTGAGTGGGCTGGGACACAATGCAAGTCATTAACCACATGTTGCAAAACAACGCACAATTCTTGAATTAATTGTTAGAATGGACTACAGACAGCTAGATTTATTATCTAGTTAGAATCTAATCCACACAGCTAAAATGTAACCAGCACAGCAAAAATATAACCAACACAACTAGAATGTAACCCACACAGCTAGAATGTAAACTAACCAGCCAGAATGTAAACTAACCAGCTAGAATGCAGCCCACACAGCTAGAATGTAACCCACACAGCTAGAATGTAATACACACAGCTAGAATGTAACCCACACAGCTAGAATGTAAACTAACCAGCAAAAATGTAATCCACACAGCTAAAATCTAACCTACACAGCTAGAATAAAGCACACAGAACATCTTTGCTATAATCCAACCAAGATAGCTAGCATCTAGCATATCTTGTGGTATCCACCACAAAACCCACAAATTCATTCTTGCCTTCTGTATATATATATTTTTTTTTTTATTTCTTTTTTTTTTTTGCGTTCGCTTTATTTCTCTAATCCCCAAGGCGGTGTGCGTTGCACTGTGGTTTTTATTGTTGCGCCTGTCAGCCCAGTACATCCGACTTCAGCATGCATTTTATGTAAGGTTCTGCTCCCTTCTGCATTTTTTAAGGGTTTGCTTCCCCGGGGTAACGGCCGGTGCTGTGATGGGGATCGAACCCATCACATTCGGGTCTTGAGCTGTGCCACTTAACCACTAGGCCACGCCGTCCGCCATTCTGTATATAATTAACTACTATTTTACCCAGAGCTGTCCGGGATAATTATAACAATAGTTAACTATTAAAACACTACCCATCCATCACACCGCCATCCCATTCTGTAACACTTCATCGCTTCGCCCCTTACCTTACTCATCTCTTTGCCTATTTCTTCCCTTCTCAATCCACTGATCTCTTTCAACAACTCACATCAAACCACCCACCCCATCCTCCTCAACTCACTGACCTCTTTCTCCCCCTCAATTTGCCAACCTCCCTACCCCAACCTGTTTATCTCGTCACCCTACCCAAGATCCTACAATCTCTTCCCCTTTCAACTTGTCCATCTATTTCCTTCAAGCTTTAATATCCAGCTTTGCCTGTGAAATAACAATTTTGTTACTACATTCATTTTGTAGTAAATACAAATTAAGCCAAAAATAGATGGAAATTAAACATTTCGGAACCCTCTCAGGATAAATGTTTCACGGCGATAACTCTCGTATTTTTGTAAAATTATTTGGTTTGATTCCTTTCAGGTTAAAAAATGATATAAACATGAAATAGAGAACAATTAGTGAGCATTTGCCCATGACTTGAGAATGAAACAAAACATAGAAACTTGAAATAAGTTGCACTGATCTACAAGTCGGTCATAGAATGTTCAGTAAAAATGTCAGCTTGCTATGTCGTTTTATTCACGAGTTATGGCGTATTCAGACATTTGTACAATTATATACATTCCAGGTCGCTTGACAAGCAAATACATTGGAGATCATCTGTGCTAGTTGGATTAAGTCGTACCGCACATCAAACAGTTTTAGGTCAAGGTTTTCCGAATGAAAATTGGAAATTCAGAATGCAGCAATTCAGATATTATAGACTGACTTTGATGATGACAGCCAGCACACCTAACACAAACAACGACCAGCACACCTAACACAAACAACGACCAGCACACCTAACACAAACAACAACCAGCACACCTAACACAAACAACAACCAGCACACCTAACACAAACAACAACCAGCACACCTAACACAAACAACAACCAGCACACCTAACACAAACAACAACTAGCACACCTAACACAAACAACAACCAGCACACCTAACACAAACAACAACTAGCACACCTAACACAAACAACAACCAGCACACCTAACACAAACAACGACCAGCACACCTAACACAAACAACGACCAGCACACCTAACACAAACAACAACCAGCACACCTAACACAAACAACAACCAGCACACCTAACACAAACAACAACCAGCACACCTAACACAAACAACAACCAGCACACCTAACACAAACAACAACTAGCACACCTAACACAAACAACAACCAGCACACCTAACACAAACAACAACCAGCACACCTAACACAAACAACAACTAGCACACCTAACACAAACAACAACCAGCACACCTAACACAAACAACAACCAGCACACCTAACACAAACAACAACTAGCACATCTAACACAAACAACAACCAGCACACCTAACACAAACAACAACCAGCACATCTAACACAAACAACAACCAGCACACCTAACACAAACAACAACCAGCACACCTAACACAAACAACAACCAGCACACCTAACACAAACAACAACTAGCACACCTAACACAAACAACAACCAGCACACCTAACACAAACAACAACCAGCACACCTAACACAAACAACAACCAGCACACCTAACACAAACAACAACCAGCACACCTAACACAAACAACAACCAGCACACCTAACACAAACAACAACCAGCACACCTAACACAAACAACAACCAGCACACCTAACACAAACAACAACCAGCACATCTAACACAAACAACAACCAGCACACCTAACACAAACAACAACCAGCACACCTAACACAAACAACAACCAGCACATCTAACACAAACAACAACCAGCACACCTAACACAAACAACAACCAGCACACCTAACACAAACAACAACCAGCACACCTAACACAAACAACAACCAGCACACCTAACACAAACAACAACCAGCACACCTAACACAAACAACAACCAGCACACCTAACACAAACAACAACCAGCACATCTAACACAAACAACAACCAGCACACCTAACACAAACAACAACCAGCACACCTAACACAAACAACAACCAGCACACCTAACACAAACAACAACCAGCACACCTAACACAAACAACAACCAGCACACCTAACACAATCCATCCTTTTCTTAATCCTCTTAATGTATGAATACCTGCTTGCTTGTTGGTATAAGCTGACACAATCGGTTGGTTTGGAGACATTAAAGTTATGTGATTAAATCGATTCTCTGCCTGTGTGTTTCTCTAAGTACGGATGCTGTTTGTACTTTATGCCAGTCAAAGTGAGAAAAAAGAAAACAAGAACACAGAAAATGATGAAACAAATGAGAACAACTAAAAATATAGTGCAACTAACAATGTGGAAGGGACGGAAAACAAATCTGAATATATCAGAATTACTGGAACAAAGTTAGAACTAAAGAATATATGAGAACTAAAAAGGAGGAAGGAAACGTATCAGAGTTACTGGAACAAAGTTAGAACTAAAGAATATATGAGAACTAAAAAGGAGGAAGGAAACGTATCAGAGTTACTGGAACAAAGTTAGAACTAAAGAATATATGAGAACTAAAAAGGAGGAAGGAAACGTATCAGAGTTACTGGAACAAAGTTAGAACTAAAGAATATATGAGAACTAAAAAGGAGGAAGGAAACGTATCAGAGTTACTGGAACAAAGTTAGAACTAAAGAATATATGAGAACTAAAAAGGAGGAAGGAAACGTATCAGAGTTACTGGAACAAAGTTAGAACTAAAGAATATATGAGAACTAAAAAGGAGGAAGGAAACGAGAAGAACAACATGAAGTGTCAGCATCAATATGAACAGGACTACAACCAACACAACATCGATTTACCTACAACTTGGTAAAATGTTCCGATTCCAGCTGCGGTGGGACTGTGGCAAGCTGCCTGTGTTCGCAGTTCATCTCTTCTCCCTTACAGTTGCAAGTTCGAGATTGAACGGGGCACGGGAAATCTGTGGTGGTCAAGATATGGAACACACAAGAAGTTTCTGGGTGATTTGGTCCGTAAGATAGCTAGATTTGTAGACTTAATTGATTGATATCCCTCACTAAACTCTCTAATAGTTACATGCTAGACTTAATTTATTGTTATCTCTCACTAAACTCTCTAATAGTTACATGCTAGACTTAATTGATTGTTATCTCTCACTAGTTGCGCACAAAGTATGAGACTAAAGATAGGCCTAAAATAGGGTGCTATAGAGGATGTAGTCAAAGGGGAGAGTTTAGGTCAGAGAAGTGGGAATTAAGTAGTGGAAAACCAAACATTAAAATGATGCAGCAAAAACAAAAAAGTGGAAAAACAACAAAATTGCAAACTAAAATGTTTTTATGCAAATGTGAGAAGCATTGTAAATAAAAGAGAAGAATTGGAACTGTATGTAGAGGAAGAAAAACCAGATATAATAGGGTTAACAGAATCATGGGCATATGTGGACATTGCAGATAGTGAACTTGAAATAGAGGGATATACAATGTTAAGGAAGGATAGGGTAGTTGGAGACAAGGCTAAGGGGGGTGGTGTTTTATTATACTGTATAAATTCTGTTAATATAACTAGCAGAGAGGATTTATCATGTGGTAACAATAATGAAAGTGTATGGGGTGAAATAGAAAGTGGGGGTGAAAAAACAGTGATTGGAGTGTGCTATAGATGTCCATCAAGTCAAAAAGAGGAAGATGAGGAGCTGATTAGTAGCATAGTAAAGGCAAGTGATAGGAATTTATTATTAATGGGGGATTTCAACTTTCCAGAAATAAAATGGGATATGGCAGAAGCACTTGTAGAGTCAAAACCTTTTGTTAAGTGCATAACTGAAAATTTTTTAATTCAACATGTAGTAGCAGCCACCAGAGGTAAAAACATACTCGACCTAGTTTTTACTATAGAGGAAAATATGATTGAAAACGTTACCGTAGGGGAACTGTTTGGCTTAAGTGACTATCAAATCATCCGTTGGGATCTTATTGCAGGGAAAGAAGTGAACATAAACACGCGAACATATGACTACTCTAAGACAAATGTTAAGAGGATGAAAGAGGCAGCGAACCACATAATCTGGGAAGATATTGTCAGAGGAACAGATGTTGAACAGGAGTGGGTGAGTTTTAAAGCAGTTCTCGAAACGCTAAAAGAGGAATGTGTTCCATATAGGGAAGTAAACCCCAAGCGTAAAAAGTGGATCACTAAAATTGTAGTTAAATGTAGAAGAGCTAAAAATAAAGCATGGAAAAAATATATAGAGGCAGGTAAATCAAAAGAAACATATTTAAAATATTTGGACAAGCAGAACATATCTCAGAAAGCAAATAAAACAGCAAAAATAGACTTCGAAAAGAAACTTGCTCAGAGGATCAAGACTGATAGTAAAAGCTTCTTCTCTTATGTTAGAAATAAACAAAGAACGAAAGACAAAGTGGGCACTCTCATAGACAGCACAGGAAAAAAAATAAGTGAAAATAGGGAGGCAGCAAATCTACTCAATCACTACTTTGGCACAGTGTACACAAAAGAGGACTGCTCCAAGATCCCAGAGCCTGTAGATATTTTTCAAAGAGACATGGATACAGCAGGATTAGGATCAATCTGTATTACAGAGGAAATGGTTTTTAAAAAATTGGAGGGGTTGAAAGTGGATAAATGTCCAGGTCAAGATGGTATTCATCCAAAATTGCTGTTTGAAATTAGAGACCAATTAGCAAAACCATTGGCTATATTATGTTCTCAATCACTTGCACAAGGGATTGTTCCCCGGGATTGGAAAGATGCGGGAGTGATCCCCTTATTCAAAAAGGGCAAAAAGGCAGATCCAGCAAACTATAGACCTGTGAGCTTAACGAGCATAGTCTGTAAATTGTTAGAGTCAATAATCAAAGAAAACATTGTAATGCATTTAGATAAATTTAATCTAATTAGAAATAGTCAGCATGGGTTTACCAGAGGGAGATCATGCTTAACAAATCTATTAGAATTCATGGAGGAGATTACCAAAATGTTAGATAAAGGGGAGCCAGTGGATGTTATTTATCTGGATTTTGCAAAGGCCTTTGATAGAGTACCTCATCAAAGATTATTTCGAAAATTAAAATCACATGGAATAGGTGGGGAAGTTGCCAAATGGATTGAAAATTGGTTAACGGGAACAAGGCAAAGGGTGGGTATAAATAAGGAGTACTCTGAGTGGTGTGAAGTGAAAAGTGGAGTGCCACAGGGCGCGGTTTTGGGACCAATTTTATTCTTGATATATATAAATGATTTGGACATAGGTATGGGATCCATTATTGCAAAATTTGCTGATGACACGAAGCTATGCAGTAGTGTCTCATCTAAAGCAGAAGTAGATATATTGAGGTCGGATTTAGATAAAATTCGAGAATGGTCTGTAATCTGGCAAATGGAGTTTTTTTTTTTTTTTTTTTTTTTTTTTGCGTTCGCCTTATTTCTCTAATCCCCAAGGCGGTGTGCGTTGCACTGTAGTTTTTATTTTGCGCCTGTCGGCCCAATGCATCCGACTTCAGCATGCATTTTATGTAAGGGTCTGCTTCCTCCTGCATTTTCTAAGGGTTTGCTTCCCCGGGGTAACGGCAGGTGCTGTGATGGGGATCGAACCCAGCACCTTCGGATTGTGAGCCGTGCCACTTATCCACTAGGCCACGCCGTCCCCAAATGGAGTTTAATGTAGATAAATGTACAGTCATCCACATGGGTAGATCCAATATGGAACATAATTATAGAATGGGAGAGAACAATATTAGAAAGATAGAGAAAGAAAAGTAAAGAGCAGTAAAAAAGGCAAATGCAATGTTAGGGATGATAAAAAGAAATATTTAAAACATAGGAGCAAGGAAGTGATAGTCAAACTGTATAAAGCATTAGTTAGACCTAGATTGGAGTACTGTGTACAGGTGTGGAGTCCTTATCAGAGAGGGGATATAGACATGCTGGAGAGAATACAAAAAAGAGCGACAAAGCTGATAGTGGGATTCCAGAATTACAGTTATGAAGAAAGATTAAAAAGAACTGGCCTTCAGTGTCTAGAAGAGAGAATAATTCGTGGTGACTTAATACAGGTTTATAAGATGATCAGAGGAATCGATAAATTAGACTATAACAAGTTTTTTAAAATACAGCCACCTACAATAACACGAGGGCATAGCTACAAGCTGATTAAAGAGAGGTCCAGGTTAGATATTAGGAAATATTTTTTTAGTCAGAGAGTGGTGTCTGCTTGGAATGCATTGCCAGGGGAGGTGGTGGAGGCAGGGACAGTTAATGCGTTTAAGAATAAACTGGATGCGCATAGATTTTAGAGCAAGGTGATGTAAATGTAACTGGTTGTATACAGACTCTGCAGGGTCTTCTAAACCAGTATAAAGACGTTAAGTTAAGTTAAGTTATCGTATAGCAGGCCTAGCTTATCGTATAGCAGGCCTAACATCGTATAGCAGGCCTAACTCATTGTATGTGGTGAATGCTTGGAATGCATTGCCAGGGGAGGTAGTGGAGGCAGGGACGGTTAATGCATTTAAGAATAAATTGGATGCGCATAGCTTTTAGAGCAAGGTGATGTAAATGAAACTGGTTGTATACAGACTCTGCAGTGTCTTCTAAACCAGTATAAAGATGTCAAGTTAAGTTAAGTATAGCAGGCCTAACTCATCATATAGCAGGCCTAACTCATCATATAGCAGGCCTAACTCATCATATAGCAGGCCTAACTCATTGTATAGCAGGCCTAGTTCATCGTATAGCAGGCCTAGTTCATCGTATAGCAGGCCTAGTTCATCGTATAGCAGGCCTAGTTCATCGTATAGCAGGCCTAGTTCATCGTATAGCAGGCCTAGTTCATCGTATAGCAGGCCTAGTTCATCGTATAGCAGGCCTAGTTCATCGTATAGCAGGCCTAGTTCATCGTATAGCAGGCCTAGTTCATCGTATAGCAGGCCTAGTTCATCGTATAGCAGGCCTAGTTCATCGTATAGCAGGCCTAGTTCATCGTATAGCAGGCCTAGTTCATCGTATAGCAAGCCAAATTCACTGCACAAATGATCCACAATGGACCTAATTCACTGCACAAATAATCCACAATGGACCTAATGCCCCCAAACATGTATGAAACTCATTGCAGGATACAAGCTGATGTTGTTGTTATTATTGTTATTGATGATGAGAATGAGGATGAAAATGGCGATTATAATGACACTGATAACGGTAATGGTGCCAAACATGTAGCTCACCACAATTTTCCTCGTCTGTCTGTGTCGGGTCACAGTCTATAGTCCCATCACATTTTCTTGATTTGCCTACACAGAAACTGTTCCTACATTTGAGCTCATCTGGCCCACAGGTGTGTTTAGCTGTGAATCAAGGATGTATACAGTTATCATGTGAATCAAGGATGTATACAGTTATCATGTGAATCAAGGATGTATACAGTTATCATGTGAATCAAGGATGTACAGTTATCATGTGAATCAAGGATGTATACAGTTATCATGTGAATCAAGGATGTATACAGTTATCATGTGAATCAAGGATGTACACAGTTATCATGTGAATCAAGGATGTACACAGTTATCATGTGAATCAAGGATGTATACAGTTATCATGTGAATCAAGGATGTACACAGTTATCATGTGAATCAAGGATGTACAGTTATCATGTGAATCAAGGATGTACACAGTTATCATGTGAATCAAGGATGTATACAGTTATCATGTGAATCAAGGATGTACAGTTATATGTGAATCAAGGAGGTATACAGTTATCATGTGAGTCAAGGATGTATACAGTTATCATGTGAGTCAAGGATGTATAAAGTTATCATGTGAGTCAAGGATGTATACAGTTATCATGTGAGTCAAGGATGTATACAGTTATTATGTGAGTCAAGGATGTATACAGTTATTATGTGAGTCAAGGATGTATACAGTTATGATGTGAGTCAAGGATGTATACAGTTATTATGTGAGTCAAGGATGTATACAGTTATTATGTGAGTCAAGGATGTATAAAGTTATCATGTGAGTCAAGGATGTATACAGTTATCATGTGAGTCAAGGATGTATACAGTTATCATGTGAGTCAAGGATGTATACAGTTATTATGTGAGTCAAGGATGTATACAGTTATTATGTGAGTCAAGGATGTATACAGTTATGATGTGAGTCAAGGATGTATACAGTTATCATAAACTAAACCAATGAAGGATTGTGGTTAATATCATTGTAATGATATGTGACTCACAAACAATTGCATGCAGCAGTTTTATATGAGATGTAAATGCTGAACTATGAGAAATATTATATATGATGGAGCTTCAAATAAAAACGTTAAAAGTGGGATAGAAATGAGAAAAACCTCTGTGTTGTAACTTGTATCGTTGCTAAGGAGGTCAAGAGTGAAACAGTTGTTACGGTGAGAGTCACATATTACCAGGAAAACCATTTGTGACTGCGGTAAATGACAATTGTGTATTTGTTGAATGTCTTTTTATAATGACAATTCTTTGAGTAATTTTTTTTAAATACATGCAGTACTGTCCTGCTATATGATGACCTGTTCTGTGAACACCTCATACGAACATCTTCAATTATAGCCAGAACACTTGCATATTATCGTAAGTTCGCTGTTATGAAAATGATCTGAGCATGATTTTTAATGTTACATTTATCTTTCACTTTTGCAAGAACCAAAATATTTCCAGGTCAGATTTGGTTGTATTTACGTTTAGGCAAGACTTATTACTTATTTAGCTTTCGCATGCACACACCAAATGTTACATATTGCATTATGTATTTGCAAACTAACAATAAAAACTGAATTCCACTTTACAAACTATTTTGCTTATCGAATGTGATGTAGTCCCTATGTGTTTGTGTAAGGGAGTAATAAGTGAATAAAGTACAAGAAACTAGGCTTGTATTTGGTCAGTATGAAAAAGAGATTACTCAAATATTTTTGTATCCCCCCATAAAAGACACAATCATCGCATCTAGCTCCTGTTTTCCCTCCAGCAGGAGCATGAGTTTCCAACTACAGTTAGTCTTCTTGTAGAAAGCGTGTGTCCAAGCATTAACATGTGCTTGTGGTTTCTGTGACCTTTTGTTGTATATGATGAGGTTCTCAACCCTAAGCACAACTATATTTAGCTGTCTTTATGACATGCTTGCTAAGGTGCAGTTGGTCACTTTTCTGTTTTACATCCCATGGTCTCAAGATTCAGGTGAAGAAATGTCTCCAGCATGAAAAGGAAACCATTTAGATTGTTTGATAATTGTCGTTTCTCTTGTCTCCGTCAGACTGTAGACTTTTGTATTTGGTTTCTCTTGTCTCCGTCCAGACTGTAGACTTTTGTATTTGGTTTCTCTTGTCCCTGTCCAGACTGTAGACTTTTGTATTTCGTTTCTCTTGTCCCTGTCCAGACTGTAGACTTTTGTATTTGGTTTCTCTTGTCCCTGTCCAGACTGTAGACTTTTGTATTTGGTTTCTCTTGTCTCCGTCCAGACTGTAGACTTTTGTATTTGGTTTCTCTTGTCCCTGTCCAGACTGTAGACTTTTGTATTTGGTTTCTCTTGTCTCCGTTAGACTGTAGACTTTTGTATTTGGTTTCTCTTGTCCCTGTCCAGACTGTAGACTTTTGTATTTGGTTTCTCTTGTCTCCGTCCAGACTGTAGACTTTTGTATTTGGTTTCTCTTGTCCCTGTCCAGACTGTAGACTTTTGTATTTGGTTTCTCTTGTCCCTGTCCAGACTGTAGACTTTTGTATTTGGTTTCTCTTGTCTCCGTCCAGACTGTAGACTTTTGTATTTGGTTTCTCTTGTCCCTGTCCAGACTGTAGACTTTTGTATTTGGTTTCTCTTGTCTCCGTCAGACTGTAGACTTTTGTTTTGGTTTCTCTTGTCCCTGTCCAGACTGTAGACTTTTGTATTTGGTTTCTCTTGTCTCCGTCAGACTGTAGACTTTTGTATTTGGTTTCTCTTGTCCCTGTCCAGACTGTAGACTTTTGTATTTGGTTTCTCTTGTCTCCATCAGACTGTAGACTTTTGTATTTGGTTTCTCTTGTCTCCGTCAGACTGTAGACTTTTGTATTTGGTTTCTCTTGTCCCTGTCCAGACTGTAGACTTTTGTATTTGGTTTCTCTTGCACCTGTCCAGACTGTAGACTTTTGTATTTGGTTTCTCTTGTCTCCGTCAGACTGTAGACTTTTGTATTTGGTTTCTCTTGCACCTGTCCAGACTGTAGACTTTTGTATTTGGTTTCTCTTGTCCCTGTCCAGACTGTAGACTTTTGTATTTGGTTTCTCTTGTCTCCGTCCAGACTGTAGACTTTTGTATTTGGTTTCTCTTGTTCCTGTCCAGACTGTAGACTTTTGTATTTGGTTTCTCTTGTCTCCGTCCAGACTAGAATTTTGTATTTGGTTTCTCTTGTCTCCGTCCAGACTGTAGACTTTTGTATTTGGTTTCTCTTGTCTCCGTCCAGACTGTAGACTTTTGTATTTGGTTTCTCTTGCACCTGTCCAGACTGTAGACTTTTGTATTTGGTTTCTCTTGTCTCCGTCCAGACTGTAGACTTTTGTATTTGGTTCCTCTTGTCTCCGTCCAGACTGTAGACTTTTGTATTTGGTTTCTCTTGTCTCCGTCCAGACTGTAGACTTTTGTATTTGGTTTCTCTTGCCCCTGTCCAGACTGTAGACTTTTGTATTTGGTTTCTCTTGTCCCTGTCCAGACTGTAGACTTTTGTATTTGGTTTCTCTTGTCTCCATCAGACTGTAGACTTTTGTATTTGGTTTCTCTTGTCTCCGTCCAGACTGTAGACTTTTGTATTTGGTTTCTCTTGTCTCCGTCCAGACTGTAGACTTTTGTATTTGGTTTCTCTTGTCTCCGTCCAGACTGTAGACTTTTGTATTTGGTTTCTCTTGTCTCCATCAGACTGTAGACTTTTGTATTTGGTTTCTCTTGTCTCCGTCCAGACTAGAATTTTGTATTTGGTTCTCTTGTCTCCGTCCAGACTAGAATTTTGTATTTGGTTTCTCTTGTCTCCGTCAGACTGTAGAATTTTGTATTTGGTTTCTCTTGTCCCTGTCCAGACTGTAGACTTTTGTATTTGGTTTCTCTTGTTAAGTGTGTGCTCAAGCTGACAGACTCATTATTATTTATGTCATTAAAAAGATTGTAAGTTGAACTGATGAATAATTTGGTTTAATTATTGAACATTTGAGTTTATTGATTGAACATTTCATTTGATTATTTTAACATTGATTTGAATGAAAATGTGATAAAATTGATTTAACATTTCATTTGATTTAAAATGTAATTAAATTGATTGAACATTTCATTGAAATTTGATTGAACTTAACAATATATAAAATAAATGATGAAAAGTTCAGAACAACATCAAACAACAACAACACAAATACATACAGCAGTTGAACAGATTAGACTTGTCAGCACATCCACGACGGGACTGGTCACGGTCAAAGTAACACATCATGCTGTAGTCGATACACTGACCACTGTTACAGGTGAACTCGTCAGCTCGGCACGCTCGTCTCTCTGTGAGCAAGGAGGTGAGCTTCAGGATGATGAGATACAAGTGACTAAGATATAGCTGATTGTGGTGATGGCGTGATTCCTATTGGTGAGGGTGGTTTGTGATGGTGGGGTAATATGTGGTAGTGGGGTGATTTATGGTGGTGGGGTGATTTGTGGTTGTGGTGTAATTTGTGGTAGTGTGGTGATTTGTGATAGTGTGGTAATTTGTGGTAGTGTGGTGATTTGTGGTAGTGTGGTAATTTGTGGTAGTGTGGTGATTTGTAATGATTTGAGGGGTTGTGATGGTGGGGTGATTTGTGGTGGTGATTTTAATTTGTGATAGTGGGGTGATTTTTGGTGGTGGGGTGATTTGTGGTTGTAGCAGGAGTTTGTGATGGTCGGTGATTTGGGGTGATGAAGTGGTTTTTTGTGGTGAAGTGATTTAGGGTGGTTGGGGTGATTTAAGGTGGTGGGGTGATTTAGGGTGGTGGGGTGATTTAGGGTGGTGGGGTGATTTAGGGTGGTGGGGTGATTTAGTGTGGTGGGGTGATTTAGGGTGGTGGGGTGATTTAGGGTGGTGGGGTGATTTAGTATGGCAGGGGTGATTTGTGGTGGTGGGGGTGATTTAGGGTGGGTGGGGTGATTTAGGGTGGGTGGGGTGATTTAGTGTGGTAGGGATGATTTGTGGTGGTGGGGGTGATTTAGGGTGGTGGGGGTTGGTTTGTGGTGGTATGGTGATGTGTGTGATGGAGTGGAGTGTGTGAGATGGAGTGGTGTGTGTGGGTGTGTGATGGAGTGGAGTGTGTGTGATGGAGTGGAGTGTGTGTGATGGAGTGGAGTGTGTGTGTGATGGAGTGGAGTGTGTGTGATGGAGTGGAGTATGTGTGTGATGGAGTGGTGTGTGTGTGTGTGGGATGGAGTGGAGTGTGTGTGATGGAGTGGAATGTGTGGGATGGAGTGGAGTGTGTGTGTGTGATGGAGTGGAGTGTGTGTGATGGAGTGGAGTGTGTGTGATGGAGTGGAGTGTGTGTGATGGAGTGGAGTGTGTGTGATGGAGTGGAGTGTGTGGGATTTAGTGGAGTGTGTGTGATGGAGTGGAGTGTATGTGATGGAGTGGAGTGTGTGTGATGGAGTGGAGTGTGTGTGTGTGATGGAGTGGAGTGTGTGTGATGGAGTGGAGTGTGTGTGTGTGATGAAGTGGAGTGTGTGTGATGGAGTGGAGTGTGTGTGTGTGATGGAGTGGAGTGTGTGTGATGGAGTGGAGTGTGTGTGATGGAGTGGAGTGTGTGGGATGGAGTGGAGTGTGTGTGATGGAGTGGAGTGTGTGTGATGGAGTGGAGTGTGTGTGATGGAGTGGAGTGTGTGTGTGTGATGGAGTGGAGTGTGTGTGATGGAGTGGAGTGTGTGTGTGTGATGGAGTGGAGTGTGTGTGATGGAGTGGAGTGTGTGTGATGGAGTGGAGTGTGTGTGATGGAGTGGAGTGGTGTGTGTGTGATGGAGTGGAGTGTGTGTGATGGAGTGGAGTGTGTGTGATGGAGTGGAGTATGTGTGATGGAGTGGAGTGGAGTGTGTGTGATGGAGTGGAGTGTGTGTGATGGAGTGGAGTGGTGTGTGTGATGGAGTGGAGTGTGTGGGATGGAGTGAAGTTTGTGTGAAGGAGTGGAGTGTGTGGGATGGAGTGGTGTGTGTGTGTGTGATGGAGTGGAGTGTGTGTGTGGGATGGAGTGGAGTGTGTGTGATGGAGTGGAGTGTGTGTGATGGAGTGGAGTGTGTGTGTGGGATGGAGTGGAGTGTGTGTGAAGGAGTGGAGTGTGTGTGATGGAGTGGTGTGTGTGTGTGATGGAGTGGAGTGTGTGGGATGGAGTGAAGTTTGTGTGAAGGAGTGGAGTGTGTGTGAAGGAGTGGAGTGTGTGTGATGGAGTGGAGTGTGTGTGATGGAGTGGAGTGTGTGGGATGGAGTGAAGTTTGTGTGAAGGAGTGGAGTGTGTGGGATGGAGTGGTGTGTGTGTGTGGGATGGAGTGGAGTGTGTGTGATGGAGTGGAGTGGAGTGTATGTGATGGAGTGGAGTGTGTGTGTGGGATGGAGTGGAGTGTGTGTGATGGAGTGGAGTGTGTGTGTGTGTGATGGAGTGGAGTGTGTGTGTGGGATGGAGTGGAGTGTGTGTGATGGAGTGGAGTGTATGTGATGGAGTGGAGTGTGTGTGTGGGATGGAGTGGAGTGTGTGTGATGGAGTGGAGTGTGTGTGATGGAGTGGAGTGTGTGTGATGGAGTGGAGTGTGTGTGATGGAGTGGAGTGTGTGTGATGGAGTGGAGTGTGTGTGATGGAGTGGAGTGTGTGTGTGTGATGGAGTGAAGTTTGTGTGAAGGAGTGTGTGTGATGGAGTGGAGTGTGTGTGATGGAGTGGAGTGTGTGTGTGTGTGTGATGGAGTGGAGTGTGTGTGATGGAGTGGAGTGTGTGTGTGTGTGTGATGGAGTGGAGTGTATGTGATGGAGTGGAGTGTATGTGATGGAGTGGAGTGTGTGGGATGGAGTGGAGTGTGTGTGTGTGTGGGATGGAGTGGAGTGTATGTGATGGAGTGGAGTGTATGTGATGGAGTGGAGTGTGTGGGATGGAGTGGAGTGTGTGGGATGGAGTGGAGTGTGTGGGATGGAGTGGAGTGTGTGTGATGGAGTGGAGTGTGTGTGATGGAGTGGAGTGTGTGTGATGGAGTGGAGTGTGTGTGTGTGTGGGATGGAGTGGAGTGTATGTGATGGAGTGGAGTGTGTGGGATGGAGTGGAGTGTGTGGGATGGAGTGGAGTGTGTGTGATGGAGTGGAGTGTGTGTGTGTGTGTGATGGAGTGGTGTGTGTGTGTGTGATGGAGTGGAGTGTATGTGATGGAGTGGAGTGTGTGTGTGTGTGTGATGGAGTGGAGTGTGTGTGTGGGATGGAGTGGAGTGTGTGTGGTGGAGTGGAGTGTGTGTGTGTGTGTGATGGAGTGGAGTGTGTGTGATGGAGTGGAGTGTGTGTGTGTGTGTGATGGAGTGGAGTGTATGTGATGGAGTGGAGTGTGTGTGTGTGTGTGATGGAGTGGAGTGTGTGTGATGGAGTGGAGTGTGTGTGTGGGATGGAGTGGAGTGTGTGTGTGGGATGGAGTGGAGTGTGTGTGGTGGAGTGGAGTGTGTGTGATGGAGTGGAGTGTATGTGATGGAGTGGAGTGTGTGTGTGTGTGTGATGGAGTGGAGTGTGTGTGTGGGATGGAGTGGAGTGTGTGTGATGGAGTGGAGTGTATGTGATGGAGTGGAGTGTGTGTGTGTGATGGAGTGGAGTGTGTGTGATGGAGTGGAGTGTATGTGATGGAGTTGAGTGTGTGTGTGTGATGGAGTGGAGTGTGTGTGTGTGATGGAGTGGAGTGTGTGTGTGGGATGGTGTGGAGTGTGTGTGTGATGGAGTGGAGTGTGTGTGATGGAGTGGAGTGTGTGTGTGGGATGGTGTGGAGTGTGTGTGATGGAGTGGAGTGTGTGTGATGGAGTGGAGTGTGTGTGATGGAGTGGAGTGTGTGTGTGGGATGGAGTGGAGTGTGTGTGTGTGTGTGATGGAGTGGAGTGTGTGTGTGGGATGGTGTGGAGTGTGTGTGTGATGGAGTGGAGTGTGTGTGATGGAGTGGAGTGTGTGTGTGATGGAGTGGAGTGTGTGTGATGGAGTGGAGTGTGTGTGTGATGGAGTGGAGTGTGTGTGATGGAGTGGAGTGTGTGTGTGGGATGGAGTGGAGTGTGTGTGTGTGTGTGATGGAGTGGAGTGTGTGTGTGTGATGGAGTGGAGTGTGTGTGTGATGGAGTGGAGTGTGTGTGTGGGATGGAGTGGAGTGTGTGTGTGGGATGGTGTGGAGTGTGTGTGTGGGATGGTGTGGAGTGTGTGTGTGGGATGGTGTGGAGTGTGTGTGTGTGATGGAGTGGAGTGTGTGTGTGTGATGGAGTGGAGTGTGTGTGTGGGATGGTGTGGAGTGTGTGTGTGATGGAGTGGAGTGTGTGTGTGGGATGGTGTGGAGTGTGTGTGTGATGGAGTGGAGTGTGTGTGTGTGATGGAGTGGTGTGTGTGTGATGGAGTGGAGTGTGTGTGTGGGATGGAGTGGAGTGTGTGTGTGTGTGTGATGGAGTGGAGTGTGTGTGATGGAGTGGAGTGTGTGTGATGGAGTGGAGTGTGTGTGATGGAGTGGTGTGTGTGTGATGGAGTGGAGTGTGTGTGATGGAGTGGAGTGTGTGTGATGGAGTAGTGTGTGTGTGATGGAGTGGTGTGTGTGTGATGGAGTGGTGTGTGTGTGATGGAGTGGTGTGTGTGTGTGTGATGGAGTGGTGTGTGTGTGATGGAGTGGTGTGTGTGATGGAGTGGATTGTGTGTGATGGAGTGGAGTGTGTGTGATGGAGTGGAGTATGTGTGTGTGATGGAGTGGAGTGTGTGTGATGGAGTGGAGTGTGTGTGATGAAGTGGATTGTGTGTGATGGAGTGGAGTATGTGTGTGTGATGGAGTGGAGTGTGTGTGATGGAGTGGATTGTGTGTGATGGAGTGGAGTATGTGTGTGTGATGGAGTGGAGTGTGTGTGATGGAGTGGAGTGTGTGTGATGAAGTGGTGTGTGTGTGTGTGATGGAGTGGTGTGTGTGTGATGGAGTAGTGTATGTGTGTGTGTGATGGAGTGATGTATGTGTGATGGAGTGGTGTGTGTGTGTGTGATGGAGTGGTGTGTGTGTGATGGAGTGGTGTGTGTGTGTGTGATGGAGTGGTGTGTGTGATGGAGTGGATTGTGTGTGATGGAGTGGAGTGTGTGTGATGGAGTGTGTGTGTGTGATGGAGTAGTGTGTGTGTGTGGAATGGAGTGTTGTGTGTGTGATGGAGTGTGTGTGTGATGGAGTGTGTGTGTGTGTGGGATGGAGTGGTGTGTGTGTGATGGAGTGTGTGTGTGATGGAGTGGTGTGTGTGTGTGATGGAGTGGTGTGTGTGATGGAGTGTGTGTGTAATGGGGTGATGTGTGTGTGATGGAGTGGTTTGTGTGTGTGTGATGGAGTGTGTGTGATGGAGTCGTGTGTGTGTGATGGAGTGGTTTTTGTGTGTGTGATGGAGTGTGTGTGATGGAGTCGTGTGTGTGTGATGGAGTGGTGTGTGTGTGATGGAGTGTGTGTGTGATGGAGTGGAGTGTGTGTGTGTGTGTAATGGAGTAGAGTGTGTGTGTGATGGAGTGGTGTGTGTGTGTGATGGAGTGGAGTGGTGTGTGTGTGTGATGGAGTGGTGTGTGTGTGATGGAGTGGAGTGTGTGTGATGGAGTGGAGTGTGTGTGATGGAGTGGAGTATGTGTGATGGAGTGGAGTGTGTGTGATGGAGTGGAGTGTGTGTGTGTGTGTGTGATGGAGTGGAGTGTGTGTGATGGAGTGGAGTGGTGTGTGTGTGTGATGGAGTGGAGTGTGTGTGATGGAGTGGAGTGTGTGTATGTGTTTGATGGAGTGGAGTGTGTGTGTGTGGGATGGAGTGGAGTGTGTGTGATGGAGTGGAGTGTGTGTATGTGTTTGATGGAGTGGAGTGTGTGTGTGGGATGGAGTGGAGTGTGTGTGTGGGATGGAGTGGAGTGTGTGTGATGGAGTGTGTGTGATGGAGTGGAGTTTGTGTTAAGGAGTGTGTGTGATGGAGTGGTGTGTGTGTGATGGAGTGGTGTGTGTGGGATGGAGTGGAGTTTGTGTTAAGGAGTGTGTGTGATGGAGTGGTGTGTGTGTGATGGAGTGGAGTGTGTGTGATGGAGTGGAGTGTGTGGGATGGAGTGGAGTTTGTGTTAAGGAGTGTGTGTGATGGAGTGGTGTGTGTGTGATGGAGTGGTGTGTGTGGGATGGAGTGGAGTTTGTGTTAAGGAGTGTGTGTGATGGAGTGGTGTGTGTGTGATGGAGTGGAGTGTCTGTATGTGTGTGATGGAGTGGAGTGTGTGTGTGGGATGGAGTGGAGTGTGTGTGTGGGATGGAGTGGAGTGTGTGTGATGGAGTGGAGTGTGTGTGATGGAGTGGTGTGTGTGGGATGGAGTGGAGTTTGTGTTAAGGAGTGTGTGTGATGGAGTGGTGTGTGTGTGATGGAGTGGAGTGTCTGTATGTGTGTGATGGAGTGGAGTGTGTGTGTGGGATGGAGTGGAGTGTGTGTGTGTGTGTGTGTGATGGAGTGGAGTGTGTGTGTGGGATGGAGTGGTGTGTGTGTGATGGAGTGGAGTGTCTGTATGTGTGTGATGGAGTGGAGTGTGTGTGTGGGATGGAGTGGAGTGTGTGTGTGTGTGTGTGTGATGGAGTGGAGTGTGTGTGATGGAGTGGTGTGTGTGTGATGGAGTGGAGTGTGTGTGATGGAGTGGAGTGTGTGTGATGGAGTGGAGTGTGTGTGATGGAGTGGAGTGTGTGTGATGGAGTGGTGTGTGTGTGATGGAGTGGAGTGTGTGTGATGGAGTGGTGTGTGTGTGATGGAGTGGAGTGTCTGTATGTGTGTGATGGAGTGGAGTGTGTGTGTGGGATGGAGTGGAGTGTGTGTGTGTGTGTGTGTGATGGAGTGGAGTGTGTGTGATGGAGTGGAGTGTGTGTGATGGAGTGGAGTGTGTGTGATGGAGTGGTGTGTGTGTGATGGAGTGGAGTGTGTGTGATGGAGTGGAGTGTGTGTGATGGAGTGGAGTGTGTGTGATGGAGTAGTGTGTGTGTGATGGAGTGGTGTGTGTGTGATGGAGTGGTGTGTGTGTGATGGAGTGGTGTGTGTGTGTGTGTGTGTGATGGAGTGGTGTGTGTGATGGAGTGGTGTGTGTGTGTGATGGAGTGGTGTGTGTGTGATGGAGTAGTGTGTGTGTGATGGAGTGGTGTGTGTGTGATGGAGTGGTGTGTGTGTGTGTGTGATGGAGTGGTGTGTGTGTGATGGGGTAGTGTGTGTGTGTGTGTGATGGAGTGGTGTATGTGTGATGGAGTGGTGTGTGTGTGTGTGTGATGGAGTGGTGTGTGTGTGATGGAGTGGTGTGTGTGTGTGTGTGATGGAGTGGTGTGTGTGTGATGGAGTGGTGTGTGTGTGTGTGTGATGGAGTGGTGTGTGTGTGATGGGGTAGTGTGTGTGTGTGTGTGATGGAGTGGTGTATGTGTGATGGAGTGGTGTGTGTGTGTGTGTGATGGAGTGGTGTGTGTGTGATGGAGTGGTGTGTGTGTGTGTGATGGAGTGGTGTGTGTGATGGAGTGGATTGTGTGTGATGGAGTGGAGTGTGTGTGATGGAGTGGTGTGTGTGTGTGATGGAGTAGTCTGTGTGTGTGGAATGGAGTGTTGTGTGTGTGATGTAGTGTGTGTGTGATGGAGTGTGTGTGTGTGGGATGGAGTGGTGTGTGTGTGATGGAGTGTGTGTGTGATGGAGTGGTGTGTGTGTGATGGAGTGGAGTGTGTGTATGTGTTTGATGGAGTGGAGTGTGTGTGTGTGATGGAGTGGTGTGTGTGGGATGGAGTGGAGTTTGTGTTAAGGAGTGTGTGTGATGGAGTGGAGTGTGTGTGATGGAGTGGAGTGTGTGTGTGTGATGGAGTGGTGTGTGTGTGATGGAGTGTGTGTGTGATGGAGTGGTGTGTGTGTGATGGAGTGTGTGGGATGGAGTGGAGTGTGTGTGATGGAGTGGAGTGTGTGTGATGGAGTGGAGTGTGTGTGATGGAGTGGTGTGTGTGTGATGGAGTGGAGTGTGTGTGATGGAGTGGAGTGTGTGTGATGGAGTGGAGTGTGTGTGATGAAGTGGTGTGTGTGTGTGATGGAGTGGTGTGTGTGTGATGGAGTAGTGTGTGTGTGATGGAGTGGTGTGTGTGTGATGGAGTGGTGTGTGTGTGTGTGTGATGGAGTGGTGTGTGTGATGGAGTGGTGTGTGTGTCTGTGATGGAGTGGTGTGTGTGTGATGGAGTGGTGTGTGTGATGGAGTGGATTGTGTGTGATGGAGTGGAGTGTGTGTGATGGAGTGGAGTGTGTGTGATGGAGTGGAGTATGTGTGATGAAGTGGTGTGTGTGTGTGTGATGGAGTGGAGTATGTGTGATGGAGTGGTGTGTGTGTGTGTGATGGAGTGGTGTGTGTGTGATGGTGTGGTGTGTGTGTGATGGAGTAGTGTGTGTGTGTGTGTGATGGAGTGGTGTATGTGTGATGGAGTGGTGTGTGTGTGTGTGATGGAGTGGTGTGTGTGATGGAGTGTGTGTGTAATGGGGTGATGTGTGTGTGATGGAGTGGTTTGTGTGTGTGTGATGGAGTGTGTGTGATGGAGTGGTGTGTGTGTGATGGAGTGGTGTGTGTGTGATGGAGTGTGTGTGTGATGGAGTGGTGTGTGCGATGGAGGGGTGTGTGTGTGTGGGATGGAGTGGAGTGTGTGTGTGTGTGTGATGGAGTGGAGTGTGTGTGATGGAGTGGTGTGTGTGTGTGATGGAGTGGAGTGTGTGTGTCTGTAATGTAGTAGAGTGTGTGTGTGATGGAGTGGTGTGTGTGTGTGATGGAGTGGAGTGGTGTGTGTGTGTGATGGAGTGGTGTGTGTGTGATGGAGTGGAGTGTGTGTGATGGAGTGGAGTGTGTGTGATGGAGTGGAGTGGTGTGTGTGTGTGATGGAGTGGAGTGTGTGTGATGGAGTGGAGTGTGTGTATGTGTTTGATGGAGTGGAGTGTGTGTGTGTGTGATGGAGTGGAGTGCATGTGATGGAGTGGTGTTTGTGGGATGGAGTGGAGTGTTTGTGATGGAGTGTGTGTGATGGAGTGGAGTGTGTGTGATGGAGTGGTGTGTGTGTTTGATGGAGTGGAGTGTGTGTGTGTGTGATAGAGTGGAGTGCATGTGATGGAGTGGTGTTTGTGGGATGGAGTGGAGTGTTTGTGATGGAGTGTGTGTGATGGAGTGGTGTGTGTGGGATGGAGTGGAGTTTGTGTGAAGGAGTGGAGTGTGTGTGATGGAGTGGAGTGTGTGTGATGGAGTGGAGTGTGTGTGTGGGATGGAGTGGAGTTTGTGTGAAGGAGTGGAGTGTGTGTGATGGAGTGGAGTGTGTGTGATGGAGTGGAGTGTGTGTGATGGAGTGGTGTGTGTGTGTGATGGAGTGGTGTGTGTGATGGAGTAGTGTGTGTGTGATGGAGTGGTGTGTGTGTGATGGAGTGGTGTGTGTGTGTGTGTGATGGAGTGGTGTGTGTGTGATGGAGTAGTGTGTGTGTGATGGAGTGGTGTGTGTGTGATGGAGTGGTGTGTGTGTCTGTGATGGAGTGGTGTGTGTGTGATGGAGTGGTGTGTGTGATGGAGTGGATTGTGTGTGATGGATTGGAGTGTGTGTGATGGAGTGGTGTGTGTGTGATGGAGTGGTGTGTGTGATGGAGTGGATTGTGTGTGATGGAGTGGAGTGTGTGTGATGGAGTGGAGTGTGTGTGATGGAGTGGAGTGTGTGTGATGAAGTGGTGTGTGTGTGATGGAGGGGTGTGTGTGTGATGGAGTAGTGTGTGTGTGATGGAGTGGTGTGTGTGTGATGGAGTGGTGTGTGTGTGTGTGTGATGGAGTGGTGTGTGTGATGGAGTGGTGTGTGTGTGTGATGGAGTGGTGTGTGTGTGATGGAGTGGTGTGTGTGATGGAGTGGATTGTGTGTGATGGAGTGGAGTGTGTGTGATGGAGTGGAGTGTGTGTGATGGAGTGGAGTATGTGTGATGAAGTGGTGTGTGTGTGTGATGGAGTAGTGTGTGTGTGTGTGTGATGGAGTGGTGTGTGTGTGATGGAGTGGTGTGTGTGTGTGTGATGGAGTGGTGTGTGTGTGATGGAGTAGTGTGTGTGTGTGATGGAGTGGTGTGTGTGATGGAGTGGTGTGTGTGTGTGTGATGGAGTGGTGTGTGTGTGATGGAGTGGTGTGTGTGTGTGTGATGGAGTGGTGTGTGTTTGATGGAGTTGATTTTGTGTGATGGAGTGGAGTGTGTGTGATGGAGTGGTGTGTGTGTGTGATGGACTAGTGTGTGTGTGTGGAATGGAGTGTTGTGTGTGTGATGTGTGTGTGATGGAGTGTGTGTGTGTGGGATGGAGTGGTGTGTGTGTGATGGAGTGTGTGTGTGATGGAGTGGTGTGTGTGTGTGATGGAGTGGTGTGTGTGATGGAGTGTGTGTGTAATGGGGTGATGTGTGTGTGATGGAGTGGTTTGTGTGTGTGTGATGGAGTGTGTGTGTGATGGAGTGGTGTGTGTGTGATGGAGTGTGTGTGTGATGGAGTGGTGTATGTGATGGAGTGGTGTGTGTGTGATGGAGTGTGTGTGTGTGTGATGGAGTGGTGTGTGTGTGATGGAGTGTGTGTGTGATGGAGTGATGTGTGTGATGGAGTGTGTGTGTGATGGAGTGTGTGTGTGATGGAGTGTGTGTGTGATGGAGTGTTGGAGTGTGTGTGTGATGGAGTGTTGGAGTGTGTGTGTGATGGAGTGTGTGTGTGATGGAGTGTGTGTGTGATGGAGTGATGTGTGTGTGATTTAGTTGTGTGTGTGTGATGGAGTGTGTGTGTGATGGAGTGTGTGTGTGATGGAGTGGAGTGTGTGTGTGTGTGTGATGGAGTGGAGTGTGTGTGATGGAGTGGAGTGGTGTGTGTGTGTGATGGAGTGGAGTGTGTGTGATGGAGTGGAGTGTGTGTATGTGTTTGATGGAGTGGAGTGTGTGTGTGTGTGTGATGGAGTGGTGTGTGTGGGATGGAGTGGAGTGTGGGATGGAGTGGAGTGTGTGTATGTGTTTGATGGAGTGGAGTGTGTGTGTGTGTGTGATGGAGTGGTGTGTGTGTGATAGAGTGGAGTGTGGGATGGAGTGGAGTGTGTGTGTGGGATGGAGTGGAGTGTCTGTGTGTGTGTGATGGAGTGGAGTGTGTGTGTGATGGAGTGGAGTGTGTGATGGAGTGGAGTGTGTGTGTAGGATGGAGTGGAGTGTCTGTGTGTGTGTGATGGAGTGGAGTGTGTGTGTGTGTGATGGAGTGGAGTGTGGGATGGAGTGTGTGTGTGGGATGGAGTGGAGTGTGTGTGTGTGTGATGGAGTGGAGTGTGTGTGATGGAGTGGAGTGTGTGTGATGGAGTGGAGTGTGTGTGTGTGATGGAGTGGAGTGTGTGTGATGGAGTGGAGTGTGTGTGTGTGATGGAGTGGAGTGTGTGTGATGGAGTGGTGTGTGTGTGTGTGATGGAGTGGAGTGTGTGTGATGGAGTGGTGTGTGTGTGATGGAGTGGAGTGTGTGTGATGGAGTGGAGTGTGTGTGATGGAGTGGTGTGTGTGTGATGGAGTGGTGTGTGTGTGATGGAGTGGTGTGTGTGTGATGGAGTGGAGTGTGTGTGATGGAGTGGAGTGTGTGTGTGTGATGGAGTGGAGTGTGTGTGATGGAGTGGAGTGTGTGTGTGTGATGGAGTGGAGTGTGTGTGTAGGATGGAGTGGAGTGTGTGTGTGTGTGATGGAGTGGAGTGTGTGTGATGGAGTGGAGTGTGTGTGTGGGATGGAGTGGAGTGTGTGTGATGGAGTGGAGTGTGTGTGATGGAGTGGAGTGTGTGTGATGGAGTGGAGTGTGTGTGATGGAGTGGAGTGTGTGTGTGTGATGGAGTGGAGTGTGTGTGATGGAGTGGAGTGTGTGTGTGTGATGGAGTGGAGTGTGTGTGATGGAGTGGAGTGTGTGTGATAGAGTGGAGTGTGTGTGTGATGGAGTGGAGTGTGTGTGATGGAGTGGAGTGTGTGTGTGTGATGGAGTGGAGTGTGTGTGATGGAGTGGAGTGTGTGTGATGGAGTGGAGTGTGTGTGTGATGGAGTGGAGTGTGTGATGGAGTGGAGTGTGTGTGTAGGATGGAGTGGAGTGTCTGTGTGTGTGTGATGGAGTGGAGTGTGTGTGTGTGTGATGGAGTGGAGTGTGGGATGGAGTGTGTGTGTGGGATGGAGTGGAGTGTGTGTGTGTGTGATGGAGTGGAGTGTGTGTGATGGAGTGGAGTGTGTGTGATGGAGTGGAGTGTGTGTGTGTGATGGAGTGGAGTGTGTGTGATGGAGTGGAGTGTGTGTGTCTGATGGAGTGGAGTGTGTGTGATGGAGTGGTGTGTGTGTGTGTGATGGAGTGGAGTGTGTGTGATGGAGTGGTGTGTGTGTGATGGAGTGGAGTGTGTGTGATGGAGTGGAGTGTGTGTGATGGAGTGGTGTGTGTGTGATGGAGTGGTGTGTGTGATGGAGTGGTGTGTGTGTGATGGAGTGGAGTGTGTGTGATGGAGTGGAGTGTGTGTGATGGAGTGGTGTGTGTGTGATGGAGTGGAGTGTGTGTGATGGAGTGGAGTGTGTGTGATGGAGTGGTGTGTGTGTGATGGAGTGGAGTGTGTGTGATGGAGTGGTGTGTGTGTGATGGAGTGGTGTGTGTGTGTGTGATGGAGTGGTGTGTGTGTGTGGGATGGAGTGGAGTGTGTGTGATGGAGTGGAGTGTGTGTGATGGAGTGGAGTGTGTGTGTGTGTGATGGAGTGGAGTGTGTGTGATGGAGTGGAGTGTGTGTGATGGAGTGGAGTGTGTGTGATGGAGTGGAGTGTGTGTGATGAAGTGGTGTGTGTGTGATGGAGTGGTGTGTGTGTGATGGAGTAGTGTGTGTGTGATGGAGTGGTGTGTGTGTGATGGAGTGGTGTGTGTGTGTGTGTGATGGAGTGGTGTGTGTGATGGAGTGGTGTGTGTGTGTGATGGAGTGGTGTGTGTGTGATGGAGTGGTGTGTGTGATGGAGTGGATTGTGTGTGATGGAGTGGAGTGTGTGTGATGGAGTGGAGTGTGTGTGTGTGATGGAGTGGTGTGTGTGTGTGATGGAGTAGTGTGTGTGTGTGTGTGATGGAGTGGTGTGTGTGTGATGGAGTGGTGTGTGTGATGGAGTGGTGTGTGTGTGATGGAGTAGTGTGTGTGTGTGTGTGTGATGGAGTGGTGTGTGTGTGATGGAGTGGTGTGTGTGTGTGTGATGGAGTGGTGTGTGTGTGATGGAATAGTGTGTGTGTGTGTGTGATGGAGTGGTGTGTGTGTGATGGAGTGGTGTGTGTGTGTGTGATGGAGTGGTGTGTGTGTGATGGAGTGGTGTGTGTGTGTGTGTGATGGAGTGGTGTGTGTTTGATGGAGTTGATTTTGTGTGATGGAGTGGAGTGTGTGTGATGGAGTGGTGTGTGTGTGTGATGGACTAGTGTGTGTGTGTGGAATGGAGTGTTGTGTGTGTGATGTAGTGTGTGTGATGGATGGAGTGTGTGTGTGTGGGATGGAGTGGTGTGTGTTTGTTGGAGTGTGTGTGTGATGGAGTGGTGTGTGTGTGTGATGGAGTGGTGTGTGTGATGGAGTGTGTGTGTAATGGGGTGATGTGTGTGTGATGGAGTGGTTTGTGTGTGTGTGATGGAGTGTGTGTGTGATGGAGTGGTGTGTGTGTGATGGAGTGGTGTGTGTGTGATGGAGTGTGTGTGTGATGGAGTGGTGTGTGTGATGGAGTGGTGTGTGTGTGATGGAGTGTGTGTGTGATGGAGTGGTGTGTGTGTGATGGAGTGTGTGTGTGATGGAGTGATGTGTGTGATGGAGTGTGTGTGTGATGGAGTGTGTGTGTGATGGAGTGTGTGTGTGATGGAGTGTTGGAGTGTGTGTGTGATGGAGTGTGTGTGTGATGGAGTGTGTGTGTGATGGAGTGATGTGTGTGTGATTTAGTGCTGTGTGTGTGATGGAGTGTGTGTGTGATGGAGTGGTGTGTGTGTGATGGAGTGGTGTGTGTGTGATGGAGTGTGTGTGTGATGGAGTGGTGTGTGTGATGGAGTGGTGTGTGTGATGGAGTGTGTGTGTGATGGAGTGTGTGTGTGTGATGGAGTGTGTGTGTGATGGAGTGATGTGTGTGATGGAGTGTGTGTGTGATGGAGTGTGTGTGTGATGGAGTGTGTGTGTGATGGAGTGTTGGAGTGTGTGTGTGATGGAGTGATGTGTGTGTGATGGAGTGGTGTGTGTGTGAAGGAGTGTGTGTGTGATGGAGTGGTGTGTGTGTGTGATGTGACAATTGTTGGGATAAAAATGAGAATGTTCTCAGATGATGATTGTGAAGCTGATGTTGGTGTGGCTGCAGGAATGTTATTGATGTTACATCTAGTGGTGACTTGATTTTAATGATGTGATAATGACAGAAAGATGAACGATGAAGAGTGAGTGAAGATCCTGTGAAAGGTGTGTGAAGAGTTCATGAAGGGTGTGTCAAGGGTGTATCAAGAGATGAGTGAAGGGCATATTAATGGTGAGTGAAGAGTGAGTGAAGAGTGTTTTGAAAGATGTGTGAAGGGTGTGTGAAGTTAGTGTGAAGGGTGAGCGGAGGGTGTGTGAAGTGTGTGTGAAGAGTGCCACGAACCACAACCACGCTCATCGCTTCCATCTGGACAATCCCGAGTGAAGTCACACCAGAACTCAGCCAGCAAACATTGACCAGAGTCGCACTTCCTCGATTCAGCCGGGCATTGGAACGGGTCTGTTGATAAAACAAACCCACAAGGGCTAGGTAAAGTACGTTCACAGTTTGACGTACGTTCACGTTCACACTCTGTTGCTGCAGAATGAACAGACCTAACATAATCTAGATGATGTTCAGTTGTACGTGTCGTTTCACATGCTGTCAGAGTCAGGAGTGGAGTTGAGTGTCAGCTTTCTGTTCTTGTTAATGCATTTCAAGTCATAAACCAGATAGTCTGTGACCTCAAGTCATGAGCTGTCTGTAGTCTGACCTCAAGTCATGAGCTGTCTGTAGTCTGACCTCAAGTCATTAGCTGTCTGTAGTCTGACCTCAAGTCATGAGCTGTCTGTTGTCTGACCTCAAGTCATGAGCTGTCTGTAGTCTGACCTCAAGTCATGAGCTGTCTGTAGTCTGACCTCAAGTCATGAGCTGTCTGTTGTCTGTGACCTTGTCATCAGCTGCCTGTAGTATGACCTTGTTATGATCTGTTTGTAGTCTGACCTCAAGTCATGGCAAGGCTATGGTATCTGACCTCAAGTCATGACAAGGCTATGGTATCTGACCTCAAGTCATGACCAGGTTATGGTATCTGACCTCAAGTCATGACCAGGCTATGGTATCTGACCTCAAGTCATGACCAGGTTATGGTATCTGACCTCAAGTCATGACCAGGTTATGGTATCTAACCTCAAGTCATGACCAGGTTTTGGTATTTGACTTCAAGTCCTGACCAGGCTGTGGTATCTGACCTCAAGTCATGACCAGGTTATGGTATCTGACCTCGTCATGAGCTGTGTCCATTCTGTGACCTCAGGTCATGAGCTGTGTCCAGTCTGTGACCTCAAGTTATGAGCTGTTTCTATTCTGTGACCTCAAGTTATGAGCTGTGTCTATTCTGTGACCTCAGGTCATGAGCTGTGTCTAGTCTGTGACCTCAGGTTATGAGCTGTGTCTAGTCTGTGACCTCAAGTCATGAGCTGTGTCTATTCTGTGACCTCAAGTTATGAGCTGTGTCTATTCTGTGACCTCAAGTCATGAGCAGCCTGTAGAATTTGATAGGTTTAACCCCTTCCCTGCTAAAATTTGGATAACAGAAGACTTGTCCTCATGTTGTATGTTATAAGTAGAGCGGCCAATAGACATCCCATGGCTCGTCTATATGGTAAAGCCCCCAGTAGGACACTCTGAAAGTCCTTAGCAACGATACTGCCAGCCAATAAAACATCCTGAAAGTCCTTAGCAACGATACTGCCAGCCAATAAAACATCCTGAAAGTCCTTAGCAACGATACTGCCAGCCAATAAAACATCCTGAAAGTCCTTAGCAACGATACTGCCAGCCAATAAAACATCCTGAAAGTGCTTAGCAACGATACTACCAGCCAATAAAACATCCTGAAAGTCCTTAGCAACGATACTGCCAGCCAATAAAACATTCTGAAAGTCCTTAGCAACGATACTGCCAGCCAATAAAACATTCTGAAAGTCCTTAGCAACGATACTGCCAGCCAATAAAACATCCTGAAAGTCCTTAGCAACGATACTGCCAGCCAATAAAACATCCTGAAAGTCCTTAGCAACGATACTGCCAGCCAATAAAACATCCTGAAAGTCCTTAGCAACGATACTGCCAGCCAATAAAACATCCTGAAAGTCCTTAGCAACGATACTGCCAGCCAATAAAACATCCTGAAAGTCCTTAGCAACGATACTGCCAGCCAATAAAACATCCTGAAAGTCCTTAGCAACGATACTGCCAGCCAATAAAACATCCTGAAAGTCCTTAGCAACGATACTGCCAGCCAATAAAACATCCTGAAAGTCCTTAGCAACGATACTGCCAGCCAATAAAACATCCTGAAAGTCCTTAGCAACGATACTGCCAACCAACTAACATGACAATGGCACGCTGTTTCAAATTTCTTTTGCAATTTTCATTTCTGTCGTTTGAAGACACTTTGACAAACTTGTTGTAGGGTCAAGACTTATGACAAGCTCCTTGTATATCCACAAATATGTGGCTACAAAATATATTATTCGTTGTCCATCTATTGTCCCTGATTGGATTCCTTAAAATACACTGCGATGTTAGCTTTACTGGATTATAACTGGGATGTTAGCTGTACTGGATACATCTAGGATGTTAGTAGGACTGGATACAGCTGGGGTGTTAGCAGGACTGGATACAGCTAGGATGTTAGTAGGACTGGATATAGCTGGAATGTTAGCTGGATCTAATTTAGACCTGAGGTAATATAGGGCAAGGAAAACCATGACCTATGAATGCCAGTTTTTGTCCTAAACTATTCAGCTCCGTAATTGTTTACTGCATCCTCCCTTTAAAAACTTAATTAATTATTGAAACATGACAATATTTTTTAAAAGTAGAAAATACATCATCATCATCATAGTGTCATATCTCGTGGTGCAGGCCAAGAATTTTCAGCCCAACTTGGTGTCCTTGAAGCCTTTGATAACTCCAGTCAGTTTCTCATGCAATCCTTGATCATTTCCATTGTCTTTCTTGACCTCTTGTCATTGATCTTCTCCTCCCTCGTCACAAGTTATTCAGCCCCCTCCTTCCAAACTATGCATCCAATGAGCAAAGTCTGTCCTCTTGTTATCATATTTAGTGGATATAAAACAATAAAACGTCAGATGTGTATCAGATGAAAGAAAGAAAATGAAACCGAATGTAGCAGCAGACATTGAGAAAACAATATGTATAACAAGTGTTCACAAGTACCACAGTTCATCTCGTCTGACCAATCGAAGCAGTCCCGCTTGACGTTACAGCGTGCGGATAAGGGCACACACTGCCTGTTGTGACAGGTAAACTCCTCCTCAGAGCAGTTCAGGAACCCTAGTTAAATAAGAGTAACAACATGAGCTCACGACTCAACAGTTGTAACATCCACACTCATAAACTTCCTCTAATTATTAATCCGATCCCCAGGAAAAAAGCCATCCACTTTTATTCATACATCATATACAATATCGGGGGACGGCGTGGCCTAGTGGTTAAGTGGCACGGCTCACAACGCAAAGGTGCTGGGTTCGATCCCCATCACAGCACCGGTCGTTACCCCGGGGAAGCAAACCCTTAGAAAATGCAGGAGGAAGCAGACCCTTACATAAAAATGCATGCTGAAGTCAGATGCACTGGGCTGACAGGCGCAAAATAAAAACCACAGTGCAATGCACACCGCCTTGGGGATTAGAGAAATAAGGTATTGTCTGTACATTTTTCTTTTAATTCCTTTACCTTGGAATACCTGGAATACTGGTATTCAAGCAGTCTAGTTATACCTGGTAGTCGAAGGCTATCTTTGGTGCATTCTTTATTTTATGTTTACTTCCTGTGGCTTACTTTGTCTTTGGGTAGGTAGATTATGTCATGCAGTTGTTCCCAAACTGTGTGTGTGGCTAATCTTCTGACTTGGTTTGACGTGGACAAATTCTGCTACACTAAGTGTGCCATGGACTGTATAAGTTCGGAAACCGCTGGTGTAATGTATAAGAACTTTATATTTTTTAAATCTGGCCTTGACAGAGGCCAACAGCCTACATTTTTCTATTTTCAACTTGCAGGGGTTTTTTAATACATGCACAGCATCTACACAAGACCTCCGTATTTATCATCAATCTCCAATAAGCCTAGACGCAGGTCTAACGTCCATTGAGATCACGGGACGATTGTAAAATCGGAACTTCACAGTTTCTTGAGAGGTCAGCACCTCGACTTCTCCACTCTAACGAGCCCTTACTAAACGATACATGTGGGATTGTTTGAACAAAGTACTTTCAAACTCAAAAGGCTATTCGACACACAACTTGTCTTAACTTAACGTCTTTATTCTGGTTTAGAAGACTGCAGAGTCTGAGTATACAACCAGTTTCATTTACATTACTTTTCTCTAAAATCTATGCACATCCAGTTTAATCTTAAATGCATTAATTGTCGCTGCCTCCACTATTTCCTGTGGCAATGCATTCCAAACATTCATCCCTCTCTGATTAAAAAAGTATTTCCTAAAATCTAATCTGGACCTTTCTTTAGTTAATTTGAAGCTATGTCCTATTGTTCTTGTAGGTGGTTGTATTTTAAAAAAAAACTTGTTATAGTCTAATTTATCTGTTCTTTTGATTATCTTATAAACCTGCATTGAGTCACCTCAAATTCTTCTCTTTTCTAGACAATGTAGGCCGGTTTTTCTGAGTCTTTCCTCATAACTGTAATTCTGTTGCTCTTTTTTGTATCCTTTCCAGCATTTTTATATCCCCTCTATGATAAGGACTCCACACCTGTACACAGTACTCCAATCTAGGTCTAACTAATGCTTTATACAGTTTGACTATCACTTCCTTGCTCCTATGTTTAATATTTCTTTTTATCATACCTAACATTGCATTTGCCTTTTTCCCTGCTATCTGGACTTGCTCACTCACCTTACCTGTATGATCTATTATAACCCCTAGGTCCCTTTCCTTATCTATCTTTCTAATATTGTTCTCGCCCATTCTGTAATTATGTTCCATATTGCATCTACCCACGTGGATGACTACATTTATCTACAATAAACTCCATTTGCCAGCTCACAAACCATTCTAGAATTTTATCTAAATCCGACTTCGATATATCCACTTCTGCTTTAGATGAGACACTACTGCATAGTTTTGTGTCATCAGCGAATTTTGCAATCATGGATCTCATATCAATATCCAAATCGTTTATATATATCAAGAACAAAATTGATCCCGTTAACCAACTTTCAATCCATTTGGCAGCTTCCTCATCTATTCCATGTGATTTTAACTTTCTAAATAATCTTTTATGAGGTACTCTATCAAAGGCCTTTGCAAAATCCCGATAAATAACATCTAATAGCTCCCCTTTATCTATCATTTTGGTAACCTGCTCCATGAATTCTAATAGAATTGTTAAGCACGATCTCCCTCTAGGAAACATATGCTGACCATTTCTGAATAGATTAAACTTGTCTAAATGCATTACAATATTTTCTTTGATTATTGACTGTAACAATTTACAAATTATGCTCGTTAAACCCACCAGTCTATAATTTGCGGGATCTGATTTTTTGCCCTTTTTTAATAACGGGATCACTCCTGCATCTTTCCAATCCCGTGGATCAATCCATTTTGCAAGTTATTGAGAACATAATATAACCAATGGTTTTGCTAGTTGCCCTCTAATTTGAAACAGTAATTTTGGATGAATACCATCTTAACCTGGACATTTATTCGATTTTAACCCCTCCAATTTAAAAAAAAACCTTTTCCACCATAATATAGATTGATCTTAATCCCGCTGTATCTGTGTTTCTTTGAAAAATTTCTATAGGCTCTTAGTAAGCTTTTGGCTTGAGTGAATGAAGCAAAGAGAAAATTCATGAATTGTTGATTATTCTACTCTAGTGAGCTAGATATCACTGTTAGAGTGTGGCAGGGAGCCTATTCTCATATCTGTTTCTATAGTATTTAACTGACAGATAGACTGGACCAATAATCAAATTTCCAAGTCATCTTCGCGTTCATTGTAAGACGAGAACAAATCAAATGTTTCAAATCATTGATCAGCTAATATTGATTTGTCTTATGGCTCCCATAAATATGCTCTAATCAAGCTGCCCATTTGCTAGAGCTGTTGCCCCTAATCTCTCTATGGTTTATGTTTGTCCTACTACTTTCACTCAACATGCTTAACTTGCATTCTACATGATGACCACTCAACCATCAAATCTACAACTCCACTAACAACTCCACTAACAACTCCACTGCCACCATCAATACTTTCAACAATCATGTCATCACTACAGACAAATGACTGACAACAATAACACAAACTACAACCAATAGTCCTGCTCCAATGTCAGCTAAAACATGCCATCATTTACAGCAGCATCATCATGTACAACCACCAACAACCAGACTATCAGACATCATCTCTGTCCTCGACTACAGCCAACATTTACATTACCACAAACATCGCCAGCACCAGCAAGATTTGATTAGCATGGGCACTGACTGACCACTGACATCTCAAACCATACATGCACAAAAATATGGACACGCCCATATCTATAACACAACAACATTAGCAAACAGGCAGACCTACCACCAGGGGACATAAAGTTGGGTATACCACACACAAACTACCAGCAGTTAGACAGGTATACAACTTACAGACAGACAGACACACCTACCACCGGTAGACAGACAGCCCTACCACCAGTAGACAGATAGATAGCTCTACCACCAGTAGACTGACAGACAGCACTACCACAATCGCGCAGACAAACAGACATGCCTACCACCAGCAGACAGACCTATCACCATAAGCAGACAAACAGCTCTTCTATCAGCAGACAGACAGACAGCTCTTCTACCAGCAGACAGACAGCTCTTCTATCAGCAGACAGACAGACAGTTCTTCTAACAGCAGACAGACAGCTTTTCTACCAGCAGACAGAAAGTTCTTTCACCAGCTGACAGACAGCTTTTCTACCAGCAGACAGACCTATCACCATCAAATAGACAAAACAGCACCTCTACCACATACAGACCTACCACAATTTCTCTCATCCTCGCCGTTGAGGCAATCTGAGTAGTAGTCACACAGAAGTCGTCGGGGAATGCATCTTCCCTCAGGGCAGTAGAAAAACTTTGTTTGACTTTTCGCCTCCCAAGTATTGCAGTTTTTGTCGCGAGCTGTAAAAATGAGGTGTGAGGACAGGGTTGTGGGGACAGGGGTGTGGGGATAGGGGTGTGGGGTAGGGGTGTGAGGACAGGGGTGTGGGGGTAGGGGTATGAGGACAGGGGTGTGAGGACAGGGGTGGAGGACAGGGGTGTGAGGGTAGGGGTGTGAGGACAGGAGTGTGAGAGCAGGGGTGTGAGGACAGGGGTGTGAGGACAGGGGTGTGGGGGTAGGGGTGTGGGGGTAATGGTGGATGGGAGTGGGTGATGGTGTAGGGGGGGGGGGATGGGAGGGAAATTAATGAACACCATCCTAAATTACTGTAAAAGCTGGTTTAAGATTAAAACACAACAGATGATGATGGCTGTCTGAGTGGGGTGATTATATACTCTCATACCACTGTCCTATGGTACACAGAAGCCCATACCACTGTCACCTGGTACACATAAACTCATACAACTGACCACTGGTACAAGTACGCTGATACCCTTGACCACTAATACAAGACCTTCATACAACTGACCACTGGTATATTAACCTCATACCACTGGTACAAGCACCTCAAACCATTGACCACTTGTCAGAATGTAGCATGTCCTTTATAGAATGTCGTTCCCATCACAGTCTGTCTGAAAAAAGCTCGTTCTCTTGCCAAAACTCCAGCCTCAGTCACAGTCATACCCAGACATTCCTGGATATCTTGGTACCATCGTCTTGTTGGTCTACCCCTGCCTCTTGCCTGGCACCATACCTTCCATCACCGTTCTCTCAAGATCGTTGTGTCTCTTGATGTGACCAAAGAATTAATATTTTCTGGTGAAAACGGAATTGATAAACCAGTCCTCAATGTTAAATTCTTGCCGTGACCCCAAACACTATTATCTAGCACTCCAATAGCCAGTTCTCAATGTTCAACTCTTGCCGTGACCCCAAACACTATTATCTAGCACTCCAATAGCTTATCACTCGGGGAAGTTGATTTACAATAATAACCAGAAGCCTAAGGGTGATGGTGTGTTAGTTATAATACAAGGAGCTGTGAACTATTACCACGTAGTCCATATAAGCCGGGATTGTCTCAATCAATCAATCAGTCAATCCATAAGCAAACATATTTCAGCTTCCTGCCAAAGGACTTTAACAAAAACACTTGAAAGCATTGACTTGTTGAAGTTTATGTGGTTAAAAGTGTATACAGGATGGAGTAGCCTGCTCCATTGACAACCATCCTTAGCCATGTCTTGCTACTTGTCTGACTGGCTGCAGTGGTAATATTCTTTGCTCCCCTTTCTGGCTTCAGTAGAACTTAAAACCTAGAATGACTTACTGCATGAGAATTCATCCAAGCCAATTGAGGCATCCCTGCAGTCGCTCTCGTTGTTACAGACACGATTCCTGTCAATACAGCGTGCAGTGTGAGTCACTGGCCGACACATAAACTTGTCCTCCATCAGGCAACTATGAGCAGCTGAAATATGGTCAGTGTTTCATTAAATATGACTATGAGCAGCTGAAATATGGGTCAGTGTTTCATTAAATATGACTATGAGCTGTTGACATATGAGTCAGTGTTTCATTAAGTATGACTATGAGCTGTTGACATATGGGTCAGTGTTTCTTTAACAACGAGGTGTGTTCAAATGAAACCAGACCAAACTGCAACAAGTGAACATACGTACGATGGGCATGATGATGTAATTTCTGATGTAAACGGCACATACCAACCTTCAAGTTTGCAAAATTTCATTATCCTTCGACTCACAGTTTCCTCAACAGAACATTGAAAACAAGGCGGTGTGATACGGAATATGTTCAGAGTTGATCAGCGAGCAGTGATTCTGTTTCTAACAGCTGAAGGATGTCGACCAGTTGACATTCATCGCAGAATGCAGGCAGTGTATGGTGGCAAAAGTGTGTCGAAGACAACAGTAAAGAACTGGACAACGATGTTTAAAGAAGGACGTAAGTTACCGCAACAATATTCGCCTGACCTGGTCTCGGAAGATCTTTCGTCAACTCTGGACAGATTCCGTATTACACCCGACATGTTTTTAACGGTCTGCTGAGAAAACTATGAGTCGGAGTATGATGAAATTTTGCAAACTTGATGGTCAATATGTGCTGTTTACACTAGAAGTGACGTCATCGTACACATGTTCAATTGTTGCAGTTTGGTCCGGTTTCATATGAACATGTATCGTATAAATGGGTGAAATATGAGTCAGTGTTTCATTAGCAATGCTAACAATAGCCATGATGACACGATCACTTCAGTAAGGGCTCGCCATTTGTCAACATGTCAAACGTCAATCAGATAGTTTACTAATTTCTACATTATGTAAGTCAACATGTCAAACATCAATCAGACAGTTTAATCATTTCTACATTATGTAAGTCAAGAAGCTAAAAAAATGGGATCGTCTGTTGATAAAAAGGTCTTGCTAGACAATAAGAGGTTTGCAATCTTGGCCAACTTACATAGTCACTTCTCTTCAATCGTGGGGTGTAGAGTCTTCTACCTTACTTACTCAGTGACTCCTCTCCTACATTGAGATGTAGAGGTTTGCCAGAAAGATCGACAGACGGTCCTATCACCCGTTCCTCTCCTGACCAGAGATACCGCCAGACTGTCCTATTACCTGTCCCTCTGCTGACAAGGTTCCAGTTCTCTCGGAGACTGTTGTGCATTGTTTTCACGTATTTCTTTGAGAGGTTCTGGGGGTCTTGTTCCCTGACTCTTGGACTCCTATGATTGTTGTGATATCAGGTTCTCTCTCATTCTACATACCTGGCCAAACCACCAGTTGAGACTGATCCACCCATACCTGCAGAGGTTGGGCTTGGAGATCTTGACGTGTTGTCTGGTTACAGATCTTGACGTATTGTATGGTTACAGATCTTGACATATTGTCTGGTTACAGATCTTGACATATTGTCTGGTTACAGATCTTGACGTGTTGTCTGGTTACAGATATTGACATGTTGTCTGGTTACAGATATTGACGTATCGTCTGGTTCCAGATCTTGACATATTGTCTGGTTACAGATATTGACGTTTTGTCTGGTTACAGAAATTGACGTATTGTCTGGTTACAGATCTGGACATATTGTCTGGTTACACGTATCGTCTGGTTCCAGATCTTGACATATTGTCTGGTTACAGATCTTGTTTCCTCTCACGCTTTGGACCACCTTTCTTCAGCAGCTCATTGATGAGAATTTCAGATCGCTTCGCAGGGTGTGGTCATTGTCCATGACTTGCTTCCGTATGTCTGGACAGGTGCATATGCTGACCAGTACACATCCATATTATTTTCTGGCATGCTACTATAGGACAAGCCTTACTATGGGACAAGGTTTACAATGGGATGAGCCTCACTATGGGACACGCCTCACTATGGGACAAGTCTTACTATGGGACGAGCCTCACTATGGGACAAGGTTTACAATGGGACGAGCCTCACTATGGGGCGAGCCTTACTATGGGACAAGGTTTACAATGGGATAAGCCTCACTATGGGACACGCCTCACTATGGGACAAGTCTTACTATGGGACACGCCTCACTATGGGACAAGTCTTACTATGGGACGAGCTTCACTATGGGACAAGGTTTACAATGGGACGAGCTTCACTATGGGACGAGCCTTACTATGGGACAAGCCTTACAATGGGACGAGCTTAACTATGGGATGAGCCTTGCTATGGGACGAGCCTCACTATGGGACAAGTCTCACTATGGGACAAGCCTCACTATGGGACAAGCCTCACTATGGGACAAGCCTTACTATGGGACGAGCCTCACTATGGGTCGAGCCTCACTATGAGACGAGCCTCATTATGGGACGAGCCTCACTATGGGACGAGCCTCACTATGGGACGAGCCTCACTATGGGACGAGCCGTGCCTGTTGAGGGGATGATGGCTCCTTCCCACCATGTAGCAGAGACCTTACCATTGGATACAACTTTTGACAAGTTAGTGCAGGGTGATGCTCATGGAGAAATGCATCTTTCAGCAGCTGAGGAGCAATGCTACCGTGTCTTGTGGCTCGACTGTCTTACAGCTTTTGTAGGGTGGCCGAGACATCTGAATGTTGGCGTGTCACAATGAAGGACATTAATAGAGGTTTGCAACATTAGCTCACTCAGTAGCTGAAAGGTTGCTGGTTGTTTGTTGGTGTCTAGTGCTTGGTCCACCAATGTGTTAACTTGAACAATAAGGGCTGGATTCAGAGTTAGGATGTTTGTTGGCGGTTGAGCTGGATTGCTACGAGATAGCTTAGGGTTTCGATTGCATGATAAGCTGGTTGCAAGTTGTTGTCTCTCTTCTCTTCCTCTGCGTCATTGGTTATTGTGTTGTAATATTCAGAAGTTGGCACTCTAAGCACTCAGCCAGTCAGACACATTGGACACATACAAGAAGCGCCAGACCTCTTGTCGTCACAACAAACACTACAATTGAAATACACAATATGATAAGATCACAGTAACATTGAATGACTTCATCACCTACCATCACAACAAATGAATGTTAGGATACAGATCAATGACTGGATCTCCTACTGGCACCACAAACGAACGATAAAACTACAATTTGAAATGGGCTCGTGGAGAGACAATTAATTTAATAGAGACACACGCAAAGAATACTTTGTCTTTACCATCGTCAAGAAATATTGGTCTCTCCACGATATAAACACAGCCTACTGTAGGCCATGACCTAACCACAGCCTACTGTAGGCCATGACCTAACCACAGCCTACTGTGAGCCATGACCTAACCACATCCTACTGTAGGCCATGACCTAGCCACAGCCTACTGTAGGCCATGACCTAACCACAGCCTACTGTAGGCCATGACCTAGCCACAGCCTACTGTAGGCCATGACCTAACCACAGCCTACTGTAGGCCATGACCTAACCACAGCCTACTGTGAGCCATGACCTAACCCCATCCTACTGTAGGCCATGACCTAACCACAGCCTACTGTAGGCCATGACCTAACCACAGCCTACTGTAGGCCATGACCTAACCACAGCCTACTGTAGGCCATGACCTAACCACAGCCTACTGTAGGCCATGACCTAACCACAGCCTACTGTAGGCCATGACCTAACCACAGCCTACTGTAGGCCATGACCTAACCACAGCCTACTGTAGGCCATGACCAAACCACAGCCTACTGTAGGCCATGACCTAACCACAGCCTACTGTAGGCCATGACCTAACCACAGCCTACTGTAGGCCATGACCTAACCACAGCCTACTGTAGGCCATGACCTAACCACAGCCTACTGTAGGCCATGACCTAACCACAGCCTACTGTAGGCCATGACCTAACCACAGCCTACTGTAGGCCATGACCTAACCACAGCCTACTGTAGGCCATGACCTAACCACAGCCTACTGTAGGCCATGACCTAACCACAGCCTACTGTAGGCCATGACCTAACCACAGCCTACTGTAGGCCATGACCTAACCACAGCCTACTGTAGGCCATGACCTAACCACAGCCTACTGTAGGCCATGACCTAACCACAGCCTACTGTAGGCCATGACCTAACCACAGCCTACTGTAGGCCATGACCTAACCACAGCCTACTGTAGGCCATGACCTAACCACAGCCTACTGTAGGCCATGACCTAACCACAGCCTACTGTAGGCCATGACCTAACCACAGCCTACTGTAGGCCATGACCTAACCACAGCCTACTGTAGGCCATGACCTAACCACAGCCTACTGTAGGCCATGACCTAACCACAGCCTACTGTAGGCCATGACCTAACCACAGCCTACTGTAGGCCATGACCTAACCACAGCCTACTGTAGGCCATGACCTAACCACAGCCTACTGTAGGCCATGACCTAACCACAGCCTACTGTAGGCCATGACCTAACCACAGCCTACTGTAGGCCATGACCTAACCACAGCCTACTGTAGGCCATGACCTAACCACAGCCTACTGTAGGCCATGATATAACTGACTGCTCTCTCTTGTCTTCTTCTCAACTCCTTTCTAGACAATATTTTCTTGTTTCCATAAATAACTTTCTTTCACTGTCCTCTTTGTTTTTTAGCTATTTTACTGTCTTCTATCGTTATCACCTACCACAATGATCTTCATCAGCACACGACACACAGTCGCAAGCACCATCACACACGTTAGACCTTGCTATACACTGACCGTTTGGGCATTGGAACTGGTTATTGAGGCAGCTTTGTAAACCTGACAGTCACACACAGTGATATTCAGTTAGAAAACTTGTTCCTGGAGGTTCCCATAGATTCACAATGAATGGCTAGAACAAGTTTACATTCTAAATTGTGAATAATCCACATGTGAAACAGAGCTAAGAGAGTTGGTTTCTTCATTGGTGTGAGGTAAGGTGTTCAGCTGTATGTGGGGGAGGGTGGGGTGGGGTGTTCAGCTGTATGTGGGGGAGGATGAGGTAAGGTGTTCAGCTGTATGTGGGGGAAGGGTGAGGTAAGGTGTTCAGCTGTATGTGAGGGAAGGGTGAGGTAAGGTGTTCAGCTGTATGTGGGGGAGGGTGGGGTAAGGTGTTCAGCTGTATGTGAGGGAAGGGTGAGGTAAGGTGTTCAGCTGTATGTGGGGGAGGGTGGGGTAAGGTGTTCAGCTGTATGTGAGGGAAGGGTGAGGTAAGGTGTTCAGCTGTATGTGGGGGAGGGTGGGGTAAGGTGTTCAGCTGTATGTAAGGGAATGGTGAGGTAAGGTGTTCAGCTGTATGTGGGGGAGGGTGGGGTAAGGTGTTCAGCTGTATGTGAGGGAAGGGTGAGGTAAGGTGTTCAGCTGTATGTGGATGTGTCCAGCTGTATGTGGGGGGAGGGTGGGGTGGGTGAGGTGTCCAGCTGTATGTGGGGGAGGGTGGGGTGGGGTGTCCAGCTGTATGTGGGGGGAGGGTGGGGTGGGGTTCCAGTTGTATGTAGAGGGACGGTGGGGTGGGGTGTCCAGTTGTATGTAGGGGGACGGTTGGGCGGGGTGTCCAGCTGTATGTGAGGGGTGGGGTGGGGTGGGTGGGGTGTTCAGCTGTATGTGAGGGAGGGTGGGGTGGGGTTCCAGTTGTATGTAGGGGGACGGTGGGGCGGGGTGTCCAGCTGTATGTGAGGGGTGGGGTGGGTGGGGTGTTCAGCTGTATGTGAGGGAGGGTGTGGTGGGTGGGGTGTTCAGCTGTATGTGGGGGAGGGTAGGGTGTTCAGCTGTATGTGGGGGAGGGTGGGGTGGGGTGTACAGCTGTATGTGGGGGGGGGGGTAAGGGAAGGGTGGTGGCTGTCTAGCTGTATGTGGGGGGGGGGCTGCCCAGCTGTATGTGGGGGGCGGGGGGCTCTCGAACTGTTTGGGGTCGAGCTGTATGTAGAAGGACAGGCTGCAACAGCATCATGACAGATAACAATGTAACAGTTCCCGCCGGAGCAGAGAGTTTAGGACAGGGGTGATGTGGTTGCTGATAACAAATGTAACTGAATGCGTGTCAAGGTCACTCACCGTCTCAACAAAGGAGAACAGAGTTGGGGCAAAGAATGTGGACAGGTAGGAGCTGACCACTGGCCTTCCGAGCTGGGTAGTGAGAGAATGATTGACAGACGGATTGGCAGCGGGGCTTGCTGTGAGAGAATGAGTGACAGGTGTGCAAAGTGTTTCGTTCCAATAAGACTGAATATAGCCATCCCCTGAGATCCATTGGTCGAGCTCTGACTTTGCTTGAGTGTATATAACTCGAGACAAAGTTTAGCTCAGCAGGCTGGATGAAGAGGGATAGAGAGATGAGAGCGAGAGAGAACAGGATCGCTCAAGTAGATGTGTGAGTTTTGTATTAAGTGAACGAGGTATGTCCAGATCGCCCGCCTGAGGGGATTTGAGTGAGGAAGAGTATTTGATAAGGTGTGTTGAGGACGCAGTTAAGGCGAGGTGTGTGTGATGTAATTGCAAGGCAATGGAACTGGGTTTTAGATAGTTGGGAATTCCATCAATAGCTTATGCTTCACTTATATATAATAATAGAATACTTAGTTAAGATGATATGTATTGAATTGTGTTTGTAATTTCACTACTCATTTTTATGATATAAATATTATGTAATAAATATGCCATCTGCCGTGTGCTATATTATTTGCTGTGTGTGGTCATGATGATGTGGATGAGTGTGAGAATGTTCTAATTTAGAATAACGGCCATGGCAAACAGTGGGGTCTGTTACACAACATCAACAGGACAGATAACAACAACAGGACAAAACAACAACAGGATAGATGACAACAACAACATCAAAACATATAACAAAAACAACAACAACGTCAGGACAGACACCAACAACAACAAGAACAACAACCTGACAGACACCAACAACAACAACAACATCAGGACAGACACCAACAACAACAAGAACAACAACCGAACAGATAACAAGAACAACAGGACAAATAACAACAACATCAGGACAGACACCAACACCAACAACAACAGGACAAATAACAACAACAACAACAGGACAAATAACAACAACATAAGGACATATAACGACAACAACAACATCACGACAGACGCCAACAACAGCATCAACATCAGGACAGACACCAACAAGAACATCAGGACAGAAACCACCAACAACATCAGGACAGAAACCACCAACAACAACAAGATGACAGATAAGAACGTCTACTCAACAGGTCAGCTCATCAAACTGTATGAACGGACAGTCGTTCCATCCATCGCACACCTGGTCCATGCCAATATAGGACCCGAACTGACATTTGAAGTGTTTATCTGTGGAAGGTGTGGTCAAATCAATATTTGAAATTGTTTCACTAAGGGGATAGCGTTATCAAATTGACATCTGTCATACTTCTCTGCTGAAGGATAATAATAATAATAATAATAATAATAATAATAATAATAATAATAATATTCGCTTAGGCACCTGTGGCTGGTGGCTTCGATCGTCCACTGCCATGGATACGTGCTGCAGCCAGGACACTTACAGACGAACATATTGGAGGGTGCCATAATTGAGAATCAGTTGGGCCTTTTCCTGTGAGCTAGAAGCGCTGTAACTGCTCTGTCACTAGGACTGATTACGCAGTTAAACATTGCAATATAGTTAGAGAGCGGACAGAGGGCGACCTGTCCAATAGAGCAGGGTAAACTCTAAAGTAAACAGGGGTCAGTCTGAGGTCATTGCCATCTAGATAGAGCTTGTCCAGGAAAGGTGCAGGTGCTGTCACGTCCACCTTGTCTGTTCGTGGATGTTGATCAACGGTGGAGCAGCTATTCCGCCGTCATTCGAGCAATTCTTGCACATATATAAGATAGTGTACGTGCTCTCGTGACACGGACAAGTTATCTCGTGACACGGACAAGTTATCTCGTGACACGGACACGTTATCTCATGACACGGACAAGTTATCTCATGACACGGACAAGTTATCTCGTGACACGGACAAGTTATCTCGTGACACGGACAAGTTATCTCGTGACACGGACAAGTTATCTCGTGACACGGACAAGTTATCTCGTGACACGGACACGTTATCTCATGACACGGACAAGTTATCTCATGACACGGACAAGTTATCTCGTGACACGGACAAGTTTTCTCGTGACACGGACAAGTTATCTCGTGACACGGACACGTTTTCTCGTGACACGGACAAGTTATCTCGTGACACGGACAAGTTATCTCGTGACACGGACACGTTATCTCGTGACACGGACAAGTTATCTCGTGACACGGACAAGTTATCTCGTGACACGGACACGTTATCTCGTGACACGGACAAGTTAGCAACAAGATAGATAAAGGAGACTAAGGATGGGGCAGAATGTGCTGTACATTGTGGCATCATGAGTTGGAGGGGCATCATGAGTTGGAGGAGGGGCCTCATGAGTTGGAGGAGGGGCCTCATGAGTTTGAGGAGGGTCAACAGATAAATATTATTAGAAAGAAGGAATATTGGAGAGGTACGACTGTCGACATGACATGGGATGAAGATTACCCTACCTGTCAACCGATAACAATATCAGTGGCTGACAAGACTAGATTTCCTGCCTCGTGTTAATTGTCCTTACTTTGTCAGTCCAAGGTGTCTCAAGTTATAGTTTAGCAAAAGACTAGCATCAGTGTTGTGGGAGGTTTCGTTGATCTGCCCAAGTGTGGAAGGACCGACAACACCTGCTCCAAAGGTGGGAGTGGAGGGGAGTGAGCTGTCCTCTTCGTCGACGTTAGATGCCCCCAAATATATTTGTTTCCTTCATTTTGGTGGATCGTCTAAAGCTTCTCTTATCGCCATACGGGTTATCAATTAATTGGGTTAATGAGGACCACGTTGTCCCTTTGTTCCTCACGTGGAACAGACATATCTGGACAACATGTTCGACTTTTTGTTTGTTCCACCAACATCGTCATGTGGCTGCCAGACCGTTGCCTAACTTTTTTAGAAGATCATTTTCACAATCTGCCGGGGCTTGCTCTACCTAGGTGTCTCCAGGTGTGAAACGGGGGATGTTTGGACATTGAGGAGAGCAGACAAACAGACCCGAGGGATGTTTGGACATTGAGGAAAGGAGACAAACAGATCCAGAAAAGAGAGACCAGGTAACAGACCCACAGAGAAGCGAGATCCAGGTAACAAACCCTCAGAGAAGATAGACCCAGGTAACAGACTCACAGAAAAGAGAGACCCAGGTAACAGACCCAGATAGAAGAGAGACCAGGTAGATACGCCAAAGATTTGCAATTCTTGGAGGAAGCTGTAGCTGAAGGCACGGGGCATGCGGAGTTCGCCTATTTGTTGGTGGCCCATGCTCCACGAGGAGTTGAACTGTTTGAATAATTGATCCCTTTAGTGGTGTTCGAATTGAAGAGAAGAGGGAAACTGCAAGTGTATAATTTAGTCTCAAAAACCTGCTCAATTAGAGTTGTGCATGGCGCTAGCAACTTCCTGATGTAAATGTGTTGCTATTGAATCTGCTATAAAAATAATGTGAGTGTATGTCGTCCTTGAAGGGGGTGGGGGAGGGGGTGGGGGAGGGGGGGGGCGCAGCTGCAGGTGTGGCTCGATGCATGACTGGAGGTGAACAAGTGAGACAATCAGTGAATATATCTGAAACTCCGTATTTTCCTATCCAGTGCCTTGGCAAAGAAACAAATTTGATATTGGTAGCAGAGATTTTGTATAAATATACTGGATTATCAGTTGATGCTTTCTTGCCAAGCTGTTGTGGAGGTGTTGAAGAAGTGATGATTTTGATAAGTCAGAGCAGACGGGGTCTAGCATCTGGTTTACATTCATTTATCATTGTTCTTCCATCTTGTGTAAAAATACTTTCCAAATAGTTGAACTCTTGAGGCTGAGTTTGATTTTGTTTACGTGTAGGCCTGGTGTTCCTGCTGGTCTGTATAGTTTCTGTCTTCCGTGTGATAATCTTCATATGATATCTGTCCCAGGTCGTGCCAGAGCATACATGAATTGGTAGTCAATCTTTGTTCTCACATATCATCTGCTAAGATCAGTTCATGTATTGAGAGATGATCTATGTTGGACACATGTATTGAGATATGATCTATGTTGGACCCATGTATTGAGAGATGATCTATGTTGGACCCATGTATTGAGAGATGATCTATGTTGGACCCATGTATTGAGAGATGATCTATGTTGGACCCATGTATTGAGAGATGATCTATGTTGGACCCATGTATTGAGAGATGATCTATGTTGGACCAATGTATTGAGAGATGATCTATGTTGGACCCATGTATTGAGAGATGATCTATGTTGGACCCATGTATTGAGAGATGATCTATGTTGGACCGATGTATTGAGAGATGATCTATATTGGACCCATGTATTGAGAGATGATCTATGTTGGACCCATGTATTGAGAGATGATCTATGTTGGACCCATGTATTGAGAGATGATCTATGTTGGACCCATGTATTGAGAGATGATCTATGTTGGACCCATGTATTGAGAGATGATCTATGTTGGACCCATGTATTGAGAGATGATCTATGTTGGACCCATGTATTGAGAGATGATCTATGTTGGACCCATGTATCGAGAGATGATCTATGTTGGACCCATGTATTGAGAGATGATCTATGTTGGACCCATGTATTGAGAGATGATCTATGTTGGACCCATGTATTGAGAGATGATCTATGTTGGACCCATGTATTGAGAGATGATCTATGTTGGACCCATGTATTGAGAGATGATCTATGTTGGACCCATGTATTGAGAGATGATCTATGTTGGACCCATGTATTGAGAGATGATCTATGTTGGACCCATGTATTGAGAGATGATCTATGTTGGACCCATGTATTGAGAGATGATCTATGTTGGACCCATGTATTGAGAGATGATCTATGTTGGACCCATGTATTGAGAGATGATCTATGTTGGACCCATGTATTGAGAGATGATCTATGTTGGACCCATGTATTGAGAGATGATCTATGTTGGACCCATGTATTGAGAGATGATCTATATTGGACCCATGTATTGAGAGATGATCTATGTTGGACCCATGTATTGAGAGATGATCTATATTGGACCCATGTATTGAGAGATGATCTATGTTGGACCCATGTATTGAGAGATGATCTATATTGGACCCATGTATTGAGAGATGATCTATATTGGACCCATGTATTGAGAGATGATCTATGTTGGACCCATGTATTGAGAGATGATCTATGTTGGACCCATGTATTGAGAGATGATCTATGTTGGACCCATGTATTGAGAGATGATCTATATTGGACCCATGTATTGAGAGATGATCTATGTTGGACCCATGTATTGAGAGATGATCTATGTTGGATCCATGTATTGAGAGATGATCTATGTTGGACCCATGTATTGAGAGATGATCTATGTTGGACCCATGTATTGAGAGATGATCTATGTTGGACCCATGTATTGAGAGATGATCTATGTTGGACCCATGTATTGAGAGATGATCTATGTTGGACCCATGTATTGAGAGATGATCTATGTTGGACCCATGTATTGAGAGATGATCTATGTTGGACCCATGTATTGAGAGATGATCTATGTTGGACCCATGTATTGAGAGATGATCTATGTTGGACCCATGTATTGAGAGATGATCTATGTTGGACCCATGTATTGAGAGATGATCTATGTTGGACCCATGTATTGAGAGATGATCTATGTTGGACCCATGTATTGAGAGATGATCTATGTTGGACCCATGTATTGAGAGATGATCTATGTTGGACCCATGTATTGAGAGATGATCTATGTTGGACCCATGTATTGAGAGATGATCTATGTTAGACCCATGTATTGAGAGATGATCTATATTGGACCCATGTATTGAGAGATGATCTATGTTGGACCCATGTATTGAGAGATGATCTATATTGGACCCATGTATTGAGAGATGATCTATGTTGGACCCATGTATTGAGAGATGATCTATATTGGACCCATGTATTGAGAGATGATCTATATTGGACCCATGTATTGAGAGATGATCTATGTTGGACCCATGTATTGAGAGATGATCTATGTTGGACCCATGTATTGAGAGATGATCTATGTTGGACCCATGTATTGAGAGATGATCTATATTGGACCCATGTATTGAGAGATGATCTATGTTGGACCCATGTATTGAGAGATGATCTATGTTGGACCCATGTATTGAGAGATGATCTATGTTGGACCCATGTATTGAGAGATGATCTATGTTGGACCCATGTATTGAGAGATGATCTATGTTGGACCCATGTATTGAGAGATGATCTATGTTGGACCCATGTATTGAGAGATGATCTATGTTGGACCCATGTATTGAGAGATGATCTATGTTGGACCCATGTATTGAGAGATGATCTATGTTGGACCCATGTATTGAGAGATGATCTATGTTGGACCCATGTATTGAGAGATGATCTATGTTGGACCCATGTATTGAGAGATGATCTATGTTGGACCCATGTATTGAGAGATGATCTATGTTGGACCCATGTATTGAGAGGATCTATGTTGGACCCATGTATTGAGAGATGATCTATGTTGGACCCATGTATTGAGAGATGATCTATGTTGGACCCATGTATTGAGAGATGATCTATGTTGGACCCATGTATTGAGAGATGATCTATGTTGGACCCATGTATTGAGAGATGATCTATGTTGGACCCATGTATTGAGAGATGATCTATGTTGGACCCATGTATTGAGAGATGATCTATGTTGGACCCATGTATTGAGAGATGATCTATGTTGGACCCATGTATTGAGAGATGATCTATGTTGGACCCATGTATTGAGAGATGATCTATGTTGGACCCATGTATTGAGAGATGATCTATGTTGGACCCATGTATTGAGAGATGATCTATGTTGGACCCATGTATTGAGAGATGATCTATGTTGGACCCATGTATTGAGAGATGATCTATGTTGGACCCATGTATTGAGAGATGATCTATTGGCTGGTGCCCAAACGTTGCTCCTTGTGCTGCTCATTTATTAATGTCGTTGTTGAACAGCACAACCTTACCGTACTACTTCTTTCTCTTATTTCCTGTTCTTCTTCTCCTCCTACTTCTCCTTCTCCTTCTCCTTCTACTTCTCCCTCTCCTTCTACTACACTTCTTCTCCGCCTTTTTCTTCTATCTCATCTTCTTCATGTTCATCCTGAAAGCAGTTTGTGACTTTGTGTTCCAGTTTACAGAGTGGCTGCGATATCTGCTTCTATCAGTCCAATACATCTGATTTGAGCACACCATGTTGGTTTCAGTCTGTTGTCAAGGCCTGCTAAATGGAGGCGGGATTAGGGTCTTGGTGTGCTATTGGCTGTTGACCCTGATGTAAGTAGCCAGCTATGAGTTGCTACTGATGTCTGCTGATTCACTGCTGCATGTCCGACAAAGAAGTTCCGGTAAGATGGTCACCAAGCAACAGCTGCTTTCATGGTCTGCGATGTTCGTGTGGATTGTTCGTTCCAATTAATGTATGGAGCGCGGTGTTGTGTGACGATGATTTTCTAGCATATCCTACGCTATTCACATGAAGCCTATGTGTGTAATTTTCATCGGAATTAGAACACACGATCTGTTGTTCATGTGTTATAGAATACATGTTTTTGGATAGGTTGTCACTACAGATTGTGCGCCGTCCTTGGTTGGTGTGCACGACCTACTTTGGAACTGCGTCCATTTTCATTGCATGCCACGAGCGCAATCTCCCCTCAGCCATGGGTTAATGGTCCCTCACCTGGACCTACAGATGTGGGCGCTGGTCATCAACATCGTCTGCTAGTCTACGTGTGGGGGCTGCTGCTGTCGAGAGGTACGACATTCACCTTTCAAATCGTGAAGGAAACAGTGGACGATCGACTCCCACAAGTTTCAAGCGACCCCTGGTCTCACGGATTGTACGACCTGAATGTCCGCATCTTGAGCTACTTCCAGTCGTCTTGATTGTATGTCTTGCCACTGGTTCCCGGTAACTCGGGACGAGAGAGTCAGATTGATGTCCAGCGAAGCTTTCTTCTCACTATCATCCAAATTTAGCGCAAGTTACATCTTCAGGACGAGGACAATCTGACGATGTCACAATCTTCGCTTGCGATGGACAACTTGCTTACTGCCTCGTCGACCCTTGTAGCGATTAAAAGGCTTCTGTGATTCGATCAGTTGTTCTTATTTCACTTTTATTCCTTACCTTACAGTTCTCTCACGTTATGCAATTGCTGTCCTTGTATTCCCTAGTCTTCTAATTGTGTCCATTGTTTTCCTATAGACTCTATAACAATATTTCTCCTGGTCTATAAATGATATGTTGTTTCAACTATTATCATATTATATTGTTCTTTTGAATAATTGTCTTAAGACAAAAACCGAATTAGTGTATCTGTCCCACACCTAAAGTGGACCTGCTCAGCTGAGGTTCAACAAATGGTCTTATAAAGTATTTTGGCATCCATATTTCCCGGATGACTTAGTAACGATATCTATCTGTAAGTATCCCTTTCTTTTACTGCTGTTTTCCTTCCAGACTCGTACTACCGTAGTTTGCTGTAAATCATGTGGTGCTATACTTTCTTTCCAAACTTGTGTAAACATTCTCTCCAGTCACTTAAGTCGCGTCTTCTCACAAACTGGAATTTCTTCCACTGTTATGTCTTCTTTACCTGGTGGCCTATTTCTAGGGTTGTTCTTTATAGTCCTTTATATTAATCGAACCGTGAACTAGGTATTTCATGGTCACTTGGAACATACCAACCAACGCCCACCTCGCGTTATCGTTATGTTCTTGGAGACAAAACATGTCATAGATGTCTGACATATCAAGTGAAGACCGACTGTGATCCCCGTAGTGGCTAGCTTACCGAGACGCTTCGCATTACAGCATAGCCATGATGAACCTGGTCTGCCTTCTGCCTCGGGATGTAAAAGGAGAGACTGTAACCCGCCCCAAAAGAAACATCGACAAGAGGATCTCAACTCACGAAATTTTGAAGAAGAAGAAGAAGAAGAAGAAGAAGAAGAAGAAGAAGAAGAAGAGGAGGAAGAAGAAGAACAAGAAGAAGAATAAGAAGAAGAAGAAGAAGAAACAGGAAAGGAAGAATAAGAAGTGACAGAAGAAGAAAAAGAAGAGCAAGAAATATAATTGTTTAACTTTTCTCCAGTAAAATATCCAAATACGATGAGTATGTCATTGTGTTTGACCAAATGAATAACTTCTGATTGATGGAATGGATAACTTCCGGTTGATTCAATGGATAACTTCTGATTGATCCAATGGATAACTTCTGATTGATCCAATGAGGAACTCTGGATTGATTCAATGGATAACTTCTGGTTGATGCAATGGATAACTTCTGATTGATCCAATGGATAACTTCTGATTTATTCAATGGATAACTTCTGGTTGATGCAATGGACAACTTTTGATTGATCCAATGGATAACTTCTGATTGATTCAATGGATAACTTCTGGTTGATGCAATGGATAACTTCCGAAAGACATTGACAGAAAACTGACATTAGCTCGACATTGCTTGTGTGATTGCATGGGCGCAGACTCGGGTCATTGCCTACCTGCTTCCACTTCAACTGTTTGTAGACACATCCATCTGTCAATGATCTATTCTGTTGCCACAACGAACCACGCTTTCTCTGTATGTACAAAGAAACTTACACCCTTTTTGGATCTGTCCTTTGTGTCCACACCGCTCCATACAAAGACATAGTGTCAATGAGTCACTTTGATGTTCTACCCTTTGTTCGCATATCTGCTAATCTTGGAATACCTATTTTTGGATTTCCACCATACATCTGTCAGATCTGGCCCTATTTCATCTTGTCCTATGACATCTCACGCTGCACTTTTAGGTGTGTGTCGATGTGGTAATCCTTTCAGGCTTGCAGTTCGTAATGCCTTGAGATCAGTCCGATCAAACTCCTGGAATGGTTTCGTGGCACGGGTAAACTGAATGTCGGCTTGCTATGCAAAAGACAGACACAGCCTTGCCGTGTTCCTTTCGCCAGAGACTTTTCGGGCTAACCTTTACTTCGCCCTGTTTCCACCAACTTTAAGTAGCGTTGCTGAAGAGACAGATTGAGTTGTTTTCTTTTCTAGAGCGTACATATAGTATATCAGAAATAGACTCACAGAGATAGACTCACAGAGATAGACTGGCAGTTATGGGCTCACAAAAATCATGATCAACGAAATCTGAAAAGAATAAAAATAGCAGACAGAGACAGACAGACAGACATACGGAGTTCAGACACTAGACAGACAGAAAGGCAGAGAAAAGACACTAGACAGACAGGCAGTGTAAAGACACTAGACAGACATTATGGCACCGATGGACGTACAGATTGTAGTTAGAACGATAAAGAAATTCTAAGATATCTCGGTAAATGAAAAGATGTATGAGTTTCTTGACAGACAGACCCACATTTAAAGAGCGCTGATGAGAAATATTGTGTAAGAACGGCCAATCATAACGCTCAGGTCAGTTTGACAGAGATATGGGGGAAAGAGAGAGAGAGAGAGATAGAGAGAGATAGAGAGAGAGAGAGAGAGAGAGAGAGAGAGAGAGAGAATGGGATTTGGTTGGAAGTGGGAAGGTTGATCTTTCCCAAAATTGGCGAACAAACAAAACAACTGAAGTGGTTTTCTGTCTATAAAGACATAATTTACAGGCATAGAAACTTGAATGTGAATTGCAGTGGCGTCGTATGGTTGGGCAAGCTGGAGTTTTCCGGGTCCCCCCTGTTATAAGGGGCAACAAAATGGCTGTTTTGTGTGACACCTATGATAAATACGACAATCTTATGTTGTGAGGAGAAGCGACGCATCTAGGGAACATACCAGCATACTCTGTCGGTCATCGCATTAGGGAGAACAAGTGTGGGCTTCGTATGCATTCTTGTGGGAACTCGCTGATCCTCCTGTGAGAACTCGCTGCCCAACCTGTGCGAACCCGCTGACCCTCCTGCGAGAACTCGCTGACCCTTCTGTGAGTGTTCCCTATCTTCCTGTGTTATCATATGAGCCCTCCTGTGCGGACCATTGAGCCATCTTATGGGGATCAACTAGCCCTCCTGTGCGGGCCATTGATCCATCTTACGGGGATCAACTGGCCCTCCTGTGCGGAGCATTGAGCCATCTTACGGGGATCAACTGGCCCTTCAGTGCGGACCATTGAGCCATCTTATGGGGATCAACTGGCCCTCCTGTGTGAAGTCGTGGACTCGTCTGTGTGGACTATCACACCAAATCCAGGTTCCCAACTAGAATTGTGTGTGCGCAGGTTTGCTATCTCCCCACGTCATATAGTGGAGAGTTGAGACACCAATGGGAACTACCGATGGGCTTCAAGGGTCCACCATGTCGAGGAGGTTGGGACCACGGATTTAAGCCACTGAGCAGCGCCGACTGGCACTCGGCATTTCTAAGGCCTTGTTCCATACGCTCCTAAACCATTTTAGCAAAGACACAGACTTTCAACATACCAAGTGCAGTTGGGGCATATTAGGGCACATCGGTCGTACAAAGTAATTGACAAGTAGCATTGAACTCCTGATCACCATTGAAAAGCACGTATTCCGTAACAATGAGTGAGATCCTAGTAAACTGCAGGGTTGTCGCCACACAACCCTAGCCATGGCCCAAGTGCTAGCCACGACCCAAGTGGTAACTATGATTCAAGTGCTAGCCATGGCCCAAGTGGTAACTATGACTCAAGTGCTAGCCATGACCAAAGTGCTAGCCATAACCGAAGTGGTAACTATGACTCAAGTGCTTGCCATGACCCAAGTGCTAGCCATGACCCAAGTGGTAACCATGACCCAAGTGCTAGCCAAGACCCACGTGCTAGCCATGACCCAAGTGCTAGCCATGACCCAAGTGCTAGCCATGACCAAAGTGGTAACCATGACCCAAGTGCTAGCCATGACCCAAGTGCTAGCCATGACCCAAGTGCTAACCATGACCCAAGTGCTAGCCATGACCTAAGTGGTCCGCCCCCTTATAGTGTCAAGTAGCTAGTTAGTGGACCGACAGGCGAGTAAGTCTAATGATAAACTCCTGATGTATTTATACGCGCAGAGCTGTTTACTACTGAAACGTTGGATCGCCTACGCAAATATCAGATCACCAATACATTGACACGCCCAGCAAACATAAGCTGTTTAGTGTGCCCTTGTACTAGAACACCTAGCCAATCAGCAAGAAGAACAGAAATGATCTAGCCAATCAGCAAGGAGTACACACAGGATCAGTAATCATAGACAGGCGCTCCTTGATATTCCCGCCTACAGCCACTAAGATGACCTCTAGGACACGCCCACATCCAAGTTCTAACAGCCACAACAACTCTACACAGGTGCATGACCACAGCACGCGCCAGATAGATCAATTTCTGGTCAGAGATATCAAATTATTGTGCTTAATGGCGTCAGCAAACCTCTATAAAAAACCCTTTCTCTCTTACAGTGTGCGTCATTCAAGTTATCATAACCTTGACTTGTCTTAGAAATACGCATCATCATCATGAGTTAAGTCAAAAGGCTGTTCTGTTGTGTCAAGAATCTGGGTCACCACTCCGGGCAGAACCTCAAGTTCCTTCTCTTTCATCAAATAGTATTTGGTGTAAATAATGATGGTTCCCGTAGTTTGATGGGTACACTGACGTTCCCTCCTCTCATGCTTTTCTAACCCAAGTGTGTTCGTTCCTCAAGTTTGCTACAACGGAAATAAATAAATACATCTTTTTAAAACAGGTTGCAGAGTTCGGGCTTTTCTAGATGTTGCCACTTAAGTTGAGCTTTGATTACTGGAATCTTGGCATCCAGTCAGACAGGACGGTGCCTGGAAACATTGATTACTGGAATCTTGGCATCTAGTCAGACAGGACGGTGCCAGGAAACATTGATTACTGGAATCTTGGCATCTAGTCAGACAGGACTGTGCCTGGAAACATTGATTACTGGAATCTTGGCATCTAGTCAGACAGGACTGTGCCTGGAAACATTGATTACTGGAATCTTGGCATCCAGTCAGACAGGACGGTGCCTGGAAACATTGATTACTGGAATCTTGGCATCTAGTCAGACAGGACTGTGCCTGGAAACATTGATTACTGGAATCTTGGCATCTAGTCAGACAGGACTGTGCCTGGAAACATTGATTACTGGAATCTTGGCATCTAGTCAGACATGACTGTGCCTGGAAACATTGATTACTGGAATCTTGGCATCTAGTCAGACAGGACTGTGCCTGGAAACATTGATTACTGGAATCTTGGCATCTAGTCAGACAGGACTGTGCCTGGAAACATTGATTACTGGAATCTTGGCATCTAGTCAGACAGGACTGTGCCTGGAAACATTGATTACTGGAATCTTGGCATCTAGTCAGACAGGACTGTGCCTGGAAACAGCCAGCCAAACGCTATCATTTTGTTCCCACAACCCTCTTGTCAGCCCCAGCAAAAAGTCCGTCCCATTCTCTCGCCTCTCAGACTCACATTTGGCTATTGGTAGTCAGCTTGTGGGTGGGTTTCTTCTCGAAACGGGTGCTAGTAAGTAGCCGCTATGTTGTCAGGTATTGCTTCTGGGCGTTCCCCACTATGTTCACATGTTCATTTTTATTAAGACAAAAAAAACCCCCAAAAAAACAACAAAAAACTGAAACATAAAACAACAGCCCACCTAAAGGTCTAGCAGGGGTCACAGAAAGCCACACAGCTTAGAACCATTATCACACAAGAAGAAGAGTAGACGCCAGACTTGACGTCTGCAACAACAACAGCAACAAAAATAACAACAATAACAACAACAACAACAGCACACAAGCCCGTGCACAACTTTCTATAAAAGGTGTGAATTAGGTCAGCAGCAAATATTAAGAGATTCATGTGGTGGAAAAAGTTGAAAGGAGCAAGAGATGTTCACCTGTCATCCATATATGCTCGGCATCAATCGGTAGCCACGTGTCATCACTATACCTAAGATATTTACATTTGTTAACAATCAAAACTCATTTACGAGGGCGATTTGAAACGTTTGACCTCCAGCGTCATAACTATGACAGCAATGCTCACGTGACATCTGTGTGAAAATAATCTCTAATGAAGTGACTGTAGAGGTTTCTAATGGCGTGATCATGAAAAGGCTACGGATGCGAAAAGCAGACAGCAAAATGGCGGCCTACATGGACATACGGTCACAGCAGCGTGGCGAGATTGAATTCCTGACGGCAAAAGGTTGCTGTCCATCAACAAGCATCGAAGAGTGACTGCGTTATTTGGTGACGCCTGTGGGGATGTCAGAAGGTGTGCACGGACTCTAGAGGGCGACGTGGATGTCAGAAGGTGTGCACGGACTGTAGAGGGCGACAAACCAGCCACGATAAACCTGCATGACAAGACTGACAGCAGACGACCGATCACAGTTGTCGATGCACATCATCAGTCTCGTATGGACGAACTGAGGCATGCCAATCACCGAGTAATGCAGACAATTATCGCCACAAAGTTTATGAATGAACGAGTCCATCACAAGTCCATGCCCTGCTTGTGTATAGGAAAGTGTGTGCGAGATGAGCCCCTCGCATACTGCCACCGGATATGAAACAGCACCAAAAGTAGGTGTGTTAGGAACATCTTACGCGATATGAACAGAAACCGAAGCCTTTATTCACCAAATTGTCACTGACCATGAGTCGTGGGCATATTATTATGACCCAAAAAACAAATGCCAGTCTATGGAGTACAGGCATACCAACTCACCTATCCCCCCAAAAAATGCAAGGTCCTTACCTCGGCGGGATAAGTGATGATGACCATCTTTTGGGGCTGAGAGAGTGTACTCCACAGTGAATGTTTGGAGCACGGCAACACAGTCAAGTTCGATCGATATGTGAAAACTTTGCAGAAACTTGGAGCAGGATTGCTGGGTGTTTGTGAGGGCGAGCACACCATTCTTCAGCACCACAAAGCTCACCCACACACGAGGCGACAAACATTGTCTGCATTGGAGCGTCTCAAGTTTGACCGCACCAATCGTACAGACCCGATCTGGCACCTCGTGACTTCTCCTTCTTCCCGAAGCTGAAGGAACACCCCAAAGGGACACCGTTATGCTTCTGCCGAGGAGGTGCAAGCAGCTGTTGGTACCTAGTTTTGGGAGAAGACGTCTGATTTGTTCCTCGACGGGATACAGCACCATGACTGACCTTGGCGTTTGTGTGTGGACCAGGATGTTGGCCACGTTGAACAATAACGACACATCACCTACACACATCACCTAAACACATCACCTAAACACATCACCTAAACACATTACCTAAACACATCACCTAAACACATCACCTAAACCCATTACCTAAACACATCACCTAAACACATCACCTAAACACATTACCTAAACACATCACCTAAACACATCACCTAAACACATTACCTAAACACATCACCTAAACACATCACCTAAACCCATTACCTAAACACATCACCTAAACACATCACCTAAACACATTACCTAAACACATCACCTAAACACATCACCTAAACACATTACCTAAACACATCACCTAAACACATTACCTAAACACATCACCTAAACACATCACCTAAACACATTACCTAAACACATCACCTAAACACATCACCTAAACACATCACCTAAACACATCACCTAAACACATCACCTAAACACATCACCTAAACACATCACCTAAACACATCACCTAAACACATCACCTAAACGACATTCCAAGCTTGAAGATAATGTATCTGTCAGTGATCTCACCAACTTCTCTCGTATTTATGTATAGTTCAAGTATGGCAGATTATCTTAATGGCTTCTCTTTATTCTGCTGGCTCACCCTGTTCCATACGGTGGAGAATGCCTGGTGTAACCGACTAACTGGTACGCCCCTGTAAATGTTCATCTTATTCTTAAAAAGGGCCAACTCTCCTAATGTCAATAAACTGTATTTATGCCGAACGGTCGGCTCGACTTTATTTGTCGTATAAATAAATAACTGAATAAAATGTTGATCCAACTCTAAAAAAACTGTATTTGTTTGCATTTTTGATGGAAATGTCTGAAATTCTCGTCACAAATAGTTGAAACACGTGACGTTTGACGCAATAACCTGGGGATGTACAATTAGGAAGGTCAGACACGCCCGTCAACACATGGCTTGTCAATTTTAATCGTGATGTATTGTTTATATGATATCACTGCAGTCCGATTTGAGCAATAGGTGCTACACTTTTCAGCAGATTACAGCGGGCAAGTATGATCATTGCTCCTGTACCTCATTGGCTGTACACACTCCAGATTCATCTCCTTACACGTCCCTGGCTGCTCGACGGACGACTAGACGTACCGGTACAGGTGCTGTACCAGGAAAACTGACTCATCCATTGTCGCCGTGGGACACATACGGATTGACATCGTGGAGTGATACTGGCTTGGGAGTAATACTGGCTTGGGGGTAATACTGGCTTAGGGGTAATACTGGCTTGGGGGTAATACTGGCTTGGGGGAAATACTGGCTTGGGGGTAATACTGGCTTGGGGGTAATACTGGTTTGGGGGTAATACTGGCTTGGGGGTAATACTGGCTTGAGGGTAATACTGGCTTGGGGGTAATACTGGCTTGGGGGTAATACTGGCTTGAGGGTAATACTGGCTTGGGGGTAATACTGGCTTGGGGGTAATACTGGCTTGGGGGTAATACTGGCTTGGGGGTAATACTGGCTTGGGGGTAATACTGGCTTGGGGGTAATACTGGCTTGGTGTTTCACTGCCTATCTAGCGTACCTCTTCCTGTGATGCCCTCAGACACCCATCTTTGTCATGTGCTCTCCTATTAGGTTTTTCCACAACAGACCATGAATCTCTGTCAAGGATGTGTTGATGAAGATCCGCTATCTCTTTAGTTAGATCATTCTTCATGCCATTGGTCCAAAGAGAAGTACTGACGCCACATTGGAAGGAATAACCCTGAGCGTTTTATGTATTGGAATACCTGTACCTCGTCACGTGGTTTTCAACATCGTAAAGCTCATCTTTCACGTATTACTGAATGATGTCGCAATCATCATCATGTGCTGGGTGTATATACTCAAGGGGACATTATCAGATCAAGTTTAAAGAGAGACAACCTGGCATGGCAAGATCAGATATCAGTGACAACCTGGGTTGGATATCTGGTTGCTGGTACATCTAACTTCATTTAGTCTCAAGCTAAAAAAAAAAAAAAATAAACAGCACATTGCACCTAGACTGCTTGGTTATGTGACCTTTACTCCTCAGTCTTATTAATCCGCATCGGGCGAACACTAGTAATACAATCTTGGTCCTGACACATTTAGCTAGAGATGTGTCAATGATAGACGTAGCTAGAGATGTCTCAATGGATAGATTTAGCTAGAGATGTGTCAATGATAGATGTAGCTAGAGATGTGCCAAAGATAGATGTAGCTAGTGCTGTGTCAATGATAGATTTAGCTAGTAATGTGTAAATGATAGACGTAGCTAGAGACGGGTCAATGATAGACGTAGCTAGATATGTGTCCATGATAGATGTAGCTAGAGATGTGTCAATGATAGACGTAGCTAGAGATGTGTCAATGATAGACGTACCTAGAGATGTGTCAATGATAGACAGCTAAAAATGTGTCAATGATAGACGTAGCTAGAGATGTGTCAATGATAGATGTAGCTAGATATGTGTCAATTATAGATGTAGCTAGAGATGTGTCAATGATAGACATACCTACAGAAGTGTCAATGATAGACGTAGCTAGAGATGTGTCAATGATAGACGTACCTAGAGATGTGTCAATGATAGACGTACCTAGAGATGTGTCAATGATAGACAGCTAAAAATGTGTCATGATAGACGTAGCTAGAGATGTGTCAATGATAGACGTAGCTAGAGATGTGTCAATGATAGACGTACCTAGAGATGTGTTATTGATAGACAGCTAGATATGTGTCAATGATAGATGTAGCTAGATATGTGTCAATGATAGACGTACCTAGAGATGTGTCAATGATAGACGTACCTAGAGATGTGTCAATGATAGACAGCTAGAGATGTGTCAATGATAGACAGCTAGAGATGTGTCAATGATAGACGTAGTTAGAGATGTGTCAATAATAGACGTAGCAAGAGATGTGTCAATGATAGTCGTACCTAGAGATGTGTCAATGATATACAGCTAAAAATGTGCCAATGATAGACGTAGCTAGAGATGTGTCAATGATAGACGTACCTAGAGATGTGTCATTGATAGACAGCTAGATATGTGTCAATGATAGATGTAGCTAGAGATGTGTCAATGATAGACGTACCTAGAGATGTCAATGATAGACGTACCTAGAGATGTGTCAATGATAGACGTACCTAGAGATGTGTCAATGATAGACAGCTAGAGATGTGTCAATGATAGACAGCTAGAGATGTGTCAATGATAGACGTAGTTAGAGATGTGTCAATAATCGACGTAGCAAGAGATGTGTCAATGATAGACGTACCTAGAGATGTGTCAATGATAGACAGCTAAAAATGTGCCAATGATAGACGTAGCTAGAGATGTGTCAATGATAGACGTGGCTAGAGATGTGTCAATGATAGACGTAGCTAGAGATGTGTCAATGATAGACGTACCTAGAGATGTGTCAATGATAGACAGCTAGAGATGTGTCAATGATAGACGTACCTAGAGATGTGTCAATGATAGATGTAGCTAGAAATGTGTCAATGATAGACAGCTAGAGATGTGTCAATGATAGACATAGCTAGAGATGTGTCAATGATAGACGTACCTAGAGATGTGTCAATGATAGACGTACCTAGAGATGTATCAATGATAGACAGCTAGAGATGTGTCAATGATAGACAGCTAGAGATGTGTCAATGATAGACGTAGCTAGAGCTGAAAGTCGATGCCACGTTGAAGCCCATACTGATAGCCACAGGTAGTTCGGTATAGAATGGCCTGTCAACATTAATAGGTAGATCACACGATGGTGTCTCACGGGACTTGTATGGGAGATGAAGTTGGATTGCCTGTCAATACTTACCACACTGAGTCTGGTCCTCGTCGCTGCCATCCACACAGTCTGACACACCATCACAGAGATAGCCTTTCTCAACACACTGGGAGTTGTTGCACTTGAACTCGGTCGGGTAGCAGACTCTCCTGCCTGCCGATAGGAAGGATGCGTGAGAATTGTGGATTAGAGAGTGGATTAGATAGGTGGTGAAAGCAATAGTGAGAGCATATGTGGGAGAAGTGGGTGAGAAAAGTACTGAGAGAAGTGGGTGAGAGAAGTGGGTGAGAGAAGTAGTGAGAGAAGTGGGTGAGAGAAGTGTGTGAGAGAAGTGGGTGAGAGAAGTGGGTGAGAGAAGTGGGTGAGAGAAGTGGGTGAGAGAAGTGGGTGAGAGAAGTGGGTTAGAGAAGTGGGTGAGAGAAGTGGGTGAGAGAAGTGGGTGAGAGAAGTGGGTGAGAGAAGTGTGTGAGAGAAATGGGTGAGAGAAGTGGGTGAGAGAAGTGGGTGAGAGAAGTGTGTGAGAGAAGTGGGTGAGAGAAGTGGGTGAGAGAAGTGGGTGAGAGAAGTGGGTGAGAGAAGTGTGTGAGAGAAGTGGGTGAGAGAAGTGGGTGAGAGAAGTGGGTGAGAGAAGTGGGTGAGAGAAGTGGGTGAGAGAAGTGGTGAGAGAAGTAGTGAGAGAAGTAGTGAGAGAAGAAGTGAGAGAAGTAGTGAGAGAAGTAGTGAGAGAAGTGGGTGAGAGAAGTAGTGAGAGAAGTAGTGAGAGAAGTGGGTGAGAGAAGTAGTGAGAGAAGTAGTGAGAGAAGTGGGTGAGAGAAGTAGTGAGAGAAGTGGGTGAGAGAAGTGGGTGAGAGAAGTGGGTGAGAGAAGTAGTGAGAGAAGTGGGTGAGAGAAGTGGGTGAGAGAAGTGGGTGAGAGAAGTGGGTGAGAGAAGTGGGTAAGAGAAGTGGGTGAAAGAAGGGGTGAGAGAAGGAGTGAGAGAAGGAGTGAGAGAAGTAGTGAGAGAAGTAGTGAGAGAAGTAGTGACAGAAGTGGTGAGAGAAGTGTGTGTAACAGTGGTTAACAGTAACAGTAACTGATAGTAAATGTTTCAAACGATACTAGTAACTAATAGTAACAATAACTGACAGCAACAGTAACACTAGGTAACAGTAACTGACAGCAACAGTAACACTAGGTAACAGTAACTGACAGCAACAGTAACACTAGGTAACAGTAACTGACAGCAACAGTAACACTAGGTAACAGTAACTGACAGCAACAGTAACACTAGGTAACAGTAAGTGACAGCAACAGTAACACTAGGTAACAGTAAGTGACAGCAACAGTAACACTAGGTAACAGTAACTGACAGCAACAGTAACACTAGGTAACAGTAACTGACAGCAACAGTAACACTAGGTAACAGTAACTGACAGCAACAGTAACACTAGGTAACAATAACTGACAGGCACAGTAACACTCGGTAACAGTAACAGATTCCGCCAGCAAGAACGTTAACTCACTGCAGATTTTCTCGTCAGAGTTGTCTCCGCAATCGTTCTTGAAGTCACACTGGACATCACGTGGTACACAGAAATAGTTGTCGCACTTGATGTGTGTGGTCGGTGGACACATGTAGGTCTCTGTCGACAAGACACCAACATTAGTTATTATAACAAGTCATACCGACTAACTGACTAACTAACCGACTGACTGACTTACATATTCCATCCTTTTCCTTATTGGACATAGGACAACATATGATCTCTATCTGGTCCTATTCTGGGCCGTCTTCTTTAGTTCCATCCACAACACTTGAGCCACATCAGCCACCGTTCTCTGCCAGAAGTTCATCGACCTCTCTTGCTGTCATTGTCCATGTGTGTTTAAATCCAGCGCATGTTCGGTTATATTGCTAGGTTTATTTCTGAGGTTGTGCCGTTTTCATCTCCACTTCCTGTCCCATGTCTTCAACTATAACAATTGTTGCTTGATTCTTCGCTATGTCCGACATATGCTGGAATCTGACAATCTACAGTCTGGTAGTGATGGAGACCTCTATAGATGGAAGCACACTGTCTGGATGTGATGGAGACATCACTTGGTGAAGGTCTCAGTATGGATGTGATGGAGACATCACTTGGTGAAGATTTACAGCCTGGATGTGATGGAGACATCACTTGGTGAAGATTTACAGTCTGGATGTGATGGAGACATCACTTGGTGAAGATTTACAGCCTGGATGTGATGGATACATCACTTGGTGAAGATTTACAGTCTGGATGTGATGGATACATCACTTGGTGAAGATTTACAGTCTGGATGTGATGGAGACATCACTTGGTGAAGATTTGAAGTCTGGATGTGATGGAGACATCACTTGGTGAAGATTTGAAGTCTGGATGTGATGGAGACATCACTTGGTGAAGATTTACAGTCTGGATGTGATGGAGACATCACTTGGTGAAGATTTGAAGTCTGGATGTGATGGAGACATCACTTGGTGAAGATTTACAGTGTGGATGTGATGGAGACATCACTTGGTGACTATTTACAGTCTCTCAGCCTCACTCAAACTCTCTCACCTTCCCTCAACCTCACTCAACCTCTCTCAACCTCACTCAACTTCCCTCAACCTCACTCAACCTCTCTCAACCTCACTCAACCTCTCTAACCTCCCTCAACTCCCCTCAACCTCCCCGAACCTCATTATTCTTCTTCTTCTTCTTCTTCGTTCGTTCTCAATCTCCCGCTACCAAACCCGAAAGGGCTTAAGTAGCAGAATGTAGTCCAGAGAACGGAATGCGTTGTGTCGTAGTTTACAGCTAGGCTGCGATATTTGCACCTTTCTGTCCAATCCATCCGACTTCAGCAAGCATTGTATTCCTCTTCGATCCTTTCTCCTTATCTAGTATGCCCTGTTGCAGCCTGTTATCCAGGATCACCGCGTGGAGGTGTAGAAGGGTCTTGGCAGCTCTGGTTCGCTGGCCCTGACGCTAGCAGTCAGCTATGTGTCGCTGACCACTGCAGCTCATGCGCTGCTCAGCATCTTGATCCCCAACCTCATTCAGCTTCCCTCAACCTCACTCAACCTCTATCAACCTCATTCAACTTCATTTATCCTCTCCATCGCCCATCCCCCCTCCCTCCCCAAAGGAAAACACACTCGTAGTAGCTAATCCAGTTGGTTTATTATTCCTCGCCTACTTTATCACTCCATCGTCTACACAATATACTACTTCTCCCTATTGTTCTATTCTCTACACTATATACTTCTCCCCTTTGTTCTATTCTCTACACTATATACTTCTCCCCTTTGTTCTATTCTCTACATCATTTACTCCTGCCCATCATTCCATTATCCATGTTCTCCTCTTATTTCTGTTTCTCATCACGATTATCAACATCCGTGATTGATGACCCTGTTGACCTCCCCTCTCTCATGACCTGGTCACCGTCGCCTAGCGACGACGCGAAGGTCCAACACAGTCGTCCATAAACAAAACAGTCGTTAAGCAACTATTCATCTTGCCGGTTATTGTTCAAATCAATTTAATCTTCTTCAACCAGGCCATTATCCGTGCCAGGAGCGCGCTTATGTTGACATTAGAAACACATTTCCAACACGGAAACACTTGAACAACATCAAACCTCTTAGTCTGATCTAAGTTTTAGGTGTCAGACAGAAATATAAGGGACTCAATCAACATCTTCTATGTGGGGAAACAGGCATCATGATTGAGAGATGATATACCTCAATCAACATCTTCTATGTGGGAAACAGGCATCATGATTGAGAGATGATGTACCTCAATCAACATCTTCTATGTGGGAAACAGGCATCATTATTGAGAGATGATGTACCACAATCAACATCTTCTATGTGGGAAACAGGCATCATTATTGAGAGATGATGTACCTCAATCAACATCTTCTATGTGGGAAACAGGCATCATTATTGAGAGATGATGTACCACAATCAACATCTTCTATGTGGGAAACAGGCATCATTATTGAGAGATGATGTACCACAATCAACTGTGTACGTGTCTCTACGAAGGAATACAACTCGTATAAGATCTTCGCTGATTGACTAGGGTAACCCACGCTCACTGCTGAGCGTGTCCATTGATCAGAATTGTCTGCCTTTAAAATATAAATGAGATTGTATATCGAAATGATATATTCTTCTTCTTCTTCTTCTTCTTCTTCTTCTTCTTCTTCTTCTTCTTCTTCTTCTTCTTCTTCTTCTTCTTCTTCTTCTTCTTCTTCTTCATCATCCTCTTCGACGTTGGCCCCGAAAGGTTACGACATTGTGTCGTAATGTACGATGATGTAAAATCTGCGTCGATGGCTGCTCTACACATTCTGGGGGGAGGGAGGGGGGGGGGGGTGGGGTGGGGTGGGGTTCCGGTTTTGCCTCTCCACCACGATTGTTATTCTCTTAGCCGAACTACACTCGTGCAACGTGTTTCCAGGGCCACCTCTTGGAGGCGTAAAATCGTCTAGGTCAGCTGTGGTTTTGATGGAAACAGCTGGCTGCTGAGAGGTCATTCACTGTGCTGAGGTCATTCACTGTGCTGAGGTCATTCACTGTGTTGAGGTCATTCACTGTGTTGAGGTCTGTGCTGAGGTCATTCACTGTGCTGAGGTCATTCACTGTGCTGAGGTCATTCACTGTGTTAAGGTCATTCACTGTGTTGAGGTCATTCACTGTGCTGAGGTCATTCACTGTGCTGAGGTCATTCACTGTGTTGAGGCGATTCACTGTGTTGAGGTCATTCACTGTGCTGAGGTCATTCACTGTGTTGAGGTCATTTACTGTGGTGAGGTCTGTGCTGAGGTCATTCACTGTGCTGAGGTCATTCACTGTGCTGAGGTCATTCACTGTGCTGAGGTCATTCACTGTGCTGAGGTGATTCACTGTGTTGAGGTCATTCACTGTGTTGAGGTCATTCACAGTGTTGAGGTCATTCACAGTGCTGATGTCATTCACTGTGCTGAGGTCATTCACTGTGTTGAGGTCATTAACTGTGCTGAGGTCATTCACTGTGTTGAGGTCATTCACTGCGCTGAGGTCATTCACTGTGCTGAGGTCATTCGCTGTGTTGAGGTCATTCACTGTGTTGAGGTCATTCACTGTGTTGAGGTCATTCACAGTGTTGAGGTCATTCACAGTGCTGATGTCATTCACTGTGCTGAGGTCATTCACTGTGTTGAGGTCATTAACTGTGCTGAGGTCATTCACTGTGTTGAGGTCATTCACTGCGCTGAGGTCATTCACTGTGCTGAGGTCATTCGCTGTGTTGAGGTCATTCACTGTGTTGAGGTCATTCACTGTGCTGAGGTCATTCACTGTGTTGTGGTCATTTACTGTGTTGAGGTCTGTGCTGAGGTCATTCACTGTGCTGAGGTCATTCACTGTGCTGAGGTCATTCACTGTGCTGAGGTCATTCACTGTGCTGAGGTCATTCACTGTGTTGAAGTCATTCACTGTGTTGAGGTCATTCACAGTGCTGAGGTAATTCACTGTGCTGAGGTCATTCACTGTGTTGAAGTCATTCACTGTGTTGAGGTCATTCACAGTGCTGAGGTCATTCACTGTGCTGAGGTCATTCACTGTGTTGAGGTCATTCACTGTGCTGCATCTTCTGGCCCTGGTAAATCCATGTTGAGGTCAAACGTGAAACAGAAGGATCGTTGAATACGAGACTATGGTACGTGTATTCTTCAAGTTCTGTCTCCAACAATTATCCTCTTCTTTCTCTCTCTCGATGTTTGTTATGTAAATGAAACTTCCGTTTGTTACAGGCGAACATGTACACGCACACAGGCACAGAGAGAGAGAGAGAGAGAGAGAGAGGGTGAGAGCGCAGACGCGTTGTCTCGTTAACGATTCCTTAAATGCTCCTAATAAACCGTAAATAACTTTGCCCAGATGAAACATCTTCAAAAGGTCACCATTGCAAGGTAGATTGTAGCTAATAGCACGCTCTGAATATATCTCTGTCAACTAGCCTGTCCACAGCGTTCATCTCAATAAAGGCCACTTGGTATTAATACATAAATCACGCGGACCCGATTGGTTTGTAACGACTGTTGTCAGTCCCAACACAGCCATGATTGTTCAACCTATCTCATTGACTGTGTCATGTTGAAATGTTTACCGCCTACAAAATATCCTCTAAATAACGCTGACAATTATATTTGACTTGCCTGATCTGTGATGAATAAGGAAAGATCTGTTTGGGAACTGTTGAACCAGTGAGCGGTATCAGACACGGAATCGGATGATACAAGTGATACTTTCAAACATTCTTAAATGATTTCTTTGGGGATGACAAGTGAAGTCATTACAAAATAATAGCTATTGTAGTTGGATGCACTGGGTCATCAGCTACATAACACAGTATAGCGCACTCCGCTAAACAACAAGACCAACGTTATATATATATATATATATATATATATAGAGAGAGAGAGAGAGAGAGAGAGAAATGATTCCGCTGTGGTGTGGTTACAGTTGTGGTCCGTAATATGGTAGTTCTGGTAAGTCTTTCTTTAGTATTGCAATGTCGTTAAGCAGAAATAAGTCAATGAGAAACTATATTTATAACGCTATCAAGGGAGAATCAAGGGAGAATCAGATCTTGAAATGGTCCAACATGCCGTCAACCTCTCGACTGGAAGATGTGGAGATCTGGATGCAACCGATGGTCTCTGGATAACATGTGGGCCATTCTCGTGAGCTTTGCACGTGCTATTCTAGCTTCCCTGGTCTCATTGTCCACTGTTCCTCTCCTCTTCTTCTGTGAGTTCCAGCCCAGCGCACGTCAAGCTATGCTGACATGTTCTAGTGAAGGTGTAGTATATCCATCCCAAGCGTATCACCCGAAGATCTTTTGGAATGACTAGCGTAAAATACCGAATTGTGGTCGGAAGTATTTGGATGAAAACAAAAATAATTTCCAAATTGTAACAGCTTCTAATTTGTGACCAGAACAATTTTCAGTCGGGACCATCACGTCACTTTTTCTTAGTGTCACGATGATCACGCGGCCTGTGTCTATCGTCACGACCATCACGAGTCCTGTTCTTACCTTTAGAGTTGTGTATGGGGTTAGCAACTTTATTATGTACAACAAATTGCTTCCGAAACTACCACTAATAAAAACACGCGGAGTATTTCGGTGCAGACGTCATTAAGGAGACTAGAGTTAGTAGTGACTCTATGCTCCAGCCTGTAGTGGAAATGGAAAAGAGGAAGACAATGTAGTCCAGGATGTTATTTACTACACGTGAAATGCAGAAGCATATAGTATTCATGAACCATAAATAGAGTGAAGAGTATTCAGGGTCAGGTGAAACATACTGATCAAGGTGGGAGAGAAGAGTAATCAGGTGTCAGGTGAGACATACTGATCAAGGTGGGAGAGAAGAGTAATCAGGTGTCAGGTGAAATATACTGATCAAGGTGGGAGAGAAGAGTAGTCAGGACCAGGTGAAACATACTGATCAAGGTGGGAGAGAAGAGTAATCAGGTGTCAGGTGAGACATGCTGATCAAGGTGGGAGAGAAGAGTAGTCAGGTGTCAGGTGAGACATACTGATCAAGGTGGGAGAGGAGAGTAATCAGGTGTCAGGTGAAATATATTGATCAAGGTGGGAGAGAAGAGTAATCAGGTGTCAGGTGAAATATATTGATCAAGGTGGGAGAGAAGAGTAATCAGGTGTCAGGTGAAACATACTGGTCAAGGTGGGAGAGAAGAGTAATCAGGTGTCAGGTGAAACATACTGGTCAAGGTGGGAGAGAAGAGTAATCAGGTGTCAGGTGAAATATATTGATCAGAAGTCTGGACAAATAGATATAATCGTCAAAGTGAACAGCTTACTGAGGAGCCTCAGATTGCACTGCAGCCAGGAAGACACCAACCAATTTGTAAAGTACGCTTCAGGATATAAACAATCCACTGTGATCTGCTTCTCAGCCAAGCCCAAGTTGCTTCCAACAACAATATGTAACATACAACTCAAACATACAACATATTACAAGGCAGACACGAACATAGACAAACCAACAGTCCTGTGGACTCACCACACTCCTCCTCGTCGCTGCCATTATCGCAGTCAGTATGTGTGTCACATCGTTGTACCTTGTTGATGCACGTGGTGGAGTTACACTGGAACTCTGTGGGCAGGCATCCTGTAGGAGAGCACACGGAATCATATCATAAGAAAGGTGGTATGTCTGTGGCTGCAAAACAAGATGTTGAGTTCTTAGTCGACCTGTACTTCTACAAGGACAGATGCCCATGTACAGGTCCCACTTAGTCGACCTGTACTTCTACAAGGACATAAGCCAGTGTACAGGTCCCACTTAGTCGACCTGTACTTCTACAAGGAAAGATGCCCCTGTACAGGTCCCACTTAGTCGACCTGTACTTCTACAAGGACGGATGCCCCTGTACAGGTCCCACTTAGTCGACCTGTACTTCTACAAGGACGGATGCCCCTATACAGGTCCCACTTAGTCGACCTGTACTTCTACAAGGACAGAAGCCACTGTACAGGTCCCAGCTCTGGTATGAGCTGGTTGTAGCCAGGAGAAGGGTTTCCTACTTAGCGGACTAGACTCGAGCAGCTTAATACTCCGCTGAGTTGGGACAAGGGCTTACGAAGGATGGTTAACCAATGTGCGAGTCCATCTTAATAGACTCAGACCCTAGAGCAAAGTAGACTCGCAGCCTGTTAGGCGCCATCTATGCTGCTCTAAACAAACCCCCTAAGCATGGCCGGTGTGAGGCTATGAGGATGAAAGCTTAACAAAACAAACAACGACCTCCTGATCCAAGCAACATATTGTCAATAAACACGGTTAACTGGGTCGTGGCTTGGTCACAACAACCTCCTGATCCAAGCAACATATTGTCAATAAACACGGTTAACTGTGTCGTGGCTTGGTCACAACGACCTCCTGATCCAAGCAACATATTGTCAATAAACACGGTTAACTGGGTCGTGGCTTGGTCACAACGACCTCCTGATCCAAGCAACATATTTTCAATAAACACGGTTAACTGGGTCGTGGCTTGGTCACAACGACCTCCTGATCAAAGCAACATATTGTCAATAAACACGGTTAACTGGGTCGTGGCTTGGTCACAACGACCTCCTGATCCAAGCAACATATTGTCAATAAACACGGTTAACTGGGTCGTGGCTTGGTCCCAACGACCTCCTGATCCAAGCAACATATTGTCAATAAACACGGTTAACTGGGTCGTGGCTTGGTCACAACGACCGCCTGATCCAAGCAACATATTGTCAATAAACACGGTTAACTGGGTCATGTCTTGGTCACAACGACCTCCTGATCCAAGCAACATATTGTCAATAAACACGGTTAACCGTGTCGTGGCTTGGTCACAACGACCTCCTGATCCAAGCAACATATTGTCAATAAACACGGTTAACTGGGTCGTGGCTTGGTCACAACGACCTCCTGATCCAAGCAACATATTGTCAATAAACACGGTTAACTGGGCCGTGGCTTGGTCACAAACAAGCAAACAATCACATAAACGTACCAGCAACAAACAAGTGGCGGCAGGGTGCTACTCCATTGTTCATTAACACACACACAAATAATATAAAGGTCACTCCGGCCTGGCCATCACATAGACAACCACTGCGCTGGACAACACAAGGTTGGATATAATCGTGGTGAGATTTGTCGAAAGTTCAGCTAAAAAAACGTTATTTGAGCTATATCAAACAAAGACATGTATTCATGTGTTGGCATACACAAACATACACATGTACACACACACAGACATAACTGCGCAATCATCAAGCGAGGAAATCTCTAGGTGATCACGTCAGAAGTGGATCGAATAACTTCAAACAACGAACCACAGGAGAAGCCATTTTAACGAGATCTCGTTCTGACCTAACGAGCACTGACATGCAAGATGTCGGCATGTTCTTCGGTTTCGGCACGGGATCCAACAGAATAGATAGCCTCTTACGTTGTATTAATGCACAGTGACACGCCGCCATTTTGCATCAGCAGAAGTCACGCGTGCTCGAGCATTACCGGGGCCCCAATGGAGAGCAAAGAAAAGTAACTTGCCAGGCATGTCGGAAAAGGGGACTAAGGAGAGTTAGGCATGGAGTTGGCTAACCCATTCTGCAGAAGGTAAGTCATAGAAACTTCAATAGATATGGTAAGGTAAACTTTTGATACTTGGCGTGTATTTGTTGAAGACGTGGTTTGATGTATTGCTTAATTCATTGGTTAATGTATTGACTAATTGACTGGAAGCCCCGTGGACCGAGTAGCTAGATAGAGTTGAGTGCTGGCTTAACGTGGGCTACCGTGTTTATGTCGTCATAACGTATTGTCTACACTTTGTGTTTGGGACTTTCTCGTACGTGGTTGGCTGGTTTGTTGGTTACTGATCCAGCTGCCTATGGGCTCCTGCCCTTTGGCCCAATGTCATATAGTGGTATAAAAAAGTTTTTGTAAGTTGTTGTTTAGTTCCGTACAAAGTTGTCCATTTGTCTGGCCTCGGAGGAAGAAACTCTTTCCTAACACCAGCCCGGCCGGACATTCAAAAAGATGATGTTCAACAGTTTCATAGGGATGTGTCCACAGCCGGCACTCTGGAGTATGTTCTGGTTGGATTCTGTCCAAGTGGCTGTTAAGTTGTATGTGTTGAGTGCTAAGTCGAGAAATGGTGCTTTGGTCTCTCCTTTTCAGGAGGTTGATGTGGTCTTTGAAATTTCGGATAGCCATATGTTTGTGGATTTCTCTCCCAGTATTTTCGATTGCCCATCTATACAGCCAGACCTCTTTGTTCACAGTCTTTAGTAGTTGTTTGACTGTCTGTAGGGTTGTTAGTGTGTATTGTTTTTCTTGACTTGCTCCCTTTTTAGTCAGTCCTTCTGCCTTGTCATTGTCAGGTGTATTTGAGTGACCAGGGATCCATTGTATAACTATTCTGACTTCATGGGATGTGAGAAGTTGGTTGGCATCTAGGGATATTTGGGTAAGTCCAGGCCTGCAGTGACCACCGTTTTCCAGAACTTGAAGGGCAGATAATGGGCCTGTAAAGTTTACGCTTTGGGCTTTTGATGGGAAAGCATCAAATACAGTCCTCAAGAGATACAGAGCTACTTCCAGTGCTGTTATTTCTGCCTCATAATTTGAACTTATCTCTCCACAGGCATCAACCATTCTATCTGGATACTCTATGTAGACTCCATATCCCGCTTTAATGGTGGCCTTAAAATCAGTCCCATCAGTATAGACATGTATCCATTCTTCTGGGTGTCAATTGTTCTCTGTGATGCTCTCATAGACTGACTGGATCAGCACTTCTTGTTGTATTATCTCTTAGTTTTGTTTACATTTCTGGCATTTTTAAACGTATATGTGGTGGTAAATTTCTTGTTGCTCTCTGTGTTTCTTGTCTTTTGTCCGGGACGTGATATCTGTCTTTAACCTCACTGACGTGGTGGAGGACTGACTTTTGTCTGGGACGTGATATCTGTCTTTAATCTCACTGACGTGGTGAAGGACTGACTTTTGTCTGAGACGTGGTGGAGGACTGACATTTGTCTGGGACGTGGTGAAGGACTGACTTTTGTCTGAGACGTGGTGGAGGACTGACTTTTGTCTGGGACATGGTGGAGGAATGACTTTTGTCTGGGACGGAGTGAAGGATTGACTTTTGTCTGGGACGTGGTGGAGGACTGACTTTTGTCTGGGACGTGGTGGAGGACTGACTTTTGTCTGGGACGTGGTGGAGGACTGACCCTTGTCTGGGGCGTGTTGGAGGACCGACTTTTGTCTGGGAGGTGATATCTGTCTTTAATCTCACTGACGTGGTGGAGCTTCGTCCTTTTCTATTGGCGATTGGTGGTGGTGGTGGTGGTGGTGGTAGTGGTGGTGGTGGTGGTGGTGGTGGTGGTGATGGTGGTGGTGGTGGTGGTGCAACACGATTGAAAGGGAGGTTATCACTTTGGTGTTACGATTCTTGACTTGAGTGCTACCTGGACTTCGTCATGGGAACACATATTAGTAACATCTGAACTAGCCATGAATGTCGTAAGATGTGACTAAAGAGGGTAGTGCATGGGGCCGACTGCCCCATGTTGTAGAATCTTTAAGACACCAGAACTAGAAAGAGGGATCGCCACACCACTTCATGAAAGCAGATAAAAGACTATATGTCAAGTTTAAACTCTTTTAGATCAACCTGGAGCCATACACAAACCATGGTGGGCCTTCCGGGTCTCATTCTGTCACGATATCCTAGTCATGAGACCTCTGTCAGGAGACCCTAGTCAAGAGACCTCCGTAATGAAACCATGGTCAGGAGACCCTATTTGTGAGACCTCTGTCATGAGACTCTAGTCATGAGACCCTATTCATGAGACCTCTTCATGAGACCTCTGTCATGAGATTCTAGTCATGCTTTTTGTCATGAGACCCTAGTCTTTTCATCTGTCATGCGACCTTAGTGATGAGACCTCTGTCATTAGACCCTATTCAGGAGACCCTAGTCATGAGACCTCTGTCATGAGACCCTAGTCATGAGACCCTAGTCATGCGACCCTAGTCATTAGACCTCTGTCATGAGACCTTTGTCATAGGATCTCTGTCATGAGACCCAAGTCATGAGACCCTAGTCATGGGATCTCTGTCATGAGACCCTAGTCATGAGACCTCTGTCATAAGACTCCTGTTATGAGACCCTCCCTATTCAGTTGACATCTGTAATGAGACCCTAGTCATGAGACCCTAATCATAGGATCTCTGTCATGAGACCCTAGTCATGCGACCCTAGTCATGAGACCTCTTCATGAGACCTCTGTCATGAGATTCTAGTCATGCTTTCTGTCATGAGACCCTAGTCTTTTCATCTGTCATGCGACCTTAGTGATGAGACCTCTGTCATAAGACCCTATTCAGGAGACCCTAGTCATGAGACCCTAGTCATGAGACCCGAGTCATGAGACCCTAGTCATAGGATCTATGTCATGAGACCCAAGTCATGAGACCCTAGTCATGGGATCTCTGTCATGAGACCTCTGTCATAAGACCCTAGTCATGAGACCTCTGTCATGAAACCTCTGTCATAAGACCCTAGTCATAAGACCCCTGTCATGAGAACCTCCCTATTCAGTTGACATCTGTAATTAGACCCTAGTCATGGGACCTATGTCAGGAGACCCTAGTCACCAGAGCTTTGCCATCAAAAGCTAGCCATGAGAAGCTAGCCATAAAATGCTAGCGATAAAAAGCTAGCCATAAAAAGCCAGCCATGAGAAGCTAGCCATGAGAAGCCAGCCATGAAAAGCTAGCCATAAAATGCTAGCCATAAAAAGCTAGCCATAAAAAGCCAGCCATGAGAAGCAAGCCATAAAAAGCCAGCCATGAGAACCTTATCACGAGAGGCTGATCGTGTGAACCTGGTGTTGTGCCGTGAGTCACAGAGAGGGTGTAGGGGTAACAGTAAGACCAACAACTGGCCTTCACTCACCACATTTGTCTACAGCCTCGTCTCTGCCGTTGTCACAGTTGGCCACCCCATCGCACGTCACGCTCGGTGGGACACACTGGTTGCGCTCGTTCTCACAGCGGAAGACGTTCTCCAGGTTGCAGAGGTTCGAGCCATCATCCAACTTCAAGTCCACACCTGTCAGACAGAAATCATGTTTCAATCGTTAGTCTTGTCTTAGATCAGTAACTCTCGAGGTTTTTACATTGATTGAGAACTGCAAGAATAGTGTGCATATATAGCTCTTCAGTGATTCTCAGACATACATGACCTCTTCAGGGACGGTCAGACATACAGGACCACACCAAGGACGATCAGACTTACACTGTTCACTTCATGGTTGGTAGATCATACAGAGACACTCTTTATGAATGGTCAAACGTGGACCAGCCAATATATGGATGGTCAAACGTATACATGACAATTTATGGACGGGCAAACGTATGTAACAGTTCCAACTGGAGCAAGAGAGTTTAGGGCAGGGGTGATGTGGTTGACGACTCAGAACAAAGGTACCTGAATACGTGTCATGGCCACTCACCGTCTCAACAAAGGGAATCGGAGTTGGTGAAGAATGTGGACAGGTAGAAACTGACCTCTGGCGTTCCGATTTGGGGAGTGGGGGGGGGGGGGGGGTGAGTGACAGACGCGACGGCAGCGGAGTTTGCTGCGATAGATGAGTGACAGGGGTTCAGAGTAATGCGTTCCAATAACGACTGAATAGAGCCACCCCCATGAGATCCATTGGTCAGCTCTGATACTGCTGGAGAGTATATAACACAGAGTCAAAGTTTAGCTCAGGAGGCTGGATGGAGAGGGAAGGAGAGCGAATGAGAGAGTGTAGATAGGAGTTCGTTTAGCTCACAGATTTGATAGAGGAGCGATTGATAGACTGTTGTACAAATGTTAGTGATATAGCAGGATCGCTCAAGTAGGTGTGTGAGTTTTGTATTAATAGATAATCTGAACGTATGTTGTAAGCAGGAAACATTGTTAACGAGGTATGTCCAGATCGCCCGTCTGAGGGGATTTGAGTGAGGAGTAGTTTTTGATAAGGTGTGTTGAGGATGCAGTTAAAGAGATGCATGTGTGATGTGTGTAGGCAATAGAACTGGGTTTTTGATAGTTGGGAATTCCATCAATAGCTAATGCTTTAAATTTCCGTTTTAGTTAATATTTATATTAACATATATATAATACAGGAATATTTAGTTAATATGATATGTATTGTATTGTGTTTGTAATTTCACTACTCATTTTTCTGGTATGAGTATTATATAATAAATATGCCATCTGCTGTGTGATATGTCATTTACTGAGTATGGTCATGAATGATGTGGATGAGTGTGATAATGTTCTAAGTTAAAAGAACCCTAGAGCAAACAGTGGGATCTGCTACACGTAGACGGGCTAAATGTATACATGCTAATTTATAGACGGTCAAACAAAGAAATGACGCACACAACAGCACAGTAGAAGTGAGAATAAAATTTATATAAGAAATACGTCATTGTTGATCTCTCACACCCCCCCTCTCCCCCTCCCCACCCCCCCCCCCCCCTTGAAAAGCGAAGAGGGTGATGCCACACTCTCCAGAGCTTATCTAGGACCTGCCATCAAAATTAGGTCATAAAGTAGGTCACTGTCCTGTCATAAAGTAGGTCACTGTCCTGTCATCAAGGAGTTGACTGTACTGTCATAAAGTAGGTCACTGTCCTGTCATAAAGTAGGTCACTGTCCTGTCATAAAGTGGTTGACTGTCCTGTCATAAAGTAGGTCACTGTCCTGTCATAAAGTAGGTCACTGTCCTGTCATAAAGTAGGTCCCTGTCCTGTCATAAAGTAGGTCACTGTCCTGTCATAAAGTAGATCACTGTCCTGTCATAAAGTAGGTCCTTGTCCTGTCATAAAGTAGGTCACTGTCCTGTTATAAAGTTAAAGTCAGGTTCGAATTCAAGTTTAAGTGTGCAAAAGTGAAGGTAACCCCGCTGCTGACTGGGCTGCCAGACATACCCTCGCTCTCTCCTCGTTCTAGATCGTCAGACATACCCTCGCTCTCCCCTCGTTCTAGATCGTCAGACATACCCTCGCTCTCTCCTCGTTCTAGATCGTCAGACATACCCTCGCTCTCCTCTCGTTCTAGATCGTCAGACATACCCTCGCTCTCCCCTCGTTCTAGATCGTCAGACATACCCTCGCTCTCTCCTCGTTCTAGATCAGTGGACAATTCTTCGACCAGATCAATCCAGCAGCCATGAACGTGAACTGAGCTCGCGACGCCTTTCTGTGTATTGTATATTTGTAACATCCAATGTTTGTGTGTAACCCTGGCTGTTTTCACTATTTTTTCTCCTTTTCATTTGACAATTTCTCCTGTTTTATATTTTTGTGTCCAGTTTCTCCTGTTTTATATTTTTGTGTCCAGTTTCTCGTGTTTTATATTTTTGTGTCCAGTTTCTCCTGTTTTATATTTTTGTGTCCAGTTTCTCCTGTTTTATATTTTCGTGTCCAGTTTCTCCTGCTTTATATTTTTTGTGTCTAATTCTTCCTGTTTTATATTTTTGTGTCCAGTTTCTCCTGTTTTATATTTTTGTGTCTAGTTTCTCCTGTTTTATATTTTTGTGTCCAGTTTCTCCTGTTTTATATTTTCGTGTCCAGTTTCTCCTGCTTTATATTTTTGTGTCTAATTCCTCCTGTTTTATATTTTTGTGTCCAGTTTCTCCTGTTTTATATTTTTGTGTCCAGTTCCTCCTGTTTTATATTTTTGTGTCTAGTTTCTCCTGTTTTATATTTTTGTGTCCAGTTTCTCCTGTTTTATATTTTCGTGTCTAATTCCTCCTGTTTTATATTTTCGTGTCTAGTTTCTACTGTTTTATATTTTCGTGTCTAGTTTCTCCTGTTTTATATTTTCGTGTCTAGTTTCTTCTGTTTTATATTTTTATGTCTAGTTTCTCCTTTTTTATATTTTCGTGTCTAATTCATCCTGTTTTATATTTTCGTGTCTGGTTTCTCCTGTTTTATATTTTTGTGTCTAGTTCTTCCTGTTTTATATTTTTGTGTCCAATTTATCTTGTTTTATATTTTCTTGTCCAATTTCTCCTGTTCATGGACTGTATATTTTCTATTGCAGTTTCTTCCACTGAATGTACTTTATTTGTTCTGACATCGTCTGAATAGCTGGTTGGCTAGAGCACTGACTGCTCTAGGCAAAGGCGCCAAGTTTAATTCCGGGTCTTGGCACACGCCAGTCACCCCAGCTGTAAACGGTAATACGGTTTGCAATTATAACGGGAAATATAGTGAGGAAGAAAACTGGTTATCCACCTAAAAAAATAACGCACAACGAAATCTATCTCTTCCTACCTGAAGACATGATGGGGCTACCTGACATTTCTACACGTCCTGGTCAGTTTGCTAATTCTGCTATTTGATTGTTTCCTCTTGGAGCTCCGTTTCGTTGTCTCAATACAATAGTGTAGTAGATAGTTTTCAAACCCAGCCCGAAGGTCGCGCATGTGAACAAGTTTAATGTATCGCTGGCCGCACAACAGTAAGGATTGTCTTCTTCTCTTTCTTCTTCTTCCCTTTAACCTAGGAGGTCATTGAGCGCCCCCCCCCACCCACCATTTCCCCCACCTCACTGTTTTACACGCCTCAAATCGAACTGACTGCCAACATCAGCTATTGTTGGGATTGTATTTGATCGCAATGTAACAACACAAGTATTCTGACATTTGTCCAACCATTTTCGTTTTCTCATGTGAGCTTTTCTTGTTGTTTTTTGTTTGTTTGTTGGTAATAGTCATTTCCGATTAGTCTGTCCAATAATTATCAATACTTTTTAGATTCAACCTACGGTTAAAAGCGTTACCAGGTAAGAGCAAGTTTGGGTTATCAAGAGTTGTATCCCCTTCTAATCCCGGTGCACATCATCCACCATTACGGTAACATTGTGCAAACACAACATGTACAGATGACGATTATATCAAGAGATCTACTTCCAGCATAAATAAAAGAAAGGTTATTAACTGTAATTATGTGCCCCGAAACAAGTCTAATCATTTAGATTCGTCCGTGAAGAAAAGTAAAATTGTAGAGTTATAAGCTCGACCAAAGATGGAAGTACTGTGCTGGCTGTGTTAGGATGACTAGCTGATGTGAATATCAGTTGTACAGGAAGAGATTGACATTTGTGTTTCACGTTTTATTGGCTTTGTTTACCGTGAGGGATTCGCTTCCCCGACTCTGAGGTGTTTCGTAATGTTACGTTTCTCTAGAAGCCTGCTTCGACCATCTATCCTACATCACTCTGTTGTTGGAGTCTTATATTAAGGTGACATTTTCTGAAAGCATTTTCATTTATTTCGATATCTGTTTTTGTGCATTCACATTTAACTGGACTCTTTCTGGTTAGATAACCTTTCTCTTTTCATTCACATGGAGATTCCCTCTTCTGTGGACTATAATGTTGTGAACTATAATGTTGTGTCTATAATGTTGTGAACTAAAATGTTGTGTCTATAATGTTGTGTCTATACTGTTGTGGACTATAATATTGTGAACTATAATGTTGTGAACTATAATGTTGTGTCTATAATTTTGTGTCTATAATGTTGTGTCTATAATGGTGTGTCTATAATGTTGTGGTCTGTAATGGTGTGTCTATAATGTTGTGAACTATAATGGTGTGTCTATAATGTTGTGTCTATACTGTTGTGGACTATAATATTGTGAACTATAATGTTGTGGACTATAATGGTGTGTCTATAATGTTGTGTCTATAGTGTTGTACACTATAATGCTGTGGTCTTTAATGTTGTACACTATAATGAGCTATATTCTTGTCCAGAACTACAGTATCTCATAACCACACACTCAGTAAAACGACAACCTTTTCCAGGGCCGCAGACAAGTATTTCCGCACGTTGAATACCAGCCCACTGATACAGAGAAGAAATATGACGCTTTCAGATTTGAAATGCAGTAACAAGGAGCAGATAATTGTATATGGGAAAAGAATGATTGACAAGTATTGGATAAGGGAGACAATCTGACATTTATCGGATTAGATATCGTTTACTCGTAAATGAGAAATAAAGAGACAGAATTGGAAGGGAGTCAGTTTAGATAGATAACAGGACGACAAAGAACAAGGCAGAGAAAGGAAAACCGATAATGCGACTGGGGGGAATGCGGAGAATGGAAAATGGAGAGAAAAACGGAACAGTGTTATGAGACATGATAGAAGGCAATTGAGGTAGAGAAGAGAGATGGTAGAGGTGAGGGAACGAGGTCATGAAGAAAGATTAGGAGAAGAGAGACGAAAATAAAGAGGGGATACACGTTGGAGAGAGAGAGGAAAGATTGAACAGATAATATTACTGTCAGATAAAGAGGCTAAGGAAAGGGAAAATAAAGTATGGAATTCTCGGACGGTGACATTTGACAGAGAAGGAAGATAGTGGGGAGAAATTGTGGAGGTTAAAAACAGGACATAGCGAAAGAGGGAGGAAAAACAATCGGGGAGAAACAGAGAGGGAGAAAAAAAGAGGCAGACGAATATTGAGAAGAGGACAAAAAACAGAGTCAGGCAGCAAAGCCGCACAGAGAGAGGAGTAAAGGACAGCCGTTGACCAGAAGAAAGCCGCACAGAGAGAGGAGTAAAGGACAGCCGTTGACCAGAAGAAAGCCGCACAGAGAGAGGAGTAAAGGACTGCCGTTGACCAGAAGAAAGCCGAACAGAGAGAGGAGTAAAGGACAGCCGTTGACCAGAAGAAAGCCACCGAGAGAGAAAGACGTTTATGGCAACAACGCATGAGGCCAAGAGGTAACTAGTGTGACGACGAAAAAAAGAGAGAGAGAGAGAGAGAGAGAGAGAGAGAGAGAGAGTTAAACTCATTTCCAGGTTTTGTTGACCTCTCGTCACTTTGATATCTGCACTCTGCCGTCTACGTCATCTCCGGCCCTGGGCCCAACAAGCCGTGGCTTCTCTGACATGATGCGGCCTGATAGCCAGACTGGGTTCATGGGGGATCTGATCTGACCTAAGGTCCATGTCTAGGCAAGGATGCAATAGTCCGGAGGGCCAGCTAAGCGAGGGATGAACACGAGGGACAAATGTAAGAGGACAAGAAATTAGGTCATGGAAGGAGAGAGAGAGAGAAAGTATAAGTGTGCCCTCTGTGAATATGATGCTAAAATGTCTTTCTGAAGCCATAGCATTTATTGTATCAAGTTCTTTTATGATTAGTGTTTCTCTGTGGTCGTCTCCCCATCCTTCTCTGTGGTCGTCCCCCCTCCTTCTCTGTGCTCGTCTCCCCATCCTTCTCTGTGGTCGTCCCCCCTCCTTCTCTGTGGTTGTCTCACCCTCCTTCTCTGTGGTCGTCCTCCCTCCTTCTCTGTGCTCGTCTCCCCCTAATTCTCTGTGGTCGTCTCCCCCTCCTTCACTGTGGTCGTCCTCCCTCCTTCTCTGTGCTCGTCTCCCCCTAATTCTCTGTGGTTGTCTCACCCTCCTTCTCTGTGGTCGTCCTCCCTCCTTCTCTGTGGTCGTCTCCCTGTTACTTCCATGTGGTCGTCTCCCTGTTACTTCCATGTGGTCGTCTCCCTGTTACTTCCATGTGGTCGTCTCCCTGCTACTTCCATGTGGTCGTCTCCCCTGCTTCCCTGTGATTATCTCCCTCCTTCTATGTGATTCATTCCCACCTTCTCCAAATCCGTGAATTGTCTCCCTGCTTTTCCTTATCTGTGATTCTCTCACTCCTCCTCTTCTGTGATTCTCTCCCTACTATAATCTGTGATTCTCTCACTCCTCCTTCTCTGTGATTCTCTCTTCCTCCTCTATGATTCTCTCACTACCTCCTCTGTGATTCTCTCTCCTCCTCCTCCTCCTCGTGATTCTCTCCTCCTCTTCTATGATTCTCTCACTCCTCCTCCTCTGTGATTCTCTCACTCCTCCTCCTCTGTGTCTCTCTCTCCTCCTCCTCTTCTGTGATTTTCTCCTCTGTGATTCTCTCCCTCCTCCTCATCTGCGATTGTCTCAGTCGTCCTTCCATGTGTACATCGACATACCTGTACTTTGAAAGAAGAGATATCTCTCCTCATCCCGCTACTTGATGAATTTGAACTACAAGTTGTCTTACGAATTAGTCACTGGTTGTCTACAATGAGATGTGAAGATCTGGTCTACAGTGAGGTGTGAGGATCTGGTCTATAGTGAGGTGTGAGGATCTGGTCTATAGTGAGGTGTGAGGATCTGGTCTACGGTGAGGTGTGAAGATCTGGTATACAGTGAGATGTGAAGATCTGGTCTACAGTGAGATGTGAAGATCTGGTCTATAGTGAGGTGTGAGGATCTGGTCTACAGTGAGATGTGAAGATCTGGTCTACGGTGAGGTGTGAAGATCTGGTCTACAGTGAGGTGTGAAGATCTGGTCTATAGTGAGGTGTGAGGATCTGGTCTACAGTGAGATGTAATGATCTGGTCTACAGTGAGGTGTGAAGATCTGGTCTACAGTGAGATGTGAAGATCTGGTCTACAGTGAGGTGTGAGGATCTGGTCTACAGTGAGGTGTGAGGATCTGGTCTACAGTGAGATGTGAAGATCTGATCTACGGTGAGGTGTAAAGATCTGGTCTACAGTGAGATGTGAAGATCTGGTCTACAGTGAGATGTGAACATCTGGTCTATAGTGAGGTGTGAGGATCTGGTCTATAGTGAGGTGTGAGGATCTGGTCTACAGTGAGGTGTGAGGATCTGGTCTACAGTGAGGTGTGAGGATCTGGTCTACAGTGAGGTGTGAGGATCTGGTCTACAGTGAGGTGTGAGGATCTGGTCTACAATGAGGTGTGAGGATCTGGTCTACAGTGAGGTGTGAAGATCTGGTCTAAGTGAGATGTGAAGATCTGGTCTACGGTGAGGTGTGAAGATCTGGTCTACAGTGAGGTGTGGGGATCTGGTCTACAGTGGGGTGTGAGGATCTGGTCTACAGTGAGATGTGAAGATCTGGTCTACGGTGAGGTGTGAAGATCTGGTGTACAGTGAGATGTGAAGATCTGGTCTACAGTGAGATGTGAAGATCTGGTCTATAGTGAGGTGTGAGGATCTGGTCTACAGTGAGGTGTGAGGATCTGGTCTACAGTGAGGTGTGAGGATCTGGTCTACGGTGAGGTGTGAAGATCTGGTCTACAGTGAGATGTGAAGATCTGGTCTACAGTGAGATGTGAAGATCTGGTCTATAGTGAGGTGTGAGGATCTGGTCTACAGTGAGGTGAGAGGATCTGGTCTACAGTGAGATGTGAAGATCTGGTCTACAGTGAGATGTGAAGATCTGGTCTATAGTGAGGTGTGAGGATCTGGTCTACAGTGAGGTGTGAGGATCTGGTCTACAGTGAGATGTGAAGATCTGGTCTACAGTGAGGTGTGAGGATCTGGTCTACAGTGAGGTGTGAGGATCTGGTCTACAGTGAGGTGTGAGGATCTGGTCTACAGTGAGGTGTGAGGATCTGGTCTACAGTGAGGTGTGAAGATCTGATCTACGGTGAGGTGTGAAGATCTGGTCTACAGTGAGGTGTGAAGATCTGGTCTACAGTGAGATGTGAAGATCTGGTCTACAGTGAGATGTGAAGATCTGGTCTATAGTGAGGTGTGAAGATCTGGTCTACAGTGAGATGTGAAGATCTGGTCTACAGTGAGATGTGAAGATCTGGTCTACAGTGAGATGTGAAGATCTGGTCTATAGTGAGGTGTGAGGATCTGGTCTACAGTGAGGTGTGAGGATCTGGTCTACAGTGAGGTGTAAGGATCTGGTCTACAGTGAGGTGTGAGGATCTGGTCTACAGTGAGGTGTGAGGATCTGGTCTACAGTGAGATGTGAAGATCTGGTCTACGGTGAGGTGTGAAGATCTGGTCTACAGTGAGATGTGAAGATCTGGTCTACAGTGAGATGTGAAGATCTGGTCTACAGTGAGGTGTGAGGATCTGGTCTACAGTGAGGTGTGAAGATCTGGTCTACAGTGAAGTGTGAAGATCTGGTCTACAGTGAGGTGTGAGGATCTGGTCTACAGTGAGGTGTGAGGATCTGGTCTACAGTGAGGTTGAAGATTTGGTCTACAGTGAGGTATGAGGATTTGGTCTACAGTGAGGTGTGAGGATCTGGTCTACAGTGAGGTGTGAGGATCTGGTCTACAGTGAGGTGTGAGGATCTGGTCTACAGTGAGGTGTGAGGATCTGGTCTACAATGAGGTGTGAGGATCTGGTCTACAGTGAGGTGTGAAGATCTGGTCTAAGTGAGATGTGAAGATCTGGTCTACGGTGAGGTGTGAAGATCTGGTCTACAGTGAGGTGTGGGGATCTGGTCTACAGTGAGGTGTGAGGATCTGGTCTACAGTGAGATGTGAAGATCTGGTCTACGGTGAGGTGTGAAGATCTGGTGTACAGTGAGATGTGAAGATCTGGTCTACAGTGAGATGTGAAGATATGGTCTATAGTGAGGTGTGAGGATCTGGTCTACAGTGAGGTGTGAGGATCTGGTCTACAGTGAGGTGTGAGGATCTGGTCTACGGTGAGGTGTGAAGATCTGGTCTACAGTGAGATGTGAAGATCTGGTCTACAGTGAGATGTGAAGATCTGGTCTATAGTGAGGTGTGAGGATCTGGTCTACAGTGAGGTGAGAGGATCTGGTCTACAGTGAGATGTGAAGATCTGGTCTACAGTGAGATGTGAAGATCTGGTCTATAGTGAGGTGTGAGGATCTGGTCTACAGTGAGGTGTGAGGATCTGGTCTACAGTGAGATGTGAAGATCTGGTCTACAGTGAGATGTGAGGATCTGGTCTACAGTGAGGTGTGAGGATCTGGTCTACAGTGAGGTGTGAGGATCTGGTCTACAGTGAGGTGTGAGGATCTGGTCTACAGTGAGGTGTGAGGATCTGGTCTACAGTGAGGTGTGAAGATCTGACCTACGGTGAGGTGTGAAGATCTGGTCTACAGTGAGGTGTGAAGATCTGGTCTACAGTGAGATGTGAAGATCTGGTCTACAGTGAGATGTGAAGATCTGGTCTACAGTGAGGTGTGAAGATCTGGTCTACAGTGAGATGTGAAGATCTGGTCTACAGTGAGATGTGAAGATCTGGTCTACAGTGAGATGTGAAGATCTGGTCTACAGTGAGGTGTGAGGATCTGGTCTACAGTGAGGTGTGAGGATCTGGTCTACAGTGAGGTGTAAGGATCTGGTCTACAGTGAGGTGTGAGGATCTGGTCTACAGTGAGGTGTGAGGATCTGGTCTACAGTGAGATGTGAAGATCTGGTCTACGGTGAGGTGTGAAGATCTGGTCTACAGTGAGATGTGAAGATCTGGTCTACAGTGAGATGTGAAGATCTGGTCTACAGTGAGGTGTGAGGATCTGGTCTACAGTGAGGTGTGAAGATCTGGTCTACAGTGAAGTGTGAAGATCTGGTCTACAGTGAGGTGTGAGGATCTGGTCTACAGTGAGGTGTGAGGATCTGGTCTACAGTGAGGTGTGAAGATTTGGTCTACAGTGAGGTATGAGGATTTGGTCTACAGTGAGGTGTGAGGATCTGGTCTACAGTGAAGTGTGAAGATTTGGTCTACAGTCAGGTGTGAAGATTTGGTCTACAGTGAGGTGTGAAGATCTGATCTACAGTGAGGTGTGAAGATCTGGTCTACAGTGAGGTGTGAGGATCTGGTCTACAGTGAGGTGTGAAACATGTGGTCTACAGTGAGGTGTGAAACATGTGGTCTACAGTGAGGTGTGAAACATGTGGTCTACAGTGAGCTGTGAAACATGTGATCTACAGTGAGGTGTGAAACATGTCATCTACAGTGAGGTGTGAAACATGTGGTCTACAGTGAGGTGTGAAACATGTGGTCTACAGTGAGGTGTGAAACATGTGGTCTACAGTGAGGTGTGAAACATGTGGTCTACAGTGAGGTGTGAAACATGTGGTCTACAGTGAGCTGTGGAACATGTGGTCTACAGTGAGCTGTGAAACATGTGGTCTACAGTGAGGTGTGAAACATGTGGTCTACAGTGAGGTGTGAAACATGTGGTCTACAGTGAAGTGTTAAACATGTGGTCTACAGTGAGGTGTGAAACATGTGGTCTACAGTGAGGTGTGAAACATGTGGTCTACAGTGAGGTGTGAAACATGTGGTCTACAGTGATGTGTGAAACATGTGGTCTACAGTGAGGTGTGAAACATGTGATCTGCAGTGAGGTGTGAAACATGTGGTCTACAGTGAGGTGTGAAACATGTGGTCTACAGTGAGGTGTGAAACATGTGGTCTACAGTGAGGTGTGAAACATGTGGTCTACAGTGAGGTGTGAAGCATGTGGTCTACAGTGAGGTGTGAAACATGTGGTCTACAGTGAGGTGTGAATCATGTGGTCTACAGTGAGATGTGAAACATGTGGTCTACAGTGAGGTGTGAAACATGTGGTCTACAGTGAGGTGTGAAACATGTGGTCTACAGTGATGTGTGAAACATGTAGTCTACAGTGAGGTGTGAAACATGTGATCTGCAGTGAGGTGTGAAACATGTGATCTACAGTGAGGTGTGAAACATGTGGTCTACAGTGAGGTGTGAAACATGTGGTCTACAGTGAGGTGTGAAACATGTGGTCTACAGTGAGGTGTGAAGCATGTGGTCTACAGTGAGGTGTGAAACATGTGGTCTACAGTGAGGTGTGAAACATGTGGTCTACAGTGAGGTGTGAAACATGTGGTCTACAGTGAGGTGTGAAACATGTGGTCTACAGTGAGGTGTGAAACATGTGGTCTACAGTGTGGTGTGAAACATGTGGTCTACAGTGAGGTGTGAAAGATGTGGTCTACAGTGAGGTGTGAAACATGTGGTCTACAGTGAGGTGTGAAACATGTGGTCTACAGTGAGGTGTGAAACATGTGGTCTACAGTGAGGTGGTCTAGACTTTCTCTGAGATAATGGTTTCTGGGACACTTTGTTTTCAATGATTGCGTTCTCAGTCCCAAATACAACCCTCCTGAGTCGGTATCAACGAGTGATATAGATCACGCAGATATTAAGATCACAGAACAAGTATCACCAGGTGTAAATTGATACTTTATTCATAGCTCAGGACATCAGGTGACATAATATATATTTTATTTATATCACAATATGACCCACTTTATAAACGCTGAGATACCTCACAATGTGACCCACTTTATAAACGCTGAGATATCTCACAATATGACCCACTTTATAAACGCTGAGATACCTCATAAAATGACCCACTTCATAAATGCTGAGAACCATCACAATATGACCCACTTTCTAAATGCTGAGAACCATCATAAAATGACCCACTTTATAAACGCTGAGATACCTCACAATATGACCCACTATATAAACGCTTATTAAAATGAAACTCCTTGATTCCCTCGCCATGGTCTAGCGGGTCCACCCGTTAAGGGCCCCAATATCCAAAAATCTAAAAACCTTTCCTAATTAGCCCCCTCACAAACAGCTCAGAAACAGGGCCATTAATTACAAACTCTAGACGTAGACACAAAAGGTAGCTTTGTTGTTGTGGCAACTGTCGGTCATTAATTATTACGCTGCTGGTACAGATAGGTTTTCAAAAGACCGGCACGTAACGACACTGGTCTCTTATGTTCAGAATATATGGGCTGACACGGGCCCGTCATTACAATCACAAACACTGGAACAATGTTAGAAGTATTCATTATGAATTAGTGGAGGAAACGCATGCACAGACACGCACCCGCACTCCTCAAACACACTCGTACCTACACACGCGCACTCTTATGACGACACATACACACACAGAGAAGCACTCTCACAACGACACATGTACATACGGAGACGCACTCTCACAACAACACATGTACATACAGAGACGCACTCTCACAACAACACATGTACATACAGAGACGCACTCTCACAACGACACATGTACACACAGAGACGCACTCTCACAACGACACATGTACACACAGAGACGCACTCTCACAACGACACATGTTCACACAGAGACGCACATACTGATGGATAAATGCTAAGCTGAATTAGGTCAACGTCTAATCTGTTTCCTGGAGGGTCGTGTGAGGCGAGAAGAGTGAAGTCTTTATGTGCACGTGTGTGTGTGTCTGTGTGTGTGTGGGTGTACGTGTGTGTGTGTGTGGGAGTGTACGTGTGTGTGTGCAGAGTGAATGGATGTGTTCTTACTCCGTATGTATGTAAGTATGTATGTATGTATGTGTGGGTATGTATGTATGCATGTATGTATGTATGTACGTATGTATGTATGTATGTGTGGGTGTGTATGTATGTATGTGTGTGTATGTATGTATGTGTGGGTGTGTATGTATGTATGTGTGTGTGTGTATGTATGGGTGCATATGTGTGTGTATTTGTGTCTTTGTATGTGTGTGTGCACACACCTATGTAAGGCTGTCCTCTATTTCCTCTGATCCCGAGTGAAATCAATCGTCCACACCTGTATTCCTTTAATGAATATTACATGAACGTTTCATTGAGACCTGGAGTGTCGCTCCAAACTCAGCACGATTTCATTATTGACTTAAGCTTTTAGAACTTCCAGAGGCACAGTTCCAAGACATCAACATCAACAATGATAGTGACAATCAGAAATAAAGCGCTTCAGTTTACAATGAGCCAATCCTATTCTATGGAAGCGAATCGTGTGCAACCAGTGAAGAAAGGATACGAAAGAAGAATGCGGTGGTGCGGTTCTATGGAAACGGTCATGAAGATAGCCAGTGGTCACAAAGGACATATTGAGGAAAGTTAATATAGAATGGACGCGTATTATACACATAAGTAGGAAACAGCTTCAGATTTGTTGATAGGAAAAGAAGGCCAGGACAAGGAAAAGCAGATAACAAACAGCTGAGAGCAGCACATTGGCAACACGTTTCAAACAGAATCCACAAACAAAACTAGTTCTGGGGTTCGTGTGGAGACACAGTCGTCTACACCGGTAAACATGCACGGGAACAGCAGATAAGTGTGTCGTTCATCTTGACTTCCGTCTGGTAAGGCTGTCCCAAATTAAGGCCAGATGTGCACACTTTCCTATGATAAACCTGTACATAGAGAGAGAGAGAGTGGGAGAGGGAGAGAGAGAGAGAGAGGGAGGGAGAGAGAGGGAGAGAGAGAGGGAGAGAGAGAGTGATGGAGAGAGAGAGAGGGAGAGAGAGAGATGGAGAGAGAGTGAGAGACAGAGAGAGAGGGAGAGAGAGGGAGAGGGAGAGAGAGAGAGAGAGAGAGAGAGATAGAGGGAGAGAGAGGGAGAGAGAGAGAGAGAGAGAGTGAGGGAGAGAGAGTCAGAGAGAGAGAGAGTATTTCTGTTTCAATCAAGCTGGCAGAAATGACATCAAGGAAGTCTATTTTAAGCACACCGGAAATAACAAATAGGTATCTTCACGTGGTTTACTTCAATTGATGGGGGTTGGGTATGGATGGTATCAGGATCTGGATGGGGTCTGTGTCTGGATGGGTTCTAGGTCTGGGGGGTCTGGATGGGGCTGGTTCTGGATGGGGTCAGGGTCTGGATGGGTTCAGGATCTGGATGGGGTCTCGGTCTTTATGGGGTTTGGATGGGATTTGGGTATGGATGGGGTCTGTGTCTGGATGGGGTTTGGGTATGGATGGGGGTTGGATCTGGATGGGGTTTGGATGGGGTTTGGGTATGGATGGGGTCAGTGTCTGGATGGGTTCTAGGTCTGGGGGGTCTGGGTCTGGATGGGTTCTATGTCTGGGGGGGGGGGGGGGGGGTCTGGATGGGATCTATGTCTGGGGGGTATGGGACTGGATGGGGTCTGGATGGGGGTCTGGATGGGTTCTATGTCTGGGGGGTCTGGATGGGTTCTATGTCTGGGGTGTCTGGATGGGTTCTATGTCGGGGGGGGGGGGGGGGGGTGGGGGTCTGGATGAGGTCTGGGTCTGGATGGGGTCTGGGTCTGGATGGGGTCTGGGTCTGGATGGGGTCTCGGTCTGGGGGGTCTGGATGGAGTCTTGGTCTGGATGGGGTCTGTGTCTGGATGGGGTCTGGGTCTGGGGGGTCTGGATGTGGTCTGGATCTGGATGGGGTCTGGATTTGGATGGGTTCTGTGTCTGGATGGGGTCTGTGTCTGGGTGGGGTCTGGGTATGGAGGGTCTGGATGGGGTATGGAAGGGGTCTGTGTCTGGATGGGGTCTGGGACTGGATGGGGTCTGTGTCTGGATGGGGTCTGCCAGGAGAAATGATGGGGTCTGGATGGTATCTGGAAGGGGTCTGGGGGGGGGGGGTCTGGGACTGGATGGGGTCTGGGTCTGGATGGGTTCTATGTCTGGGGGGTCTGGATGCGTTCTATATCTGGGGGGTCTGGATGGGTTCTATGTCTGGGGGGTCTGGGACTGGATGGGGTCTGGGTCTGGATGGGGGTCTGGATGGGTTCTATGTCTGGGAGGTCTGGATGGGTTCTATGTCTGGGGGGTCTGGATGGGTTCTATGTCTGGGGGGTCTGGATGGGTTCTATGTCTGGGGGGGGTCTGGGACTGGATGGGGTCTGGGTCTGGATGGGGGTCTGGATGGGTTCTATGTCTTGATGAGGTCTGGATCTGGATGGGGTCTGGGTCTGGATGGGGTCTGTGTCTGGATGGGGTCTGGGTCTGGGGGGTCTGGATTGGGTCTTGGTCATGATGGGGTCTCTGTCTGGATGGGGTCTGGTTCTGGGGGGGGGGTGGGGGGGGGTCAGGATGGGGTCTGTGTCTGGATAGGGTCTTGATCTAGATGGGGTCTGTATCTGGATGGGTTCTGTGTCTGGATGGGGTCTGTGTGGGTTCTGGGTCTGGGGGGTGTGGATGGGGTCTGGATGTGGTCTGTGTCTGGATGGAGTATGGGTCTGGGGGATCTGTGTCTGGATGGGTTCTAGGTTTGGGGGGTCTGGGTCTGGATGGGGTCTGGGTCTGGATGGGGTCTGGGTCTGGATGGGGTCTGGATCTGGATGGGGTCTGGATGGGGTCTGGGTCTGGATGGGGTCTAGAACTAGATGGGTCTGTGTTTGGATGGGATCTTCCTGGAGAAATGATGGGGTCTGAACGGACCTGGAAGGGGTCTGGGTCTGGATGGGGTCAGCCAGGAGAAATAATGGCGTCTGGATGGGATCTGGACGGGGTATACCGGGAGAAATGATCTGATTTGGATGGGGTCTGACAGGAGAAATGATCGGGTCTGGATGGGATCTGGATGGGGTCTGACAGGAGAAATGATGAGGTCTGGATGGGATCTAGAAGGGTATACCAGGACAAATGATCTGGTGTGGATGGGGTATGACAGGAGAAATGAAGTGGTCTGGATGGGGTCTGCCAGGAGATATGATGGGGTCTGGATGGGATCTGGATGGGGTCTGACAGGAGAAATGATGGGGTCTGGATGGGATCTGGAAGGGTATACCAGGAGAAATGATCTGGTGTGGATTGGGTCTGCCAGGGGAGATGATGGGGCTGAGGAATAAAGGCCACTTTCTTGAAGTCGCTGAAGTCTAGGTACGTATATTAACTCTAAAGAAATAATACCCATGTCTTAGTGCTCATTTGAACCGTTGACTTGGCTCTGTCACCCACCTGGAAAACATTTACACTTGACAAAGGACAAGAAAGGGATGGGCGCTCGGGAAGCGAACCCAAACCCCCAGGTCCAGACGTGGCCATGCTGCAAGAAGGACGAGCGTGAGGGATTCCGTCCCACACACACGCCCACACACACGCACACACACACGCACGGACATAGACACACACACACGCACGGACATAGACACACACACACGCACGGACATAGACACACACACAGATACAAATATTCAAGCACACACGCACACACACAGATACAAATATTTAAGCACACACGCACACACACACGCCCACACACATACAAGCACACACACACACACGTACAAGCACACACACACACGTACAAGCACACAGACACACATACACACATACAAGCACACATCCACACATACAAGCACACACACATGCCAACACGCACACACGCACGGACATAGACACACACACAGATACAAATATTCAAGCACACACGCACACACACACGCCCACACACATACAAGCACACACACACACACGTACAAGCACACACACACACGTACAAGCACACAGACACACATACACACATACAAGCACACATCCACACATACAAGCACACACACATGCCAACACGCACACAGACACACATACAAGCACACACACATACGCCCACAAGCACACAAACACACTTACAAACACACAGACACACATACAGGCACACACACACACACACGCCAACAGACACACACACACACGCCCACAAGCACACATACACCCATACAAGCAGACACGCACACAGACACACATACACGCACACCCACAAACACACACACACACACACATATATAAATATTTGGTATTAAACACATGTTGAACAGTTCACAGAGTGGGTCATGCATGCCCTTCCTTTGGTCGAGTGTTTCTATTTTTGGGAGCATTACTCGCAGACAGAATGACAGAAGAACGGGACAACTTCCTAGCTTTCCTGTCCACAACGGTAGACCACAATCACGATGCCATGCTTGAGTTGGGGGTGCAAATCTGCAGAAACCATTCACACCAGACAACAGAAAACGTACACCAGACAACAGAAAATGTACACCAGTCAACAGAAAACATACACCAGACAACATAAACCAGACAACAGACAACAGGAAATATACACCAGACAACAGAAACCAGACAACAGGAAACATACATAAGACAACATAAACCAGACAACAGAAAACAGAAAACAGAAAGCATATACCAGGCAACATATACCAGACAACAGACAACAGAAAATATACACCAGACAACAGAAACCAGACAACAGGAAAAATACACCAGACAACAGGAAACATACACGAGACAACAGAGACCAGACAACAGAAAACATACAACAGAAAACATATACCAGGCAACATAAACCAGACAACAGACAACAGTTAAATATACACCAGACAACAGAAACCAGACAACAGAAACCAGACACCAGACAACAGGAAACATACACCAGACAACAGAAACCAGACACCAGACAACAGGAAACAGAAAACATATACCAGGCAACAGAAAAATAAAGTTAAGTAATAAGTACTCAGGAGACAAACCCCAGACCATAACTCAAGACACGAACCTTAGACCCGAACCCTAGTCACGAACACAAGACACGAACCCTAGACCTGAACCCAAGACCCGAACCCTAGTCATAAACCCTAGACCCGAACCCTAGGCCAGCAGTTAACCAATGTGCCTCACGTTAACACAATCCACGGCTAAACACGTTAACAAATGTTGCATGATAATTGATGGTCCGGTCTGAGCATCGGACAGACCTACAACATTATGTTTCTTGTGTTGATGGTGCACTCACTACAACATTATGTTTCTTGTGTTGATGGTGCACTCACTACATTATGTTTCTTGTGTTGATGGTGCACTACAACATTATGTTTCTTGTGTTGATGGTGCACTCACTACAACATTATGTTTCTTGTGTTGATGGTGCACTACAACATTATGTTTCTTGTGTTGATGGTGCACTCACTACATTATGTTTCTTGTGTTGATGGTGCACTCACTACAACATTATGTTTCTTGTGTTGATGGTGCACTCACTACAACATTATGTTTCTTGTGTTGATGGTGCACTCACTACAACATTATGTTTCTAGTGTTGATGGTGCACTCAATACAACATTATGTTTCTTGTGTTGATGGTGCACTCACTACAACATTATGTTTCTTGTGTTGATGGTGCACTCACTACATTATGTTTCTTGTGTTGATGGTGCACTCACTACTACATTATGTTTCTTGTGTTGATGGTGCACTCACTACATTATGTTTCTTGTGTTGATGGTGCACTCACTACATTATGTTTCTTGTGTTGATGGTGCACTCACTACAACATTATGTTTCTTGTGTTGATGGTGCACACACTACAACATTATGTTTCTTGTGTTGATGGTGCACTCACTACAACATTATGTTTCTTGTGTTGATGGTGCACTCACTACAACATTATGTTTCTTGTGTTGATGGTGCACTCACTACATTATGTTTCTTGTGTTGATGGTGCACTCACTACAACATTATGTTTCTTGTGTTGATGGTGCACTCACTACAACATTATGTTTCTTGTGTTGATGGTGCACTCACTACAACATTATGTTTCTTGTGTTGATGGTGCACACACTACATTATGTTTCTTGTGTTGATGGTGCACTCACTACAACATTATGTTTCTTGTGTTGATGGTGCACTCACTACAACATTATGTTTCTTGTGTTGATGGTGCACTCACTACATTATGTTTCTTGTGTTGATGGTGCACTCACTACAACATTATGTTTCTTGTGTTGATGGTGCACTCACTACAACATTATGTTTCTTGTGTTGATGGTGCACACACTACATTATGTTTCTTGTGTTGATGGTGCACACACAACATTATGTTTCTTGTGTTGATGGTGCACACACAACATTATGTTTCTTGTGTTGATGGTGCACACACAACATTATGTTTCTTGTGTTGCTGTGACACTTATACCGCTGCCTACCTCGTGACGGCCCTTCCCTCTTGTATTGTTTCCAGCACAGTATTGTGTCTCTTTATATGTCCAGAATATTTAGTTGCATAATGTGAATGTTTCTTGCCAATTCTTATTCTCCACAGGACCTCTTTATTTGTTTTCTTTTCTCTCAATCTTCCATTCATTCAACTCTACCATTCATTCTTCTGTATATCCACATTTCAATGGCCTCTATTGTGTCCTCCCACTATTTGCTGTCCGGATCTTAGCCTAGCCCTTCTGAAGTCTAGCCTTGCAACTATGGAATATATACCAACTGAGGCGACAGACATTTCCACAGACTAATACTTCCTAACGTGTCTGTCTGCCCACACATACACGCACACAGACACGCACACAGACACACATACAAGCAAACATACACGCACATATAAACACATACAAGCACACAAACAAGCACACAGACACACAGACAAGCACACAAACAAGCACACAGACACACATACAAGCACACAAACAAGCACACAGACACACAGACAAGCACACAGACAATCACACAGACACACATACAAGCACACAAACAAGCACACAGACACACAGACAAGCACACAGACACACAGACAAGCACACAGACACACATACAAGCACACATACAAGCACATAGACACACATACAAGCACATAGACACCCATACAAGCACACATACACACACACAGACACACATACACGTACACAGACACACATACAAGCACACATACACGCACACAGACACACATACAAGCACACAGACACACATACAAGTAGACAGACACACATACACGTACACAGACACACATACAAGTACACATACACGCACACAGACACACATACAAGCACAGAGACACACATACAAGTAGACAGACACACATACAAGCACACAGACACAAATACAAGCACACATACACGCACATATACACACATACAAGCACACAAACAAGCACACAGACACACAGACAAGCACACAAACAAGCACACAAACACACATACAAGCACACAAACAAGCACACAGACACACAGACAAGCACACAGACAAGCATACAGACACACAAACAAGCACACAGACACACAGACAAGCACACAGACAAGCATACAGACACACATACATTTGAACCGTTGACTTGGCTCTGTCACCCACCTGGAAAACATTTACACTTGACAAAGGACAAGAAAGGGATGGGCGCTCGGGAAGCGAACCCAAACCCCCAGGTCCAGACGTGGCCATGCTGCAAGAAGGACGAGCGTGAGGGATTCCGTCCCACACACACGCCCACACACACGCACACACACACGCACGGACATAGACACACACACACGCACGGACATAGACACACACACACGCACGGACATAGACACACACACAGATACAAATATTCAAGCACACACGCACACACACAGATACAAATATTTAAGCACACACGCACACACACACGCCCACACACATACAAGCACACACACACACGTACAAGCACACACACACACGTACAAGCACACAGACACACATACACACATACAAGCACACATCCACACATACAAGCACACACACATGCCAACACGCACACACGCACGGACATAGACACACACACAGATACAAATATTCAAGCACACACGCACACACACACGCCCACACACATACAAGCACACACACACACACGTACAAGCACACACACACACGTACAAGCACACAGACACACATACACACATACAAGCACACATCCACACATACAAGCACACACACATGCCAACACGCACACAGACACACATACAAGCACACACACATACGCCCACAAGCACACAAACACACTTACAAACACACAGACACACATACAGGCACACACACACACGCCAACAGACACACACACACACGCCCACAAGCACACATACACCCATACAAGCAGACACGCACACAGACACACATACACGCACACCCACAAACACACACACACACACACACATATATAAATATTTGGTATTAAACACATGTTGAACAGTTCACAGAGTGGGTCATGCATGCCCTTCCTTTGGTCGAGTGTTTCTATTTTTGGGAGCATTACTCGCAGACAGAATGACAGAAGAACGGGACAACTTCCTAGCTTTCCTGTCCACAACGGTAGACCACAATCACGATGCCATGCTTGAGTTGGGGGTGCAAATCTGCAGAAACCATTCACACCAGACAACAGAAAACGTACACCAGACAACAGAAAATGTACACCAGTCAACAGAAAACATACACCAGACAACATAAACCAGACAACAGACAACAGGAAATATACACCAGACAACAGAAACCAGACAACAGGAAACATACATAAGACAACATAAACCAGACAACAGAAAACAGAAAACAGAAAGCATATACCAGGCAACATATACCAGACAACAGACAACAGAAAATATACACCAGACAACAGAAACCAGACAACAGGAAAAATACACCAGACAACAGGAAACATACACCAGACAACAGAGACCAGACAACAGAAAACATACAACAGAAAACATATACCAGGCAACATAAACCAGACAACAGACAACAGTTAAATATACACCAGACAACAGAAACCAGACAACAGAAACCAGACACCAGACAACAGGAAACATACACCAGACAACAGAAACCAGACACCAGACAACAGGAAACAGAAAACATATACCAGGCAACCGAAAAATAAAGTTAAGTAATAAGTACTCAGGAGACAAACCCCAGACCATAACTCAAGACACGAACCTTAGACCCGAACCCTAGTCACGAACACAAGACACGAACCCTAGACCTGAACCCAAGACCCGAACCCTAGTCATAAACCCTAGACCCGAACCCTAGGCCAGCAGTTAACCAATGTGCCTCACGTTAACACAATCCACGGCTAAACACGTTAACAAATGTTGCATGATAATTGATGGTCCGGTCTGAGCATCGGACAGACCTACAACATTATGTTTCTTGTGTTGATGGTGCACTCACTACAACATTATGTTTCTTGTGTTGATGGTGCACTCACTACATTATGTTTCTTGTGTTGATGGTGCACTACAACATTATGTTTCTTGTGTTGATGGTGCACTCACTACAACATTATGTTTCTTGTGTTGATGGCGCACTACAACATTATGTTTCTTGTGTTGATGGTGCACTCACTACATTATGTTTCTTGTGTTGATGGTGCACTCACTACAACATTATGTTTCTTGTGTTGATGGTGCACTCACTACAACATTATGTTTCTTGTGTTGATGGTGCACTCACTACAACAGTATGTTTCTTGTGTTGATGGTGCACTCAATACAACATTATGTTTCTTGTGTTGATGGTGCACTCACTACAACATTATGTTTCTTGTGTTGATGGTGCACTCACTACATTATGTTTCTTGTGTTGATGGTGCACTCACTACTACATTATGTTTCTTGTGTTGATGGTGCACTCACTACATTATGTTTCTTGTGTTGATGGTGCACTCACTACATTATGTTTCTTGTGTTGATGGTGCACTCACTACAACATTATGTTTCTTGTGTTGATGGTGCACACACTACAACATTATGTTTCTTGTGTTGATGGTGCACTCACTACAACATTATGTTTCTTGTGTTGATGGTGCACTCACTACAACATTATGTTTCTTGTGTTGATGGTGCACTCACTACAACATTATGTTTCTTGTGTTGATGGTGCACTCACTACATTATGTTTCTTGTGTTGATGGTGCACTCACTACAACATTATGTTTCTTGTGTTGATGGTGCACTCACTACAACATTATGTTTCTTGTGTTGATGGTGCACTCACTACAACATTATGTTTCTTGTGTTGATGGTGCACACACTACATTATGTTTCTTGTGTTGATGGTGCACTCACTACAACATTATGTTTCTTGTGTTGATGGTGCACTCACTACAACATTATGTTTCTTGTGTTGATGGTGCACTCACTACATTATGTTTCTTGTGTTGATGGTGCACTCACTACAACATTATGTTTCTTGTGTTGATGGTGCACTCACTACAACATTATGTTTCTTGTGTTGACGGTGCACTCACTACATTATGTTTCTTGTGTTGATGGTGCACTCACTACATTATGTTTCTTGTGTTGATGGTGCACTCACTACAACATTATGTTTCTTGTGTTGATGGTGCACTCACTACAACATTATGTTTCTTGTGTTGATGGTGCACACACTACATTATGTTTCTTGTGTTGATGGTGCACACACAACATTATGTTTCTTGTGTTGAAGGTGCACACACAACATTATGTTTCTTGTGTTGATGGTGCACACACAACATTATGTTTCTTGTGTTGCTGTGACACTTATACCGCTGCCTACCTCGTGACGGCCCTTCCCTCTTGTATTGTTTCCAGCACAGTATTGTGTCTCTTTATATGTCCAGAATATTTAGTTGCATAATGTGAATGTTTCTTGCCAATTCTTATTCTCCACAGGACCTCTTTATTTGTTTTCTTTTCTCTCAATCTTCCATTCATTCAACTCTACCATTCATTCTTCTGTATATCCACATGTCAATGGCCTCTATTGTGTCCTCCCACTATTTGCTGTCCGGATCTTAGCCTAGCCCTTCTGAAGTCTAGCCTTGCAACTATGGAATATATACCAACTGAGGCGACAGACATTTCCACAGACTAATACTTCCTAACGTGTCTGTCTGCCCACACATACACGCACACAGACACGCACACAGACACACATACAAGCAAACATACACGCACATATAAACACATACAAGCACACAAACAAGCACACAGACACACAGACAAGCACACAAACAAGCACACAGACACACATACAAGCACACAAACAAGCACACAGACACACAGACAAGCACACAGACAATCACACAGACACACATACAAGCACACAAACAAGCACACAGACACACAGACAAGCACACAGACACACAGACAAGCACACAGACACACATACAAGCACACATACAAGCACATAGACACACATACAAGCACATAGACACCCATACAAGCACACATACACACACACAGACACACATACACGTACACAGACACACATACAAGCACACATACACGCACACAGACACACATACAAGCACACAGACACACATACAAGTAGACAGACACACATACACGTACACAGACACACATACAAGTACACATACACGCACACAGACACACATACAAGCACAGAGACACACATACAAGTAGACAGACACACATACAAGCACACAGACACAAATACAAGCACACATACACGCACATATACACACATACAAGCACACAAACAAGCACACAGACACACAGACAAGCACACAAACAAGCACACAAACACACATACAAGCACACAAACAAGCACACAGACACACAGACAAGCACACAGACAAGCACACAGACACACAAACAAGCACACAGACACACAGACAAGCACACAGACAAGCATACAGACACACATACAAGCACACATACAAGCACATAGACACACATAAAAGCACATAGACACCCATACAAGCACACATACACACACACAGACACACATACACGCACACAGACACACATACAAGCACACAGACATACATACAAGTAGACAGACACACATACACGCACACAGACACACATACAAGCACACAGACACACATACAAGCACACAGACACAAATACAAGCACACATACACGCACATATACACACATACAAGCACACAAACAAGCACACAGACACACAGACAAGCACACAAACAAGCACACAAACACACATACAAGCACACAAACAAGCACACAGACACACAGACAAGCACACAGACAAGCACACAGACACACATACAAGCACACAAACAAGCACACAGACAAGCACACAGACAAGCACACAGACACACAGACAAGCACACAGACACACATACAAGCACACATACAAGCACATAGACACACATACAAGCTCATAGACACCCATACAAGCACACATACACACACACATACACACATACACGTACACAGACACACATACAAGCACACAGACACACATACAAGTAGACAGACAACATACACGCACACAGAGACACATACAAGCACACAGACACACATACAAGCACACAGACACACATACAAGCACACATACACGCACATATACACACATACAAGCACACAAACAAGCACACAGATACACACACAAGCACACAGACAAGCACACAGACACACATACAAGCAAACAGACACACAAACAAGTACACAGACACACAAACAAGCACACAGACACACAGACAAGCACACATACAAGCACACAGACACACATACAAGCACATAGACACACATACAAGCACACAGACACACATACAAGCACACAGACACACATACAAGCACACAGACACACATACAAGCACTTAGACACACATACAAGCACATAGACACACCTACATGCACATAGACACACATACACGTAGACAGACACACATACAAGCACACAGACACACATACAAGTAGACAGACACACATACAAGCACGCAGACACACATATAAACACACATACACACATACACGTACATAGACACACATACAAGCACAAAGACACATAATGCACAGATCGTCAAACATTTGTTGCTGATTCACAAACGTTGATCATATTTGAGTTCAGAAAATTAAGATTTGCTTAGATTAATTTCTTGCACAAAACAGGCCCCGACATTTTTGTCATTCTTTCCCAGTGTCGCTACTTGTGCCTATTGCTCATGTTTCTAGGTGATGTTTTGTGGTTTGATCTGGCACACACCAAAGGAGGAGACACGTACCTGGTCGAGTATCGTGCCGTAATTGTCACCGATTATCTACTCGTGTACTCGCATCCGCCCATTGTTGTGGGAATACAGTATGTCCACCTTCTGTCACGTGGCCGTGCTGTGTTGATGTGGTTATTGTTACTATTATCATTTTTTACCTTTTCTCTCCACTGGGACGCATTGACGCTACATCAGCTGGGCCAAGTTAACAGAAACATGGTTTTTCTCTCCAATGGGACGCATAGACCGCTACAGCAGCTGGGCCAAGTTAACAGAAACATGGTTTTTCTCTCCAATGGGACGCATAGACCGCTACAGCAGCTGGGCCAAGTTAACAGAAACATGGTTTTTCTCTCCAATGGGACACATAGACCGCTACAGCAGCTGGGCCAAGTTAACAGAAACATGGTTTTTCTCTCCAATGGGACGCATAGACCGCTACATCAGCTGGGCCAAGTTAACAGAAACATGGTTTTTCTCTCCAATGGGACGCATAGACCGCTACAGCAGCTGAGCCAAGTTAAGAGAAACATGGTTTACAGTAGTTGACCTATCATCCAGATGAGGGGGGGGGGGGTGGGGGGGGGGGCTTAGGTTGTGATGCTGCTGGCCACATTTCAGCAAGTCTCAGCAGTGGCTGGTTGCAACGTTTACAGGAAGTCTGTGCCTCAGCAGTGGCTGGTTGTAATGGCAATGTTTACAGGAAGTCTGTGTGTTTCAATGCAATGACTGTTGTTGGCATGATGAGGTTGTCAGCTTTAATGTATAAAATTCTTTGCCTACTTTTAGGAAATGCTTTGAAGTTGACAGTGGCCATATCCACGCCACGCTGGGTACCACAGACAAGTAGAGATAGGTCTTGGCCAGACAAGTAGAGATAGATATGTTTATAATCAGCGTTCTTCATAAACCGTCAGTATAATATCTTTCATCATATACAGAAAGAGATTAGGTGTTTGTAGGTCTGCTCAGAATGTGGTGATGTCACACTTGTGGTGTCACACCATCACGTAGAATAGTGACATGAATTGGACTCGCTGCTAAATATAGGAACGATTTGGTAAATATCATGACTGATAATTAGATTGTTCTCACCTCGTATGTCCTGTAATGTCTCTAGACACTGTGTGGGGAGATGAGTTAGACAAGCCGTGGGGAGATGAGTTAGACAAGACGTGGGGAGAAGAGTTCGACAAGACGTGGAGAGATGAGTTAGACAAGCCGTGGGGAGATGAGTTAGATAAGACGTGGGGAGAAGAGTTCGACAAGACGTGGGGAGATGAGTTAGACAAGACGTGGGGAGAAGAGTTCGACAAGACGTGGAGAGATGAGTTAGACAAGCCGTGGGGAGATGAGTTAGACAAGACGTGGGGAGATGAGTTTGACAAGACGTGGGGAGAAGAGTTCGACAAGACGTGGAGAGATGAGTTAGACAAGACGTGGAGAGATGAGTTAGACAAGACGTGGAGAGATGAGTTAGACAAGACGTGGAGAGATGAGTTAGACAAGACGTGGGGAGATGAGTTAGACAAGACGTGGGGAGATGAGTTAGACAAGACGTCGGGAGATGAGTTAGACAAGCCGTAGGGAGAAGAGTTCGACAAGACGTGGGGAGATGAGTTAGACAAGACGTGGAGAGATGAGTTAGACAAGCCGTGGGGAGAAGAGTTCGACAAGACGTGGGGAGATGAGTTAGACAAGACGTGGAGAGATGAGTTAGACAAGACGTGGGAAGAAGAGTTCGACAAGACGTGGAGAGATGAGTTAGACAAGCCGTGGGGAGATGAGTTCGACAAGACGTGGGGAGATGAGTTAGACAAGACGTGGGGAGAAGAGTTCGACAAGACGTGGAGAGATGAGTTAGACAAGACGTGGAGAGATGAGTTAGACAAGACGTGGAGAGATGAGTTAGACAAGACGTGGGGAGAAGAGTTCGACAAGACGTGGAGAGATGAGTTAGACAAGACGTGGAGAGATGAGTTAGACAAGACGTGGAGAGATGAGTTAGACAAGCCGTGGGGAGATGAGTTCGACAAGACGTGGGGAGATGAGTTAGACAAGACGTGGGGAGAAGAGTTCGACAAGACGTGGAGAGATGAGTTAGACAAGACGTGGAGAGATGAGTTAGACAAGACGTGGAGAGATGAGTTAGACAAGACGTGGAGAGATGAGTTAAACAAGACGTGGGGAGATGAGTTCTGATCCTGTCGTCTATCGAATAATGTCTCTAGTCACGGCATGTGACAACAGGATGCCAGAACCCTGAGCATATTCTACAGGAATGCCAAATCTATTAGAAAATGAGATGCCAGACCTGGCCAGAGGGTGCGGAGCTGAGACAAAAGCTGTGGGGTAGCCGCTCCGACCTGGTGAAGACTACAGACTTCATCATGGCGACTGGCCTGCAGATATAGCATGACCAAAAGATCCTGAACGCAAAGAAGAAGAATAAGGCATGGAGAGATCAGTTCTAATTTCCTGTCGTATGTCCAATAATGTTCTTCTGTTCTTATATCGTCTATCCCATCCTGCTGATATCAGATGTGTCGGACCGAATGGTGCAAATATCACAGTCAAGCTGTAAAAAACGACACTCTGCTACTTGCAGAGTCATGTTCAGGGCTGGGTAGCGGGAAATTGAGAATATTCAAGAGAGAGAGCGAGAGAGAGAGAGAGAGAGAGAGAGAGAGAGAGAGAGAAGAAGAAGAAGACTCACGATTGTCTGGGTGAATAGCCTCTGGAACAGGTCAAGCAGCTCAAACACCCATAGGAGTTAGTCATGTCAAGTTGATCTGTCATAAACCAGGAGTGAGTTAGTTATGTCAAGTGGAGGTGCCATAAGCCAGGAGTGAGTTAGTCATGTCAAGTTGATCTGCCATAAGCCAGGAGTGAGTTAGTCATGTCAAGTTGATCTGCCATAAGCCACGAGTGAGTTAGTCATGTCAAGTGGAGGTGCCATAAACCAGGAGTGAGTTAGTCATGTCAAGTGCAGGTGCCATAAACCAGGAGTGAGTTAGTTATGTCAAGTGGAGCTGCCATAAACTAGGAGTGAGTTAGTCATGTCAAGTTGAGCTGTCATAAATCAGGAGTGAGTTAGTCATGTCAAGTTGATCTGTCATAAACCAGGAGTGAGTTAGTCATGTCAAGTTGATCTGTCATAAACCAGGAGTGAGTTAGTCATGTCAAGTGGAGCTGTCATAAATCAGGAGTGAGTTAGTTATGTCAAGTGCAGGTGCCATAAATCAGGAGTGAGTTAGTCATGTCAAGTTGAGCTGTCATAAATCTGGAGTGAGTTAGTCATGTCAAGTTGATATGTCATAAATCAGGAGTGAGTTAGTCATGTCAAGTTGAGCTGCCATAAATCAGGAGTGAGTTAGTCATGTCATGTGGAGCTGTCATATACCAGGAGTGAGTTAGTCATGTCAAGTTGAGCTGTCATAAACCAGGAGTGAGTTAGTCATGTCAAGTTGCCTGCGCGAAGGGCACCGACTGGTAAATTGTTCATGCCATAAATAAGGATTCCACAGCAAAAGACAAATACAGTAGGAAAACTAAGATGGTTGTATAGCACTCCACCTATATACCAGTTCTGACTTATGGATGTGAGTCATGGACAATGACAGAAAAGCCAGCCCCCAAGCGTCAGAAATGAGAAACCTATGACATGTAATCCGCAATACAGATAATACATGATGACCTCGAAGCCAAGTTCTTGTAGACTCGTACAATTTCAACTTGAGTCATTCAGCCATGTCTGCAGAGAGCCAAGGATCCAGACCCTGAAGACGACCCACAGTTCCCTGAGTTGATAACACATGACGGTCTATACCTGACCTAGGACTAGACTGGGACCAGGCCAAGAGGAGGGCGTCAGGTTAGAAGAAGAGCGACTGAGTAAGATCGGCAGAAGACTCTACACCCCAGGGTAGATGAGGAGAAACTGAGTAAGTAGGGTAGAAGACTCTACACCCCGTTAGAAGAGGAGAAACTGAGTAAGTAGGGTAGAAGACTCTATACCCCAAGTTAGAAGAGGAGAGACTGAGTAAGTAGGGTAGAAGACTCTACACCCCAGAGTAGAAGAGGAGCGACAAGGTGTTGAACAGTGGCGTTAACCTGTTGATGGGTTTCCAAAAGAATGAACTTTTTGTAGAGAAAGTTGCAAACAAAGCAAGGTCACAAGCATGGATGACGTAATTAGTTATTAAAGTGCACGAGTAAAACACGGGACTGCCAGAAGAGGTCATCTAAGCAGGGGAGCCTAGGATTATGTCAGATTAGGGCCGATTATCGAGTCACGTGGATAACTGGCCGTCAGTGCCAGGTTTATATCAGGAAGAGACCATTTTCAGCGGCGTCTGCCACCTGAAACGTTTGGCGGTTATTTTCTGTTTACTTTGGCCATGATTAATGATCGTTTGGGAAAAGTCAAACAGAGCGCGCAGGAATATAACCAGACAGAAGTGGACAATAGAAATGGCTGCCTCTTGTTGGGATATATGAGGCTTTTGTCCTGTGTGTTAGTTGGTGTATGTCTGTTTGTGGATGTGTGTGTCTGTTTGTGGATGTGTGTGTGTGTGTGTGTCTGTTTGTGGATGTGTGTGTGTCTGTTTGTGGATGTGTGTGTCTGTTTGTGGATGTGTGTCTGTTTGTGGATGTGTGTGTGTGTGTGTCTGTTTGTGGATGTGTGTGTCTGTTTGTGGATGTGTGTGTGTCTGTATGTGGATGTGTGTGTGTCTGTTTGTGGATATGTGTGTGTCTCTTTGTGGATGTGTGTGTGTCTGTTTGTGGATGTGTGTGTTTGTGGATGTGTGTGTGCGTCTGTTTGTGGATGTGTGTGTTTTTGTTTGTGGATGTGTGTGTGTCTGTTTGTGGATGTGTGTGCGTCTGTTTGTGGATGTGTGTGCGTCTGTTTGTGGATGTGTGTGCGTCTGTTTGTGGATGTGTGTGTCTGTTTATGGATGTGTGTGTGTGTGCTTGTGCGTTGGTGTGTGAGCGCGTGCTTCGGTATTTGTGAATGCGCGAGCGTGTGTGTGCTTGTGTGAGCAAATTTTGTATTGTGTATCTTATTTTTATGTATTTCAATATTGATATATCATACAGTTAATGAAGACTATAGTATTTTATTATATTATGTTTTTAATAATTCTTGAACTAGAAACGCAAATGTCACTTTTTATTTTCATAACTGCCTCTACTTTACATCCAGCCTAGAGTCACATGGGGGGGGGGGGGGGGGACTTTACATCAAGCCTAGAGTCACATGGGGGGGGGGGGACTTTACATCCAGCCTAGAGTCAAATGGGGGGACTTTACATCCAGCCTAGAGTCACATAGGGGGGGGGGGGACTTTACATCCAGCCTAGAGTCACAGGGGGGGGGGGGTGGAGACTTTACATCCAGCCTAGTGTCACATGGGGGGGGGGGGAGGGACCTAACATCCAACCTAGAGTCACATGTGGGGACTTTAAGTCCAGCCTAGAGTCACATGAGGGGGGAACCTTACATCCAGCTTAGAGTCACATGAAGGGAGGGGGCGGACTTTACATCCAGCCTAGAGTCACATGGGGGGAACTTTACATCCAGACTAGAGTCACATGAGGGGGGGGGGGAACTTTACATCCAGCCTAGTGTCACATGGGGGGGGGGGCTTAACATCCAGCCTAGAGTCACATGGGGGGGGGGGACTTTACATCCAGCCTAGAGCCAGACGTGTAAGGGTGTGACTTTCTATCCAGCCTAGAGCCAGACGTGTAAGGGTGTGACTTTCTATCCAGCCTAGAGCCAGACGTGCAAGGGTGTAACTTTCTATCCAGCCTAGAGTCAGACGTGTAAGGGTGTAACTTTCTATCCAGCCTAGAGTCAGACGTGTAAGGGTGTGACTTTCTATCCAGCCTAGAGCCAGACGTGTAAGGGTGTGACTTTCTCTCCAGCCTAGAGCCAGACGTGTAAGGGTGTGACTTTCTATCCAGCCTAGAGCCAGACGTGCAAGGGTGTAACTTTCTATCCAGCCTAGAGTCAGACGTGTAAGGGTGTAACTTTCTATCCAGCCTAGAGTCAGACGTGTAAGGGTGTGACTTTCTATCCAGCCTAGAGCCAGACGTGTAAGGGTGTGACTTTCTCTCCAGCCTAGAGCCAGACGTGTAAGGATGTGACTTTCTATCCAGCCAAGAGCCACATGGAGAATAAGTCGGGCACTGAATGTACGAATAATATCCGACATTAGGCTGGAGAACTAACTAACTGACCCGTTTAGTTCAAAGCCTGCACCCCTTCGAAATAGGTTTCTTCTGACTTGACACACCTCTCTGAACCACTTCTCCCAGCGAGGCTGCTATTGTCGTGACATGTCATCAGAACTCCACGCACCTCATCCAAGATTTGGAACACGGCATCTGGCAGGTTCGGCCTCCTCATACCTGTCTGACATGGCATCTGGCAGGTTCGGCCCTCCTCATACCTGTCTGACAAGGCATCTGGCAGGTTCGCCCTCCTCATGTCTGTCTCCTTCCACGGCTCCTTCCACGCTCTGACCAACAACATCTGTTCAAGCTAGAGATCTACAGTGAATGTGATGTTTCACATTCTTCACTCACTCTCACTCTCTCACTCATTCGCTCATCCACTCTCTCTGATTCTCCCTCACTCTATCTTCCTCTTTCGCTCACTCTCTTTCAGTCACTAACTCTTTTGCTCACTCTCTCTCTCATACACTCACTCTCTCTCACACTCATTCTATTTCATTCTCTCTCTCTCTCACTCTTTCGTGCACTCTCTCTCACTCTCACCCGTTCTCTCACACCCTCCCTCTCCTTCTCCCTCTCTAACTCTCACACACTCCCTCACCTTCTCCCTCCTTTTCCCTCTCTCACTCTCATTAACCCATTTCTATTTGTGTCCCCACTCCAGCTAATTAAGAATCTGCCCTTAGTTTCCCAGCCAGACCAGTTGTTGTAGCTCACTCCACCCAACGGACTGTATGTTTATTTCTAAACTTGGCTTAACAAAGTGGATGACAAAGTGACGTCAGGGCAGGGACAACATTCGTGATTAACTGCATTGGCGAGTCAAGGAGACATTTCTAAGCGTGGACTGGAAATCTTACATAAGTGTGGACAGAAAACCTTACATAAACAAGGACAGAAAACATTACATAAGCGTGGACTTGAAACCTGACATAAACATGGACAGAAAACCTTACATAAACATGGACTGAAAACCTTACATAAACATGGAAAGAAAACTTTACATAAACATGAACAGAAAACCTTACATAAAAATGGACAGAAAACCTTACATAAACATGGACTGAAAACCTTATATAAACATGAACTTAAAAGCTTACATAAAAATGGACAGAAAACCTTACATAAACATGGACTGAAAACCCCCCACAAGCGTAGACTGAACGCGGTTGACAGAACAGAAGAGTGTCATCTGTCCCCGCTTTTTGCCTGAGATATTTTTGGACAGAAGACATTTTCATCATCTTCGTTCGTTCATTCTCAAACTGCCGCTACCAAGGATAACCAGGTAGGATAACCAGGTAGGATAACCAGGTAGGATAACACGGTAGGATAAAAAGGTAAGATAACCAGGTAGGATAACAAGGTTGGATAACACGGTAGGATAACCAGGTAGGATAACCAGGTAGGATATCCAGGTAGGATAACAAGGTAGGATAACAAGGTAAGATAACCAGGTAGGATAACAAGGTAGGATAACCAGGTAGGATAACAAGGTAGGATAACCAGGTAGGATAACCAGGTAGGATAACAAGGTAGGATAACAAGGTAGGATACCCAGGTAGGATAACCAGGTAGGATAACCAGGCAGGATAACCAGGTAGGATAACAAGGTAAGATAACCAGGTAGGATAACAAGGTAGGATAACCAGGTAGGATAACAAGGTAGGATAACCAGGTAGGATAACCAGGTAGGATGACGAGGTAGGATAACCAGGTAGGATGACGAGGTAGGATGACGAGGTAGGATAACCAGGTAGGATGACGAGGTAGGATGACGAGGTAGGATAACCAGGTAGGATGACGAGGTAGGATGACGAGGTAGGATAACCAGGTAGGATGACGAGGTAGGATGACGAGGTAGGATAACCAGGTAGGATAACCAGGTAGGATAACCAGGTAGGATGACGAGGTAGGATAACCAGGTAGGATGACGAGGTAGGATAACCAGGTAGGATGACGAGGTAGGATAACCAGGTAGGATGACGAGGTAGGATAACCAGGTAGGATGACGAGGTAGGATGACGAGGTAGGATAACCAGGTAGGATAACCAGGTAGGATGACAGGAATGTCGCCCTGGCTTACATCACTGATGGTCTTGAAGTCCTCTGACGTTCGGTTTGCTGGCCTGCTCCAGAGAACTGCCTTACCCAAGTCCTGGACACAGATGTGCATGTCATCATTATACCCAGAAACATTTCATCAGTTGTCTCCCCTGAGTGTGAAGATCAGATCTTGAGGACTTTGGTTGTTCTGAAACCGCTTCGTCCATCTGTCGCTCAGCCAAGTGACTTAGTCTGTGCTCGTCTCCTGGATTAGATTTTGCCAGGTAGACTCACAAGGGATTTGTCTCTTTTTGAAACATGACATAATGGCTGATATATCCCAGTGCTTTGGCATACTCTTGTGGCGTCAGGTTGCCTGGAAAACCTTCCATATAATAGCTATATAAAACCTTCAATAACAGTTCACATGCAGCTTCCATGTACTTGACCATTTCTGATGTTATACCCTCATGTCTAGCTGTTTTGCCAACCTGTATTTTCTCTAGTGCTGCCTGCATCTTCTCCATTGTGATGTTATCCCTCTCATTGGTTTCCTCCTCTGCATTAGGGCCTGTCATACCTGTATTAGGGCCTGTCATACCTGTATTTGGGTCTGTCATACCTGTAATAGGGCCTGTCATATCTGTATTTGGGCCTGTCCTACCTGTATTAGGGCCTGTCATACCTGTATTAGGGCCTGTCGCACCTGAAGCTTGGTCTTTTTCTACGTAAGAGAAGCTCTGAGAAAGTCTTTTCATACGCATATCCATTTATCTCCCTCGGAGGGGCAAGCAAAGTACTTTGTTTTCATTGACAAATTTCAGTGGGCCAACTTTTTGTCTGCGTGTTCTTTATGGCAAGTTGGTCCAGCTTATGGTTTTCTATGGCATTCTTAATGGCCCTGTGATCCAGCTTCTGGTTTCCTCTGGCATTCGTTATGGCCCTGTAGTCCAGCTTCTCTCGTTTTCTCTGGCATTCTTTATGGCCCTGTAGTCCAGCTTCTAGTTTTCTGTGGCATTCTTTATGGCCCTGTAGTCCAGCTTCTCTCGTTTTCTCTGGCATTCATTATGGCCCTATAGTCCAGCTTCTAGTTTTCTGTGGCATTCTTTATGGCACGGTAGTCCAGCTTCTCTCGTTTTCTGTGGCATTCATTATGGCCCTGTAGTCCAGCTTCTGGTTTTCCGTGGCATTCTTTAGGGCCCTGTAGACCAGGTTCTAGTTTTTTCGTGCATTCTTTATGGCCCTGCAGAACAGCTTCAGGTTTTCTGTGACATTCCTTAGGGCCCTGTAGACCAGCTTCTCTGGTTTTTATCTGACATTCTTTATGGCCCTGTAAACCAGCTTCTCTGGTTTTCTCTGACATTCTTTAGGGCCCTGTAAACCAACTTTTCTGGATTTCTCTGACATTATTTAGGGCCCTGTAAACCAGCTTCTCTGGTTTTCTCTGACATTATTTAGGGCCATGTAAACCAGCTTCTCTGGTTTTCTCGGACATTATTTAGGGTCCTGTAGACTAGCTTCTCTGGTTTTTATCTGACATTAATTATGGCCCTGTAAACCAGCTTCTCTGGTTTTCTCTGACATTCTTTAGGGCCCTGTAAACCACCTTTTCTGGATTTCTCTGACATTATTTAGGGCCCTGTAAACCAGCTTCTCTGGTTTTCTCTGACATGATTTTTCGCATGCAACTTTAGAATATTATTCACGTTCAGTAAATATTTGTTTCTCAAAGAAATTTGATGTATTTTTTAGAATGAATGAATTAATCTATATTAAAAGCACCCTCATTGAATTGGACATAATTTAACATGTTTACGGTAACACAGTCGTGCTGTTTAAAAAATAGATGTTTTGACAATTAAATTCAATGAGTAAAAACAAGTTCTTGATTATCTCGTGCACCCATTAGATACTTTGTCGAGTGCGGAAAACAACCAAGGTGATTCATGCAAAACTGTCATTCAGATATGGGCTAGTCACGATATTAAAGTTTGTGGGTCGTTATTGTGACATTAAGTTGCTTTTTCAAAATGTACATTGTTATCAATTTAAAAATGAGTTTGAAGTGTACATTTATAACAATGCAAAAGGTTACCGTTTTACTATAGAAGTTATTCCGCAGGGAATCTAAAATGGGTCATTTATATTGCGATATTCATGACCCAGGGAAACGAATTTAATTGGCACTTGGTCTGGATAGATCCTCCTTTTATCGTTGGATTGGACAGGACTCAGTGCACTCATACCAAGCAAGATTTAAGGGGACATGTGGGCTAGTGGTTAAGTGACACGGCTCACCACCTCAAGGTGCTGGGTTCACTCCCCATCACAGCACCAGCTGTTGCCCCGGGGAATCATACCCTTAGAAAATGCAGGAGGAAGCAGACACTTGTACAAAATGCATGCTGAAGTCGGATGAACTGGGCCGACAGGCGCAAAAATAAAAACATAGTGCAACGCACACAAGCTTAGGGAACAGAGACATAAGGCAAACACCAAAAAAAAAAAAAAAAAGAAGAATATCAAGCAAGGTAGGAAAAGGCGATTTTGGCGAATTTGACAGAGATGTCATAAAACGGGAGAATTTGAAACTGTTGACGAAAAATCAATTTGTTACTCTTCGGAAACTAAAATTAACATTGCAGCCCGACTGCTGTATTGAAGGTTCCAACAGTGGTCTTTGGTAAATTGTAAGAGCTACCGGAGTTACATTCAGGAAAACTTCAGACGGCAGGAATATTATACGTGAAAAGCCACATTTTATTGATATCAGAAGCAAATACCTGAGACAGATACGTGAACGGCGAAGGCAAGGCTATGGTATTGCATACTTGGATGAATCCTGGGCCAATACTCATCACACCTATGGTAACGAATGGCAATCAGTTGACATGGAACAGAAAAGACAAATTCCAAGCAGCAAAGGTCAGGGCATTATACTAACGTATGCTGGACGCAGTGAAAGTGGACTTGTCCATGAGGCTAAATTTATTTTCAAACAAAAAAGTGCCGACGGTAGAGACTATCACACTGAAATGAATGGGCACATTTTCAGGCACTGGATGACGAATTATCTGCTTCCAATTCTGGATAGACCGTCATGCCTAAAAATGGATAATGCATCTTATCACAATGCAGTATCAAATGAATACAAAGTTACCACTGCAACAAATACAAAATCTCAAATTCGGATATGGCTAGGTAAAGAAAAAGTAAATTTCGACAACACGCACTTGAAGCCCGAGTTGTTGCAGCTTGTGTGGAAAACATATAAGAAAAAGGTGTATCATATTGACACAATCATTGAAGAGGACGGTCACATATTTAAAATGTGTGATGTTGAAGTGCTGGTACGTGAGTACTTTTCAAAAATAGACATTCAGTTCTGGGAGAAGTGTGTTGAACATGTGCTCATGGAAGAAGATCAGTACTGGCAACGAGATGGATTACAATTTGTCCAGCCAGTAACAATTATCAACCTCTTTGAATCGACAGATTCGGAATGATTAACATCGTCTTTGGTGGACATACTGATTAGCAGACTTGGATGAATTAGCGTATGTGTATCAAAACAATTAAACGTACATTCAATGACAACAAATACATTTCAATATTCAATCGCATTAAGCAATATAAAATTAGCTGCGCAGTTGTTAGAGCCTTGGGGTCTAATGGTGACCAAGGGCTGTACTAACTGTTGCATAACGGTGCCATTTTAACGATTGTACATAAAGGGCAACACAAACAATCAATTGATCTATCAAGACATTAAGGAGATACGCCTATGAACAAAATGCTGTGAGGTATTAAGCTGCGTACTGTAAAACCTTAAATTTAATGCCATTTCTTTGCAATGGTTCTAAAAGATCAAAAGAATTCGCCGATGTACAAATGTCTTAACATCTATGGACTAAATAATATCAATGTTTCAGCGTCATGGATATTCTAAAAGGCTGCATGCGAAATTTGGATCTGACATGCAGTTTAGTAGAAAATTGCTTCGGACCATGTTCATGAATTAAAAGACGGACTATAGAGAGCCATTGCATTGATCTCAAGATTACGTGTTGTAAAATAATAGCTGTCCATCGTTGTCGATGAGGACCGCCGACATCATCCTTGTCACAGATTTCCCTGTTGGGTGTGGGTGCGCAAGTGGCTGAACAGGCCAATGCGAGCACGAAAACATCTGCTACATATCGTGTTGTAAAATAGATCCACAATAATACCACTTTCCGATTCTCCCATATTTAGTATTAGCCCAAATTCGCTAATTAATTAAACAATACATGAACTCTGACACAAATTATACTGCATATATTTCAATGTGCCCTGTGTTTACTTAACTTAACTTAACGTCTTTATACTGGTTTAGAAGACCCTGCAGAGTATGTATACAACCAGTTACATTTACATCACCTTGCTCTAAAAGCTATGTGCATCCAATTTATTCTTAAATGCATTAACTGTCTCTGCCTCCACTACTTCCCTTGGCAATGCATTCCAAGCATTCACCACTCTCTGACTAAAAAAATATGTATTACTATCTAATCTGGACCTCTCTGTAGTCAGCTTGTAGCTATGCCCTCTTGTTCTTGTGGATGGCTGTATTTTTTTTTTTAAACTTGTTATAGTATAATTTATCCATTCCTCTGATCATCTTATAAACCTGTATTAAGTCACCTCGAATTCTTCTCTTTTCTAGACACTGTAGGCCTGTTTTTCTGAGTCTTTCCTCATAACTATAATTCTGGAATCCCACTATCAGCTTTGTCGCTCTTTTTACCGAATACTTAGGTCTGCCTATCAAAGCCTGTTTAAGTTGATGTCATTATAAACAAACCCAACATGTATTACTGCGCTCCGAACTACTTAGCCTTCTCACTGACAATTGCATGCTTCATTTTGAATATGCCGCGAACTGGCTTCTGTGAAATGTCCACACAGTCAGTGTGAGAGCCCTTGCGTAAGATGTTTGTCGTGAATTGTTAGGCAACAATGAATAAGAGAATGCCACTTTGTGATTAGTTTACCAATGGTAAACTATTTTGAAATTAGCTTATTAAAAAATCATCTGTAAAGCTTATAAAATCTTCAATACGACTTGGAATGCATGCTTTTCAATCATGGAGTATACGCCTCTGATCATAATAAATAATGCAAGAACCACTGTTACACGTATAATAAATATCACATGATATTTCAGCACACACAAAACACGATTCGTTTTTGAGATGAATTTGTCAACAAGAAACCAAATGAAAGCAGCCATTAAATAAACACTTACTTGAATCGCTTTTCGTGAATGACCTGTGTTGGTTTGAATGGCAGAATGTCGAAAAGCTTAGAATAATCGAAAAGCTTAGAATAATCGAAAAGCTTAGAATAATCAAAAAGATTAGAATATCGAAAAGCTTAGAATATCGAAAAGGTTGCATCAAAGCCTGAGACGTGAGTATCAGTTGGACATTCAGACTTAAATATAATGTCCGTGTTTGCCCCGTGCAGTGGACACTTTGGTGTGCTGACATTTAAACAAACATGGAATTATGATTTTCTTACATCTCTGTTTAGCAAGCTCTCGTGTACAGCAAGTAAGCTCTCGTATATAATCGATGTTTTCTATCTAGCTAGACGGTATTTCTGTTTTGAAAAATTGTAAGTGACATCTGGTATGGTAGATGATATCCTGTATTCTTGTACATTACATTTGGTATGTTAGATGATATCCTGTATTCTTGAACATGACATCTGGTATGGTAGATGATATCCTGTATTCTTATACATGACATTTGGTATGTTAGATGATATCCTGAATTCTTGTACATGACATCTGGTATGGTAGATGATATCCTGTATTCTTTTACATGGCATTTGGGATGTTAGATGATATCCTGAATTCTTGTACATGACATCTGGTATGGTAGATGATATCCTGTATTCTTGTACATGGCATTTGGTATGTTAGATGATACCATGTATATTCTTGTGCATGATATCTGGTACGGTACATCCTGTATTCTTGTACATGATACCCTGTATTCTTGTACATGATACCCTGTATTCTTGTACATGATACCCTGTATTCTTGTACATGATACCCGGTATTCTTGTACATGATACCCTGTATTCTTGTCCTTGTCCTATGGTGCGGTACATGACACCCAATAGAAATGTCCAAAGTTTATATTTCCTAATATTTGCTTTTAGAGCAAGGTGATGTAAATGTAACTGGTTGTATACAGACTCTGCAGGGTCTTCTAAACCAGTATAAAGACGTTAAGTTAAGTTAATCATGCGATGCAAATAGCGAGAAGATGGAAAGAGCTGGCTCAAATAGGGAAACAAAAATCTGCTCGGAGAAGGTTAGTTGATGGTCTAAGAGCTCCAATGTGATAAGAGAGAATAGAGAAGACAGAGCGTTGGTAGATGACCTATAGGTCCCAGTAGGGATTATATATTACATTACTGTAGGAAAATATGGATATGGGATAAGAAACGTAATAGGAAATAGATTGGCCCAATTCTGCGAAGAGAACAAGTGGTGTGTGTACAACACATTTCTAAAACATTTGAGAGAATGAAATGCATGGAAAAGTCCAAGAGAAGAAACAGGAAACCAAATTGACTTCATTATGATCAAGACCAGATTACAAAATAATGTGAAGAAAGGCAAAACATGCACAGGTGCAGATATGAGATGGGATAATAATGCTGTCAGCAACATATGACATACAACTTAAGTGCGCAGGGAACAAAGCAACAATAGAACATTAGACATACATTGCAGCATTAAAACATCCAGACACAAAGCAGAAATATGGTATTCCTTTCTAGAGTAAATATGAATGCTTAATGACAGAAAACGTGGATCAATAGAGAAGAGAAAACTGAGGAAGAGAAAGTCAACATACAATAAGAATGCCTCAAACACAGTATACAAACTGCAAATGAAAGCTCGACAGAAAAATAGTTCGAGAAATGTTAAAAATGGATGACAGAAGAAATCCTAATTAAGATGGCAGGAAGAAGGCCAAGTACATTCCAGATCATACACAAACAAATAGAGAGATTTAGTCGGGCTCAAGAAACACAGACTGAGACAAGATGCAAAGTAATTCAACATGTCAACAAAAGATATATATATATATTATAAGCCCAAAGCATTTATGCGTGTCGCAACAGACAGGATGCAATTCTCTGTACAGTAGCACCTCATACATCAAGCGATCAAGAGAAGGTCGTCATGGATGACACAGGTAGAGAAAACAATCGGATACGTCACCCCAGCTTAGACGATAGCCAAGCGGGAAGAATGGGTCTACACTGGTGATAGAATGATAGAGTACCAGAGAGTCATCATAACCTTAGGCAAGAAATGCAGAGAACGGAGCAACGGGAGAGCAGAGCTCGAGGTGAATCACCTGATAACTGAGAACACGCAGGAGAGTGACGCTGTCATATACATCAACGGATCAGTGCTTCGCAGTGGGACATGAGGCTGGGACTTCTCGGCTAGAGTGAGTGGACAGGTCGTTGCTGAGTGGGACATGAGGCTGGGGTTTCTCGGCTAGAGTGAGAGGACAGGTCGTTGCTGAGCGCAGTAGGGCAAACATGTCAATAACCTTCAGTATGAGAATGGAGACAGAAGCAGTGACCTCAGCACTGAGATATATGAGACCTGTTTAATAAGGGCAGTCATCGTGACAGACGTGCAAGTCGTACTTCAGAAAATACACAAAGGATGGCTGAGGCACGAGTAGATAGCAGCTGTTGAGGCCTCAAACCTCCAGGTGTGACATAGATCTACTGTCCTGGTTATGCTGGGGTTTAGGGCAACAGAGCTGACATCTTGACTTCACAAGCTCCCATTGTGCACTCGATAGTTATGGGTAGGAATGACATTTTGAAATCAATCAACGATCATCTGTTGGATAAAGATGCCGAAATAGAGGAATGAACAATCCACAGGCTGCAAAGTTTCAACTTCAAGCGAGTTTCGAGCGGAGTGGGGCGCATGAGAGGACAGAGCAGGAGAGTGTCCAACCAGCGTTGTTCCTAGCCTTGGCGCTAGCAGCCGGGCAGTGGAGGACAGGGGAAACATAGTTGACGCAAGCAGTGGAGGACAGGGTGACATAGTTGGCGCTAGCAGCCGGGCAGTGGAGGACAGGGGAAACATAGTTGGCGCTAGCAATGGAGGACAGGGGGACATAGTTGGCAGATTAACATACTGCCATACAACACGGTCAACTTGTGAACTGATGAATACCATTAGCGACGATTAACAGCTGTAGGGAGGCATGGTCGGCTACCACAGTGTGCCACGTCACACGTGAACAACCACCATCTGTAGTGAGGCGTGACAGCCTACCACAGTGGACGTGACAGCCTACCACAGCCGACGTGACAGCTTATCACAGCCGACGTGACAGCCTACCATAGCCGACGTGACAGCTTACCAGAGCCAACGTGACAGCCTACCACCGCGGATGTGACATCCTACCACAGCTAACGTGACACACGAAGATTAAATACTGTATGTCCCCGTTTCCCCACATTTATTAAATCCTGCAGTTCTCAAAGTTTAAGTCCCTTCCGCGGTGTCTAGTGGCTGCATTTATGGGCAAATGGGTGTGGGTTTCACCTAGGCGTGCTGGCCGCACTAAATAACCACTTTCCAAAGTCCGAAATAGTTTTAATCAAAAATCACGAAGACGATGTTCAAATAAACTTCAAAACGATAAAAGAAAGTGGTAAAGCTGATTTCTGGGCACGATTGTCAAGAAACATGCGAAGATAAGAAACCCAGTGCAGTTATTAGGTGACTAGACCCCTTTAGTCACTTCTTCTGACCTGGAACCCAGTGCAGTTATTGGGGGACTAGACCTCATAAGTCATCTCAAGTGACCTGAAACCCAGGGGGAGGAGGGGGGACTAGACCTCATTAGTCATCTCAAGTGTCCTGGAACGCAGTGCAGTTATTGGGAGACTAGACCCCATTAGTCTCCTCAGGTGACCTGGAACACTAAGTCATGTTTACAGAGACCGCAGCATCGATGGTTTAATGTGTTGTCTGGGTATGTGCCACAAAACGCGACAAATACTAAAACAGCTGGAGAATGTCGAGATGGATAGGATACACCCTAGGCAGGAAGACTGGCAATTTGGCCGCTCAGGAAGTGACTAGCAAGGCATCAGAGAACAACTGGCGATGGTTGGGTGAGATCGAAGCCAGTGAAGCGGGAGTTTCTAGGAACGAACTCAAGGCAGCAGCTCAAACTATAGAGAAAATTTATTGCCACCCTATGACCCAAGGGGAGCACATACATTTAGTCATCAAAGCCAGTCTAGAATATCTTCATATTGATAATACATGTCTACTCCATTAGCTAGAGGACAATTGATACATTATAACGGTCCAGATCACAGCCCATAATATGTTCATCTTTACATGACCAGAGAACAGATTAAGCGATCTCAACCATTCGGCCCGACAACTGCCATTATCTACACCTTCACCCAGGCACCACAAACCTCGAGGTCAAGGTCACCATGACGTCCAGACATGTTGAAGCGCCTAACCGGTCAGAACTGGTGTCTTGTTTACTTTCACAAGTCCCTCTTTCGCCTATTTACGCAACCATTCCATCCCACCCCATACCATCCCATCTCATCTCATCCCATCCCATCCCATCTTATCCCATCCTATCCCATCCCGTCCTATCTCATCCCATCCCATCTCATCTCATCCCATCCCATCCTATCCTATCCCATCCTATCCCATCCCATCCTATCCTATCCCATCCCATCCAATTCCATCCGATTTCATCCCATTCCCTCCCATCCCATCTCATCTCATCCCATCTCATACTATCCCATCCCATCCTATCCTATCCCATCCCAAATAGACCACAAACACATCTCACCTGGCTCCTAGACCACAGACACATTTATCACCCCCTGTCTTCAAATGGCCCAGGTACACATCATACAGACTTAACGGCGGGTCCAACAACTGACAATATCTCCACCTTCAGTTGTTAAATGTGTAACAAGGCAGACAGACTGGCTAAGAAGGGATCAATTGAAGAACAACAATACACACCAACAACCCTACAGAAAGTCAAACAACTGCTGAAGATAACAAAGTGGTCTGGCTGAATAAATGAGAAATACTGGGAGAGAAATCTGCAAACATATGACCATCCCAAATGCCAAAGACAACATCAACCTTCTGAAAAGGAGAGACCAAAACACCATTTTCCCACATCGCACTCAACACATACAACTTAACAGCCATTTGAACAGAATCCAACCAGAGCATACTCCAGAGGGCCGGCTGTGCACACATCCCTATAAAACTGTTCAACATCATCTTTTGGAATGTCCAGCCCTTGCAGGTGTTATGAAAGAGCTTCTTCCTCCGAGGCCAGACAAATGGAACACTTTGTACGGAACTAAACACCAGCTTACAAACACTTGCAGATACCACTATATGGAATTGGGCAAAAGGGCCGGAGCCGATATGCTGCTGGATCAATAACCAACCAACCAACGTTAAATGTTTATACAAACTCAACCGTCGGGTCCGTCAACTACCTGCGCCTGCACACCACTAACAGACGTACCACGACAAGACCACACGACCGTCAGCGTTTACCGAACAAAACATAACTAATTATCATATCAATGATGGGTAGAGGTAACAGGTGAGAAAAGTACAATCAACACAAAATGTCACATAACATCAGTTATACGCAGTCATACAAGTGCGGTCATACAAGTGCCGCCATACAAGTGCAGTCATACAAGTGCGGTAATACAAGTGCAGTCATACAAGAGTAGTCACCATAGCAACAGCTGACTTGTTCTCCAGCTGGAGGGCCACTCAAGCGTGTCAAAGTTCATTGGTGTGACGCTGACTCACCAGACACACTACACCTAACATACTGTAGCAGATCCTCTATTTCTTTGCCCTGGCCGTGATCTAACTTAGAACATTCTCACACTCATCCACATCATCATGACCATACTCAGTAAATGACATATCACACAGCAGGTGACATATTTATTATATCATACTCATATCATAGAATGAGTAGAGAAATTACAAACACAATATAATACATATCTTAACTAAACATTCTACTAAAACGGGAATTGTAAGCATTAGCTATTGATGGAATTCCCAACTATCTAAAAAACCCAGTTCTATTGCCTTGCAATTACATCACACACACATCGCCTTAACTGCGTCTTCAACACACCTTATCAGATACTCTTCCTCACTGAAATCCCCTCAGGCGGGCGATCTCGACATAACTCGTTCACAATGTGTCCTTGCTTACAAACACACTTTCAGATTATCTATTAATGCAAAACTCACACACCTACTTGAGCGATCCTGTTCTATCACTAAACATTCGTCCAACCGTCTATCAATCGCTCCTCTATCTAAAGTCGGTGAGTTAAAACACACTGTCTACATTCAGTCTCTCTCTCTCTCCAGCCTCACTCTCTCTCATACTCCATCTCTCCTCCAGCCTCTCTCTCTCCAGCCCCCCGAGCTAAACTTTGTCTCGAGTTATATATCCTCAAGCAAGGCCAGAGCTTGACCAATCGATCTCAGGTATGGTCATCTTCAATCCCAATTGGAACGAAACACTTTGCACACCTGTCACTCATTCTCTCGCAGCAAGCCCCGTTGCCAATTTCGTCTGTCAATCAATCTCCCCCTACCAAAATCAGAAGGTCAGTGGTCAGTTTCTATCTGTCCACATTCCTTAACCCAACTCTGTTCTCCTTTGCTGAGACGGTGGGTGACCTTGACATGCATTCAGGTAGCTTTAAGCTTTAACATGTTCAGGCATCCTAAACTCCCCTTGCTCCGGCGGGAACTGTTACATTACGCTGACTCACCAGACACACTACACCTAACATACACTGACTCACCAGACACACTACACCTAACATACACTGACTCACCAGACACACTACACTAAACATACACTGACTCACCAGACACTACACCTAACATACACTGACTCACCAGACACACTACACTAAACATACACTGACTCCCCAGACACTACACTAAACATACAGACTCACCAGACACACTACACCTAACATACGCTGACTGACCAGACACACTATACCTAACATACACTGACTCAAAAGACACTGACTCACCAGACACGCTTATCTAAAGATAAGCCCACACAATGACACGCCAACTCCAAGTTCAAGGTCGATGTTCAGGCAAGGTGGTAAACATGTTTGCTTGAAATGACGTCATTGTCATTGTGTACAGACCGCCCGGCCAGCCCGTGAAGTCAGCTCGATACAGATTGGCTTGCTTGCTGAGATCTCCCTTTGGATCCGAGTTTCTGATGTCTGCTTCTGTGTGGTCTAGAGTTTTCCGGGCCCTTTTCAAGACTTTTTATGGGCATTCAGTGACCTCATCAGCAGATACCAGAGACATTTTTATGAAATGATATAGATCTCTCTTTAGGTAACAGAGACCACTTCAACGGTATCAGAACTCTTCATGGGTTCCCATACATCTCTTCAGATGTATCATAGATCTCTTCAGGGGTATCAGATCTCTTCAGTGGCATCATATATCTCTTCAGATGTATCATAGATCTCTTCAGTGGCATCATAGATCTCTTCAGGGATATCAGATCTCTTCAGGGGTATCAGATCTCTTCAGGGGTATCAGATTTCTTCAGGGGTATCAGATCTCCTCGGGGGCATCAGATCTCTTCAGGGATATCAGATCTCTTCAGGGGTATCAGATCTCTTCAGGGGTATCAGATCTCTTCAGGGGTATCAGATCTCTTCAGGGGTATCATATATCTCTTCAGGGGTATCATGTCTCTTCATGGGTATCAGATCTCTTCAGTGGTATCAAATCTCTTCAGGGGTATCAGATCCCTTCAGGAGTATCAGAGATCCCTTCAGGAGTATCAGAGATCCCTTTAGGAGTATCAGAGATCCCTTCAGGAGTATCAGAGATCCCTTTAGGAGTATCAGAGATCCCTTTAGGAGTATCAGAGATCCCTTCAGGAGTATCAGAGATCCCTTTAGGAGTATCAGAGATCCCTTCAGGAGTATCAGAGATCCCTTCAGGAGTATCAGAGATCCCTTCAGGAGTATCAGAGATCCTTTCAGGAGTATCAGAGATGTCTCCAATGTGCGCATGAAAAATATCAGAGATTTCGACATGGGTATCTGAGATCTATTCATCAGTTCTAGAGAGGGTCACATAGATTTTTTTCATTGACTCTTACAGACTTCCTCAATGGATTTTCCTGTCGGTCTAAGAATTATCTTTATGTACTCTCCTCAACATTTTCAGACGGTCCCAGCAATCTCTTCAGAGGGTCCAAGAAACATGTTACTGGGGATCTCATAGATTTTTTTATGGACTCTCCTAGACCTACTCAGTGGATCAAATAGATCTCACGAGGGACAACCAGCACCTCATCAGGTAACCTATGATCTATAATGGACTCGAAGTCACGAGACTAAAACAAACCTATAAAGCTTATGAGCTTATACAGACGGCTTTGGGAACTCTTTGAGATTGTGTCAGAGGTACCTCGAGATTGTATCATAGATTGCCTCAAACATCATCATCTACTCTCTCAAACATCATCATCTACTCTCTCAAACATCACCATCTACTCTCTCAAACATCACCATCTACTCTCTCAAACATTATCATTTACTCCCTCAAACATCATCATCTAATCCCTCAAACATCATCATCTACTTCCTCAAACATCATCATCTACTCCCTCAAACATCATTATGTACTCCATCAGAAATCATAATGAGCAATATGGATGCATTATGATGGAATCTATCTAATCCTACATGTTCCCACAAACTCCCACATACTCATATGCAATTGAGCATAGTTCTATGTACTTCCACACATAATCACGTACAACTCGCTTTAAGATTGCCATTTGCAGCAGCGTTTTAATTTGTAGAGCGTCTCTGGTACCAGAGATCAAACCTCGTAAGAACCACTGAAGTAGCTGATGTCGTCTACGAGATGAAGTGTGGTAGAAAGTAGTGGCGGCAGTATGCCCTGTAAATGTTGATCGTGGCGCTACGAGTGACTGGGATTTACCGGATGTAGTTGGGACCGGCAACAATAATCATTCTATGTCTAACACACTGACGTTTCTACACTTAATCAACGACAGCAAAGTCTACTAATGGACTAACTTTTTACTAGGCGTGTTCAAATGAAACTGGACCGAACTACACCAAATGACCATATGTACGATGCGCATGATGACGTTATTTCTGGTGTTAGCACATACCAACCGTCAAGTTTGCAAAATGTCATTATCCTCCGACTCAGTTTCCTCAGCAGAACGTTGAAAACATGGCGAGGGTGATAGGGAATCCGACCAGAGTTGATCAGCGAGAGGTGATTCGGTTTCTAACAGCTGAAGAATGTCGACTAGTTGACATTCATCGCAGAATGCAGGCAGTGTATGGGGACAAATATGTGTCGAAGACAACAGTGGAGAACTGGACAATGATGTTTAAAGAAGGAAGTGAGTTAACGAAAGATTTTCCAAGACCAGGTCAGCAACATATTGATGCGTCAGAAGTTGCCATCGCTAAAATTGATGCCGCAATTCGGGTGGACCGTCGCCGGAGCTTACGTTTGCTAGCAGAGAAATTTTATGTGTCACTAGGAACAGTTCAAATGGTGGTTAGCAAGAAACTGAAGTATCAGAAGGTGTGTTCATAATGGGTACCTCGGTTGAGGATCAACCATCATAAGGAAGAACGTATGGGATGGAGTTTGAACCACTTGTTCCGATACGAAGAGGAGGAGGATTTTTTTCTTTTGCGCATAGTGGCAAAACTGATACAGAAAATCTTTCGTTAACTCACTTCCTTCTTTGAAGATCGTTGCCCAGTTTTTCACTGTTGTCTTCGATACACTTGTTCACCATACACTGCCTGCATTCTGCGATGAATGTCAACTGGTCGACAACCTTAAGCTGTTAGAAACCGAATCACCGCTCGCTGATCAAGTCTGTTCGGATTCCGTATCACACCCGCCATGTGTTCAACGTTCTGCTGAGGAAACTGAGTCGGAGGATAATGATATTTTGCAAACTTGACGGTTGGTATGTGATGTTTACACCTGAAGTAACTTCATCATGCGCATCGTACGTATGTGCACTTGGTGCAGCTCGCTCCGGTGTCAGTTGGAACACGCCTCGTATTACCCTGTGGGAAACTGGGGCTAAAGTTGATAGTACTTGGGCATTTCTCTGTCACTTAGCTGGGGCTAACGTTGACAGTAGTCGGGCATTTCTCTGTCACTTAAATTGGGCTACATGTTGAGAATAGCGGGGCGTCTCTCTGTCGTTGAATCACTATGTACAGGAAAGCATTATTGATGTTGTGACAAATGAGTTCCAACAATGTTGTGACAAATGAGTTCCAACAATATTGGAGTTGGAAACATTAAACAGCACATCGATTGAGTCAAACTGGCATTTCTGTGCCGTAAATACGAACACAGGTTACTGCTGTAATTAAGAGTGTCCTTGAGGGAAGAAAACCAAATAGAATAGGATTGTTATTGGAATATGTAGGAAGGAAAATACATAACTGCTCTTCAAGTTGTTAAACAAATCAAATTTCAACTTTGAAATGAAAATATCAAAGTTTTGCTTTCTGACATGCTGATAAGGAAAGTAGACTATCGATAAGTAAGTCAAAAATAAGAATATCTGGTCAATGTTTAGCTATGAACATACAGAAGCTTCAATGAGCATTATGCAGGGTCTTCTAAACCAGTATAAAGACGTTAAGTTAAGTTAGTCTAGGGAGACTATGCCAGTCTAGGGAGACTATGCCAGTATATGAGACGTTGTCAGGTTAGCACCATGCCAGGTTAACACTACACCAGGTTAATAATATGTCAGGTTACGACTATACCAGGTTAACACTATATCAGATTAATAATATGTCAGGTTATGACTATACCAGGTTAACACTATATCAGATTAATAATATGTCAGGTTATGACTATACCAGGTTAACACTATACCAGGTTATGACTATGCCAGATTTATGACTATGCTAAGTTAAGACTATGTCAAATTAAGATTCTGCCAGGTTAAAACTATGCCACGTTTAGGAGACTATGCCACGTTTCGGGAGACTGTACCAGATACGGGAGACTATGCCCGTTTCGGGAGACTATGCCGTTTCGGGAAACTATGCCCGTTTCGGGAGACGAAGCCAATTTGGAAAGACTGTGCCAGGTTCGGGAGACTGTGCCAGGTACGGGAGACTGTGCCAGGTACGGGAGACTGTGCCAGGTACGTGAGACTGTGCCAGGTATGGGAGACTGTGCCAGGTACGGGAGACTGTGCCAGGTACGGGAGACTGTGCCCGGTACCGGAGACTGTGCCAGGTACGGGAGACTGTGCCACGTACGGGAGACTGTGCCAGGTACGGGAGACTGTGCCAGGTTCGGGGATTACATAGCTACAGACGATATTAATCTTGAATCAAAATAATTCTCTTATCAGAAGTAGAAACACTTGAAGTCTGATTGAACAAAGTCGAAATCATTTGAAAATAGTTTGAAACAAGTACAACTCAAGGAGTTAGTCTACAAAGACAAGATCGGCAGAGAATAATGTCAAGGACACATACGATATAAAGACAAGAACGTGAATGTTCCGATCTCTAGTCTGACCCTGCTGTCTGGTGTCACGAATGCACCATTGCGCTCATCAGAGAAGCCACAACGGGTATTCCGTGGAAGTCTGTCATTGTAATTGCTACGTGAATCCATTTATCTTTTTTATTGATGGCCTCAGCCATGGTGCCCCGACCAACCCTTCTTTCTGTCTATGACATCCGTCGCCTGATTCTTTTACCCTTGATTTCTGCTGTGTTTCCATGCCTCTTGTTTAGCAGCTTTCTGAGCATAGAACAGGGTGTAACTAGACTCGACACAACTCCAAACATCTATCTCGGGGGTGTAACTAGACTCTACATAAGTCCAAAAATCTATCTCGGGGGTGTAACTAGACTCGACACAAGTCCAAGCATCAATCTCACTTTCACTAGGGGTCTGACCTAATCCTGGATGTCTGACCTAATCCTGGATCCTCTGTCTGACCTAATCATGGATCCTCTGTCTGATCTAATCCTGGGTCCTCTCATGTCTGACCTACACCTGGGTCCTCTCATGTCTGACCTAATCCTGGGTCCTCTCACGTCTCACCTAATCCTGGGACATCTCATGTCTGACCTAATCCTGGAGGTCTGACCTAATCCTGGGTCCTCTGTCTGACCTAATCCTGGGTCCTCTCATGTCTGACCTAATATTGGGTCCTGTCATGTCTGACCTAATCCTGGGTCCTCTGCCTGACCTAATCCTGGGTCCTCTCATGTCTGACCTAATCCTGGGTCCTCTCATGTCCGACCTAATCTTGGGTCCTCTCATGTCTGACCTAATCCTGGGTCCTCTCATTTCTGACTTAATCCTGGGTCATCTCATGTCTGACCTAAACCTGGGTCCTCTCATGTCTGACCTAATCCTGGGTCCTCTCATGTCTGACCTAATCCTGGGTCCTCTGTCTGACCTAATCCTGGGTCCTCTCATGTCTGACCTAATCCTGGGTCCTCTCATGTCTGACCCAATCCTGGGTCCTCTGTCTGACCTAATCCTGTGTCCTCTCATGTCTGACATAATTCTGGGTCCTCTCATGTCTGACCTAATCTTGGGTCCTCTCATGTCTGACCTAATCCTGGGTCCTCTCATGTCTGACCTAATCCTGGGTCCTCTGTCTGACCTAATCCTGGGTCCTCTCATGTCTGACCTAATCCTGGGTCCTCTCATGTCTGACCTAATTCTGGGTCCTCTCATGTCTGACCTAATCCTGGGTCCTCTCATGTCTGACCTAATCCTGGGTCCTCTGTCTGACTTAATCCTGGGTCCTCATGTCTGACCTAATCCTGGGTCCACTGACTGACCTAATCCTGGGTCCTCTGTCTGACCTAATCCTGGGTCCTCTCATGTCTGGCCTAATCCTGGGTCCTCTCACGTCTATCCGAGCCAGCCATGCATGTCAGGATCTATTTCTATCTTCAGTTCACTTGTATCGTTATACGTCGTAGTGAGGTGTGATCTACTTTGTTTCATATTTTTTGGCAGGTAAACATTCACTGACTTGGTAGGTCAATCCCAGCACCTATTTGTCTCTGGAAAATATGATCGCCTCATTTTGAGACTGGTGTAGGTGGAAACGTAAATTAGAGCAAGGTAGACCCGCAGCCTGTCAGACGCCATCTATGCTGCTCCGCTAGCCACAAAACCAAGACCTGATGGTATAGCCACAGTCCCCTTTCTGCAACATATTCTCTGTGGGGCCTGAATCCCTAGAATAATTTGAGTAGATTTTTTAATTGAATTTTGCCCGAGCAGCGGCAGTTAAGCCTATTCTTTTCAATTTCCAACTGCTAAGGTATTTTTAAAGTGCGCGCCACTGCACACGGGTGTCTGATCTCACTACTCAGAGATCAGAATAAATATTTACCGGATGATCCACGTGAAAATGACGGTCTCTATCGTGATTTGAGCCAGTGACCTCCAGCACCCGAGGTGGACACCTTACCTGGAGATCACTGCGTCCCCCACCCGAGGTAGACACCTTACCTAGACACCACTGGGTCCCCCACCCAAGGAGGACACCTTTCCTGGAGACCACTGGGTCTCCCACCCAAGGTGGACACCTTACCTGGAGACCACTGGGTCCCCCACCCAAGGTGGACACCTTACCTGGAGACCACTGGGTCCCCCACCTAAGGTGGACACCTTACCTTGACACACTGGGTCCCCCACCTAAGGTGGACACCTTACCTGGAGACTACGGGGTCCCCCACCCAAGGTGGATACCTTACCTTGACACCACTGGGTCCCCCACCCAAGGTGGACACCTTACCTAGACACCACTGGGTCCCCCACCGGAGACTAACATAAACTACAAATTTGTTTACCTATTCAGACACTCTGACATACTAACAGGGAGTCTCAAACACTCTACTACACTTCCATACCCCAAGAAGCTCCAACAAAGGTAAGTACGCCACCCAAAAGCCCCCTGTTATCTCTACACACCCACTACTTCACTTCCTTCATAATGACTCCAACATTTATAAACTCTCTCCCACACACTCCGTTATACACCCACATACTTCCACAAACGCCTGCACATAAGTAACTCCATCAATGCATCCTATAAAAACAATTCACACAATAATCTACCAAAACGAAAATTCAAGAATCCCGCAAGTGATCTCAAGAAACGACATACTCTCTTGGCGCAATCAGCGGAGCAGAGATGAAAGTTGAATACCAAATGAAAAGCCTCGATGTTGCTATGGATACCACCGCCATATCTAAGTGAAACCAGAACAAGTTTGCAGAACTGCAAATTATTGACAGTTGTGCTTGTTGGCGCGTGCTTATTTTAACGGTGTACTAAATTGTATTCACTTGAGCCACATAAATAAGTCAGCTCGTGCTATCTCAGCTGGACATAATATCATCGCTCGATTCTCCTACATCCAATCTGTTCTTAACGCTCGTCACATTAATGATATAAGAGCTTCGTGTCTCACGATTTATGGCTCTGGTGTGTACACCTGTCACAATTACAACATTAGTTGTTGAAACATTCTCTTTATGATCATCCGTTCGTCGCGTCAATAGGAGCAAGGTGACCCCACTGGGCTCCTCCTTGTAGGACTACAGTGCACAGCATCATTGTGTGACTCCTAGTGTCACAGTCTCCAAGTTGCCCTCAGCAGTCTTTCCGCGCCAAAAAAGGCTCATCCGACAGAACTCAAACTGAACCAGTTCTCTCGAAGAGCCGCCATTCTCTGTAGCTATTCTCAACATCTAAGCAACAACAAAAGTTAGAAACATAATTGTGACTGAACTGTAGTTGAATTTATTCATTAGAAATTCTTTCCAAGCAGTACCCAGTAGACGTTTAGGAATTTGATTTGCATATACATTCAACATATGTCCAATTGGTCTTGTCACTCATTAAAGTTCACAGATGGGCCATAGAGTTACCTGGGTGGGAGATTGCGTTGGCTGGGTGGGAGATGGCGTTGGCTGTGTGGGAGAGATTGGAGATGGCGTTGGATGGAGGGAGGGGGAGTTGGGAGATGGTGTTGGCTGGGTTGGAGTGTTTGGAGGTGGCTGCGTGCAGGGCATGGCTATGTCTTTAGAGAACCCAGAACCAGAGCATATTCATTTAGCTCTCTACACCTGGAGAGCTCCTGAACGCAGAGAAATGAATATGTCACTTCCTTTCCTTTATCTTCTCCACCGCTCTTCATGTGATATTACAATTTGTTGAGATCTTCCGGTGGCATACCGGGCAGGGATTGAATGTCTGGTAGACGGTAAAGAGCTTATTCCATCAACTCAGCAAGTTGACGAAAAGCAAAAAATCATAATATTTATAAAGCTAAGTAAAGCTGGCATTGACTCATATCTGTCAAGTGACCAGCACGCCAGTGTAAGTACAACACCAACAACAACTACCCATGGTAGAAGAGGGCTACTACGTGAGGGCAAGTCCAGTCCAGTCCAGTCCAGTCTAGTCACATACACCGGAATATTAACCAGGCACTACGTCATTCTGCTAGACTACATTCCATAACATTTTCATGAAAGCTGTTATCTCTGTTTGCCTGAATGAATCTTCTCTGTCATCTCTGTTCTTGATACCCTCTGTGATCTGTCAGACTGCGAGGCGTCTAAGCGGGTATGGTGTCCCCTTGTACCCCCCGTGTCCTGAATGGCTTACCTTGTCCAAATAGATTGTAGTTGTTCCTACCTCTAAGATGATCACCATCATGTGACGTCTGGAATTATCTAGCGGTCATTTTCTCACAAACACCTTGTTCTCCAAAATGTGTTATGTTTCATTAATTTTTTGTTAAAATTGTATTTTGTTGATGAATAGAACATGCGAACATGTGTTGTTGATTTTATCTAAGTTATCGCTATCAGATTGGATATCATGGCGTGGACGAGAGTTGACATAACTGATGGACAGCTCCAGTAGCACGTGTGACAGGTTCACTGGCATCCCAATCAAGGACCTTAAACCAAAGTGTCTTTGGGTGCAAATTCAGAATGACTAACAATGACTAACCGAGAGATCAGACACAATTTAACTGTATTTCTGTCATTTGAACAAAACCAGCCTTGTTCCTTGTGTAACTTTTTATTGTCTGAAATGAGATGAAGGAAAGTTGACTGGGTCATGGGCGTAAATTGTTGTCTGTTATTATTGACTGTTATATATAGTTTGTTACGGTCGTTCTAAATGATGGACACGTGGATCTCTCAAACTTGAGAATTATTTCCGTACTTCAGCCTAGAATTGTGGGTAGGGGCGTTCTTTTCTTGGGTCGTCTCGAAGGATGGTTCGGGAGATAGCACAACCAGACCGAGTGGTGTACAGGTTGCTATAGGACGCTAAACGTCCTGACACTTTTTAAGCTGGAGAATAACACGTGAACATTGGTGGTCAACTTAGGGCCTGTTCCAAATCAAACAGCACGTTGATGGAGTTAGTCGCAAGAGATACAGTTTTGGAAGGAAAGAGGGAATCAAGAAAGTAGGCTCTGGAGTGGCAGAACTGACAGTAAGACCGGACCCTTGGTTAAACTGAGACTTTGACCCAATTGTCTTTAGCTGACACTGGTTGACTGACTCTAGTTAGGATCTGTCCAACGCCAGTGTGTCTCGTTGTTCACGCATGCCCAATGGTGGCTTATATCAGAAGTGGCTTATATCAGTATTGGCTTATATCAGAAGTGGCTTATATCAGTAGTGGCTTATATCAGAAGTGGCTTATATTAGAAGTGGCTAATATCAGAAGTGGCTTATATTAGAAGTGGCTTATATCAGAAGTTGCTTGTATCAGAAATGGCTTATTTTAGAAGTGGCTTATATCAGTAGTGGCTTATATCAGATGTGGCTTATATTAGAAGTGGCTTATATCAGTAGTGGCTTATATCAGAGGTGGCTTATATCAGAAATGGCTTATATCAGAAGTGGCTTATATTAGAAGTGGCTTATATCAGTAGTGGCTTATATAAGAACTAGCCTCGGTATCCTATGTCAAAAGTTTGTGTCAAACAGTTAGGTCAGACAAAGTTGTTCACATAAACACCACGGATCGTATCCATGAAAGCACGAATTCGAGATTGTTTATTTCATGGGGAAACCTGAACAAACGAAGCTGCCAGAACGTCCGAAACATTCCAAGAGACGAGGAACAAGAACCATTTATATAGTTAGCTAGTTAGTAAATGTTGTTCTTAGTTCTTAGTTAGGAAAAGAAATATATTAAAACATAACAAGAAATAAAAGGCTTGGTATAGATTTACAACATGCGCGACAACGTACTAAATACAAACAACCTCTGGAGAATAAAGCTTTGATTATGAAAGGTTTGTATTGTTTCGTAGTGATTAGATCGAGTTATGCAAATAACATTCATTCCTTGTTTTTAATCTTGTGAAGAAATACGTTCCAGAATAACTGAAGAGGGTTGTCCAAGTCCGTTGCACATATAACTGTGGGGTTCCATATCTGCCACTCCCACTGGACGTGTGTAATATGACTCTAATGTGTCAAGTAGTCTCAACATGCCAATCATTATTAGTCTGTCTAGCGCTTACTGGGAATCTCAAAATTCTTCTGTCGAACAACCTTCACGTCAGTATTTTGATCTGGTAGTGTCCATTATTTGCTTCCATGCTTCACCATTGCTCTACTTCGTCCATCTTGTTACTTCAGGTGTCGCCACCAATAGTTGGTTTCCTTCAGGAAGGTTGCGCCAAAGCTCTCTGTGTGCTCCTGTCGTGGTTTCTGTTATAATTTATTTGACACGATAGGTGGTTAGCCTCATACACAACTCTCTTCAGTTGTCTCTAGCGACAGATATGAAGGTGCACCCTTCCCTCACCGCCAACAAGAGACACAGTGATACGCCCGGGAACATTGTGGAATTGATTCTCTCTCTCTCTCTCTCTCTCTGTCATTCTCTCTTTCTCTGTGTCACTCTCTGTCTGTCTGTCTCTCCGTGTCACTGTCTCTCTCCGTGTCACTCTCTGTGTCTCTCTCTGTCTCTCTGTGTCACTCTGTCTCTCTGTGTCTCTCTGTCACTGTCTGTCTCTCTGTGTTACTCTCTGTCTCTCTGTGTCACACTCTGTCTGTCCTGCTCTGTGTGTCCCTCACTGTCTCTCTCTCTCTCTCCCTCTCTCTCTCCTTCTGTCTCTCCCTCTCTCTCTTTTTCTCTCTCTCTCCCTCTCTCTTTCCCTCTCTCTCTCTCCCTCTCTCTCTTCCTCTCTCTCTCTCCCACTCCCTCTCTCTCTCTTTCTCTCTCTCGTTATGTATTCTAGCCCCGATTGGCCTACAGCAACTGGTTACCCTGTTAGTTCCAAATGCTGTAGTCCACCAGGTGTGTGGAATTAAAGGACTGGGAACAAATGCCGCTTGCCTTGGCTATCACCGCACAGTATGTCTCTCCTGCATTTACAATAAAAATACCTACGTCCTGATTAGATCCAGCAACATCGCTGTGTTGAGAACACGGGTTTAATCGACGACACAGCAGCGACACAACCGCGGCACAGCAGCGACACAGAAGCGACACAGCCACGACACAGCAGCGACACAACTACGACACAGCCGGGACACAGCCACGACACAGCCGCGACACAGCCACGACACAGAAGCGACACAGCCACGACACAGAAGCGACACAGCCACGACACAGCCGCGACACAGCCACGACACAGCCGTGACACAGCGGCGACACAGCAGCGACACAACTACGACACAGCCGGGACACAGCCACGGCACAGCCGCAGCACAGCAGCGACACAGAAGTGACACAGCCACGACACAGCAACGACACAGCCACTACACAGCCACGACACAGCAACGTAACAGAAGCGACACAGCCACGACACAGCCACGACACAGCGGCGATACAGCCACGACACAGCCGCGACACTGCCACGACACAGCCGCGATACAGCTGCGACACAGCAGCGACACAACCGTGCTTTATATCTCTAGTGTGTGAGAACAAAAACATATCCTCCACACAACATGGCGACTGCATGTGACAAGCGGCCTTTAATCCTCTGCTCTAAGAAAATCACATGGGGGACGTCAGAGATGAACAATAATTTTAGTGAGTTCTCAACACAATCATGGGCTCTCAACACAATCATGAGTTCTCAACACAATCATCATGAGTTCTCGACACAATCATGAGTTCTCAACACAATCATGAGTTCTCGACACAATCATGAGTTCTCAACACAATCATGAGTTCTCAACACAATCATCATGAGTTCTCAACACAATCATGAGCTCTCAACACAATCATCATGAGTTCTCAACACAATCATGAGCTCTCAACACAATCATCATGAGTTCTCAGAACATCCCTCAGGAAGTACCCAGATAAATAACCTGAATGACTTCTGGCCCCTCCACTATTTCCTTATCTCATCTTTTGTCTCCTCCTCTCTCCCCTCTCCTCTCCTCTTTCCTCTCTCCCCTCCCCTCTCCTCTCTCCCCTCCCTTCTCCTCTCCGCGGTTAGAAATAAGACAGATTTGTTTCTGAGACAGACATCTCAGTGACCTTAATTAATCAGGCCTGGTGTGCCCATTGTCCGCAGCTTACATCTCGGTTCCCCCCAGTGTGATACTAGGCCACTTCTCGTATTTGCACGAATCATTTTTGGTTGCCACAGCAACGCTTGCTTGTCTTTCCATGAACTAATCAGTGACTTCAACATATATAGAAGACCCACACAGCAGGCGGTAATCCGAGCATCAGAAGCGACCCTGTTCACAAATGATTCGGCCTGTTCGCTTTCTTATCAACATGAAGGCAGTGCCACCGCCATTTCACGCTTCTATTTTGATTTTCCTCTTAAAAAATAACACAAGAGACATTTATCATTCAGGTTTGACTCTGTCCATAACAACAATGAAGTTTCCCTTCCAGGCGAACGCAGACTCAACTATAGCGACGCAACTTCAAGCAACAATTATTTGGTTGTCTCCTCTGCTGGCTGGGGTAAACCGTAGCGATCTAGGATCAGCTTACCTTGACGAGGAGGGCTGGTTGGTTGGTTGGTTGGTTGGTGGGTTGGTTTTTCTTGTTGGTTGATTGGTTGACTGGCTGGTTGGCTGGTTGGTTGGCTGGCTGGTTGGTTGGTTGGATGGTTGGCTGGTTGGTTGGTTGGCTGGTTGTTTGGTTGGCTGGCTGGTTGGTTAGTTGGTTGGTTGGCTGGCTGGTTGGTTGGCTGGTTGGTTGGCTGGCGGGTTGGTTGGTTGGCTGGTTGGTTGGTTGGTTTGCTGGTTGGTTGGCTGGCGGGTTGGCTGGTTGGTTAGTTGGTTGGCTGGTTGTTTGGTTGGCTGGCTGGTTGGTTGGTTGGTTGGCTGGCTGGTTGGTTGGTTGGCTGGTTGGTTGGCTGGCGGGTTGGTTGGTTAGCTGGTTGGTTGGTTGGTAGGTTGCTTGCTAATGCCCACAATGGGTTGGTAACCATTTTGTGCGCCCTGAAAAGGCCGGAACTTGTGGCAGAATGCAGTAGCTTTACTGACATCCCGAGCGTGCTGATGAATTGGACCGAGGTCCCCAGGCAGTTGTGCGATGCTTGGCTTCATCTGCGTGTCACTCACTACTACGGGGATCACGTCGAACCTCACCTTGTTAGCCAGACTGTTGTCCTCAACAACAGCCCGTCTCCAGGACGGCCAACCAGGAGATCAGGTGAGGGTCTTGTCCAGTATATTTCTCCTGTCCCTGGCTAACATGGTTTGACCAGGGTGGTTTGCCGGACCCTGGCTAACGTGGTTTGACCAGTGTGTTTTGCCTGACCAGACGTTAACCTCATCGTCCCCACGAGGCTGGTGGAGTTTGATAAACATACACGCACAAAGCGCGTGAAATTGGTACAAACTAAATCAAATAAAATAAATATATGAGCACAAGAAAGCCCAGGTTTGAGACTTACAAATGTGAAAGACGGTTACAAATGTCAGAACCAGTATTATGACAAAGACCCACAAGTTCAAGGTGGGGGAGGGGGTGTGGATTGAGTGGAGGGGGGGGTGGTATTTTTACATCACGGCCTACAAATAGACTCCCCCCCCCCCCCCCGCCCCGCACTATCCACCCAACATTCTCTAAGTTGTGCGAGGCAACCATTCCTCGGCAGTAGAATACATCTGATGATCAGACTCCTTATGTGCAGTCTTACGTCCTCTTGAAAAGTTACCTTAAGTCTGCAATACCAAGTTCAAGACATTTAGTTTGACTTCGCGAGGCTTCCTGTTCATTTGATAGGTCCCTCTCTAACCATATGAAAATAGCGTTTATTGGTCAGTCTCTATCCCTCCCACCCCTCTACCTCCTACCCTCACCGTCCATCTCCCTCCTATATCCCCCCTCCCTGCCACCAATCCCCCCCCCCACCCTCTCACGCATTTCCTGTATCTAGGTCCTTCTTTGGCATCAGGCGTTTATCCACGTTCTTCTCATTCAAGTGGATTCTGATCTTCGCATTCAAGTGGATTCTAATCTCATTGAAGTGGATTCTAATCCAGAAGTTGCAGCAAGAGTGTGTTCGCTGCTTGACAATTGTACCATTGATGAGCATAACAGGTATGCCTGTCTTGTATTTGTTTCTGGTGCTATCCTTCATCATTTCCTCTTAGCCATTTGACTTACTTCCACTCGTTTTCTTAGTCTGAAGTCTGCATTTGTTGGTTAGGCCAATGTGTTCCTGACACGACTCGTGAGCCAGGTTAGGCAAACACGATACGGGAGTCAGGTTAGGCAACCATGACACGTGAGCCAGGTTAGGCAAACACGACACGTGAGCCAGGTTAGACAAACACGACACGTGAGCCAGGTTAGGCAAACACGACACGTGAGCCAGTCTAGACAAACACGACACGTGAGCCAGTCTAGACAGACACGACACGTGAGCCAGTCTAGACAAACACGACACGTGAGCCAATCTAGACAAACACGACACGTGAGCCAGTCTAGACAAACACGACACGTGAGCCAGTCTAGACAAACACGACACGTGAGCGTCTAGACAAACGCGATACTTGTGTCCGGTTAGGCCAACTCGACCAATATCCCATTCCGTCTTATGTGGCAACTTCTCTAGAATTTGATTCAAATGAGATGAGATTTCAAAAACGGGATCAGGAAATGTATTTACGGTTCAGAAAGAGCGCCAACTCCTTTTGGCAGTTCATTAATTGTTAATGTCTTTCCTGGCATGCCTGACTGGCACATGAATCAATCAAGGGCACAAATCAGTGAAGCGAAGCCAACTACCACAAGCAGAAGGATTCAGAAAGAGAACTGCGTCCGGTGAACATGAATTCATTAAGCACACGCACATTTTCAATGCAGCGTCAAATTAGTGGCGGGGTAGAGTACTCGCTGTTCACAGCAAAGATACAGTGTTCAACTCCCACAACCATCACGCTCACGCCGACCCACCTGTAAACCGATACGTGCCTTATGGTTAGAAAAGGAAAAGGCAGCGAGGAAGGGAACTGGTCACCACTCCGCACAGGCTGTGGCTGAGTGTATAGAGTTCCTGACCAGCGGTTAAGCCTGCTGAAGGACAAGTTTGACCTTATGTCCTTAAATGGCAGGCTTATTTTATAGGTCACTATTATGTAGAGGCCATAGAGAAGCGAATCATGGACTATTGATACTTTGTGTTGTGTCTATTTTGAGGGTTGTGTCAACTTTGTGTTGTGTCTAGTTTGAAGGTTATGTCAACTTTGTGTTGTGTCTAGTTTGAAGGTTGTGTCAACTTTGTGTTGTGTCTAGTTTGAAGGTTGTGTCAACTTTGTTTTGTGTCTAGTTTGAAGATTGTGACAACTTTGTTTTGTGTCTAGTTTGAAGATTGTGACAACTTTGTTTTGTGTCTAGTTTGATGAATGTAACATCTTTTTGTGATGTCTATTTTGCTATTTTTGTGGCTGATTGTTTTTAGAAACGGTCAATTGAGCAGAGTGTAGCCGTTGGCGTATCTTTATTAGCGCTGAACTTGCACATAGACAGACTGACATAGTTATAACTAGGTCACTTTAATATAACCAAAGCTCAGGCCAGAGTCTGCATGCGGGAAACCGTAGACAGACACTGAGATCAAACCAAAGCTCTGACTAAAGTAGGGCGAGAGCAAGGGATTGGGCTGTCTCTGCCAGTCAGACGCAACGTTTCAACTATTTCAGCATGAGAAAATATAGTGTGGCAGCATCTTCAGCTCCGAGGTGGCTCTGTAAGACTTCTTTAATGAGGGCTCATTTTCTGACTCAATCCTGGCATTGGAAGGTTCAAACAGGCCGGATATGATACGAGTGGGTAGCGGACGTGTCCTCGGGAATGTGGGTTCTCGTGTGGATTGAATGTTCTAGTCGTCCTGCAATTTGAGGGTTTGCAGAGATGCAAGAACTAACACCATAACGCTCGTCTCTGGTGGTGATGGATGGTGGTGCTGGTGACTTTGGTAATGGATGGTGGTGCTGGTGACTTTGGTAATGGATGGTGGTGCTGGTGACTTTGGTAATGGATGGTGGTGCTGGTGACTTTGGTAATGGATGGTGGTACTGGTGACTTTGGTAATGGATGGGGGTCTCTTGGAGGATGGCACTGCAAGCGATTATCCGTGAATCCATAGAGTGAAATAATTGTATTTAAGACGTAGATCTTGCAGAGAAGGGCAGATGAAAAGACAGAGCTTCAAATGATAAACACTAGACATGATACAGAAGTTAACACTTTCATATCATCCAGAAGTTAACACTTTCATATCGTCCAGAAGTTGCATACAGACGGTTTTTGGATCTTCACTGGGACGTGTCAAAACGTCGCCGGTCAATACGCACAGGTAGAGCACACACAGGTAGAGCACACACAGGTAGAGCACACACAGGTAGAGCACACACAGGTAAACCACACACAGGTAGACCACACACAGGTAGAGCACACACAGGTAGACCACACACAGGTAGACACACAGGTAGACCACACACAGGTAGAACACACACAGGAAGAGCACACACAGGTAGACCACACACAGGTAGACCACACACAGAACTAGATATGGAATAAGGCACATCCAGTAGAGTATAGGACACGACCAGTAGAATGTATGATATGGTCAGTAGAGTATAGGACACAGCCAGTAGAGTATAGGACACAGCTAGTAGAGTATAGGACACAGCCAGTAGAGTATAGGACACAGCCAGTAGAATATAGGACACGGCCAGTAGAGTATAGGACACGGCTAGTAGAGTATAGGACACGGCCAGTAGAGTATAGGACACGGCCAGTAGAATGTAGGACACGGTAAGTAGAATGTAGGACACGGCCAGTAGAATATAGGACATGGCCAGTAGAATGTATTACATGGCCAGTAGAGTATAGGACATGACCAGTAGAATGTAGGACATGGCCAGTAGAATGTAGGACATGGCCAGTAGAATGTAGGACATGGCCAGTAGAGTATAGGACACGGCCAGTAGAATGTAGGACACGGCCAGTAGAATGAAGAACACGGCCAGTAGAATGAAGAACACGGCCAGTAGAATGTAGGACACGGCCAGTAGAATATAGGACATGGCCAGTAGAATATAGGACACGGCCAATAGAGTATAGGATACAGTCAGTAGAGTATAGGACACAGCCAGTAGAGTATAGGACACAGTCAGTAGAGTATAGGATACAGTCAGTAGAGTATAAGACAGAAAGTTACATATTTTACTGCAAATAACAGACATGTTGTTTATGTTGTTGGTGTTGCTGTTGTTGATGATTTTGTTGTAGCTGTTGATGTTTGCAGGTATTTGTGCTGAGTTAAGTTAACTCTTGACGACTTTTCTTTCATTCGTAGCAGGTACCAGTTGTTCTTCGTACATCTCGAGGCATAGTCGGGAAAGGAGTTTTTTCATGTCTGTAATGAGCTCTCCATTATGGGAATTACAGTGTCGATCCCCACATTGCTGGCCAGGATGCTGTGTTACAGGTCCGAGTGGATCTCTAAATCGCTGGTCATGCTGCAGTGTCACAAGTCCGCTTCCGGCACAAGCGAGTCGATCCCCACATCGGTGGTCAGGCTGCTGTAACACAGGTCCGCGTCGATTCCCACATCGCTGGGCAGGCTGCTGTAACACAGGTCCGAGTCGATCCCCACATCGCTGGTCAGGCTGCTGTAACAGGTCCGAGTCGATCCCCACATCGCTGATCAGGCTGCTGTAACACAGGTCCGCGTCGATCCCCCCATCGCTGGCCAGGCTGCTGTGAGACAGGTCCGCTTCCAGTACGAACGAGGACTTGTGTTGGGGTCTTGATCAGTATTTATACAATGAAGTGTGATAAACCGTGCAGATACAAATGTTGATATCAGATGAGACAGATGTAGCAGATATACAGGGTGCTGTGAGGCGAGATTGATGTAGCAGATATAAAGGGCACTATGAGGCGAGATTGATGTAGCAGATATAAAGGGTGCTATGAGGCGAGATTGATGTAGCAGATATAAAGGGTGCTATAAGGCGAGATTGATGTAGCAGATATAAAGTGCAGCACCATGTTAGGCAGACAAAAGCCAATATAAAGAAGCAGATGATGATATAATTGATGATACCATTACAGACAGATGGAAAATGTTTTTAAAAGTATAAATGTATATCTCCCCAACCTTTGATCTTGGTCTAATGCCTAATGATAACACCAAGAATGATATAATTATCAAACCCAACCCCCTCACAACCATCTTCTGCGTGGCTGAAATGTAACAACGTTTTTAGCAACGAAACTTCATTTTTATTCATTAACTTGACATTATTGACTATTTTCCATGAATGTTATATAATTGTCAAAATATGTTCTTATGGTTCTGATGTTCACAAATGATGAATGAATTCCTTCCTTATTAAGATCAAACAAGGCACAGCTCGCGCTATTATCAGGCGGGTGTTGTGTTGTCTTTCATGTTGATTTGGTTCTAAATATATCTTGGGGGGTTTTACTTTCTTAGGGCCTGGTTCCCAAGTACATTTGAGGAAAATGCGCATTTTCTGAAAGGTTACAGCGGAGGATTGTGAATGATGCCAGAACCATTGACACGTAGGATCAATATTTTAATTTTTATTACGAAGGAAATGTACAAATAATAATTGTATAAGCTCATCGTTAACAGATTTGATTGGCTAGCCAAGGAATAGGTAACCCAGATACCAAACTAACAACCAATCATAGGACAGAGTAGTCAACGAATTGAAATACTTTCTAATGAGATTCCAAACCAATAGCCAGCCACATGACCAACAAGCCAGAACATCAAAGTAATAGCCACTCAAATAGCCACAAAGTCATATGCCCAAGCCGATAGCCACACAAACAACCACAAATGATTTAACAAAACCGTCAAAGCTAAGGCACTCAACCCGCTCTGTCTTCGCTCACACATCCACGCATCCCTTCACCTACACATCCACACATCCACGCATTCCTTCATCCACGCATCCACGCATTCCTTCACCCACACATCCACGCATTCCTTCACCCACACATCCACGCATTCCTTCATCCATGCATCCACGCATTCCTTCACCCACACATCCACGCATTCCTTCACCCACACATCCACACATCCACGCATTCCTTCATCCACGCATTCCTTCATCCACACATCCACGCATTCCTTCATCCACACATCCACGCATTCCTTCACCCACACATCCACGCATCCACGCATTCCTTCATCCACGCATTACTTCATCCACACATCCACTCATTCCTTCACCCACACATCCACACATCCACTCATTCCTTCACCCACACATCCACGCATTACTTCATCCACACATCCACTCATTCCTTCACCCACACATCCACACATCCACGCATTACTTCATCCACACATCCACGCATTACTTCATCCACACATCCACGCATTCCTTCACCCACACATCCACGCATTCCTTCATCCACACATCCACGCATTCCTTCATCCACACATCCACGCATTCCTTCACCCACACATCCACGCATTCCTTCATCCACGCATTACTTCATCCACACATCCACTCATTCCTTCACCCACACATCCACACATCCACTCATTCCTTCACCCACACATCCACACATCCACGCATTACTTCATCCACACATCCACTCATTCCTTCACCCACACATCCACACATCCACGCATTACTTCATCCACACATTCACGCATTCCTTCACCCACACATCAACATATCCACGCATTACTTCATCCACACATCCCTTCATCCACACATCCACGCATTCTTTCACCCACACATCCACGCATTCCTTCACCCACACATCCACTCATTCCTTCACCCACACATCCACACATCCACTCATTCTTTCATCCGCACATCCACTCATCCACGCATTCCTTCACCCACACATCCACGCATTCCTTCACCCACACATCCACGCATTCCTTCACCCACACATCCACGCATTCCTTCACCCAAACATACATCCATTCATCTATACGCTGCCTCATCCGTTAATCCATCTCCCGACTCATCTATCCACTCATCTAATTACCCATCTATAGTAAGACCAGGACTATCTCTCCCTGCCTCTCCCTGTCGCTATGGACACACTCTACTCCACAATTCTTCAATCCTCCTACTTCGTCACGTTTTCTCAGCAACTTCCTGTTCAACTTTCCCCGGAACTCCGCCATTACCATCCATACCGGACACATGATTACATTTTCCACCAATTAAAAACATTTGAACAGAACTTCACAAAACTATTCACACGCCATCCACATTCCTGCCAAAATCTGTGAGCACGAAGGAGATCGTGTAATTTGACGGAACTGCAGTCTTTTTTTTTTTATAAAGAGTCTCGGAATTCGTTTACGACGCATGCACATTACACTACCACGGTTTTCCTTTTCTGGGCTTTCGTCTTATATCAGCACGTGTTGGTAATTTGTTTAAACAATCTACACCAAAACCCCAAATCTTGAACCTCAAAACCCCCACTCTTGAACCTCAAAACCCCAACTCTTGAACCTCAAAACCCCAACTCTTGAACCTCAAAACCCCAAATATTGAACCTCAAAACCCCAACTCTTGAACCTCAAAACCCCAAATCTTGAACAAACAATGAACAACACTTGACTTTGGAAAAGACCAAATAAACTACAAGTCGGTCAACTGTTGCCATTTATCTGAAACCTGTCTAGACATCTACTCGGGTTTGTAGTATTCTCCAAGACAGACAAGCGCTGATTGGCTTACACTTCCCTATAACGTGTGTGACTGGTCTCTGGAGATATCCATACGGGTCTCAGAAGGTTTTGTGTTTGCCGGGTGTGATGTCATTACAACATTTTTGGTTCTCCAGATATGGCTTTTCGTTTTTGGCGTATTCTACAGAGGCTGCTGTGTTAACTTAATCTTAATAGTATTATATAGCAAGAAGTTGGCATAGCTTGACTTTTTGTGACTTCTGCTGCCAGGGGCATTCTCATGTTCAAGACTACGAACACGGAAACAATAGTCTATGTGGGATGTGTATGTGATGTGCAGAATTGTGTTGGATCTGGATGTGATGTGTAGAATTTTGGTGGATGTGGATGTGTAGAACTGTGATGGATGTGGATGTGTATCGACCTAAATAACAACGTGCACATATATAATGTGTTATGGGTGTTTATGCGATCCCTTACAAGAATAACCACATTACCAGACAATCAGACAGACAGACAATCAGACATGCAGACAATCAGACAGGCAGACAATCAGACAGGCAGACAATCAGGCAGACAGACAATCAGACAGACAGGCATACAAGTACTCTGCGGCAGACAGACAGACATGCAGGTAAATGGGAATACAAATGAACGGAAAAGATAAATATTTATCTGCCACCATCCGTCCATCCATCCATCCATCCATCAATCTTTCAATCCGTCAGCCTGCCGGTCTGTCTGTCTATTTGTCTAACGAGGCGTTATTTCCTAGCAGTACATGCCTAGATGAACACTGTCACAGCGTCGTGTAGACACAGTTCTCAGGAAGCATTTTCTACCCGTGAACAAATCAAAATATTCATGGACTTCTGGGTATAGGTGTCTCGTCTTGTTGCACCTCTGATTTCATGTGTCTCGTCTTATTGCGACCTCTGAGTACAGGTGTCTCGTCTTGTTGCGACCTCTGATTTCATGTGTCTCGTCTTATTGCGACCTCTGAGTACAGGTGTCTCGCCTTGTTGCGACCTCTGAGTACTGGTGTTTCGTGTCTCGTCTTGTTGCACCTCTGAGTACAGGTGTCTCGTGTCTCGTCTTGTTGCACCTCTGAGCACAGGTGTCTCGTCTTGTTGCACCTCTGAGTACTGGTGTCTCGTGTTGAAGCACCTCTGAGTACAGGTGTCTCGTCTTGTAGCACCTCTGAGTACAGGTGTCTTGTTGCACCTCTGAGTACAGGTGTCTTGTTGCACTTCTGAGTACAGGTGTCTCGCCTTGTTGCGACCTCTGAGTACTGGTGTCTCGTCTTGTAGCACCTCTGAGTACAGGTGTCTCGCCTTGTTGTGACCTCTGAGTACTGGTGTCTCGTGTTGAAGAGCCTCTGAGTACATGTGTCTCGTCTTGTAGCACCTCTGAGTACAGGTGTCTTGTTGCACCTCTGAGTACAGGTGTCTCGTCTTGTAGCACCTCTGAGTACAGGTGTCTTGTTGCACCTCTGAGTACAGGTGTCTTGTTGCACCTCCGAGTACAGGTGTCTCGTCTTGTAGCACCTCTAAATACAGGTGTCTTGCTGCAATGGTACAATATTCAGTCCCACACTGTCCATGTAATTGCTGAAGCCGTCTATGACCTTCACTTTGACTGCCTCCCACATCCAGCTTGTGCTCGTCAGACCTCGCCCTAAATGAATGCCTCATCTTTAAACCACTCGGCCATGTGATGGGATGAAAGACTATGAGGTCCGATGTGTAGATGCAACATTTCGTGCACGAGTGGCTCCACACACACAGCCATGAGACAGTCCATCTCGAGGAACACATGCACGTGTTGAAGATCTTGTGGGACTTGTACCGACAGGCAAGAAGAATGATTCAACAAATTGTTGTCACTTTGTCTCTATACATTTGGTATACAACTAACACAGATTATGATTTGACTTACCATTGTACATGATTGAAGATGGAGAGAGAAGAAATAAGCAGTCGAAATTGAATAGTGAGTGAGTCATGTTTTGTAGCTGTGTGAGCAGTGTGTCATGAATTGTAATCGTTTCAGGAAAGAGCAATGTTTGCAGCATATTGGTTCGCGTTTGATTAACAAATAATGTAACCTGTGTCTATGGAGTTGATCTGTTTAGTGTGAGAGTGATGAAAGAGTGAATTTAGTGTATCTGATTGGTGTGTGAGTGATGGAGGAGTGAATGAAGCGGATCTGTTTAGTGTGTGTGTATGTGTGTGTGGGTGGTGGACGAGTGAATTAAGTGGTTCTGTTTAGCGTGTGTGTGATGTAAGAGTGAATTGGGTGGATTTGTTTAGCGTGTGTGTGATGTAAGAGTGAATTTAGTGGATCTGTTCAGCGCGCGAATGATGTAAGAGTGAATTGAGTTGTGGTGTGAATGTGCGTGAGTGGGCGTATGAAAAGTATTATCAGAATGACCGTTTACTGTGTTCGGTTATATATGTGCGTGTGATTGTGCGTGTGATTGTGCGTGTGATTGTGCGTGTGATTGTGCGTGTGATTGTGCGTGTGATTGTGCGTGTGATTGTGCGTGTGATTGTGCGTGTGATTGTGCGTGTGATTGTGCGTGTGATTGTGCGTGTGATTGTGCGTGTGATTGTGCGTGTGATTGTGCGTGTGATTGTGCGTGTGATTGTGCGTGTGATTGTGCGTGTGATTGTGCGTGTGATTGTGCGTGTGATTGTGCGTGTGATTGTGCGTGTGATTGTGCGTGTGATTGTGCGTGTGATTGTGCGTGTGATTGTGCGTGTGATTGTGCGTGTGATTGTGCGTGTGATTGTGCGTGTGATTGTGCGTGTGATTGTGCGTGTTTGTGCGTGTGATTGTGCGTGTGATTGTGCGTGTTTGTGCGTGTTTCCAGACTGTGTGTCTGTTAATAATTTTTTGAAAATTTTGCGCATTTTTCAATTTTGCAACTTTCAAAAATTGTAACTGTTCTGTTTGTTGGTCAATAAATGTGATTTTCTTGTGTTTAGAGACATAAATGAATAAAGACGTTGTTGATGTTATTGTTGTTGTTGTGTGTTTGTTAGTTTCTGAGATACAAGAAGATGAATGTAACATTTTTTGAAAAAATTTAAATATTTTCACTTTTCCGACTAGGCCTAGACGCTCCGATAGAAAACCATGGAAACCATAACAAAGAATCGATACTGTGTTTACAATATCGACACAACTGTTAGTTTCCAATTCAAACGTAGTTCTTTCATCTAAACAAATAATATAAACAGATTTACAAGATAAAGATCTTTCCCGACAACCTACTTCACCTTTCCTCAAAAAGTCGGCCTGCTCCAATCGGCGAAAAAAAATAAATCGTGCAAAAGCTATTTGTAATCTAACATATGATACTTTTACGGGCAAAAAAGCGTGTGTATATGGATGTGACGAATCCAGCAGTATAAAAATGGCTATTGGTAGGGTCTCCGTACTTAAAGAAAAAAAAATTTCAAATTTTTCTTTTTACAGCGTGACGAGTTTGGCTGTGTCAGACGGCCTGCAGTGTGCTAAAGGTTCGGATCAGGACGTTGTTTGGATTCTGAACAGATGTAAAACTGTCAATATAGAATGTCTCTATTGAGTATGTAAGCCTATTTGAGAGTGTGAAGACTTTGAGCTTCGTGTGTTCAAATGTAGGTGTTTTGTCTAGTGGAATATTTGTGTGTGCATGAGCGCGCGCACGCGCGCGCGTGTGTGTGCTCAATGTGTGCGTGTTTTCATGTCTGAAACTAAACTCTTTTCATAGCTGTCAGTATTTTAACCCATTATAAACTAACAGTTCAGCTTGCACTCCAAGTTGTTATTTTTATAATCGAGTTTAGCCCTCACAAAGCTGAAGGTGTGAAATACATCGTCTTCTCTTTCCGGTGTTTGTATGTGGATTATGTGTGTATGTGTCATGTACACGTATGTGGGTTATGTGTCATGTACACATATGTGGGTTATGTGGCATGTACACATATGTGTGTATGTGTCATGTACACATAAGTGGGTTATGTGGCATGTACACGTATGTTGGTTATATGTCTTGTACACGTATGTGGGTTATGTGTAATTTACACGTATGTGGGTTATGTGTCATGTACACATATGTAGGTTGTGTGTCATGTACACGTATGTGGGTTATGTGTCATGTACACGTATGTGGATAATGTATGTGTATGTGTGACATACACGTACAAGTGTGGTGTATTATGTGTTGTGACTGTGTCAAATGGGGTGTTTGTGTTCGTAGCTTTGTGTGTCGGTGTGTATTTGTGGCCCTATGTGTGTGTTTGTGGCCCTATGTGTGTGTTTGTGTGTGTGTGTGGAGTGAGAATTTTGAGGCTGTGTCTGTATGTGGATGTGTGTGTGGGTGTGATATGTCTGTATGCGCATGCGCACAAACTCAAGACAATTACAAGTTGAATTAATTAAAACCGCGAGCTTTGCCCACGAGCAAGGGCCTGCTAGCCAACCAGTTTCACACATAATGAGATCTGCCAGACAGTCACACCCTCCTTCAGGATGCCATCTGTTACTTAAGGCTAGAATAGATTCTACGAGTGACTAATTGAGGGCTTTAAGGGTCAGATAATGAGCTCTTCCTGGGAAACAGTGAGGTGGACGAGGTGGGAGGGTGGCAAGAGGTTTTTTTAGTAGAGTGTTGGTGAGGGCCAAGTTATCTGTGGCATGGAGGTGTCTATCTGACAGATATGTTACATTCCCTCAATGTCGGTCTCTGACAGATATGTTACATTCCCTCAATGTCGGTCTCATTTATCGCTCATATTGCCTCTAAACGTCGCTGGCACTTGAACGCAAGGATCAGCCATTGTGCAAGAACTCCAATAAGGCAAACTTGTGGTAAGCTACGCCACAAGCATCTCTTTCAGAATACGACCAAACAGAACAACTTGGGGCCAGCTCAACAAAGTGTTTGGATCATTACGGAAAGTTCCAGCTCCTCCCGGACGAGAGAGCGATCGACTCCTACATCTCATCATTATCGTTTTTACATTTTTGTATTTGATTCTTATTAAGAGAAAATTATTTTCTCTTCCCCGTGATATTCGGGCTCTCCTTGCTTCGTACTACAATGCCACCCTCCCCATCCCTCGTACTACAACACCCTCCCAACCCCTCGTACTACAATGCCACCCTCCCCATCCCTCGTACTACAACACCCTCCCAACCCCTCGTACTACAATGCCACCCTCCCCATCCCTCGTACTACAACACCCTCCCCATCCCTCGTACTACAATGCCACCCTCCCCATCCCTCGTACTACAACACCCTCCCCATCCCTCGTACTACAACACCCTCCCCATCCCTCGTATTACCATGCTGTCTTCCCCACCCACTCTCCGATAGAATTGCCACGTCACCATCGTGTTTCCTTCACGCCATCCCAGCCCACAAGCTAGGGAGACGTCTCCGCATTGGTAATATTTGAGTAACGAATCAAACCCAGTATTTAACCCTAGTCCATGAAATGCATCTCCAGGCTTCCAATGTTGACCTTAATAAACGTCCCTCCTTGCTCATCCTATTTGTGGCAAGCACAGGTCGCCCTATAAGTGAAATCATTATTCTAGAATGTCACTGTGTCATTGTGGAGGTGTTAGGATCGACATAAGTCATTATACTGCCACGCCCACAGAGATAACAGGTTCAGGAAAAACGCGGCAAGTCCGTATGTTCAAAATACGTCGTTAGCTGGGGACCCGCCCCCTGTTCAAGGGTAAATACGTCGTTAGCTGGGGACCCGCCCCCTCCCCCACTCCCTACTCGCCCCCACAACTCCCCCCTCTTTCCCAACCAAAAACTAAGTCCCCAAAAAGATTATTAATTGCACAAATGTATTAAAAATGACATCTCTCCAAATATTTTTGGCCCCACTGATCACCAAACATAAGAGTGTCCTCAACTACAGCAAACCTTGACAGAAACCTACACACAAAAACCAAGCTAAAGTAGCATTTAACAAATCGTTAAAACTAATGAAAATGTTGCTTTTAAAGTTCAGTTTTAGGAACGTAAATTAGCAAAGGACATTTTTTTATAGGTGCACAGTAACAAGAATAAATGCGTCGCGACCACAAGATTTTCGTCGGAGAAAAAACAAAAAACAACGCAAAAAAGGTATCTAAAAGAGGTACCTCTAACAAACAAAAAGGAGGATATGAAATAGAGCATTCTTCTTCTTCTTCTTCTTCATCGTACGCTGTTACAACGATATTTACGTTGCACTGTTTTATTTTGTTAAGCCTGTGGCTCGGTGCATCCGATTTCAACAGGCGTTTCTGTAGGGATGCCCTTCTTAGCCTTTGGCTGTCCCCAGCCTAACTGCAAGGCAGCAGTTGTTTTTGGTCAGAGTTGTCTCTCTTAGGGAAGTTGTCTTGCAGGACTAGAGCATTCCTTTGCGAACAATTCAGTTGGAGCGGACCGCCAGGGATTTGGCTGTTGTGGCACGAACAACAATTCAGTTGGAGCGGACCGCCAGGGATTTGGCTGTTGTGGCACGAACAACAATTCAGTTGGAGCGGACCGCCAGGGATTTGGCTGTTGTGGCACGAACAAGTGATCAATCATTGATTGGTGTTCTTTTTCAATCATCTGGCATTTGTATTAACATGTGTGTAAATGTTTGCTTTGCTAAGTCTCTGACTCCTTGACCATTTAATGATAGTGATATTCAAGCGAATTCAATAAATATTCTTGGGTCAACATCTCAAGGGATTTACCAGTTGAACTTTTTGGTAAACTCACGTCGAAAGAGTTCCGTCCCTTGTTATGTGATAAATATGGCAGATTTGATGTTTTGATTGAGAGTCAATCGTGTATTTTATAGATCGGTCAAAGCCGAAACCCAAGCCAGAAACCGTATACAAGTATATTCCAGTTAACTTAACTAAAATTAACGTCTTTATACTGGTTTAGAAGACTCTGCGGAGTCTGCATACAACCAGTTGCATTTACATTACCTTGCTCTAAAAGCTATGCGCATCCAATGTATTTTTAAATGCATTAATTGTCTCTGCCTCCACTATTTCCTGTGGCAGTGCATTCCAAGCATTCACCACTCTCTGACGAAAAAAATATTTCCAAATATCTAATCTGGAACTTTCTTTATAGTTTAACAGAGAGGATATACAAGAGAAGAGAGGATAGACAGTTTAACGACAGAGAGGATATACAAGAGAAGAGACGCTAGACAGTTTAACGACAGAGAGGATATACAAGAGAAAAGAGGCTAGACAGTGTAAGATCATGGCACAGAAGAGAGGTCAACAAATATTCAATATGCCTGACAGGACATACGGCCTTTGCCATGATATATGATTTGATATATCTTACTGATAACTGACATGGCATTTCTAACATTTTTTGAAAATAAATAAACATGTTATATTTTAGTAACAGGAATCTACGTATTAAAGATGTTTCATGTCAAAAATCACTAATTTATCGAATTTCTTTCTGTTTAACATTAATTTCTTTAAAGACATTTAGCATGACTAACACCTCGTAATAAAGATATTTCAAATAACGAACACCTCGTAAATAAAGATATTTCAAATAACGAACACCTCGTAAATAAAGATATTTCATAGAACGAACACCTCGTAAATAAAGATATTTCAAATAACGAACACACAATTCAATAAAATATACGAACGAGCGACCGACCAATAAAGATATATTGACCGACTCACCGATAGAGATAATTTGACGCTGGCTCCAAATGTCTGATAAACTATGCGACTCGCGTATCGATTGTACACCCAGGAAAAACACATCTTTTTCTAGTATTAATTATTAATTCTTGTCACAAAAACGATTAAAGAGAGTTGTGAATGGAGCTAGCACCCTCACTATGTAAAGCGAGTTGCTACCGAAACCACAACAGTAACGGCTGATGTGTTTTGATACAGGCTTCCTATTAGTGGCCATCAGCAGTTGGTGCCGTATGCTCTATTTGTAGAGAAAGGGTGACCTCAAGAATAGTCAGTAAATAAGAGTTGTTTGTATCGATACATCAATCAAGATTTGCACAAATAAAATTAAATTTGATGGGAGAGTCGAACAACCCATTTTGAGTGCCCCAATTTATTTGTGTCCAGGGGCCATCGCGTGATAGCTCCGACACTAAGTTGACGAGATGAGAATACGACTTTCTTCCTCTTATCTCGTCCTCCTCTCTCTCTCTCTCTCTCTCCACCCCCCCCCCCCCCTTCTATTCTACTTTCTCTCTCTCTGGCCTTGATTACAACACCAAACCCCGATGAAAGTGTCCAATATAAGTTGAAATACTAAGTCGAGGGAGATGCAACAATTGTGGGGTTGACCATGACCTAGGTTGTTTATTAGTTTCCTAAAGCTGAGCTCAATGGGCGTATTGCTATTGTCATAAATGCCCTGTTTGAGTGTTCACCTTGTTTGCTGTTGTTGAAAGCCCCCGACCAGTTTGTTGACTGTCCTGTGACCTGAAGGAGGCGTCGTGTGACGAGTCAGAACAACTTCCACCGGCCAGACAACAAACTCAACGTTAAAATTAATCTAAACATAAAGTGTTTATTTCAACGGTTCGCTGAGCTGAGGAATATAAGCCGATTGTCCAAGCAGTCGTCGTTTAGTGCACATTAGCCTTACTGGAATGTTGAACCGGCACCCTTTAATCACAAGCCGTCTATCTAAATTGGTTGATCAATCCATCCTCACTCTGTGCGTTCTAGAATAACTCCCCCCTCTCCCACTCCTCACTCTGAACGCTCTACAACAGAAACGTGTAACAAACTCATATTTCATTACTGTAAAAGATTTTTTCTTCGTCCTCTCAAAAATGGCAAATATTTCCTACATATTATTGGGGGTCTGTTTCGCTTCTGTCGTCGCCATACAGTTTATCCATACAGTTTATCCATACAGTTTATCCATACAGTTTATCCATACAGTTTATCATGCAACTGTTTGAGGATAACCATGTTGTCACTCTGATCTTCTGGTGGAACCGACAGCCCCAAAGACCATGTTGGACTGTCTGTTTGTTTTCCCCACATGGCGCATGTCCCTCAATGACCTGAAGTCTAAATATTGTCACCTGGCCTCTTCTTGGCAAAGAGCAGTATGCTTCTGCTGTGCCAGATCCTGGGTTCCCTGTGTCAGATCCTTGGTTCCCTGTGCCAGATCCTGGGTTCCTTGTGTCAGATCCTTGGTTCCCTGTGTCAGATCCTTGGTTCCCTGTGTCAGATCCTGGGTTGCCTGTGCCAGATCCTGGGTTCCCTGTGTCAGATCCTGGGTTCCCTGTGTCAGATCCTTGGTTCCCTGTGTCAGATCCTTGGTTCCCTGTCAGATGCTGGGTTCATTGTGTCAGATCCGGGGTTACCTGTGTCAGATCCTGGGTTCCTTGTCTCAGATCCTGAGTTCCCTGTGTCAGATCCTGGGTTCCATGTGTCAGATACTGGGTTCATTATCTCAGATCCTGGGTTCCTTGTGTCAGATCCTGGGTTCCCTGTGTCAGATCCTGGGTTCCTTGTCTCAGATCATGGGTTCCCTGTATCAGATCCTGGGTTCCCTGTGTCAGATCCTGGGTTCCATGTGTCAGATACTGGGTTCATTGTGTTAGATCCTGGATTCATTGTGTCAGATCCTGGGTTCCCTGTGTCAGATCCTGGGTTCCCTGTGTCAGATCCTGGGTTCCATGTGTCAGATCCTGGGTTCCCTGTATCAGATCCTTGGGTCCCTGTGTCAGATCCTGTGGTCCCTGTGTCAGATCCTCGGTTCCCTGTGTCAGATCCTGGGTTCCCTGTGTCAGATCCTGGGTTCCCTGTGTCACTTGTCTTTGAGGTTAATTTTGATCATTGTATTTCTTTACATGTAGCTCTGTCGCCAGTTTCGTGTTCACCTCCTCCATCTCCCGTCAGTTTTGGGTTCACCTCCTCCATCTCCCGCCAGTTTCGTGTTCACCTCCTCCATCTCCCGCCAGTTTGGGGTTCACCTCCTCCATCTCCCGCCAGTTTGGGGTTCACCTCCTCCATCTCCCGCCAGTTTCGTGTTCACCTCTTCCATCTCCCGTCAGTTTTGGGTTCACCTCCTCCATCTCCCGCCAGTTTCGTGTTCACCTCCTCCATCTCCCGCCAGTTTGGGGTTCACTTCCTCCATCTCCCGCCAGTTTGGGGTTCACTTCCTCCATCTCCCGCCAGTTTGGGGTTTACCTCCTCCATATTTCGCCAGTTTCGTGTTCACCTCCTCCATCTCCCGCCAGTTTGGGGTTCACCTCCTACATCTCCCGCCAGTTTCGTGTTCACCTCCTCCATCTCCCGCCAGTTTGGGGTTCACCTCCTCCATCTCCCGCCAGTTTGGGGTTCACCTCCTCCATCTCCCGCCAGTTTCGTGTTCACCTCCTCCATCTCCCGCCAGTTTGGGGTTCACCTCCTCCATCTCCCGCCAGTTTGGGGTTCACCTCCTCCATCTCCCGCCAGTTTCGTGTTCACCTCCTCCATCTCCGGCCAGTTTGGAGTTCACCTCCTCCATCTCCGGTCAGTTTGGGGTTCACCTGCTCCATCTCCTGCCAGTTTGGAGTTCACCTCCTCCATCTCCGGCCAGTTTGGTGTTCACCTGCTCCATCTCCTGCCAGTTTGGAGTTCACCTCCTCCATCTCCTGCCAGTCTGCCTCCTCATTTGCGTGTATCTTACAGTGTGGCAGGAACCCACTAAATCATACTTAATATTGGCGGGTGTATCATGCAGGCTGGCCAATGCGTTCTTGTTATTATTTCTGAACATCATCATGACTAATCTGGAAACTGTAACGAAATTGTCTCCAGAACAGACCATGTTCTGCACCACGACTATCGCATCTGATCTCAGTCCATCAACCTAAGATCTACAGATTATTAATGACCATTTTCCAATTGCCAGAGCTGCTTCTCCTGTCCATAATTTAATTTTGTGTGATCGACTGCTCATTACTCGTGTGTCATAGGTCTCACTGCTAATCTACATGTGGCTATCTCAGGATATTAGAACGAGTTCAACTGAAACATACAGCCAGACGTCGTGCCATGGATTAAACCAACACCCAGACGTCGTGCCATGGATTAAACCAGCACCCAGACGTCGTGCCATGGATTAAATCAACACCCAGACGTCGTGCCATAAATTAAACCAACACCCAGACGTCGTGCCATGGATTAAACCAACACCCAGACGTCGTCCCATGGATTAAACCAACACCAAAAGGTAATGCCATGGATTAAACCAACACCCAAAGGTCGTGCCATGGATTAAACCAACACCCAGACGTCGTGCCATGGATTAAACCAACACCCAGACGTCGTGTCATGGATTAAGCCAACACCCAGACGTCGTGTCATGGATTAAACCAAGACCCAGACGTCGTACCATGGATTAAACCAACACCCAAAGGTCGTGCCATGGATTAAACCAACACCCAGACGTCGTGCCATGGATTAAACCAACACCCAGACGTCGTGCCATGGATTAAACCAACACCCAGACGTCGTGTCATGGATTAAACCAAGACCCAGACGTCGTACCATGGATTAAACCAACACCCAGACGTCGTGCCATGGATTAAACCAACACCCAGACGTCGTGCCATGGATTAAACCAACACCCAGACGTCGTGCCATGGATTAAACCAACACCCAAAGGTCGTGCCATGGATTAAACCAACACCCAAAGGTCGTGCCATGGATTAAACCAACACCCAGACGTCGTGCCATGGATTAAACCAAAACCCAGACGTCGTGCCATGGATTAAACCAACACAACTTATTCCATGAAATAGTAACCAGCTCTTCCTGAACATATTGATAAACAAATATAGCCAGACAGAAATAAGATTGGAACCCACAGATGAACAGAAGAACGAGGATGCCAACTGGGGAAGAATAGTAAAGGCAGATGCTAAGACAGCAGTTGTGTCGTTGACAACACTCCAGAAGACGGCCCAAACTAGAAATTAATATAGGACACTGTCAGCCACAAGGATGTGGCCCGTCCAGAGTGCAAGCAGGAATACAATCTGTCAGCGGCGTATCCTCACTCTCGACGGGTCTCTTTCTAGGCTTCAGACGGAGCACGGCTACCTGCTGCAGCTGACTTCCACAGTGGAAGCTTGCCCTAGCACAAGTTGTGAACTTTAGCCGTCCCTGTTTCTGATGGGCTAGCGACACCACTTGAACTACCAACTCGGCCAACTGTCTGCATTTCTCGTCGTTTACATCATGCTTATCGAAGGCAACATTCAGGGTCCATCAGGGCAACATTCTGGGTCCATGAAGGCAACATTCTGGGTCCATCATGGCAACATTCTGGGTCCATGAAGGCAACATTCTGGGTCCATGAAGGCAACATTCTGGGTCCATGAAGGCAACATTCTGGGTCCATGAACGCAACATTCTGGGTCCATGAAGGCAACATTCTGGGTCCATGAAGGCAACATTCTGGGTCCATGAAGGCAACATTCTGGGTCCATGAAGGCAACATTCTGGGTCCATGACGGCAACATTCTGGGTCCATGAAGGTGAACTTTCTGGGTCCATGAAGGCAACATTCTGGGTCCATGAAGGCAACATTCTGGGTCCATGAAGGCAACATTCTGAGTCCATGAAAGCAACATTCTGGGTCCAGAGAGGCAACATTCTGGGTCCAGAGAGGCAACCAGTTGACAAGATCCTAGCAGATCTCGATTTACATCTTTGTGTTGGTGGGCGGCGTAGGCTAGTGGTTAAGTAGCACGGCTCACAATCCGAAGGTGTTGGGTTCGATCCCCATCCCAGCACCGGCCGTTACCCCGGGAAAGCAACAACAACAAAATATGAGTTCTCCCATGAATGTTCAGTGGAGAGTTGTGGAACTCTCGTACTAACGATTGCTATGAATGATGGGTAAGCGACACAGAACAAACAACGGCAGAATCTTGATGACGATTGGTTCACAATTCTGCTCTAGGTGAAGCATGGGACTACCACAATAACTGACCCGTTTCATCGAAACATGTATCCGATCTTTCGCAGTGTTTGTCTCGCGGCAATGGTTTTACTTGATGAGGTTACTAGTCCCAAAACAACCATATTTCTCATGCTTTTACATCTTTGGGAGGTTACAGTGGCTATATTCTTCTCAACCGGTGCACCACTGGGGTGAGATAAAGCTAAACGAGGTTCTATACAGGCAGGGCAAACAATTAGTTACACTAGAAGTGTATTCATGACGTGTAGATGCTGAACATCGCAGCTTAAGTCGACTCATTGAAAAATGAGAAGAGTTGAAATGTTTATGAGGCGGCCAGAAGAGTGAACAAAAAGTGGATGGAAGACGGCGCCAGTTGGAAGAATTGATGGAACACCCGGCTCGTTCGCTAGCACTCAGGCGAGCTGGATCGTGTTTGATGGCTTTACTTTCACAACATTCACCTGCTATAAACATGTGTTTTTATGGAAAGTAATAGAATCAGGAATATCGTAAAAGTCAACTTAGATGAGTTGTGCAAGGTTATGCAACCTCATCATTTACAACAACAACAACATCAAAATCTAAAACAACAACAACTGAAAATAGTATGTTCTGCTTTAACAATCGCAATGATGCTAACTACAGAGGTGACCTCATGCTCCATACGCACTAACGTTCAAGAAGACGCAGATGAGATCCATGTGTATGTCAGATTCTATAACCCAGCCCTGGACCACTTGCCCAGCCTTGCAGCTTATGTATGTTGGGGGTTGCTGTACTCGATCCCCATCTCAACTCTAACTCGTTTTGTTCCACAAATAACAAGGATTATCTTGCAGTTTTACAACATTTAATTCCAGCAACCTCTCTCTCTCTCTCTCTCTCTCTCTCTCTCTCCTCCCTCCATCCTCCCTCTCTCCTCCCCCCCCCCCCCTCCGCTGAGCTGTGCTCGTCTCCCTGATCGTGTAGTTTAACATCCCCCCTATGCCCCTCCCCACCAAGGAAGATTGTCTCCCTGATCTTGTAGTTTGACGTTGTGTGCCCCCCCCCCCTACCTTTCACCTCCCACCCAAATATCTCTTCCTCTCCCCTATAGTTTTATTGTTATTAATAATATCTCACCCAAAACCTCAAACTCGGTGGCTATTTTTAGCCCCGTCCTGAATGTGTGCTTCTTAAAACCCCCAACCCAACCCTGGCTGGAGGCGCCATCTACTCACTCTGCCCACCCCCCACCCCCCCCCACCCCCCAACCCCAAATGTCCTCCATCAACCTCTCCTGACAGAATGTCTAGGAACGTTGAGGAGCATCCAGAGAGGTTCGGGTACCATTAAAAAATGAACCGTGCATTCAGAAACCCGTGACGTCTGGAGTCGACGCCGACATGATCAAATCTTGTAACTTGTCAAGTCTTCTTTAACTAAGTTACGTGAGTCTGAAATCTGAAATGGGGCATGGTTAAATGCGTTTAAATTATTTGTTATATTTTAAGATATACATGGGGCATGGATGGAGTTGTGAGGGGGGGTGGTTAATGAAGATAGTTGGAATTAGGAGATACTGATGAATGTCTTAAGGGCATGGCTAATATTGGTAGACATGACTAATATTGGGGGGGGGGGGGGGGGCATGGCTAATATTGGTGGACATGGCTAATATTGATAGACATGGCTAATATTGGGGACATGGCTAATATTGGGGACATGGCTAATATTGGTAGAAATGGCTAATATTGGTGGACATGGCTAATATTGGGGACATGGCTAATATTGGGGACATGGCTAATATTAGGGACATGGCTAATATTGGTAGAAATCGCTAATATTGGTGGACATGGCTAATATTGGGGACATGGCTAATATTGGGGACATGGCTAATATTGGTAGAAATGGCTAATATTGGTGGACATGGCTAATATTGGGGACATGGCTAATATTGGGGACATGGCTAATATTGGTGGACATGGCTAATATTAATAGACATGGCTAATATTGGGGACATGGCTAATATTGGTGGACATGGCTAATATTGGTGGACATGGCTAATATTGGGGCATGGCTAATATTTGGAGACATGGCTAATATTGGGGGCATGGCTAATATTTGGAGACATGGCTAATATTGGTGGACATGGCTAATATTGGGGACATGGCTAATATTGGGGACATGGCTAATATTTGTGGACATAGCTAATATTGGGGTACATGGCTAATATTGGTGGACATGGGTAATATTGGGAGATATGTGGCTTTATAGCTGCAGACAGCAGGAAATCAAACGTTGTTTAAGGATAGACAGAGAACAGGACAATATGTAGATGAAAACACGCAGCTCAGGAAGAAATAGTAGATCTAGCCCTTTTCAGTCATGACTGTATAAAGTAGGCCCTGACAGTCATGAATGATAATAATAGGCGCTTTCAGTCATGACTGACTATAAGATAATGCGACCTTGGAGTAGTAACTCTCCCCTGAGTTCCTGATTGCCTTTTCCCTTGCGGCGTTGCCTAATGCACTTCTCCCTTCTACAAGAGCATCGTTTCAGCCAGCATGATGGGACCCTCCTTGATACATCTCCACTTGGATCGGTCAGCAGCTTTGCCTTCCAAGAAGGTCAGACTCATGTTCATGCCCTGTTGGCACACATCTTTCAGCCTCGGATGTTCTCGTGCCATCCGCCGACAGTCCATAGAGGGTATCTTTGAGTATGCAACCATCTTCTGCGACGAACATGGCGAAGTCATCGAAGTCTTGGCTAGATGTTTGGGAGAGCGGTGCGAAAGTGTATCTCTATATTTATCACTCTGTCTCTCTATGCATTTCCATTGATTGATAGCATGCCCAGTAGATGGAAGGAGTTATGTTCTTGTTTGGCATGAGGGACCAAAGATATGCCATGATAAAGGTGCTAGCGGACTACGGCACATCCATTGTAATCCATTACCTTGGTTTTGATTTTCATTGTAAGTTTAATTGTAAGAAAAAATGTTCAGTAAAAATTGTAAATTATAATTATAAGTAAAAATTATAAGACTAAATATCACTTTCATATTTGATGTAGCCTTACAGAAAAAGTACGCTATAAAATTGTAGTAGAATTTGCAATAATAATAACAATAATAATAAAAATTTAGTTATAATATAATAATATTAATAATACAATAATAATAAAAACAATTATAGTATAGCAGGTCCAATTTCTCTCCATATAACAGACCTATCAGGTGATGTTAGCATGAGCTTGCATGGTATCCCTCTCACTATAAACCCAGTCCTGTATTTTAACCGAATACCTACGACAATCTATATAAATCTTGATATACACTGATTAATTATCTACGTTGTAGTCCCGTGTGCCCTCTGACAGTTGGGTATGAAGTTGATCTCTGGCGGTCGTCGGTCCTGCGCTGTGCAATAATAGCTTCTTGCTAATCATGAGGATTTATGTTACATTTAGATTGCAATTCACTTTCGATCAGGTGTGATATGGACGACCCCTTTGACCATTTTGATGCAGATCAGGTTTTCCGATGTCAGCTGACACGAGCCGAACCGTGAGATTGATGTTTTAGGTGTCCTCCTTACACCTTTTTCGTACGTTCAGACATGAGCCGTCTCTCTCTCTCTCTCTCTCTCTCTCTCTCTCTCTCTTTCTCTCTCTCTCTCTCTCTCTCTCTTTCTTTCTCTTTCTCTCTCTCTCTCTCTCTCTCTCTCTCTCTCTCTCTCTCTCTCTCTTTATCTGATCAGCAGATTTTGTGAAAACTACATATACATTTTCCTGAACTTTGTCTCTGTAGAAAGGAGAAGAATTCGAGGCGACTTAATACATGTTTATAAGATAATCACAGCAAGGGTATCTTTGTTTGTTTCTCTTCAAAATACAACAACCACCTACTAGAACAAGAGGGTATAGCTACAAATTAACTAAAGAAAGGTCTGGATTAGATATTAGGAAATATTTTTTTGTCAAGATTGGTGAATGCTTGGAAAGCACTGCCACAGGACGTAGTGGAGGTAGGGACAATTAATGCATTTAAGAGTAGATTAGATGCTCGTAGCTTTTAGAGCAAGGAAATATAAATAAAACTGGTTGAATACATTCTAAACCAGTATGAAGACGTTAAGTTGTTTAAGTCCTAGTCTGCTTACAAATATTTAGGATAGAAATAGGCGGGAGTATGTTTTTGAATTCCTGTGAGTTGTTCTGGTAGGACATTTGCATTTCTTTGCACCGACGTAAAACGGAGACAAGTTTATGGCAATTCGGTCAAATCAGCACCGTCTACAGTGTTCCCTTGATGACCAAGTTTAGAACAAGTACTCCACTTTACACTCTTATCTTTAAAACAGAATATCTATATTCATAAGGAACAGAAAACATATACTGTCTCGCGGCACTCATGTGCTATTTTTAGTCAATGAAGGGACACATGATATTCCTGTGTACAATTCAGATGAGCGATACCATTGAACAGAACAATAGTTACGGGTCTCCTAACACAATACATCGGGCATGAGAGGACGTAATGGGTTAACGTCATATTTCTATTTTATCGGGTGGGATTAACCAGAAGCGTTTTGTCTCCGTGCTAATAATATACTCGTGTTGACAGTGGGTTCGTCACACCTTCTTCATGGATTAAGTCTGGTTTCCTTATCTCGTGACTAACAAACTAAGTCTCTGGTTTCTTTATCTCGTGACTAACAAACTAAGAATGGCGTCAGTGCAAGGTGTCTGGAGGTGGCTTACTATACGTTTATGTGGACACAGGCAAGATAGGATGACAGACAGACAAACATGTGCTAGTGACACAGGCAAGATAAGATGGCAGACAGACAAACATCTTCTAGTGACACAGGCAAGATAAGATGGCAGACAGACAAACATCTTCTAGTGACACAGGCAAGATAAGATGGCAGACAGACAAACATCTTCTAGTGACACAGGCAAGATAAGATGGCAGACAGACAAACATCTTCTAGTGACACAGGCAAGATAAGATGGCAGACAGACAAACATGTGCTAGTGACACAGGCAAGATAGGATGGCAGACAGACAAACATGTGCTAGTGACACAGGCAAGATAGGATGGCAGTCAGACAAACATGTGCTAGTGACACAGGCAAGATAGGATGACAGTCAGACAAACATGTGCTAGTGACACAGGCAAGATAGGATGACAGACAGACAAACAAAGAAAACAACTGTGACAAGCTAGCCTACCAATCCCCCCAAAAACGTTATCTCATTACTGAATTATCTTAGAGACAATATTATAGAAACCTTGATACGATCGTACGTAGAAAAGAGTACTTTATTAAACTGTAACGAAAAACACAATAAATTTAAGACCTACACATATGTGCAGAGAACAGAAACCTCCTTGGTTATTGAACACAACAAAAAATGCAGGTTAAAGACATTACAGAAGGTCTAGTTATGGTCGACAAGTCAACACATGTAACAAGTAGCCACCACCAACACAATCAGATCGACAGAAGCACAGGAACAGGAAAGAAAAACAAATTAACTCGAGACACAAGAAACAGTGAGAAGAGGCCAGATCACGAGTTAGAAGTGGGCAGGAGACACGATACCAACAATCTGATGTGCAAACGTCACATGGTCTTAGTCTGCAGACAGCTGGCCACCCGCCCACGCCATTAGACGAGAGCAGACGACACGTGTCAGGGGCAAACAGAAGAGACCTCGGAGAGTCAAGGAGGGGAGTAGGTCAAGGCTGAATTGGGCGATGATAGAGCAGACTTGATCTTGGTGGAGCGGCACTTGTCTATGAGATGAAAAAACATGCGGGAGGAGTACAAGGACGTGCAAGCAGTGACGGGGAAGCAGGGACGGGGAAGCAGGGACGGGGAAACAGGGACGGGGAAACTGGGACGGGGAAACTGGGACGGGGCAGAAGGGACGGGGCAGAAGGGACGGGGCAGAAGGGACGGGACAGAAGGGACGGGGAAACTGGGACGGGACAGAAGGGACGGGTGAACAGGGACGGACAGAAGGGACGGGTGAACAGGGACGGGTGAACAGGGACGGGCAGAAGGGACGGGTGAACAGGGACGGACAGAAGGGATGGGACAGAAGGGACTGGGAAACAGGGACGGAAAGAAGGGACGGGGAAACAGGGACGAGAAAACATGAGTAGACGTGCCTGGGCAGTTCCATTTGTCAGCGGCAAACAATCTTGTCTACAGATTGAAGTTGGCCACTAAAGGTGTGGGATTATCTCTCTCTCTCTCTCTCTCTCTGTCTGTCTGTCTCTCTGTCTGTCTCTGTCTCTCTCTCTCTCTCTGTCTGTCTCTCTGTATGTCTCTCTCTCTCTCTCTCTCTCTCTCCGTATCTATGTGTGTATGTAGATCTGTGTGTGTGTACGTTTGGCTCCAGAATAGTGTATAGTGAATGATGCACATGTTACCTGTATGTGTGGCTGTGTGGGTGTGGGTGTGTGTATGTGCGTGTGTGTGGTTTGTGTGTGTGTGTGGGTGTGGTTTGTGTGTGGGTGTGGTTTGTGTGTGGGTGTGTGTGTGGGTGTGTGTGGTCTGTATGTGTATACGTGTGGTTTGTGTGTGTGGGTTTGTGTGTGGTTTGTGTGGGTGTGTTTAGTTTGTGTGTGTGTATGTGGGGGTTTGTGAGCGTGTAGGTATGTAGCGCTAGGGTGATATAAAGTGAATGAACAGCCACCTGTTACATGTGTGGCAGAAGCTGCTCTAGGAGAGACACAATCTGGCCAACAGGCTGCCTGCTGTCAACGGGGTGATGAACGAGAGTAGTGACAGACAGTGGTGATCAGGCAGAACACAGCTAGAGTCACGTGAGTACGTCTGACACAGCTGTAGCTACCGACACAACACAGCTGGTCGTAAGAAGGTCTGACACGGCTGTAGCTATCGACACAACATAGCTGGAGTCACGTGAGAAGGGTTGACACGGCTGTAGCTATCGACACAACATAGCTGGAGTCACGTGAGAAGGGTTGACACGGCTGTAGCTATCGACACAACACAGCTGGAGTCACGTGAGAAGGGTTGACACGGCTGTAGCTATCGACACAACACAGCTGGAGTCACGTGAGAAGAGTTGACACGGCTGTAGCTATCGACACAACACAGCTGGAGTCACGTGAGAACGTCTGACACGGCTGTAGCTATCGACACAACACAGCTGGAGTCACGTGAGAACGTCTGACACGGCTGTAGCTATCGACACAACACAGCTGGAGTCACGTGAGAAGGGCGGACACGGCTGTAGCTATCGACACAACACAGCTGGAGTCACGTGAGAACGTTTGACACGGCTGTAGCTTTCAACACAACACAGCTCGAGTCACGTGAGAAGGGCGGACACGGCTGTAGCTATCGACACAACACAGCTGGTCGTAAGAAGGTCTGACACGGCTGTAGCTATCGACAAAACAGATGACCACGACTACTTCATATCGATGTTTAAGATTGTCGTTTGATCGTTGCAGTTCGATCACAGTCAATTATCTTGATTTCCTTTATAAAACTGGTGGTCAGCGTTAAGCTGCTGACATCAGTAATGTCTTGGCTACAAGATGACGTTAATGCTACTTGTCCCTTTTTTGCATATTGTGAGGCATAGGGCCTCCTCTGCAGATGGCCACTTATAGCAATCATACGAGAAAAGACCACGCATTTCTATAATAGTTTCTGTACCAATATATTTTACATAATGAAGTTGCAAACCACATTTTCACAAGATGACCATACTTGTTAATAGATGTGACAATAAGAAACGCACATACCAGAAATCACAGACCATGACTGAAAAGGACTTGAATATGTTTTTCATAAAACAAAAAATTGACATTAAGAAATATCTTTTTTTTTCAAATGGGTAAATCTGCAGTTGAGGCGAGTTCTGGCATTGTGTGTGCTCTAGAATATGTCTGGTGGATCAAGGGTCCCAAGGACAGAAGTGACCACACCAACAGTTTGTCCCTTCAGAGTCATCTAATCTTCAGATTCCATCGCCAAACGTCTGTTACAGCCAGCATGAATGCTGGCTGTAACAGACGTTTGGCGATGGAATAGGTTTGAGTCACGTCGGCCTGGGGCGGGACGTGCCGGAAAAAGAGGGTCTATCCGGTCTCCCGTCCATGTATGTAAATCAGTGGTATTAGGGGGTCGTACAGATGAGGTCGTGGCTGAGACAAGCAGGATGGTCGGACACAAACTGAAGCAGGGGTTAGATACATAGAATGGCTAGCAGTCTTGAATTCGTCTTCTGGTCGAAAGACAATCAGACCCAAGCCAACAGACAAACAGTCAGACATATAGATCTGCACAAGATGGACAAACAATTGGGCCAATGACAGACAGGCGGATAGAAGTATAGACAGACACGAATGGATGGGTGGATGGGTGGATTGTATAGATGGATAGGTGGGTGGATGGATGGGTTGGGTGGATAGATGGATGGGCGGACGGATGAATGAGTGGATGGATGGATGTGTGGATGGGTACGTCGATGGATGGGTAAGTAGGTGGATGGATGGATGGGTGTATGGATGGATAGGTGGATGGATGCATGTAAAAATGCCAATCTATGGATGAAATAGACTGGTTGTCATACCAGACCTGACAAACACGTTATACCAGCTCTGACAAACACGTCAGACCAGACCTGACAAACACGTCATCCCAGCTCTGACAAACACGTCAGACCAGCTCTGACAAACACGTCAGACCAGACCTGACAAACACGTCATACCAGACCTGACAAACCAACAGAAAAGAGAAGAGAAGAAGAAAGTATGCATGGTGACGTGAGTGATGGGACGGGACGAGATTTGATGAACTAAATCAAGAGGCGTACAGATCACATTCTTTTGTCACATCGACAGCTGGCTAAATACACGCTGGAAGGAATGATGGACGGGTAGACATGCAAGATCTGAACATCAAAAGTAGACAGTGACGAACCTGGCAGATTGTGCCACCATGGCAAGAGACAGAGGACTTTGGAGATCCATTGTAGTCAACAGTTGATTCCGAGATGCATTGAAATTAATCGGCAGGCAGATAGACAACAGACAGCGACCTACCCACAAAGACTGTTACATCAACATCCTTAACTTAAATTAACGTCTTTATACTGGTCTAGAAGACGTCCTTATACTGTTTGAGAAGACGTCCTTATATTGGTCTAAAAGACATCATTATACTGGTTTAGAAGACGTCCTTATACTGGTCTAGAAGACGTCTTTATACTGGTCTAGAAGACGTCCTGATACTGGTCTAAAAGACTTCCTTATACTGTTCTAAAAGACGTCCTTGTGCTGGTCTAGAAGACGTCCTTATACTGATCTAGAAGACGTTCTTATACTGGTCTAGAAGACGTCCTTATACTGGTTTAGAAGACGTCCTTATATTGGTCTAGAAGACGTCCTTATACTGGTCTAGAAGACGTACTTATACTGGTTGAGAAGACTGTATACAACCAGTTTCTTCTACTATACTTAGTCTAAAAATAACTATGGGCATCTAATCTATTCTTTAATGAATTAATTGACCCTGCCTCCACAATGTCCCGTGACAATGCATTTCATGCATTTACCACTCTCTGACCAAAAATTGTTTGTCCTATTATCTAATCTATGCTTCTCTTTAATCAATTTGAAGTATGCCCTCTTGTTCTTGTAGCCGGTTGTACTTTGAAAAAACGTGTTGCAGTCTAATTTATCCTGTCCCTTAATTATCTAATAAACCTGAATTAAGTCACCTCGAATTCTTCTCTCTTCGAGACACTGTAGGCTGGCTTTTCTGAGTCTTTCCTCGTAACTGTAATTCTGGAATCCCACTATCATCTTGTCGCTATTCGGCTATTCGATGCATCCTTTCCAGCATGTTCATTATCCTCTAGGATAAGGACTCCACACCTGTACACAGTACACCACACCTGTACACACTACACCAATCTAGGTCTAACTAATGCTTTATACAGTTTGACTATTACTTCCTTGCTCTTATGTTGAATATTTCTTTGTATCATACCTAACATTGTTTTCGCCTTTTTAACTGCTACCTGGACTTGCTCACTCACCTTACCTGTATGATCTATTATGACCTGAACTTACTCACTCACCTTACCTATATGATCTATTATGACACCTAGGTTCCTTTCCTTATCTATCTTTCTAATATTATTCCCTCCAATTATTTAATTATATCCCATATTGCTCCTCCCCATATGTATGACTCTACATTAAATCCCATCTGTCATTTCTCAGACCATTCATGAATTTGATCTAAATTCAATGTAAATATATATACACGTAGAATGCGAGACATCGACCAACATACAGACATTCACATAGCGACCAACAGATACGAACAGACAGACAGACCTACTACATACATTCAAACGAAGATATATAGCAGGAAATGGTGAACAGACCGAGTGAGACAGACAACGACCAACAGACAGGCGACAACCATCAGACAGACAACGACCAACAGACAGACGACAACCATTAGACAGACAACGACCAACAGACGACAACCATTAGACAGACAACGATCAACAGACAGACGACAACCATCTGACAGACAACGACCAACAGACAGACGACGACCAACAGACAGACGACGACCAACAGACAGAGATAGAATAAAAGCTTTTTTGGTCACTGGTGACAAATCGTCTAGGTCACTAAGTTAGGTCAGACACCAAATCCTCTAGGTCACTGAGTTAGGTCAGATACCAGATCGTCTCACTGAATGTTTGAGTTCAAATTCCAATCAAAATTGTCAACTAACAAAGAATATTTGGCTGTGGAACCCTACAAAATATGGACAAGGACTAACTTAGAACCTGGTTTTCAAGGACCTTCACCTGAATGCGGGTCAGAAAATATGGCGACACAACAAGCTAGTCTTGTCTCCCCACTCCTCTTCTACCTTGTAGTGTAGTTGTCCTGTCTCTTCTACTCCTCTTCTACCTTGTAGTGTAGTTGTCCTGTCTCTACCACTCCTCTTCTACCTTGTAGTGTAGTTGTCCTGTCTCTTCTACTCCTCTTCTACCTTGTAGTGTAGTTGTCCTGTCTCTTCTACTCCTCTTCTACCTTGTAGTGTAGTTGTCCTGTCTCTTCTACTCCTCTTCTACCTTGTAGTGTAGTTGTCCTGTCTCTTCTACTCCTCTTCTACCTTGTAGTGTAGTTGTCCTGTCTCTACCACTCCTCTTCTACCTTGTAGTGTAGTTGTCCTGTCTCTTCTACTCCTCTTCTACCTTGTAGTGTAGTTGTCCTGTCTCTACCACTCCTCTTCTACCTTGTAGTGTAGTTGTCCTGTCTCTACCACTCCTCTTCTACCTTGTAGTGTAGTTGTCCTGTCTCTTCTACTCCTCTTCTACCTTGTAGTGTAGTTGTCCTGTCTCCCCACTCCTCTTCTACCTTGTAGTGTAGTTGTCCTGTCTCTACCACTCCTCTTCTACCTTGTAGTGTAGTTGTCCTGTCTCTACCACTCCTCTTCTACCTTGTAGTGTAGTTGTCCTGTCTCTACCACTCCTCTTCTACCTTGTAGTGTAGTTGTCCTGTCTCTTCTACTCCTCTTCTACCTTGTAGTGTAGTTGTCCTGTCTCTTCTACTCCTCTTCTACCTTGTAGTGTAGTTGTCCTGTCTCTACCACTCCTCTTCTACCTTGTAGTGTAGTTGTCCTGTCTCTTCTACTCCTCTTCTACCTTGTAGTGTAGTTGTCCTGTCTCTACCACTCCTCTTCTACCTTGTAGTGTAGTTGTCCTGTCTCTACCACTCCTCTTCTACCTTGTAGTGTAGTTGTCCTGTCTCTACCACTCCTCTTCTACCTTGTAGTGTAGTTGTCCTGTCTCCCCACTCCTCTTCTACCTTGTAGTGTAGTTGTCCTGTCTCTTCTACTCCTCTTCTACCTTGTAGTGTAGTTGTCCTGTCTCCCCACTCCTCTTCTACCTTGTAGTGTAGTTGTCCTGTCTCTTCTACTCCTCTTCTACCTTGTAGTGTAGTTGTCCTGTCTCCCCACTCCTCTTCTACCTTGTAGTGTAGTTGTCCTGTCTCTACCACTCCTCTTCTACCTTGTAGTGTAGTTGTCCTGTCTCCCCACTCCTCTTCTACCTTGTAGTGTAGTTGTCCTGTCTCTTCTACTCCCCTTCTACCTTGTAGTGTAGTTGTCATGTCTCCCAACTCCCTCGCCCACCCCCCTCTTATTGTGTTGCAGATTTCAGTTTATGCTGGTCCTCAGGGGAGGGGGGGGGGGGGGGTTAAACAACTGGCCACCGGGCTGAACGAGATCAAATCCACGTTAGCCAACAGCACAGTTGTGTTTTCTTGGATGGTGTCTGATTTCCAGTTTGTAAGAAAATACTTTCATTGCACAAGTCTTACATTCGATACTCTCAGGTCGTCTACGTTTCCATGGCAACGTTTGACAGGATCAATGTTATGTTCAAGCAATCAAAACATGTTCAGGTCCAGGTGGAGATTATGTGTTCACATTAGGTGTTCACATTTGGTGTTCACATTAGGTGTTCAGATTATGTTTTCAACAGATAATGTCAAATCATGAAACGTTGACCTTTCAATATTTGTCCAAGTTTTGGTGCTCTCAAGTTTCGACAGAATGCCCAATCCTCCTAAGTAACCTCTTCGACCTGCCAGACAGGTTACTGCTACTGTTCTTTGCTCACCTTTCGTTCTCCGGTATGCCATTACATGACGGTATCAATCACTGTGGGAATCCATGACTTTCTTACCAGGTAACAAAGAAGTGAAAACAATGCATTCTACTGTTTATGTCACCACATAAACTAAGAAAGGTTGTACATGGAACTGGCAAACGGAATCCTGTACAATAAAGTACTGCAAAAGACAAGATCTCTACAAGATAAAATAAATGCTGTGCCCAGTCATCCTTCAAGTAGGCTAACTTCAGCCGGTAACACCGTGCTCCAACTGGAGTGACAGGACGTTCAGAATAAATGTACCTACGTCAAAAGACTATTCTATACGACAGACCAAATTGATCAATAACCGTCTTCCTGACAGGAGCCAAATGGCAGGTCAGTGAGTGGACTGCGGCCCGCATTCATTGATTGCTAATACATTAAAGTGGTAGTAATAACACGTAGATCTCCGAAACAGCAACATCACATACAGCCAGGTTATACATACCGATCCAGAGCTCACCGTATGTCAGGGCCAGGTGTAACACACAGACCAAGAGCCCACCTAAAGTCGGGGCCAGGTGTAACACACAGACCAAGAGCCCACCTAAAGTCGGGGCCAGGGAAGACACACAGACCAACAGCCCACCTAAAGTCGGGGCCAGGTGTAACACACAGACCAAGAGCCCACCTAAAGTCGGGGCCAGGTGTAACACACAGACCAAGACCCCACCTAAAGTCGGGGCCAGGAAAGACACACAGACCAAGTGCCCACATAGAATCAGGGCCAGGGAAGGCACACAGACCAACAGCCCTCCTCATGTCAACAATGTACCCTGGAACTAGGTTGTATTACAACATCCCAGCCAACGAGGTACATATCTACACTGTGATAGCCCTAAGAGTCAGTCAACCAGGAAGCAAGACATTGCACTAAAGCAAGAAAAGCTTAGATCCGCCTCGTTCAGTACGTTCAATGATAAAGTAGTAAGCGCTGTTACTCCTTACTGACAGGAAAAATAGTTCGTCAAGCAAGAAGTACCCAGGACGGGCATTCTCGTTCATTAATACCAGCATCTATCTCAGATTCATAGACTTAGCATGGCCATCTTGGTACAGCTCAGCATTAACATCTTGGTACAACTTAGCATGACCGTCTTGGTACAACTCAGCATTAACATCTTGGTACAACTCAGCATGACCGTCTTGGTACAACTCAGCATGACCATCTTGGTACAACTTAGCATGACCATCTTGGTACAGCTCAACATTAACATCTTGGTACAACTCAGCATGACCATCTTGGTACAACTCAGCATGACCGTCTTGGTACAGCTCAGCATGGCCATCTTGGTACAGCTCAGCATGGCCATCTTGGTACAGCTCAGCATTAACATCTTGTTACAACTCAGCATGAACATCTTGGTACAACTCAGCATGCCATCATGGTACAGCTCAGCAGGAAAATATTGGTACAGCTCAGCAGGAAAATCTTGGTACAGTTCTGCATGGCCACCTTGTTACATCATTTCTAACATATTTGACAGTGTCGTCATGTGATGTGATTTTTCCTTGGCAACATCACCGAGTCTCGTTATGGTGAATTCACATCAACTGAGGCTGCATAGAATTCACATCAAGTGAGGCTGCATAGAATTCACCTCAAGTGAGGCTGCATAGAATTCACATTAATTGAGGCCGCATATAATTCACATTAAGTGAGGCTGCATAAAATTCACATTAAGTGAGGCTGCATAAAATTCACATTAATTGAGGCCGCATATAATTCACATTAAGTGAGGCCGCATATAATTCACATTACGTGAGGCCGCATATAATTCACATTAAGTGAGGCCGCATATAATTCACATTAAGTGAGGCCGCAAATAATTCACATTAAGTGAGGCCGCATATAATTCACATTAAGTGAGGCCGCATATAATTCACATTAAGTTACCCAATTGAATTCACATCAAGTAAAGCCCCATAAAATTCACATTAAGTTAAGCTCCATAGAATTCACATTACATGAGGCCGTATGGAATGAGACCGACCAGGTAAACTTAAACCGACAACATAAACAGGCCCGACCCAAACTAACTTTGCAGTAACACCAAGCATGGATGCATCGCGACCTCATGCCCCGCAGCTGCTTACAGATTTCCCAAACCGTTAAGATTATGCAAAAACGCTGTATCCAGTTGTTCCCGCTTTAATTGTGTTCATTTTCAACAAGACATAGCATAGCTAATTGGTTGTTATGGCAACATTCACTTGAATTCTAGAAATCTGTTCTTTTTTTCTTGGAAACGACAACAAAAATAATTGGCCTGTAACTGTAAAACTCACGGATTTGGGAACCCATCTGACTCATCTATCTCTCTAACTGACACGTTTCGTCTCCCCCGCCTTCTCCCTCCCACAAGTATTCTCACGCGTAACGCTGACACATATGCATTGGCCGAGCTTGCTTTTGGCAAACGGATAGAGCGCTTGTCTCAGGGGTGAACAGTTCCCGGTTTAAAACTCGAACTGTAGAAAATAAATTCCTGAATCTGCAATAAGAGGTGACAACAAGGCAGAGAGAATATGTGTGGGTCTCACACATCAGGCACAACACTTCAGAGTTAGTCACTAGAAGAGACAATCACAGTTCTAGAAGAGAGAGTCACTAGAAGAGAGAGCCACAGTTGTGGTGGAGTGGGGACATGTGTGGGGGAGTGGGGACATGTGCAGGTAGTGGGAACATGTGTGGGGGAGTGGGGATTTGTGTGGGGGAGTGGGGAGATGTGTGGGGGAGTGGGGACATGTGCAGGTAGTGGGGACATGTGTGGGGGAGTGGGGATTTGTGTGGGGGAGTGGGGACATGTGTGGGAGAGTGGGGATATGTGTGGGGGAGTGAGGACTTGTGCAGGGAGTGGTGACAAGTGTGGAGGAGTGGGGATATGTGTGGGGGAGGGGGGGACTTGTGCAGGGAGTGGGGACATGTGTGGTTTGTTGTGATGCGGAGACTCGTGTCAATGTCTCGCGGAGGCTCGTGTTAATGTCTCGTGATTTTGAAACCCGTGTGTCTGCCTTGGTCCTGTTATATCCTCAGACCAGTCCCCCCCCCTCCCCCCCCCCCCCCCCCGATCGTTCACGAGCCAGCTGTACCAGTTGAACAACAATTATCTAATTCTCCCATAACAAACATGTCACGCTCCACCCATCTCGCTTCTCCCAAGACATCCGTCTCTAATCTCTACCTCTCGCTTCTCCCAAGACATCCGTCTCTAATCTCTACCTCTCGCATCTCCCAAGACATCCGTCTCTAATCTCTACCTCTCGCATCTCCCAAGACATCCGTCTCTAATCTCTACCTCTCGCTTCTCCAAAGACATCCGTCTCTAATCTCTACCTCTCGCATCTCCCAAGACATCCGTCTCTAATCTCTACCTCTCGCTTCTCCCAAGACATCCGTCTCTAATCTCTACCTCTCGTATCTCCCAAGACATCCGTCTCTGATCTCTACCTCTCGTTTCTCCCAAGACATCCGTTTCTAATCTCTACATCTCGCATCTCCCAAGACATCCGTCTCTAATCTCTACCTCTCGCTTCTCCCAAGACATCCGTCTCTAATCTCTACCTCTCGCATCTCCCAAGACATCCGTCTCTAATCTCTACCTCTCGCTTCTCCCAAGACATCCGTCTCTAATCTCTACCTCTCGCTTCTCCCAAGACATCCGTCTCTAATCTCTACCTCTCGCTTCTCCCAAGACATCCGTCTCTAATCTCTACCTCTCGCTTCTCCCAAGACATCCGTCTCTAATCTTTACCTCTCGCTTCTCCCAAGACATCCGTCTCTAATCTCTACCTCTCGCTTCTCCCAAGACATCCGTCTCTAATCTCTACCTCTCGCTTCTCCCAAGACATCCGTCTCTAATCTCTACCTCTCGCTTCTCCCAAGACATCCGTCTCTAATCTCTACCTCTCGCTCCTCTCACTGCATCCGTCTCTAATCTCCTCCCATCTCGCTCCTCTCACTGCATCCGTCTCTAATCTCCTCCCATCTCGCTCCTCTCACTGCATCCGTCTCTAATCTCCTCCCCCCTCCCCCTCCCCCAATCATCTCGCTTCTCCCACAATATATCAACTGTATTCGCCACCTATCTCCTCCCACAACATAGCTCACTTTGTTCCCATCCAATTCCCCGTATAATACCTCCTCTGTATTTTTCTCTTCTTTCTATCACCGTTTATTGCTGTCTCATCTATCTCCTTGGCGCATCATCTTCTCCGTCGAAGGTGCCACTAGCTTTTGGCATTATTATCCACGGTCTCCTCGCTCTAACACAGTGGATATGTACATCCAGCCACAGCCCCCGCTCTTTGAATCTGGTATTTCTAGTCGCATTATTGTTTGGCTGGAAAGATGACTGTGGGGTTAATGTCCAGAGAGAGAGAGAGACAGACAGAGAGAGGGATGGAGAGAGTTAGCGAGACAGTGTGTGGGAGGTTGAGGAAAGGACAGAAATACATGAGAGAAATATGTTAGAAGAGAGAGAAAGGAATATAAGGAGAAATAGAAAATAAAGGCTGAGAAAAGACAGATTCAGAGAAGGAGAATGAACGAAACACAAGCAAAGAAAGAACATAAGAGAAGAAAGAGAGAGAGAGAGAGAGAAACAGAACTGGGAATGTGAGGATATATTTCAAGAGAGAGAGAGAGAGTGTGAGAGAGAGAGAGTGAGAGAGAGAGAGAGTGAGAGAGAGAGAAACAGAACTGGGAATGTGAGGATATATTTCAAGAGAGAGAGAGAGAGAGGGGGGGGGGGAGGGAGAGAGAGAATGGCGTTGTCAATGTATCTAACATAATTATTCGTCCAGATAAGAGAGAGAGAGGGGGGAGGGGGGAGAGAGATTGAGAGCGAGAACGTGAGAGAGAATGAGAGAGAGGGAAAGAGAGAGAGTGAGAGAGAGACTACTCGTTTAATACCGATTGGAGACAATTTACGCTGAAATCGCTGGTAGTACTTTTTACGTTAATAACGCCCAGACGCGATCTAGGCGGACCGGAAGGCCACGGAATTACAATGGCTGCTCCCTCAACCGGAAGTTAATCTAAGTGACGATTAGCGGAAGTTTACAAGAAGGAGCTAGCACAAGAGAGGGAAGTATTCGAGAGCTAGCAATAGGAGAGGGAAACAAGGCAACGTATCAAATCTTCAGAAACAACAATTTGAACAAAGAACGGACACAATCCAACAAAATAAAGTCCAGAAAATGTGTTGGTTGGACATCTTCAATGTCTTGAATAACCTGAATAATTCCAGCAAACGTTGCAGAAATTGCAACAATTTTTTTATATTACAAAATCGGTAAAATTCTTTTCCGATTTTAGGACGATTTTGTCTATGGCAAGTGTGGCAGAGTGTAGGTGACGAACTCTAACCATCGGCCAATTTATGCGAGATGTTTTTAGTCTTTGATTGGCTGAGAGATCATGCACGGGCGCTCATCTGTGATTACAGTTGAGGAAAATATTGAGAAAAACAAGAGAGGAACGAAAGGAAAAATAGAAAGGAAACCACATGTTGATAACATTTTTATAAATATAACAATTTACAATAAGACATTCCGAAATGAAAAGTACTGTTTGTTAGACATAAAAGTACTGTTTGTTAGACATAAAAGTACTGTTTGTTAGACATAAAAGTACTGTTTGTTAGACATAAAATACGTTCGTAAAGCGATCTCAGTCCAGCCAGGCGGAGCGATAGCGCGGGCTTGCGGAAAACGCTTGCTCGCCTTTCCCCGTTGAGGTATTGGGATGCGGTTTTTTTTGCGTCTCCTCCGCTGAGGTGCGCTGCTCTGGTCCGTATCAAGAAACGTTGTCAGTCGGTGGTGATTTATCTAAGGCTTATAGCAGAGCTCGACAGTTCGTCTCGCTGGTGGTCAGACTCTCGCAAAGAGCTTGTGACTGGCAAATGGAAAGCAGAAATCGTGCCTGAAGGCCCTGTGTTCTCCCGGGGGGGGGGGGGGACCAACCCTTTGGAGAAGGGCAGGCCAAATTGTCTCTAGTCCCAGTGAAATTCATCGCCGGGGTCGTTGGAATCCGTTCTGCACAGAGCGCTGCCATCCCTTCTAGAGCGAGCCCGGTCGGTCGGTCGGTCGTCTGGTGTGTGTAGGGGCCCCTGTCAGGCGGTCCTAGGTCGACGGAGTGAGGGACCGGGGGGGGGGGAACAACCGTTCGTCCGTCGGTCCCTGCGGCTGTCCCAGTGAGGCTTTTTACACACCTGTCCTCCGCCGACCGGTGTGTGCGGTACGTACGTCTCCGACAGATATCTGGTTGATCCTGCCAGTAGTCATATGCTTGTCTCAAAGATTAAGCCATGCATGTCTAAGTTCACACTGTCTCACGGTGAAACCGCGAATAGCTCATTAAATCAGTCAATCTTCCTTAGATGACACGATCCTACTTGGATAACTGTGGCAATTCTAGAGCTAATACATGCTTACCAAGCTCCGACCTTCGCGGAAAGAGCGCTTTTATTAGTTCAAAACCAATCGTCGTTTCCCCTTGCGGGGTTGCGGCGTCCCCACTGGTGACTCTGGATAACTTTGTGCTGATCGCATGGCCTCATGTGCCGGCGACGCATCTTTCAAATGTCTGCCCTATCAAATGTCGATAGTACGTGACATGCCTACCATGTTTGTAACGGGTAACGGGGAATCAGGGTTCGATTCCGGAGAGGGAACATGGGAAACGGCTACCACATCCAAGGAAGGCAGCAGGCGCGCAACTTACCCACTCCCGGCACGGGGAGGTAGTGACGAAAAATAACAATACGGGACTCTTTCGAGGCCCCGCATTTGGAATGAGTACACTTTAAACCCTTTAACGAGGATCTATTGGAGGGCAAGTCTGGTGCCAGCAGCCGCGGTAATTCCAGCTCCAATAGCGTATATTAAAGTTGCTGAAGTTAAAAAGCTCGTAGTTGGATCTCAGGCGCAGTCGGGCGGTCCGACTCACGCCGGTTCACTGCCCGTTGTCTCCTGCCCTACCGTCTGCCGGCTCTCTCCCACTGGTGCTCTTCGCTGAGCGTCCTGGGTGGCCGGCGCGTTTACTTTGAAAAATTAGAGTGTTCAAAGCAGGCCTCGGCTGCCTGAATAATGGTGCATGGAATAATGGAATAGGACCTCGGTTCTATTTTGTTGGTTTTCGGAACTGGAGGTAATCATTAACAGGGACAAACGGAGGCATTCGTATTGCGGCGTTAGAGGTGACATTCTTGGATCGCCGCAAGACGAGCTACTGCGAAAGCATTTGTCAAGAATGTTTTCATTAATCAAGAACGAAAGTCAGAGGCGCGAAGACGATCAGATACCGTCGTAGTTCTGACCATAAACGATGCCGACCAGCGATCCGCAGGAGTTGCTTTGATGACTCTGCGGGCAGCTTCCGGGAAACCAAACTGTTTGGGTTCCGGGGGAAGTAGAGTTGCAAAGCTAAAACTTAAAGGAATTGACGGAAGGGCACCACCAGGAGTGGAGCCTGTGGCTTAATTTGACTCAACACGGCCAATACTGAAATGACTGACATGCGGAGACCACTTTCCTTGGGTCTAATATGGAACGGGTGCTGGATTTAGACCCTCAGAAATCTGGGGTTATGCCCACTTTTGCTCGGTTGGTCTGCATTCAGTATTTGATAAAGGAATTGACGGAAGAGCACTATCAGGAGTGGAGCCTGCGGCTTAAATTGACTTAACACGTAATACTGTCGAATGACTGTCAAATTGAGAGCACTTCCGTTGGGTCTAATAGTGAACGTGTTCTGATATTAGACCCACGGAAGACAGGACAGTCTCTTAACCCCCTAATGAAAGAGCGTCTGCTATGGTAATCTGGTCTTAACCCTGCAGAAATCACAGGTTCCAGAAACTTGGCCATTGACAAAACTAAAAATCTCTCTATTGATACGTCTAGTCTAATATTGAACGGGTGCTGGAAATAGACACTCGGAAGACAGGTCAGTTTTACCCTACTAATGACAGGGCGTTGCTATGGTAATCCTGCTTAACTCGAGAGGAGCCGCAGACATTTGGTTCACGTACTAGACTGATAAGCCAACGGCGCGAGGCTACAAGGTGAGAGATTACAGCCGAACGCCTCAAAGCCAAATTTCCGCCCAAAAGCTCAGCACGATTGCAAAGGGAGGCTTCGACATGGTGGGGACCTGGGACTTCCGCTCCAGCCCCGCCCGGTCGAGCCGCAGAATGAGGTCTCTGCCGTCCGCCGATCAAAGCGGGTGGGAAGCTGCTCGATATTCACCCCATTCGGCGATGAGGTATGAAACCATTTGTAGAAGACTTAGTTCTCGGTCGGGGTGCCCTAAGCAGTAGATCAGCTACCTCACTGCGAACTGCTGAGACTCAACCCTTGACCATGAGATATGTCCGCACCAGGCGAACAACATCTCCGTGCAATGACCAGTCTTGTCCCCTGGTCAAATGCACTATTTCGAGAGGAATCACACGTCGCTGACATTTGGTCCACGTGCTTGGCTGATAAGCTACCATCTGAGGGACTACGGCCGAACGCCTCTAAGCCAGAATCCCGCCCTAAATCTCAGCACCGCTGTGATGGGAGGCTACGACATGGCTGGGGCTTGCGTCTCAGCCCGGCCCGGTCGAGCCGCAGGAATGCACCTGGTAAAATGCACTCCTTCCTCGCTCTTTACCTCTGTCTGCTATCAGTCATTCCAATGGACGCAGAAGAGATGCAGTCCAGTGGACATTGCACCTCCTGCCCTATTGTGACAACCTCCCAGGTGGCGGGGAATGCTAGGCGTACCATCACTGCAGATGAGTCGAGAAAATAAAGGGAGCAAAAAGATACCTCACTCACATGCATATGCTACGTTTCTGGCAGGACGTGACGATCCTTGGACAAAGTCACACTGGACTGCCTCTCTTCCGGGATAGTACAAACTAGTACATAGTCCATCATATCATTGCCAAACCCTATAGACACGAGTAGGGAAGACTCGATAGTCCTGAAAGACAACTTCATAAGAGAGACAACTCTGACCAAAACCAACTGCTGCCTTTGCAGTTAGGCTGGGGACAGCCAAAGGCTAAGGAGCGCAACCCTACAGAAACGCCTGTTGAAATCGGATGCACTGAGCCACAGGCTAACACATTAAAACAGTGCAACGTAAATATCGCTGTCAACAGCGTACGACGAAGAAGAAGAAGAAGACATAAAATACTGTTTGCTAGCTATGAGCAGTACTGTTTGCTAGACATAAAGTACTGTTTGTTAGACATAAAGTACTGTTTGCTAGCCATAAAAGTACTGTTAGTTACATTATAACCAACAATTGTATGTCTAAACAGATCCGTGTCTGCTGTCAATATGACAGTGTAAGCTCGGGGAAGCACAATTTCTTACGTCTCCAAAGAAGTAATATAACACATCAATTTCTATAAATGGCAAAATAATAAAAAAGCAAAGAATGGAAAGCTCTGTTGTAGATCACTTGCCAGCCAGATGATATAACGACAATTGTTAATTCCATCATTCTATTCCATGTTCGCCAACTTCTCTCATGTTTACTCTGGATCTGGGTTTGCCATAAACATATGGTGGCTGTTGTACCAAGTTTCTAGATTTAGATTTATTTATTGTTTTCCTCCAATTGTTCTCCGCGGTATGTACAAACCACACCGGTGTTGTTTTGTTTTAAGCGCTAGGAAAACATACACATCAGACAAGAGAAAACATTTGCACCAGACAATAGAGAACATATACACCAGACAACAGAAAACATATACACCAGACAACAGAAAACATATACACCAGACAACAGAAAACATGTACACCAGACAACAGACAACAGAAAAAACAGCTAAGTAATAGGCAAGCCAGATTCAAGCCATGAACCGCAAGGTTACGAATGCGTTTCACTGCAAGGGAGAAGTGAATTAGGGGACGAACAAATAGCCACCTGCAAGAAAAGGCAAGTCATTGGTCCATCTCTTCACAGACCTAACTATTTCAATTGTTGAATGTAGAACTAAAGGATGGACTCGTATCATTAACCACACACTGTGCACAGCTCGTCATGCATAAACAACAATCGAAAGTGGTAGTCTAGAATGAAGAGACGATAAGAAATATGAAGTAACCGATGATGGATAGAACAAATTCGAGGCTGGATGGGCCGACTCCGAGGCTGACGAAGCTACTATGGGGCTGGATGAGGCAACTTCTGGGCTAGTCAACAAACGAGCCAGCGACATCATTCGATGACTAATGAGGGATATTAAGAATCTCGAAGAGCTTATACCTATGTAGTACGTCCAATAGTAATGTTGCTTGGGCTATTTTTTTTGGCAATTCCAAGCATTTTAGTGTCTGGCATCAAGTCGACAGCAAGCATTTTCGTGTCTGGCATCAAGTCGACAGCAAGCATTTTCGTGTCTGGCATCAAGTCGACAGCAAGCATTTTCGTGTCTGGCATCAAGTCGACATCACTTGAAGAACTGCCTTTAAATCTTAGAAATAATTATCATTAATCTGTCTGTTCCAAAGGGCGATGTTCTAGGTGACTCAAGTCTATCTGTTCCTAAAGGTGATGTTCTAGGTGACTCAAGTATGTATGTTCGTAAAGGTGATGTTCTAGGTGACTCAAGTCTGTCTGTTCCTAAAGGTGATGTTCTAGGTGACTCAAGTCTGTCTGTTCCTAAAGGTGATGTTCTAAGTGACTCAAGTCTGTCTGTTCCTAAAGGTGATGTTCTAGGTGACTCAAGTCTGTCTGTTCGTAAAGGTGATGTTCTAGGTGACTCAAGTCTGTCTGTTTCTAAAGGTGATGTTCTAGGTGACTCAAGTCTGTCTGTTCGTAAAGGTGATGTTCTAGGTGACTCAAGTCTGTCTATTCCTAAAGGTGATGTTCTAGGTGACTCAAGTCTGTCTGTTCCTAAGGGTGATGTTCTAGGCCTCGTCTGTTGATTGTTACCAACTTCTCGTGTTGATTTCCCTGTTTTTCCTTCAAGAGGTTTCCACGCGTGGCGAGCGTCTTGTCGAGGTTATGCTACAGGATACTGACCTGTCTGGCTGGTCTGAAGTGGGCTGAATTGGTTTCACAATAGAATACCTTCAAATATCCGAGAATTCATAACAAGATTGCTTCATGTGTCTAGCTGTGTTTCGGTTATCATGAAATAAACAACTGTTACGCGGACAAATAATTATAGTTGTAAAAGAACATAAACAAGTACTTTCACAATTCAAACGCACGTACGTACGGGGAAGGGGAGGGACGGGGAAGGGACGTGATCAACTACGTACTATGACACATACAACATGAGAGACGTCAATAGGCTGGGTATATGGGCTGGGTAAATGGGCTGCGTAAATGGGCTGGGTAAATGGGTTCGGTCAATGGGCTGAGTAAATGGGCTGGGTAAATAGTTGGGTAAATGGGTTGGGTCAATGGGCTGGGTCAATGGGCTGGGTCAATGGGCTGCGTAAATGGGCTGGGTAAATGGGCTGGGTAAATGGGTTCGGTCAATGGGCTGAGTAAATGGGCTGGGTAAATGGGTTGGGTCAATGAGCTGGGTAAATGGGCTGGGTAAATGGGTTGAATCAATGAGCTGGGTAAATGGGCTGGGTAAATGGGTTGGGTCAATGAGCTGGGTAAATGGGTTGGGTCAATGAGCTGGGTAAATGGGCTGGGTAAATGGATTCGTTCAATGGGCTGAGTAAATGGGCTGGGTAAATGGGTTAGGTAAATGGGCTTTGTAAATGGGCTTTGTAAATGGGCTTGGTAAATGAGCTGGGTCAATGGGCTGGGTCAATGGGCTGGGTCAATGGGCTTGGTCAATGGACTGGGTCAATGGGCTGGGTAAATGGGCTGGGTAAATGACCTAGAGTACAGAGGCAAATGTAAATAAAGGAGGATTTGGGAGGAGACAAAGAGGTGCCAAAAGAGGTTAGTAGCAAGTAATGCAGTCGAGTACCGAGAGTACTGAAAGTTTTTACTTTTTGTGTTTTGTTTTTGCGTGAAAGAAGCTGATGTCGATCATAAGAATGAAAAGGGTCAAACGATACATTAATATAAGAACCGATATTCCAAACCACGTAACTTGAGTGCTGATAAATGGAAATGCTAGTACCACAGAGCAATGAACATCGGCCAACAGCTCTACCAGTGGGACACAATTCTCAACAATTCCTGGACTTGACTGTGGAGCCGCGTGACTCAGTTCGGTCCCTTCCATCAAAGTCAGGACCCAGTACTCCCACTGGACATGTTTTCACATTAAGTAATTATCTGCCCCGAACAAAGTCTGAAATGTGATTCCCCATCTGGACTACTCGGACATCACTGCGGTGAAGTTCTCGTGTCTAAGCTAATGTGTGCACCTAGTACTCTCGCTGGATGCAAGCCATATCCGGTGTGTATTTGATGTCTGTCTGGTTACATGGGGCATGCAGAGTTGGACAAACTGCTCATTGGCCACAAACACATTTTCAACTTGTGCCATTTGTCGGGCCGAAGGGAAGATGTGGCAGCACACTATGAGATAACCCATCAAAACGTCTTTTTTATGACGACCGAAGACGAAGAAAAGGAAAAGTCTATGTGGTCAGAAACATGGTTCGAAACACTTCAAGTAATCTGTTTCTTTCTATCATTTATTCCCACAATCTGTGTTGTTCTATCATGTATTCCCACAATCTGTGTTGTTCTATCATGTATTCCCACAATCTGTGTTGTTCTATCATTTATTCCCACAATCTGTGTTGTTCTATCATGTATTCCCACAATCTGTGTTGTTCTATCATTTATTCCCACAATCTGTGTTGTTCTATCATGTATTCCCACAATCTGTGTTGTTCTATCATTTATTTTCACAATCTGTGCTTTTCTCTGCATATTGTGTCCCAATGTGTGACCTCTAAACGACTTGACACATTCCTATTTAGCATTTAATTTAGGTTATACCAAGCCATCAGATCATCAAATTGGTTTAACATAAACCATTTTTGTTGGTCGATAGCTTGCTACATCAGTCAATAGGCAGTGATCTCCAAATACATCCAGTTATGCCCATCTATAACCATTTACGCCCATCTATAACCAGTTATACCCATCTATAACCAGTTACACCCATCTATAACCAGTTACATCCATCTATAACCAGTTACACCCATCTATAACCAGTTACACCCACCTATAACCAGTAACACCCACATATAACCAGTAACACCCATCTATAACCAGTAACACCCATATATAACCAGTTACACTCATCTATTACCAGTTACACCTATATATAATATGTTTCACCTATATAAACCAGTTGCATCCATCTCTAGCCAGTTACACCCATCTTTATCCAGTTACCCACATTTATAGCCAGTTAATTCAGTCTACAGTGTTTCTATTTCTACCCCCACTTGACCTTCCACGCCTACCCCCACTTGACCTTCCACGCCTACCCCCACTTGACCTTCCACGCCTACCCCCACTTGACCTTCCACGCCCATCCCCACTTGAACTTATTATCATCTAATGGCATGCAGTGTACATATATGTAGTGTTGTGTCCCTTTCTGTCAGTCGCTCCAAGTGTGGTGCAAGTGTCTTTTAGCTTTCTGTTAGCTCTGACAGCGGGTGTTGCGCCAGCCGCGGTAATAGTGCTCAAACACTCAGCCAGGTGCCCACAGTCGGTCTGTTGTGTGAGTGACATGTCTACGGAGGCTGGGACTATCAGGAAGGAGACTGTTATGGTCTACATCGAAGTTAGCGGCTCGTAAGGGTGTGGCTAGTACAGTAATAGGGCGCACGATTCTCAGGGCGAAGGTATCCAGTTCAAGTATCCTCCCAGTAAATGGCACTTGGTTTATTGTTGGGTAGGGGAAAGAAATGAGCAAGGGGTAGGTTATCCTGTCTCCTAACATTAAATGAAACCAAATAATAGTTCCCTATCGCAAGCGAAGATGGCGGCAGCGCTAGACTTGAGGTGTGGTAAAGGCTTACATATGGTGGCTGTTGTAGGTGTTACAGTTGAATGCCCACAACCAGTAGACTGACTCTGTTGTACGCCCTGATCTGACAGTTTGTTGTAGCTGTCCTCTGTAACCAGTAGACTGACTCTGGTGTACGCCCTGATCTGACAGTTTGTTATAGCTGTCCTCTGTAACCAGTAGACTGACTGTTGTACGCCCTGATCTGACAGTTTGTTGTAGCTGTCCTCGGTAAAAAGTCTCCTGTCTTGGCATGTCCCTACCAGGTAGGAAGCTGCATATTCTTTGTAAGCCGGCATCACCATTTTTCTGATATTCAACAGTTACTTTCTGCTCAGCAATGTGAGAACGACGTGTGCTGGTTGTGCGCGAGGCTGAGCTGTCCTGTGAAAGCGTCTCCCAGCGTCATCCATGTTGAAACTGTTCAATAAGTCTCTGTAGCGTTTGTTCTGTTCCAAGATGACCAATTGATTGTCATGGGCTGTACAGCAGCAACTGTTTTGGGAGGCATTTATCGCCGAGCGTTGAACATATTTAATCCATCTGGGTTGCGCTCTCTGTAGCACTCTCGATAAGCTTGTCCTGTTACATACTTCCGAGTTGTATACTTGGTCTTATGAGCTGATTTTGAGCACTGAGATACGGGAAGCACACACGCAGAGTGGATCGGAATGACATTTATCTAGCCGAGCTAATAAAGACGGCCAATTTATAAACTATGACAAGCAGCAACTAAGTGATGTGCTCCGCGGGGAACATACATCAGGATTGGTAATGATGATGGGATGATTAACATCCATTTCTTATTTCTGCTTCGGGTCAAGACTTGTGACTTGGTCTATCCACTGGATAACGTGGCTCCAGATAATTGGTGCCGACTAGACTCGTGATGTTCAGGTCTAGCAAAGACTTACCTTTCTCTTATTGATTCATCATAAATTGGTCTCCTAGAATCCGCTAAAATCCAAGAAAAAGCCAGTAGACAATCACAGCAGACAGACCGGCAGTAGGTCCTGTGTCTAGAATGTTTGTTTGACTTATGTACCATTGTCGATCATATAACGACCACTGACCTCGCTGATTCTCGAACAAGCAAATTCCTCGATGGTACCAGACAGCAACAAACATCACGGCTGATGGGACGGGCTCAGTCCTGCAGCACACCCCTCATAAATATGTTGTTAAAGTAGGCGTCAATCTCCTTGTTAACTTGTCATTTGTTTAATGACTCTCTATCTGCTCATACTGTCAGTACCTCTCCTATCCTCTATCTCTCTCTCGCATTCTCTCTCTCTAGCTCTCTCTCTCTCTCTCTATCGCATTCTCTCTCTCTAGCTCTCTCTCTCTATCGCATTCTCTCTCTCTCTCTCTTTCTCTCTCTCTCTCTCTCTCTCTCTCTCTCTCTCTCTATCGCATTCCCTCTTTCTTTTGTCTTTTAATGATTAACTTTTCCTAATTTCAATTTCCCGCCATTTCTCACTGCTATGTTCTCGTCAGGTTCATTGCTTTATTCCTTTCTCATTTCCAAAGTCCGTTTTCTTTCTCATATACTTTTCTTACTATTCCTTTCAGTTATCTTGTTTGTTCATCCCTTCTGACATTCTTGTTTGTTCATCCCTTCTGACATTCTTGTTTGTTCATCCCTTCTGACATTCTTGTTTGTTCATCCCTTCTGACATTCTTGTTTGTTCCTCCCTTCTGACATTCTTGTTTGTTCATCCCTTCTGACATTCTTGTTTGTTCATCCCTTCTGACATTCTTGTTTGTTCATCCCTTCTGACATTCTTGTTTGTTCCTCCCTTCTGACATTCTTGTTTGTTCATCCCTTCTGACATTCTTGTTTGTTCATCCCTTCTGACATTCTTGTTTGTTCCTCCCTTCTGACATTCTTGTTTGTTCATCCCTTCTGACATTCTTGTTTGTTCATCCCTTCTGACATTCTTGTTTGTTCATCCCTTCTGACATTCTTGTTTGTTCATCCCTTCTGACATTCTTGTTTGTTCATCCCTTCTGACATTCTTGTTTGTTCATCCCTTCTGACATTCTTGTTTGTTCATCCCTTCTGACATTCTTGTTTGTTCATCCCTTCTGACATTCTTGTTTGTTCATCCCTTCTGACATTCTTGTTTGTTCATCCCTTCTGACATTCTTGTTTGTTCATCCCTTCTGACATTCTTGTTTGTTCCTCCCTTCTGACATTCTTGTTTGTTCATCCCTTCTGACATTCTTGTTTGTTCATCCCTTCTGACATTCTTGTTTGTTCATCCCTTCTGACATTCTTGTTTGTTCATCCCTTCTGACATTCTTGTTTGTTCCTCCCTTCTGACATTCTTGTTTGTTCCTCCCTTCTGACATTCTTGTTTGTTCCTCCCTTCTGACATTCTTGTTTGTTCATCCCTTCTGACATTCTTGTTTGTTCATCCCTTCTGACATTCTTGTTTGTTCATCCCTTCTGACATTCTTGTTTGTTCATCCCTTCTGACATTCTTGTTCCGCGTTGCTCGACTTCTCTGTTTTTGCCAGCTATTTTCTAATTCTCCATTGATGCTCCTAAACGTATCCTCACCGCCTACATTGTATCCTCGTATCATTTCTATCAAAGCTACCCACCCTGAAGAAATACTGACGCCTGATAAATGTCATCAAATGCCTCCTTTAGAACAGACGATTCTATGTCAGTTTTTGGGAAAAGGACAGCAGATGGCGAAACCAAAACAACGGTCTGGCACAAGGACCTGTCCTAGCACCCATGCTGTAAACCATCTATACTAATGTCCAGCCCATAGACACAAGGACCTGTCCTAGCACCCATGCTGTAAACCATCTATACTAATGTCCAGCCCATAGACACAAGGACCTGTCCTAGCACCCATGCTGTAAACCATCTATACTAATGTCCAGCCCATAGACACAAGGACCTGTCCTAGCACCCATGCTGTAAACCATCTATACTAATGTCCAGCCCATAGACACAAGGACCTGTCCTAGTACCCATGCTGTAAACCATCTATACTAATGTCCAGCCAATGGACATATCTTCTTAATCCACATCATATCCTACTTCTTCACATCGTATCCTCATCTACTACTTCTTCTTCTTCTTCTACTTTGTCTTCTTATCCTTCTTCTTCTTCTTTTTCTCCTTCTTCTTCTTCTTTTTCTCCTTCTTCTTCTTTTTCTCCTTCTTCTTCTTCTTCTTCTTCTTTTTCTTCTTCTTCTTCTTCGTCATTGTCTTCTTCTTCTCCTTTTTCTTCTTCTTGTTCTTCTTCTTCTGTTTTTCTCCCAATCCTATTCTCTCTTTCTTTGACTTGTTCTCTTGATTCGACATCTTTTTCTTCCATTTTCTTTCTGATAACCACTTCTTCATATTTCTTCTCGATCTCTCCTCCTTCTCTGTTTCCTTATCTTTCAGGTTTATCAACCTCCGGTTTCTATCCTTCACCATTTCTTCTTCTTACAACCTTCATCATTTAAAACCTCATTATCTATTTATTTTCCTTTCTAACTAATGGACATCATCCTACCTTGACTGCTCATCTTATTATTTCTCTATTCCCATTTGCCCATTTCATTTCTCCGTCCTCCAAGACCTTTTACTAATTTACTTCTCTTCTCATTTCTTTCCTTCTCTTTTCCTTTCTTTACAGCCCCTTATAATCTATTACTCTTGTCTATCTCTGCTTTCTATCTTCTCGCTGTTATATTATCGTTTTCCTTAATATTCTTTTACAATTTTTGGTCGTCCTCTCCATCAACTAACCCACTTACTTTCCTCACCCGGCCGCCCTCTCCATCAACCAAACCACCCTCTCTGCTCACCCCGCAGCCCTCTCCATCAACCAAACCACCCTCTCTGCTCACCCCGTAGCCCTCTCCATCAACCAAACCACCCTCTCTGCTCACCCCGCAGCCCTCTCCATCAATCAACCAACCTTCTCTCCTCACCCCACCGCCCACTCCATCAACCAAACCACCCTCTCTACTTACCCCGCGGCCCTCTCCATCAATCAAACCACCCTCTCTACTTACCCCGCCGCCCTCTCCATCAACCAAACTACCCTCTCTCCTTACCCCGCCGCCCTCTCCATCAACCAAATCACCCTCTCTACTTACCCCGCCGCCCTCTCCATCAACCAAACCACCCTCTCTACTTACCCCGCCGCCCTCTCCATCAACCAAACCACCTTCTCTCCTCACCCTGCAACCCTCTCCACCAAACAACCTTCTCTCCTCACCCCGCCGCCCACTCCATCAACCAAACCACCCTTTCTCCTCACCCCGCCGTCCTCTCCATCAATCAACCAACCTTCTCTCCTCACCCCGCCGCCCACTCCATCAACCAAACCACAATTTCTCCTCACCCCACCGTCCTCTCCATTAATCAACCAACCTTCTCTCCTCACCCTGCCACCCTCTCCACCAACATACCTTCTCTCCTCACCCCGCCACCCACTCCATCAACCAAACCACCCTTTCTCCTCACCCGCCGTCCTCTCCATCAATCAACCAACCTTCTCTCCTCACCCCGCCGCCCACTCCATCTACCAAACCACCTTCTCTCCTCACCCCGCCGCCCTCTCCACCAAACCACCTTCTCTCCTCACCCCGCCACCCACTCCATCTACCAAACCACCTTCTCTCCTCACCCCGCCGCACTCTCCACCAAACCACCCTCTCTGCTTACCCCGCCGCCCTCTCCACCAACCCATCTTCTCTCTTCACCCCACTGCCCTCTCCACCAACCCACCAACCTTCTCTCCTCATCCCGCCGCCCTCTCCACCAACCCATCTTCTCTCTTCATCCCACCGCCCTCTCCACCAACCCACCAACCTTCTCTCCTCACCCCGCCGTCCAGTGCCTCAACCAACCTACCTTTTCTGCTCACCATGTCATTGTACATTAAACAATAGCTTTCAAAACGCAAAGCAACATTGGCCCCCTTTTCTGTGACCAGTTTCAGGAATTTCCATCCTCGCTCTTATCCAACGGCTGGTAAATCCTGGGCCCTTCCCCCCCTACAGCTTCTGTCCCTACATCTTCCCTCCCTGCACCTTGTCCCTACACCTTCCCTCCCTGCACCTTGTCCCTACACCTTCCCTCCCTGCACCTTGTCCCTACACCTTCCCTCCCTGCACCTTGTCCCTACACCTTCCCTCCCTACACCTTGCCTCCCTACACCTTCCCTCCTTACACCTTCCCTCCCTGCACCTTATCCCTACACCTTCCCTCCCTACACCTTCTCTCCTTACATCTTCCCTCCCTACACCTTCCCTCCCTACACCTTCCCTCCCTACACCTTCTCTCCTTATACCTTCTCTCCTTACACCTTCCCTCCCTGCACCTTGTCCCTACACCTTCCCTCCCTACACCTTCCCTCCCTACACCTTCCCTCCCTACACCTTCTCTCCTTACACCTTCTGTCCCTACACCTTCTGTCCCTACACCTTCTGTCCCTACACCTTCCCTCCCTGCACCTTCTGTCCCTACACCTTCTGTCCCTACACCTTCTGTCCCTACACCTTCCCTCCCTGCACCTTCTGTCCCTACACCTTCCTTCATTACACTTTCTGTCCCTACACCTTCCCTCCCTGCACCTTCTGTCCCTACACCTTCTTTCCCTACACCTTCTGTCCCTACACCGTCCCTCCCTACACCTTCCCTCCCTACACCTTCTCTCCTTACACCTTCTGTCCCTACACCTTCCCTCCCTGCACCTTCTGTCCCTACACCTTCTCTCCTTACACCTTCTGTCCCTACACCTTCTCTCCTTACACCTTCTGTCCCTACACCTTCCTTAACTGCACCTTCTGTCCCTACACCTTCTCTCCTTACACCTTCCCTCCCTACACCTTCTCTCCTTACACCTTCTGTCCCTACACCTTCTGTCCCTACACCTTCTGTCCCTACACCTTCTGTCCCTACACCTTCTCTCCCTACACCTTCCCACCCTACACCTTCCCTCCCTACACCTTCTCTCCTTACACCTTCTGTCCTTACACCTTCCCTCCCTGCACCTTCTGTCCCTACACTTTCTCTCCTTACACCTTCTGTCCCTACACCTTATGTCCCTACACCTTATGTCCCTACACCTTCCCTCCCTGCACCTTCTGTCCCTACACCTTCTCTCCATACACCTTATGTCCCTACACCTTCCCTCCCTGCACCTTCTGTCCCTACACCTTCTCTCCTTACACCTTCTGTCCCTACACCTTCCCTCCCTGCACCTTCTGTCCCTACACCTTCTCTCCTTACACCTTCTGTCCCTACACCTTCTGTCACTACACCTTCCCTCCCTGCACCTTCTGTCCCTACACCTTCTCTCCTTACACCTTCTGTCCCTACACCTTCTGTCCCTACACCTTCTGTCCCTACACCTTCCCTCCCTACACCTTCTGTCCCTACACCTTCTCTCCTTACACTTTCTGTCCCTACACCTTCCCTCCCTGCACCTTCTGTCCCTACACCTTCTCTCCTTACACCCCCCCCCCCCCCCCACACACACACACACTCCATACACATCTTTTTCTTCACATTTTCTCCCTACATAATTTTTCCGTACACATTTTCTCTTTAAATATTTTCTCTTTACACGTTTTCTCTTCGCATATTTTCTCTTTACACATTTTCCCCATACATATTTTCTCTTTGTACCTGTTCTCTGTACACATTTTATCCTTACATATTTTCCCATTCCAAATTTCCTCCTTTCACATTTCCTTCTCACACATTTCCTCCTTACATATTTCCTCCTTACATATTTCCTCCCTACTCATTTCCTCCTCACACAGTTTCTCCGTACACATTTCTTCCTTACACATTTTATCCTTACACATTTCCTCCTTACACATTTCTCCCTACACATTTCCTCCTTACATGGTTCCTCCTTACACATTTTCTCCTTACCTCCTATAAAAGCGTGTCAAACATGGCTACTGATGAGCGTGGTGTAAGACAAGTGACCTCAGCATGAACATACAGCCACTGGAGAAACCACAATTTAAAGTTGGCTTAGCGTCCTGTCTTGTAGGGGGGTCAACGATAGCGTCCTGTCTGGTAGGGGGGTCAACGATAGCGTCCTGTCTGGTAGGGGGGTCAACGATAGCGTCCTGTCTGGTAGGGGGGTCAACGATAGCGTCCTGTCTGGTAGGGTGGCCAACGATAGCGTCCTGTCCTGTAGGGGGGTCAACGATAGCGTCCTGTCTTGTAGGGGGAGGGGGGGGGGTGAACGATAGCGTCTTGTCTTGTAGGGAAGGGGGTCAACGATAGCGTCCTGTCTTGTAGGGGGGTCAATGATAGCGTCCTGTCTTGTAGGGGGGTCAACGATAGCGTCCTGTCTGGTAGGGGGGTCAACGATAGCGTCCTGTCTGGTAGGGGGGCCAACGATAGCGTCCTGTCCTGTAGGGGGGTCAACGATAGCGTCCTGTCTTGTAGGGGGGGGGGATGAACGATAGCGTCTTGTCTTGTAGGGAAGGGGGTCAACGATAGCGTCCTGTCTTGTAGGGGGGTCAATGATAGCGTCCTGTCTTGTAGGGGGGTCAACGATAGCGTCCTGTCTTGTAGGGGGGGGGGGATGAACGATAGCGTCTTGTCTTGTAGGGAAGGGGGTCAACGATAGCGTCCTGTCTTGTAGGGGGGTCAATGATAGCGTCCTGTCTTGTAGGGGGGTCAACGATAGCGTCCTGTCTTGTAGGGGGGTCACCGATAGCGTCCTGTCTTGTAAAGGGGGGGGGGGGGTCAACGATAGCGTCCTGTCTTGTAGGGGGGTCAACGATAGCGTCCTGTCTTGTAGGGGGGTCACCGATAGCGTCCTGTCTTGTAGGGGGGTCAACGATAGCGTCCTGTCTTGTAGGGGGGTCAACGATAGCGTCCTGTCTTGTAGGGGGGTCACCGATAGCCGTTGTGCCTATGCTCAGCAAGGAGTGAGACATGTATGTCCATGCAGTATTTATTTGGTTTGTGTTCGATTTCTGCTGTCCAATGATATCCCACTGTCCACCATGCAATCTTCAAGTGACACTCCTCTTGACCTTGACTCTCAATCCACTCCTCCTGACCTTGACTCTCAATCCACTCCTCAATGATCTATCATCTGAGCAGTTCATGACCGGAGGGTGGCCAAGAGGTCAGCACACCTGCCTCCTGACCAAAAGAATGGAGATTCAAAATTTGGGTAAATTCTAGCTTATGTTTTCGGGGATTAAAAGAAAACCCCACAGCGAGTGTGTGGACAAGCCACCTCTTCCTCAGTCCATGAACCACCTCAGATGGGTTCTAAATGCCGCAACGCCAGCTGATGTTGTACAGGTAATAGTCGGCGCCAGGTGTGCTGTCCCAGCCATCTGGTCAGGAAATACCCGATCTTTTATTATGCTTTCTCTGATTCTCTCTTCTCTCCTCTCTTCTCTCCATGTCTTCCTGGATTTTCTCTTCTCTTCTATCTTCTCTCCATGTCTTCCTGGATTCTCTCTTCTCTCCTATCTTCTCTCTATGTCTTCCTGGATTCTCTCTTATCTCTTATTATCTCTCCATGTCTTTCTGGATTCTCTCTTCTCTTCACTCTTCTCTCCCTGTCTTCCTGGATTCTCTCTTCTCGCCCCTCTTCTCTCCATGTCTTCCTGGATTCTCTCTTATCTCCTATCTTCTCTCCATGTCTTCCTGGATTCTCTCTTCTCTCCTCTCTTCTCTCCATGTCTTCCTGGATTCTCTCTTATCTCCTATCTTCTCTCCATGTCTTCCTGGATTCTCTCTTCTCTCCTATCTTCTCTCCATGTCTTCCTGGATTCTCTCTTCTCTTCAATCTTCTCTCCGTGTCTTCCTGGATTTTCTCTTCTCTCCTATCTTCTCTCTATGCCTTCCTGGATTCTCTCTTCTCTTCAATCTTCTCTCCGTGTCTTCCTGGATTCTCTCTTCTCTCTTATCTTCTCTCCATGTCTTCCTGGATTCTCTCTTCTCTCTTATCTTCTCTCCATGTCTTCCTGCATTCTCTCTTCTCTCCTATCTCTCTCCATGTCTTACTTGAATATCTTGATCCTTTCTGCTTGTCTACACTAATTCTCTAAACACCAGGATCTTCCTGTCAACTCAATGCGCACCATTCCCTCAATGCGCACCATTCCCTCAATGCGCACCATTCCCTCAATGCGCACCAGTCCCTCATTTCTGCCTATATGTCCAACAAAGCTTGCCAATTATCCATTGATGCCATTTAACAAACATCATGCTAATCACAAATATGCCTGCTTCTGCTGGTCCTGACCAAGGTCAAGAATAATGTTCTGTACATTGTTTGTCTGTCAAAAATGTCCAGAAATAAGAGTATTCAAAATTCATGATGTCTGTTGTCATGTAATATTATTGTGGAAAAGGATTAGACATGACAAGGGGGGGGGGGGGGTGGGGGGGGGGGGGGGGGGGGGAGCTGTCATTATTTATATTATTTGTTTATTAGAAAATATGTTTTCAGGTATTGTTGCATGCACGTGCAGGGGAATGAGAGAAAGTCAGGAGTGGTAGAACATACATGTATATAGCTACATGTTTTGTTTGTGCACACGACTAGGATGACACTTCACCTGAGTCCCTGACTCCTCATCACCTGCGTCTCTGGCTCCTCACCTGAGTCATTGACTTCGCGAGTGTATTCTGATAGTGACTTCGCAGTAGTGCTTCTAGTATCCTGGGGCGTACTGAAAAAGGTGAACTTCAGGCTTCCTCACTGTAGTGCAATATAAGGTTTCTCTGCAGGATTATTGTTTCGATCCCCAACCCGTTGGTTAGGCTACTGTAACATATATTGTTTCCAGGTCTTGGCCCTTATATGATACCTGACTTTGGCGTCTTATAAAATTTCTTGGATGTTTAAAAGACATGTGACAGACTTGAACCCACACCATTTGAAAATGATAGCTGATCTGATGAGCTCCGATCAACCTTGATTTAGACCGGCACTCCGGATTCTCCAATAAAGTCTACTCTCTTGTTGAGTGTCTCAACGGCGCTGTACAGTTTCTCCTCGAGGGGAATCGGCGAGGGCTGTCCCCCTGTGTGCTACGGGCTGTCCCCCTGTGTGCTACGGGCTGTCCCCCTGTGTGCTACGGGCTGTCCCCCTGTGTGCTACAGGCTGTCCCCCTGTGTGCTACGGGCTGTCCCCCTGTGTGCTACGGGCTGTCCCCCTGTGTGCTACGGGCTGTCCCCCTGTGTGCTACGAGCTGTCCTGAAGCGCACATGTGCTGATGTCATGTCTGCCAGTCCACAGTAACAAAGGCTGGTGGTACTTATCTTGAATTAGGTGTACAGCTGGTGTCTCGTTCTGTTGTGGTCTGAGAAAGCATTTTCTGGACAGTTGGTAATATCCGTTACCTTCCTGATCTTTGGGCTGTTCTTCCTGCCACTTTACCTTATGTTTTCCTTTTATTTTGCTTTGTGCTTCGTGCGTCTTCATAGTTGACCAGATATTCATCCTGTGTCCGTTTCGCTCCCTCTTTGACTAAACTCTAGGCCTCCCCCTTTCCCAAGTATTGCCGTTTGCGTGTATTCCCTGACTCACTGTTTTCTGGAACCCGTGAGACAATTTCCCCATGGCTGTCCTCAAATCGTTCAGTTCATTGTTCTTGTGGGATGTGACGGCTGATATGGCTGACTGTGTCTCAGTTCTCTGTTCTTGTGGGATGTGACGGCTGTTATGGCTGACATCAGTTCTCTGTTCTTGTGGGATGTGACGGCTGTTATGGCTGACATCAGTTCATTGTTCTTGTGGGATGTGAGGGCTGTTATGGCTGACATCAGTTCATTGTTCTTGTGGGATGTGAGGGCTGTTATGGCTGACATCAGTTCTGTGATCTTGTGGGATGTGAGGGCTGTTATGGCTGACATCAGTTCTCTGTTCTTGTGGGATGTGAGGGCTGTTATGGCTGACATCAGTTCTCTGTTCTTGTGGGATGTGAGGGCTGTTATGGCTGACATCAGTTCTCTGTTCTTGTGGGATGTGAGGGCTGTTATGGCTGACATCAGTTCTGTGATATTGTGCGATGTGAGGGCTGTTATGGCTGACATCAGTTCATTGTTCTTGTGGGATGTGAGGGCTGTTATGGCTGACATCAGTTCTCTGTTCTTGTGGGATGTGAGGGCTGTTATGGCTGACATCAGTTCATTGTTCTTGTGGGATGTGAGAGCTGACATCAGTTGAGTGTTCTTGTGGGATGTGAGGGCTGTTATGGCTGACTGTGTATCAGTTCATTGATCTTGTGGGATGTGAGGGCTGTTATGGCTGACTGTGTATCAGTTCATTGATCTTGTGGGATGTGAGGGCTGTTATGGCTGACTGTGTATCAGTTCATTGATCTTGTGGGATGTGAGGGCTGTTATGGCTGACTGTGTATCAGTTCATTGATCGTGTGAGATGTGAGGGCTGTTATGGCTGACTGAGTATCAATGAGTGGCATCAGCGAGTTCATGATATTCACATTGATACCCTCATTAGCATCACCCAAAGAGAATCTTCGTTTTCAGTAAAAGAGGTACAGATCCACAAATACGCGTTCACACGCACATTTTTTTTTAGACTTGAAACACAAAGGTGGCATGTAACATCTATTTTGGTCCAAATTTTGAATTTTCAAAATAGAGCAGTCTAAATACGGCAAGTGGTTTATTTAAAATCTGGGGGGGGGATAACTTCAGCTTTTACATATACATTGAAAACTCCAAGATATTTGAGGGAAATCTCTTTGCGTGAAACAATTCTTCTATGTTTGATTAACCACGGCTTTCCCCAGGCACAATGGGGATAATGCCATTTGACACAGCCAATCAAACGCATTGATGCAGCTAATGCACAATTGTGCTGGCAAATCAGCGAGTAATTCTAGGTAAATATGTTAGGAAATTGTATTTAGAGCAGCGGAGATGAATTTCTTGTAGTTCCTGTATGGCAAGCTGTTTCTTGTGTTTTCTATGGCTTTTGTTGGTCGTGTTGTTGAAGATATTATGTTTATGTCATTTCAGATAGAATTATTGTCTCTCTTATCCTAGTTAGGTGTGCTGACTTCAGCTCTCTTGTCCTAGTTAGGTGTGCTGAGTTCATCTCTCTTGTCCTAGTTAGGTGTGCTGAGTTCATCTCTCTCATCCTAGTTAGGTGTGCTGAGTTCATTTCTCTTGTCCTAGTTAGGTGTTCTGAGTTCATCTCTCTGAACGAATTATCTGTGGTAGCGACTATTAGCATTTCCTGGAGTGTATGGAAGAAAGTGAACTTTGACCATCTGACTGTAGTCAATGCTAGACTGCCCACCACTCCGGGGCTTCGACTGCCACTTGTAGACTTCTCACCATTCCGAGGGCGTCGACTCTCACTTGTAGACTTCTCACCACTCCAGGGCGTCGACTCTCACTTGTAGACTTCTCACCACTCCAGGGCGTCGACTCCCACTTGTAGACTTCTCACCATTCCGAGGGCGTCGACTCCCACTTGTAGACTTCTCACCACTCCAGGGTGTCGACTCCCACTTGTAGACTTCTCACCATTCCGAGGGCGTCGACTCCCACTTGTAGACTTCTCACCACTCCAGGGCGTCGACTCCCACTTGTAGACTTCTCACCATTCCGAGGGCGTCGACTCCCACTTGTAGACTTCTCACCACTCCAGGGCGTCGACTCCCACTTGTAGACTTCTCACCATTCCGAGGGCGTCGACTCTCACTTGTAGACTTCTCACCATTCCGAGGGCGTCGACTCTCTTACTTGTAGACTTCTCACCACTCCAGGGCGTCGACTCCCACTGGTAGATTTCTCACCTGTAATCCGGCCTGTGTCCAGGTGTAAGGTGTAGACCAGAGGTAACGGACGACCTTAGTCAACACGTTTTGATATGTCCTGCCCACCTACGACCTGGCAGTCGGCGATTGTTGTTAAATGTATTCATTGTTTCGTTACCTTGATCTTCCCGCACGTGCTAAGGTAACATGGGGGGAGGGGGGGGGAGAGAAGGGGGGAGAAGGGGGGGGGTTCAATAGGAATCGAGTAAGCGCAGATATTAACCTCTCACAATTACAGTACACTTTTACAATGACATATAATAATAATAATAATAATAATAAAAATAATAATAATAATAATAATAATTCGTCCATCGTCGTCGATGAGCACCACCAACATCATCACGTGCCGCAATGCAACCATGAATTTGAGTGTGTGCTCGTGACTGATGAAGCCAATTCGAGCCTGGAAAAGTCTATGGCACGACAGGCAAACGTAATCAGCAGTTGTCTCTCCAATTTTCTCTGCCGTCTGTGACCGTGCTCTTCCACGTTGAGCGATTGTGAGCCAGGTTCTCCCAGGTGTTCATCTCTATTTGACATCACTTAAGGGACTCTTTCAGACTGTCCTAGAAACGCTTTTAAGACATCCTTGTGATTGTTCTCCGTCACTCAGTTCGCTATACAGGAGCCTCTTTGGAAGCCTTTCGTCTGACATTCGGATACGGTGGCTAGCCCATCTCACTTGGGATTCTTCGCAGAAGTGCATGAACACTTTGCATGTTGGCTCTGGACAGCAGTTCAGCATCTGTGATATGGTTCTGCCAGCGTATTTGCAATAAGCGTCTCAGACAGTTTATGTGAAAAAGATTTGCATATTTTTTTTAAATACATAAATCTATATCTCATAACTACATATATTAATCTCTCACAGTTACACATATTTATCTCTCACAATTACACATATTTATGTCTCATAATTACAGATACAAATCTCACACAATGACATTTATGTATCTATGTAGCCCCCATGGAGAGTATCGCTTACAGCGGTGCTCAAGAGTTCAAGACTTGAAGCCCACTACTTTTGATGACTCGTGCGTTCAATACAACAGGCTAGACCCCTTATGAGGTTACAAAGGTATACCTTCTCAGTACGAGGTTCAGATAACCGGAAAAATAAACAGGAAGAAATGTATGACTGGCCGGTGCGTCCCACAGAGGGCTACAGGAATACATCAACTCTATAAAGTCACTGCGACTTTTATAGTTGAAGAAATGCGAATACTTACAGTGCTCTGAACATACGTCAATGTCATAAGGTCAGAAATGTGACACGTACATGATGCTGGTGGCCCACATTAGTACAGAAATGTGACATGTAAATGATGCTGGGGGCCTACATTAGTACAGTAACGTGACATGTAAATGGTGCTGGTGGCCCACATTAGTACAGTAACGTGACGTGTAAATGGTGCTGGTGGCCCACATTAGTACAGTAACGTGACATGTAAATGATGCTGGTGGCCTACATTAGTACAGTAACGTGACATGTAAATGATGCTGGTGGCCCACATTAGTACAGTAACGTGACATGTAAATGATGCCGGTGGCCCACATTAGTACAGTAACGTGACATGTAAATGATGCTGGTGGCCTACATTAGTACAGTAACGTGACATGTAAATGGTGCTGGTGGCCCACATTAGTACAGTAACATGACATGTAAATGGTGCTGGTGGCCCACATTCATACAAAACCAATAATTTCAAAAAAGTGAAACATTTCACGTACCTGGGAAACATAATCTCAGGAGACGACAAAGGCGACAGCAACATCCAATACAGATATGATAGAACAAGTCTAATCACTGGACGCACGTCCACTACAAATGTCAAGATTCGCCCTGGCTCTGTCACTTGAACGCTGGCCATCTTTATTGTCAAACAGCGTCGTCTGAGAATCAAAGTTTTGAGGATGCTAGCCTCTCGCGACAGAAATACACGGATCAAACCTCGGTCTCTACCCAGCTGTAAATTGTAACCCGACTAACTATTAGGGATGCATAGACAGCGAGACGGGAAGCGATCACAATATCTCAGAAACATCTGTGATGAGTACAATAAAGCCTGACCCACTCCTTCGCCGACAGAATTGTGCGAGATTGAACAACGTGCACTCATGTTGCACGTCTGGCTGAGAAACAATTGTCAAGTGGCCTCCCCTGTATGGCATGTTGCGCAACCCTCCTGCACGCTCGGTACTACATTCCCCTAGATATTGAACCCTCCTGCCCGCTCGGTACTACATTCCCCTAGATATTGAACCCTCCTGCCCGCTCGGTACTACATTCCCCTAGATATTGAACCCTCCTGCCCGCTCGGTACTACATTCCCCTAGATATTGAACCCTCCTGCCCGCTCGGTACTACATTCCCCTAGATATTGAACCCTCCTGCCCGCTCGGTACTACATTCCCCTAGATATTGAACCCTCCTGCCCGCTCGGTACTACATTCCCCTAGATATTGAACGCTCCTGCCCGCTCGGTACTACATTCTCCTAGATATTGAACCCTCCTGCCCACTCGGTACTACATTCGCCTAGATATTGAACCCTCCTGCCCGCTCGGTACTACATTCACCTAGATATTGAACCCTCCTGCCCGCTCGGTACTACATTCCCTTAGATATTGAACCCTCCTGTCCGCTCGGTACTACATTCCCCTAGATATTGAACCCTCCTGCCCGCTCGGTACTACATTCCCCTAGATATTGAACACTCCTGCCCGCTCAGTACTACATTCCCCTAGATATTGAACCCTCCTGATCTGGGGTAGTTGTCTCGCCGCGGCGACTCAATTTCAACCAGTGTTCGTAAAGCGATCTCAGTCCCGCCAGGCGGAGCGATAGCGCGGGCTTGCGGAAAACGCTCGCCTGCCTTTCCCCGTAGTGCGAATTGGGTGCGGTTTGTGGTAGTGGCTCCTCCCCCGAGGTGCGCTAGTCTGGTCCGTATCAGGAAACGTGGTCCGTCCGTGGTGATTTATCTAAGGCTTATAGCAGAGCTCGACAGTACGTCTCGCTGGTGGTCCGACTCTCGCAAAGAGCTTGTGACCGGCAAATGGAAAGCAGGAATCGTTGCCTCGAGGCCCTGCGTTCTCCCTACGGAGAAGAAGGGCAGGCCAAATTGTGTCTCTAGTCCCAGTGAAATTCGTTGCCGAGGTCGTTGGGATCCGTTCTGCACAGAGCGCTGCCATCCCTCCTCGAGCGAGCCCGGTCGGTCGGTCGTCTGGTGCGTGTGGGAGGCCCCTGTCAGGCGGTCCTAGGTCGACGGAGTGAGGGACGGGTGGAACAAACCGTCCGTTCCGTCAGTCGGTCCCTGCGGCCGTCGTCCCAGCGAGGCTTTTTACACCCCCTTCCTCCGCCGACCGGTGTGTGCTGTACGTACGTCTCCGACAGATATCTGGTTGATCCTGCCAGTAGTCATATGCTTGTCTCAAAGATTAAGCCATGCATGTCTAAGTTCACACTGTCTCACGGTGAAACCGCGAATGGCTCATTAAATCAGTCGAGGTTCCTTAGATGACACGATCCTACTTGGATAACTGTGGCAATTCTAGAGCTAATACATGCTTACCAAGCTCCGACCCTCGCGGAAAGAGCGCTTTTATTAGTTCAAAACCAATCGTCGTTTCCCCTCGCGGGGTTGCGGCGTCCCCACTGGTGACTCTGGATAACTTTGTGCTGATCGCATGGCCTCATGTGCCGGCGACGCATCTTTCAAATGTCTGCCCTATCAAATGTCGATGGTACGTGACATGCCTACCATGTTTGTAACGGGTAACGGGGAATCAGGGTTCGATTCCAGAGAGGGAGCATGAGAAACGGCTACCACATCCAAGGAAGGCAGCAGGCGCGCAACTTACCCACTCCCGGCACGGGGAGGTAGTGACGAAAAATAACAATACGGGACTCTTTCGAGGCCCCGTAATTGGAATGAGTACACTTTAAACCCTTTAACGAGGATCTATTGGAGGGCAAGTCTGGTGCCAGCAACCGCGGTAATTCCAGCTCCAATAGCGTATATTAAAGTTGTTGCAGTTAAAAAGCTCGTAGTTGGATCTCAGGCGCAGGCGGGCGGTCCGGCTCGCGCCGGTTCACTGCCCGTTGTCTCCTGCCCTACCGTCTGCCGGCTCTCTCCCACGGGTGCTCTTCGCTGAGCGTCCTGGGTGGCCAGCGCGTTTACTTTGAAAAAATTAGAGTGTTCAAAGCAGGCCTCGGCTGCCTGAATAATGGTGCATGGAATAATGGAATAGGACCTCGGTTCTATTTTGTTGGTTTTCGGAACTGGAGGTAATGATTAACAGGGACAAACGGGGGCATTCGTATTGCGGCGTTAGAGGTGAAATTCTTGGATCGCCGCAAGACGAGCTACTGCGAAAGCATTTGTCAAGAATGTTTTCTTTAATCAAGAACGAAAGTCAGAGGCGCGAAGACGATCAGATACCGTCGTAGTTCTGACCATAAACGATGCCGACTAGCGATCCGCAGGAGTTGCTTCGATGACTCTGCGGGCAGCTTCCGGGAAACCAAAGTGTTTGGGTTCCGGGGGAAGTATGGTTGCAAAGCTGAAACTTAAAGGAATTGACGGAAGGGCACCACCAGGAGTGGAGCCTGCGGCTTAATTTGACTCAACACGGCCAACACTGAAATGATTGACATGCCGAGACCACTCTTCTGGGGTCTAATATTGAACTGGTGCTGGACTTAGACCCCCAGAATTCTGGGGTTATGCCCCCTGTGGCCCGGTTTTGTCTGCATCCAGTGTTTGATAAAGGAATTGACGGAAGAGCACTATCAGGAGTGGAGCCTGAGACCTAAGTTAATTTAACACGCCAATACTGCAGAATGACTACCAAAAGTACACCTTCGTGGGGTCTAATAGAGAACATGTGCTGGAATTAGACCCTCGAAAATCTGGGACTACCCCCTAAGAAACTTGATTGTCTCGCTAAGGGAATTGACGGAAAGGCACCACCAGGTGTGGAACCTGCGGCTTAATTTGACTGAACACGCCAATACTGTAGAACAACTGATAAATCGAGAGCACTGCCGTTTGGGTCTAATAATGAACGTACGCTGGTATTAGACTCACGGATGACAAGTCAGCTCTCAAACACTCAAATGAAAGAACGCTACGGAAATCGTGTTTAACTCCGCAGAACCCGCAGATTTCAAATACCTGGTCATTGACAAACAAAAGCCCTCAATAAATTCGTCTGACCAAATAGTGAACGGGTGCTGGAAATAGATCATCTGAAGACAGGTCAGTTTTACCCTACAAATGACAGGGCGTTGCTACGGAAAACCAGCTCAAATCGAGAGGAGACGCAGACACTTTGGTTCACGTACCAGGCTGATAAGCCAAGGGCGCGAGGCTACCATGTGAGGGATTACGGCCGAACCCTTGTAAGCCGAAATCCCGCCCAAAATCTCAGCACCACTGCAATGGGAGGCTCCTACATGCTCGGGACCTGGGGCTTGCGCCCCAGCCCTATCAGGTAGAGAGCCACAGTAAGAGGTTCTTGCCGCCCGCCAATCAAAGCGGGCGGACAACTGCTTGATACTCACCCTATACGGCGTTGGGGTGCGAAAACACCAACCAAAGACTTAGTACCTGGTCGGGGTGTCGAAAACAGTAGAGCAGCCACCTCACTGTGAACTGTAAAGACTCAACCACTGACCATGAGAGTTGTCCGCACACCAGGCGATCAACATCTCTGTGACATTACCAGGCTTGTCCTCTGGCGAAATGCACTCCGGCTACGATATCTACCTCTGTACGTTATCAGCCATAACTATCATGCTGGACGCAGAAGAGATGCAGACCAGCGGACATTGCACACCTGCCCCACTGTGTCAACACCCCAGGTGGCGGGGAATGCTAGGCGTACCATCCCTGCATAGAAGCCAAGAAAATAAAGGGAAAAAGAGATACCCCACTCACATGCAAATGCTACGTTTCTGGCAGGACGTGACGATCCTGGGATACAGACACACTGGACTGCCTCTCTTCCGGGTAAACCAGTCCATCTCATATATCACATATCATCATTGCACCCTATAGACACGAGTAGTGAAGACTCGAAAGTCTGGTAAGACAACTTCCATAGGAGAGAAAACTCTGATCGTAAACAACTGCTGCCTTGCAGATAGGCTGGGGACAGCCAAAGGCTAAGGAGGGCATCCCTACAGAAACGCCTGTTGAAATCGGATGCACGGGGCCGCAAGCCTAACAAAACAGTGCAACGTAAATCACAGTATGATGGCAGCACAACCTATTCGAAAAACGTATGGCGCTCATCCTGAGGAGACCCGCCAGGCAGCGATAGCGCCGGGCCTCACGCCTCGAAGGGGCCCACCCTTGACTACTGGTGGTCACCCACCCATGTGTCGTGGAGTCAAGGCACATGGCTATGGGGTAACGTCTATTGGCCAAAACCTCAAGACCCTCAAAATACTACAGTGGAATGCGGAGGGAGTCATTAACAAAAAACTTTCCCTAACACACCACCTGCATGAAGGTAAGATTGACGTGGCATGTATCCAGGAAACGCACCTCAACAATAACCATAAATTCTCAATCAGAGGATACCAGACCTTCCGTCTAGATAGAGAAGGCCACAAAGGAGGGGTCCTGATACTGACCAGAAACAGCATACCGAGTAGCGCGGTACCTGTCAATCACACCGGACAAGCAGAAATTGTAGGAGTTGACATAATGGCTCAAGAGACGAAACTCCGCATTTTCAATCTGTACGGACCACCAAACAGAGACCTATCGCTCTCGAGTATGGAGGTCAGAGACTCCAACTGCATAGTAGTTGGAGATTTCAACAGCCACTCGGAGAGATGGGGATACTCTGACACAGACAGCAGAGGTGACGAAGTGGAAGATTGGGAGATAGATGCAAATCTCTCCCTAATCAATAGGCCGGAGGATAGCCCTAGCTTCTATTCAAGAACATGGCATACCACCTCGACTCCAGATTTGACCTTCTCCACACAGGACATACACTATAAAATAGACCGCCAGGTGCTGAACCAACTGGCAGGTAGCGACCACAGGCCGATCAGGCTAACCATTGACATGGAAGTAAGCCCACAGGAAACAAAACCGCTCCCACGTTGGAATTACAAACGAGCCGACTGGGACAGATTTGCAATCCTGACAGATGGGCTGTGTGAAACCATCAACACACGAAACACCAAAATGAAGCCCATGGTGGAGAGCCTAAGCAAGGCAATAATGCAAGCCGCCACTGAAACCATCCCAAGAGGAGCTAGGAAAAACTATAAGCCCTACTGGAATGATGAGTTACAGAAAGTGGAAGATGCAGTAACAAATGCTAGGAACATGGCAGAACGAGAAAAATCCATGGAGGCAAACATCGCCCTCAAAGCCGCCGCGGCGAAGTACAAACACACTCTCAAGCAAACAGCAAGAGAAAGTTGGAAAAATAAAACGGAAAGTCTGAACCTGGACAAAGACGGGAACAAGCTATGGAAGCTAGTCAGAGCCATGAACGACGAAACCCCGTCAAATAAACAAATTACTATCAAGCAGGGCGAGAACTTGATCACAGGTAAGAAAGCCGCAAACGCCTTTGTCGATCACTATGCCAGAGCAAACCACATCGAGGTCCCTGCAGATAAGCATACAGACATTAGCGAAGAGCTAAAGGGACACGAAAACATAAATACGGCTCCTGAAGAGCACATGATGGCCAAACTAACAATGCGCGAAATGGAAGAGGCTCTGAGTACACTAAAGAAAAGGAAATCTCCCGGAAAAGACGGGATAACAAACGAAATGCTGATGGGGCTGGGCCAAACAGCGAAGAAGAAACTACTATCAGTCCTGAACCAAAGCTGGAAAAGAGGTATTTTACCCCAGGCATGGAAAGATGCAATACTGGTACCAGTACCAAAAACAGGGAAGGACAAAACAGATCCAAATGGATACAGGCCCATAAGCCTACTGAGCTGTGTTGGCAAGCTGATGGAACGGATGATAAACACCAGACTGATGTGGCATCTGGAAGAAAAACGAATACTAATTCCACAGCAAGCCGGCTTTAGACAGCACAGATCCACTGAGGACCAGGTCATCCTCATAGCCCAGTAGATAGAAGATGCCTACCAGGCACAGAAACACACAGTAGCTGTTTGGGTGGATCTGGAAAAGGCATTTGACAAAGTCTGGAAGGATGGACTTAGAGTCAAGCTAAGAAGAAGTGATGTCTGTGGGAAGATGTACAAGTGGATCAACCACTACCTCAAACAAAGAACGGCCAGAGTCCAAGTACAAGGGCAGATGAGCAAAAAGGTGACACTCGAGCAGGGAGTACCCCAAGGGGGAGTATTGTCACCCACACTCTTCCTGGTATATATAAACGATATTACAGAGAATATACCAAGAAGAGTCCATAGCTCAATGTTTGCAGACGATCTGGCTATGTGGACCTCTGAAAAGAATCTCACCATAGCAAGAAATCGGATGCAGACGGCCCTAACATCGCTGGAAGAATGGGCGAACTCATGGCTGGTCAAAATAAACGAGGAGAAAACCACGTGCACAATATTCTCGCTCTCATTAAAACCCCAAAGTACCAAATTAAGGCTAAATGGCAAAATCCTGCAGCCAAACGACAACCCAACCTATCTGGGAGTCACATTTGATCGGCGCATGACATGGAAAAGTCAGATTGAGAGAAACCGAATGAAAGCCAGAGAAAGAATGGCGATCATGAGGAAACTTGCTGGCACAAGCTGGGGAGCAGACGAAGGCATACTAAAGAAACTGTACACTGGAAGAGTGAGACCAGTTCTCGAGTATGGCATTGCGGCATGGACAACCGCAGCGAAGGCGAACTTCGATAAAGTTAACAAACTTCAAAACCAAGCCATGAGAATTATAACAGGTGGCATGAAGTCAACGCCAATTGTAGAACTTGAAAAGATTACAAAACTGCAATCCATGACCGATAGAAGAGACTGCAGAGCCCAGCTGCAGTCAGAGAAACTCAGAAGACTGACGGACCATCCAATGTACCAGAGACTAAACAATTTGGGAAATGGGAAACTAAAGCGGAGAAACTTTGCAGAAATAGCCAAAGCAAAGATGCACGAAGATCCCATAAACGCACTAACAACACCAAAACCCATCACTACTGTACGAAAACCTACTTGGAGGCAGGATATATTTCCAGAGGTGGTAGAAAATATACCAGGTATTGCAAACAAAAACTGCCAGAGTGAAAAAGAAAGGAGAGACACTACCCTAAGCTTCATAACGAAAAGCTACCCAAGCATGGACTGGACCCATGCATACACCGACGGTTCTGTAACAAACACTACACAGAACGGAGGGGCAGGAGCATTCCTGAACCTACCAAATGGCAGAAAAATAACACTGTCATTCGCTACTGGTAAGTACACAAGCAATTTCAGAGCAGAGGCAGAGGCACTGAGGGCGGCAGTGGAAGAAATGGTAACACACAGTGAAAATGAGAGCCATATAGTCCTGCTGACAGATGCTCTCGAAGTAGTCACAGCGCTAAAAAGCCAGAAAAACACTGAGCTTAATGACTTAAGAGCAGCACTCTGCAAACTGTGCCAGCAGTCCGCACCAAAAAGGGTAGTGGTACAGTGGGTTCCGTCACACTGCAACATCCAAGGCAACGAGGAGGCAGACAGACTGGCAAAAGAAGGTGCAAGGCTACCACAAACAGATACCAGTATGACGTACGAAGAGTCAAAACGGCTTATCAAAGCCAGATACATGTCCAAATGGGAAACCGAACATACTGGTTACACCAAAAACGATGCCTATTACCAGTTGAACCGAAGAGAGCAGGTCGTTGTCTTCAGACTTCGCACTGGCCACAACAGACTGAGGTACCACCTATTCAACAAATTGAAGATAGGGTGTACCGACGAATGCCCGTGCGGTACTGGTAAAATGACCACTGAACATCTGCTGCAGAACTGCCCGACATACGAGGATCAGAGAGAGCAGATGTGGCCATTGCCAGTGGAACTGCAAGACAAGCTCTATGGTAGTGGCGAGAGTCTCAGGATGACCGCCGCTTTTTTCGAGAAAATAATGGTTACTGTCTGACTGTGTACGCAGAAGAAGAAGAAGAAGAAGAAGAACCCTCCTGCCCGCTCGGTACTACATTCCCCTAGATATTGAACCCTCCTGCCCGCTCGGTACTACATTCCCCTAGATATTGAACCCTCCTGCCCGCTCGGTACTACATTCCCCTAGATATTGAACCCTCCTGCACGCTCGGTACTACATTCCCCTAGATATTCAACCCTCCTGCCCGGTCGTGGTCTTCAGACTTCGCACAGGCCACAATAGACTGAGGTACCACCTATTCAATCAATTGAAGATAGTTGGCACTGACGAATGCACGTGCGGTACCTGGAAAATGACCGCTGAGAATTTGCTACAAAACTGCCCGACATACGAGGATCAGAGAGAGCAGATGTGGCCATCACCAGTGCCAACACTAGACAAGCTCTATGGTAATGTAGACAGCCTCAGGATGACCGCTGCTTTTTTCGAAAAAATAAAGGTTGACGTCTGACAGCGTACGAAGAAGAAGAAGAAGAAGAAGACGCAGAACCCTCCTGCACGCTCGGTACTTCATTCCCCCAGATATTGAACCCTCCTACCCGCTCGGTACTGCATTCCCTTGAATATTTATTCATAAAATTCTCTGTTTTTATCTGCATCATTTTTTCTCGCTGTGTGTGATGTGAATAGGAACACTGTCACACTAATGACGTGTATTAAGTGGCGCCCACCAGGAAGTCAAAGTCAATATCCCATCATGCCATGCGGCACTAAAGAAATATGGTGTTAGACCCATATTATTGTGTAACCCACGGCACTTAGTGGATGATGTGGTCAGCATTACGCCGGCCACCTTTACTTCCAGGAGTGAACGGGTACCCATTTAAAGCTGGGTAGATCCGGGAGTCATTGCGGTCTGAAAAAATCATTTCCGTCTCAACTGGGGAATGAACCCAGGACCATTCAGATATGAAGCCAGCGCGCTAACCTCTGCGTTACGCGGCTCTAGGGCCAACTAGTGAGCGCACGTTATAACACCTCTTTGTGTCTGACACGGTCAAGAATAGCACCACTGCCTAACAGAGAGCACGTCGAAAGAGGCGACTAACTGTGTGGCATGGCATAACACCGGCCATCGTTACGTGGTTTGTTAAGAGAAGCATAGATGGCGCCTAGCAGGCTGCAAGTATACTTTTCTCTAGTGTTTTTTAGTCTATTATGACGACCTCGCACATCGGTTAAGCCTCCAGCGCGGCACTTGTTCCAGCGCAGCGGAGTAATAAACTGCTCGAGCCTAACCCACTGAGCAGAAAACCCTTTTCCCGGCTACTTCACACCAGAGCTGCACAGGAGCGTGTTCTACTGTAGAAGAACAGGTCGACTAAGAATAAACGTAGAAGTATGTTCAACTCATGAATACATGCACGAGGCAGAAACATCACTAGATAAAGCGTTTAGAAACATAAATGTAAGCAAGAAGAAGAAGAAGAAGAAGAAGAAGAAGAAGAAGGAGAAGAAGAAGAAGAAGAAGAAGAAGAAGAAGAAGACGAAGAAGAAGAAGAAGAAGAAGGAGAAAGAAAAAGAAGAAGATGTCATAGACAAAGATCTCTCGGAAATATCGTATATTGATGTCTATATCTTGAAACCTGTCATGCACGTTCCCGTCCAGCAAAAGCCATCCCACATCCCCACAGACCGAATCGTCCTCAATCAATTCATGAGTCCGATGTCCAAGAGCTACAGAACCTCATGTTGATTTCGCATCCATTATTTGAGCAATACTTCCTGCTTCTTATAATCACAGACCTCTACTGCGTGCGTATCTCTGCCCACTCACACATGTGTGTCCGTATTTTAAAGAAACATTTTCATTTGTCAATACCTGACATATTGCTCTTTATGTACGAACATATGGACTTGTCATTCAGAGAACTTGCCATTCTGATCCATTTTTGACACTATTTGGCAAATGAAAACAACATAAAATGTAAAAAAAAACAAACATAAAAAATCCATTAGGATGGAGGTGAGATAAGCGGCATAAACACAACATGATGAAATGGGGTCATGTTTGTGAAACGGGAAAGGATATGAGAGGTCACAGATATTGAGAAGTTAATGAGAGGATATGAGAGGTCACAGATATTGAGAGGTTAATGAGAGGATATTAGAGGTCACAGATATTGAGAAGTTAATGAGAGGATATGAGAGGTCACAGATATTGAGAGGTTAATGAGAGGATATGAGAGGTCACAGATATTGAGAAGTTAATGAGAGGATATGAGAGGTCACAGATATTGAGAGGTTAATGAGAGGATATGAGAGGTCACAGATATTGAGAAGTTAATGAGAGGTCACAGATATTGAGAGGTTAATGAGAGGATATGAGAGGTCACAGATATTGAGAAGTTAATGAGAGGATATGAGACGTCACAGTTATTGAGAGGTTAATGAGAGGATATTAGAGGTCACAGATATTGAGAAGTTAATGAGAGGATATGAGAGGTCACAGATATTGAGAGGTTAATGAGAGGTCACAGATATTGAGAGAAGAACGAGAGGTTAATGAGAGGTTACAGATATTGAGAGGTTAATGAGAGGTCACATATATTGAGAGGTTAATGAGAGGTTAATGAGAGGTTAATGAGAGGTCACATATATTGAGAGAAGAACGATATGTTAATGAGAGGTCACAGATATTGAGAGGTTAATGAGAGGTCGCAGATAATGAGAGGTTAATGATATGTTAATGAGAGGTTAATGAGAGGTTAATGAGAAACACAAGAGACACACGACAAAGGGCTCGCAGATCAATGGTAGGATTCTGTGCAGGAACAGACATGATGGCACTGTGGCACAGATGTGCCATATGTCAATGTGTGCCATATGTGATGTCCAACAAGCATTACACAATTGTTGGGGAATAAAGGTTTGATATTCCGACTTTGTGTTACCGTAGTCCGAAATGTGACCTTTAGATTTGTCGTACTATTCAGCTAAAGAGGGTTTAGCATGGCGTCAGCTACCTCGGCCTGTAGAAACTATGAGACACAAGGAAAAATACAAGTAGAAGTCCACACCCTCACTCCATGGTAGAAGCGGAGTGTCAATGGAATGGAGACATCCCCACCCTCACGCAATGGTAGAAGCGGAGTGACTGAGCCACGGATTAGCTGATAAAGATTGATAGGAAAACTATTTTGAGAGCGACGCAACAGAAATGTTCTCCTGAACCGAACATGTCCCTTCTCTCGTTGTTCTGTAGGATATGTCTGAGTTTGGTGTGATGGGACCCTTCCCCACATAAAACGACCCCACACTCAACTAATTGAAGAAGGTCTTTCCCCTGGGGATGTAGAATGACCCCAGTTCCACCTCTCGCTGATGTACCAACTCTAACCGTCTTTCTGACCTGCCTAGGTTCTCATTTCCCCTGTCGGTTTTAAGTCCAGGTCATGTCTCATTTGATTATTAGGCCCATTCAGGGGGTGGGTGTGTCTTATCTTTCTCCAGTTTTTTGTCCTTTTCTCCAGCTGTATATTTTTTTTATTTCTTGTCGGGCATCAGATAAGTTCTCATATTTGACTGTCCCTTCCCCCCTCCCCTCCCCCCCCCCCAAAGAAGACAAGCGACTGCATCTGTTAGTTGCCACTGGAAATGTTAGATATATGCTATGTTTCTAAAGCCATTCTATAAATAGCCTGACATTTACCCTGTCCGAGAAACCAATCTACATTCCGCTATTTTCTATTGACGCCGCCATGTTTGGCGGGAAGCCAGAAAGCAGCAATAATTAGTGTGTATGGCGTCATCAGAAGATGTGTAGAAAGATATTGTAGCTATTAATAGTTTGTACCATTATTTTCCTTCTGATGAATTTGTCAATACTGTAGCAGAGACAGCATCATCATCATGTTGCATGTCCTTTGCGCTCACAAAAGCCGATCTGTGAGATCTCGACATCTAGCCAGAACTCCCGCCTCTGTCGCTGTCACCTTCATGGCGTCCGTGATGCCTTGTGTCCATCTTCTCATCGGTCTGCTTCTGCCAAACTTTCCAGGCCCCGTACCCTCCAGCATCGTTCTCTCCACACCATCATGGCGTTTGATGTGGCCAAAATATTTCAGCTTTCTGGACAATTTTCCTCGATATCCAGTAACTGAATTTATCCTTTTTGCTATCCATGGTATTTTGAGCACCCTTCTGTAGCATTTTAGTTCAAAGGATTCAATCCTTTCCTTAAGCGTTTGTGTGGTCGTCCACGTTTCACATCTATACATTGCCACCGGGAAGATTCAAGTTTGCAGGATGTTTATGTTGGTCATTTTATTGGAGTCCTGGCATACGTTTCTCATTTGATTCAACCTCTGCATTTCCATAGCCATTCTCTGTCTGACTTCCTTCAGGCAATCACCATTGTTGCTTATAACTGAGTCGAGGTACTCACAACGTGCGGCTTTCTCAGTCTCTTATTGTTCTAGAATAGCTTTAGCCTTGCTCGTCTTGGTTTGACTTAAATTCAGGTATAGACGTTGGTCTTCTCTGTAGTATTTTATCGATCAGATCATCCGTTTCAGCTCCACAGCACTCCTTGAGAAAACAACTGTTTCATCTGCGTATCTGAGCTCTGCTATCTTATTCCCACCGATTGTTAATGGCTCAAACTTGTCATAATTGCCATCGATTTTGACATTGCTATGGATTCTGAACATATTGAATAGATTAGGGGAGAGTATACATCCCTGTCTCACGCCCATTTCTCCTTCGAACCAGTACGTTTCGCCGACTATTCTGACCGCTGCTTGTTGTTCCTGGTATTGGTATTCGGTGAATTGAATCAAGTGCGTTGGGAACCCCATGCCTCTCAACATGGTCCACGACAAGTGGTGTTCTACGACAAGTGGTGTTCTACGACAAGTGGTGTTCTATGACAAGTGGTGTTCTACGACAAGTGGTGTTCTACGACAAGTGGTGTTCCACGACAATTGGTGTTCTACAACAATTGGTGTTCTACAACAAGTGGTGTTCTACAGCAAGTGGTGTTCTACGACAAGTGGTGTTCCACGACAATTGGTGTTCTACGACAAGTGGTGTTGCAGACAAGTGGTGTTGCAGACAATAGAATGCCTTCATATAATCTATCAAGCAAGCGTGCACGATCACATTGTACTCTCTGCATCTTTATCAAATAGGACTTATGTTGAGGATGGGGGTCTTATGTTTAGGATGGGGGTCTTATGTTGAAGATGATGTCTTATCTTCAGGATGAGGTCTTATGTTGAGGATGAGGTCTTATGTTGAGGATGATGTCTTATGTTGAGGATGAGGTCTTATGTTGAGGATGATGTCTTATGTTGAGGATGAGGTCTTATGTTGAGGATGATGTCTTATCTTCAGGATGAGGTCTTATGTTGAGGATGATGTCCTAACTTGAGGTGAGGATGAGGTCTTATGTTGAGGATGGGGTCTTATGTTGAGGATGAGGTCTTATGTTGAGGATGATGTCTTATCTTCAGGATGAGGTCTTATGTTGAGGATGATGTCCTAACTTGAGGTGAGGAGGAGGTCTTATGTTGAGGATGGGGTCTTATGTTGAGGATGAGGTCTTATGTTGAGGATGGGGCCTTATGTTGAGGATGAGGTCTTATGTTGAGGATGAGGTCTTATATTGAGGATGAGGTCTTATGTTGAGGATGAGGTCTTATGTTGAGGATGAGGTCTTATGTTGAGGATGAGGTCTTATCTTGAGGATGATGTCTTATGTTGAGGATGAGGTCTTATGTTGAGGATGATGTCTTATGTTGAGAATGATGTGCTATCTTGAGGTGAGGATGAGGTCTTATGTTGAGGATGGGGTCTTATGTTGAGGATGAGGTCTTATGTTGAGGATGAGGTGTTATGTTGAGGATGAGGTCTTATGTTGAGGATGAGGTCTTATGTTGAGGATGAGGTCTTATGTTGAGGATGAGGTCTTATCTTGAGGATGATGTCTTATGTTGAGGATGAGGTCTTATGTTGAGGATGATGTCTTATGTTGAGAATGATGTCTTATCTTTAGGTGAGGAGGAGGTCTTATGTTGAGGATGGGGTCTTATGTTGAGGATGAGGTCTTATGTTGAGGGTGAGGTCTTATGTTGAGGATGAGGTCTTATGTTGAGGATGAGGTCTTATGTTGAGGATGAGGTCTTATGTTGAGGAAGAGGTCTTATGTTGAGGATGAGGTCTTATGTTGAGGATGAGATCTTATGTTGAGGATGAGGTCTTATGTTGAGGATGAGGTCTTATGTTGAGGATATGGTCCATCATGCCTTTACCTTCTCTAGAACCTGCCTGTGCATTATAGACTACCTCACTGGGCTTGTTGTCTAGTCTCTTGACGATGACCCGTGAAGGGATTGTGCTGGCAAGTTTTATTAAAGGGATGGTTCGAGAGATAGGATTCTTGGATTAACTGGAAACGCTGCATTGTCTGTCAAAGTCTGGCTTACATACTGGCACACACAACCGTGATATTAGGCATTCTTCTGTCTCTACGTGTATGACAAGATATATACCAGCAAGTAAGTAGCATGTCCTCTGCAGAAGGTAGCTCGTAGAACTGCCAACCTAATTGGCTGTTATGCGTTTTTTGACAGGTTGGTGCGTTTCCTGACAGGTGGGTGAGTTTCCAGACAGGTGTGTGCGTTTCCTGACAGGTGGGTGCGTTTCCTATCAGGTCGATGCAATTCCTGACAGATGGATGCGTTTCCTGACAGATGGATACGTTTCTTGACAGATGGGTGCGTTTTTTGACAGGTGGGTGCGTGACAGGTGGGTGCGTTTCCTGACAGATGGATGCGTTTCCTGACAGGTGGGTGCGTTTCCAGACAGGTGGGTGCGTGACAGGTGGGTGCGTTTCCTGACAGATGGATGCGTTTCCTGACAGATGGATACGTTTCTTGACAGATGGGTGCGTTTTTTGACAGGTGGGTGCGTGACAGGTGGGTGCGTTTCCTGACAGATGGATGCGTTTCCTGACAGGTGGGTGCGTTTCCAGACAGGTGGGTGCGTGACAGGTGGGTGCGTTTCCTGACAGATGGATGCGTTTCCTGACAGATGGATGCGTTTCCTGACAGATGGATGCGTTTCCTGACAGGTGGGTGCGCTTCCTGAAAGGTGGGTGCGTGACAGGTGAGTGCGTTTTCTGACAGGTGGGTGCCTTTCTTGACATATTTGTGCGTTTCTTGACAGGTGGGTGCGTGACAGGTGGGCAGTACTGAGCTTATTGCACTCTGTGTCTTTGATGTTGGGTTATATCATGTTTCTGACATCCAGAAGCGTACCGGGAAAGTGGACCGAAGTCCCCCTGGCTGTAGTGCAAATTCAATTAATAGAAAAGGAGTTATTGACTCTGTTATTTTTGTAATCATATGTGAGGTATTTACCCATCTAGACTAGAGAGAACAGAATAGGTTCACTGCTTCCATAGACTCTATTCTACAATAAACTGACTTTGGTTGAGTCTATTCTACAATCAGCTAACTTTGGTCTAATCAATTCTACAATTAGTTAACATTGGTCAAGTCTAGTCTACAATCAAATGACTTTGGAAAGATAGTTGAGGGAGTGTGGTCTTGTTAGTGTGTGAGTGTGGAGGGTTGAACATCTGGGGAAGTTAGTTCATACACACATAAACGCAAGTACATTCTGAAAGATTCAAGACGATGCATTCCGGAAGAGACAGAGATGCAGATAACACAAGCAGGTTCAGAAATGTAACAAATTCTTTAGTTGAGAAGTGAGGAAGCGGTCAGATCTTTCATGACCAGAGCAGAAGCAGATTATTCCCAATCTGAACGTAAAGGTGACAGCGCTAATTGTGGCCAGTGCTTCTGGTGGAGCCCTTCAGAAACACCGCGGGATCTTTGTATCTCTATATATTCATACTTATGTTTCATTCATGAAGTGGACGAATTGTTAGCTGAAACGTTGAGAAGTTTATAACACGCACAATTAAAGTTAGAAGCAACAAACTATCTAGAGGTAGCGAAGTACTGACCACAGGATAGAAAACTTGGTTGTTATGTAACGAGACCAACACACGTGCATTTGCACCAAACGTTTCGGTAGTTAGAGTAGGCAGGGGAAAGTAATCTTAAGGATCGCATTAGAGCTGTAAAATATGTGAATGAGGCGTTGCTGGGTAAATGAGAAGGGGAATGTCAAGGACAACAGTTTGTTAACATCTAGGACAAAAGCACCCAATCTGTGTTTTGTGTTAGGTGTAGGTAAATGTGCCAGTGATGTGTAGGACTCAGAGTGTTTACATATATGGTATAGATGCCAGATGTTGTGGATGACAGAGTGTTAACATACATGGTATAGATGTCAGATGTTGTGGATGACAGAGTGTTAACATACATGGTATAGATGTCAGATGTTGTGGATGACAGAGTGTTAACATACATGGTATAGATGTCAGATGTTGTGGATGACAGAGTGTTAACATATATGGTATAGATGTCAGATGTTGTGGATGACAGAGTGTTAACATACATAGTATAGATGTCAGATGTTGTGGATGACAGAGTGTTAACATACATGGTACAGATGTCAGATGTTGTGGATGACAGAGTGTTAACATACATGGTATAGATATCAGATGTTGGGTCGGTTGGCAGTGTGTACTACTACATGATTACATCCAATAGCGTTGGCAGTGTGAGTTATATTACATCCAATAGTGTTGGCAGTGACCAGCAACAAGTGTGGTGACATGGTGCGGGTTGAGATGCTCTGGCACATCTGAGATTACTGATGGCATCAGTGACCAGTAACAAGTGTGGTGACAGGGTGCGGGTTGAGATGCTCTGGCACATCTGAGATTACTGATGGTCTCAGTGACCAGTAACAAGTGTGGTGACAGGGTGCGGGTTGAGATGCTCTGGCACATCTGAGATTACTGATGGTCTCAGTGACCAGGCTAGTCTCCTACACGTGCGATCATTCAATGGTTCCTTGACCTTGGATCAACAAAAGCAGATCGTCAGATGATGTGTTGTATGGATGGTTCCTTACATAAGATCAGGTTGTGTTTTGTGATCACCTGTATGCGACATATGATACCTGAATCTATGTATATGCTGTCTGAGTGCACATATACTCGCTTCTCTGTTGGTGGTTCGTAATGACATAAAAATACGTCAGAGATTAGAATGAGCAGAATAAATTGTCTATAAACATGTCTGGATCGAACTGGGAGGACATTTGCGAGTTGAGTGAGACGGAAGACTTGGCCGGAGTTGACATTTGTTAGGGAGCAGTTCTTTGCTAGAAGATGGCCTCGGCTCAGCTCAGGCTAGATGTCAGACACGTTCACTATCTGGAGTATAGGAAGGAGTAGGTGGTGAGTGGGGGGTGGGGGAGGGTGAGGTGTGCTTCAGAGTGTCCGTTCCTTCCCCTTGTTGTCATATGTGACTCTACACACAATCATATGTGACTCTACACACAATCATATGTGACTCTACACACAATCATATGTGACTCTACACACAATCATATGTGACTCTACACACAATCATATGTGACTTTACACACAATCATATGTGACTCTACACACAATCATATGTGACTTTACACACAATCATATGTGACTCTACACACAATCATATGTGACTCTACACACAATCATATGTGACTCTACAGTCCCAGTGGAACAACCCAAGATGTCCCACGCCAGGACTGACAAAGCCAGGTGTGCTTACACCTCTGACTGCCCCTGAATCATAAGACTAGAATGTTCACCGTCCATGTACCATCAGCCATATTGTCTGCTGTGCAACATCCGGCGTGTGGAAATACCCTTTTGGTGGGGGCGAGAACGGGCGGGGTTGCGAGGAGGGGTGGGGGGTAAAAGATTTGTATCTCTGTACTTTACTGGCAGAGGCACGCCTTTTCCACCCCAGACAATAGTCAATTGGGTGATAGCAAGACGTATTAACCAGTGCTTGAATGCGTGTGTGCGTCTGTATGTTCCTATGATAGTTCGAGCGATCCTAGAGGTCAACCTTACCAGATGGCATGTTTATATGTCCCATATAAGATGATCAGATATGATAACAAGAAAAGTAAGGCATACGGATATTAAGCAGGGACAATCGAAACTGAACTGTAGTGAAAGAAAGGAGGGGTGAGTGGGGGGGGGGGGGTGGCGGTTGAGATCCTGAAGAAGACGGCACGAAGTTGGAGTCTAAAGAGAGCAACTATGTCGTAGTGTAGAGAGTTGTGTCCCATGTTCTAGTGTGGAGAGTTGTGTCCCATGTTCTAGTGTGGAGAGTTGTGTCCCATGTTCTAGTGTGGAGAGTTGTGTCCCATGTTCTAGTGTGGAGAGTTGTGTCCCATGTTCTAGTGTGGAGAGTTGTGTCCCATGTTCTAGTGTGGAGAGTTGTGTCCCATGTTCTAATGTGGAAAGTTGTGTCCCATGTTCTAGTGGAGAGTTGTGTCCCATGTTCTAATGTGGAAAGTTGTGTCCCATGTTCTAGTGGAGAGTTGTGTCCCATGTTCTAATGTGGAAAGTTGTGTCCCATGTTCTAGTGGAGAGTTGTGTCCCATGTTCTAGTGTGGAGAGTTGTGTCCCATGTTCTAGTGGAGAGTTGTGTCCCATGTTCTAGTGTGGAGAGTTGTGTCCCATGTTCTAGTGGAGAGTTGTGTCCCATGTTCTAGTGTGGAGAGTTGTGTCCCATGTTCTAGTGTGGAGAGTTGTGTCCCATGTTCTATTGTGGAGAGTTGTGTCCCATGTTCTATTGTGGAGAGTTGTGTCCCATGTTCTATTGTGGAGAGTTGTGTCCCATGTTCTATTGTGGAGAGTTGTGTCCCATGTTCTAGTGTTTAGAGTTGTGTCCAATGTTCTAGTGAGGAGAGTTGTGTCCCGTGTTCTAGTGTGGAGAGTTTCGCCCGTGTGCAGTAAGACACTGAAGATCTGAACGCGCCGCCCTCCCACACGTATAGCTAGTTATTATCTGTCATGGTAGAAACGTAGCTCTTTTTATTGTTGTCATCTAACATCGCTCCACTCATCGCTGGGCTCTGACATGAGGGCACGAGTGCTGAAATGGATTTTTCTGTTAGTCAGTCTATTTACAGTTGCAGAGTCTGATCGCTGAAACAGAATGTCCTCTCCCCTCCCCCCCCCCCCCCCTCCATCCCCCGCCACCTTCCCGGCATCTGAAAGGAGAGATATTATATAAACAGATTGTAACCTGCCAGGTAAACGTAAGGAAGGAATATGAAAGGTTGGGCTATCAGCCTCCAAGAAACAGACAATAAATCATGTACACCACATGACTATAGAGGAGAGTCTAAAGACGTCACAGAGATAAAGGAGAGTCTAAACACGTCACAGAGATAAAGGAGAGTCTAAACACGTCACAGAGATAAAGGAGAGTCTAAACACGTCACAGGGAACAAGGAGGAGAGTCTAAACACGTCACAGAGATAAAGGAGAGTCTAAACACGTCACAGAGAACAAGGAGGAGAGTCTAAACACGTCACATAGAACAAGGAGGAGAGTCTAAACACGTCACAGTGAACAAGGAGGAGAGTCTAAACACGTCACAGAGAACAAAGAGGAGAGTCTAAACACGTCACAGAGAACAAGGAGGTGAGTCTAAACACGTCACAGAGAACAAGGAGGAGAGTCTAAACACGTCACAAAGAACAAGGAGGAGAGTCTAAACACGTCACAGAGAACAAGGAGGGTCTACACGTCACATAGAACAATTGGAGAGTCTAAACACGTCACATAGAACAATTGGAGTCTAAATACGTCCTAGATAACAAGGAGAGTCTACACGTCACAGAGAACATACGGACATATGAACACACATATGTTCCCCCATAGCATACGGTTAAGGTGCCCCATAGCATACGGTCAAGGTGCACTATATCAGACGGTCAAGGTGCCCTATATCATACGGTCACGGTGCCCTATATCATACGCTCCAGGTGCCCTATATCATACGGTCAAGGTGCCCTATATCATACGGTCAAGGTGCCCTATATCATACGCTCGAGGTGCCCTATATCATACGGTCAAGGTGCCCTATATCATACGGTCAAGGTCCCCCATATCATACGCTCGAGGTGCCCTATATCATACGGTCAAGGTGCCCCAATCGCAAGTCCGTACTACAGTTGGGATGTATTAGAAAACACTATTTTGATACAAAAGTGAGCGAAAAATAGACAGGATACTCAATCAAATCTGAATGTAACTGGAGTTGACGATCTGTAAATGTATGACTAAACTACGTCAAACTGTTTCCATGTTCTGGCTGATCAAGATGTCACAGGCACGCAATAAACGGCTCTTTCTGCGGCCAAATTTTGAATGTGATCAATTGCATGTAAAAAAAGTTATATTTATAAACGTCACCTGTAAAGTTGGTACCTATCTGAGTTAGAGGGAACCATTTATGCACGATGGTAACTTGATAATGTTGGACATGCAGTACGATCAAGTCTCTATAAACGTATCTTGTATGGGACTTCCCGTTCCTATAAATAAGTCAACGGGAACACCCGAGACCAGTACATTGTAGACACGCCAATCAACAAAATGCATAATGAAGTAACAGGCATTCCATAATCGAACCCAGTCCCTCGGATACATGTGTGCTTATAATGATGGCAGGAAATAAAGCTAAACTCTCGAATCTTGAGTCCAATGTTTCACGTCATCGTTACAAAGGTTGATGTAAGAAAATCCTGTCATGAAAACAATCCTGTCATGAAAACAATCCTGTAATGAAAACAATCCTGTCCTGAAAACAATCCTGTCATGAAAACAATCCTGTCCTGAAAACAATCCTGTCATGAAAACAATCCTGTCATGAAAACAATCCTGTCATGAAAACAATCCTGTCATGAAAACAAACCTGTCATGAAAACAATCCTGTCATGAAAACAAACCTGTCATGAAAACAATCCTGGCATGTAAACACATGCTTCTATTCAATCTTTGTAAATGGTGGTCTGAGTGGTCAAGTGGACACAATGTTGTTAAGGATCAATTTTGATCCTCGATCCCAACATTCTGCAGTCTTCCCAGCTGTAAGTGAGTATATGATAACAATTGGGGGGGGGGGGGGGGGGGAAGTCGGCCAGAAAGGTAATGTGTCGCCTCACACATGGTTATAACCAGATGATTACACTTTACTTTATGAACACGGCAATGTCTTCTATGGCTCTAAGTAATCTAGAACAATGTCTACTGTGGCTCTAAGTAATCTAGAACAATGTCTACTGTGGCTCTAAGTAATCTAGAACAATGTCTACTATGGGTCTAAGTAATCTAGAGCAATGTCTACTATGGGTCTAAGTAATCTAGAGCAATGTCTACTGTGGCTCTAAGTAATCTAGAGCAATGTCTACTGTGGCTCTAAGTACGTTTCTCCTATTGTACAATACGAGACATTCCAAGCTTGTACAATATCAGGGTTCACAGACTTATAAAATACTAGGGTTCACAGACTTATACATTACCAGGATTCACAGACTAAACAAATACCAGGGTTCACAAACTTATACATTACCAGGGTTCAAAGACTGATACATTACCAGGGTTCACAGTCTTTCATAACAGATCTCCGTCGGAGTAAAACACAAAAAGCCGCAGTAGAGGACTCCACATGTGAACAAAGGTTGAAGACCTCAGAGTTTTTATGATCTCAAGGCTTCAGAATCTCATAGTTTTGAGAATCTATTAGTATCAGACAGATCGAGGGTAAGTAACGTTACGACCAAAACCGCTGCTTACCTACACATCTATGCTATTCTAAGTCATGTTATCTCCCTTGCGCTTCCATCTTGTCCTACTTTCCAGAAGCAACCTCTAGCGAAGTGTTTTTCTAGTTCTTGTGTTTATTTTATTTTGCTGTTGCCAGTGAAATTTTGACTGTTCTGCACAAACAACGTGCGATATTTCTGATATTTTTGGAGATTTCCATTATTTCCTATTTATTTACTTGAGTATTCTACTGTGCTTGACTGCTGTGTAGTAGGTTCTGGATAATGGGCGTCTAACAACATGGGATTAGTTTGTGTGATGGGAGGCATGGCATCGCAAGGCTGGGGTAGTTTGGCGCTGACGAGAGATTAAGGGATTACTGGTGGAAGGGATTATTGATAGGGAGGGGTTAGCAGAGGGAGGAGGGGTCGGAGGTTGAAGGGAGGGTATTCGAGTACTGATGGTGAGGTGAGGTGTGTTCAGTCAGGTTTAGAGGTTAGTGATGGTGAGGTGAGATGACCAGCCATGTTTAGAGGTTACCGATGGTGAGGTGAGGTGACCAGTCAGGTTTAGAGGTTACTGATGGTGAGGTGAGGTGACCACAGCCATGTTTAGAGGTTACTGATGGTGAAGTGAGGTGACCAGTCAGGTTTAGAGGTTAGTGATGGTGAGGTGAGGTGACCAGTCAGGTTTAGAGGTTACTGATGGTGAGGTGAGGTGACCAGTCAGGTTTAGAGGTTAGTGATGGTGAGGTGAGGTGACCGCAGCCAGGTTTACAGGTTACTGATGGTGAGGTGAGGTGACCAGTCAGGTTTAGAGGTTAGTGATGGGGAGGTGAGGTGACCACAGCCAGGTTTAGAGGTTACTGATGGTGAGGTGAGGTGACCAGTCAGGTTTAGAGGTTACTGATGGTGAGGTGAGGTGACCACAGCCAGGTTTAGAGGTTACTGATGGTGAGGTGAGGTGACCAGTCAGGTTTAGAGGTTAGTGATGGTGATGTGGTTAGAGTCAAGGTAAGAGATTACTGATGGAGGTGTGGTTAGAGTTATGGTCAGAGATTATTATAATGTTGTGTTCCACTACAAACTTTGAGACAATTAAATGTGTTGGAGCACACGTGCACAAACAAACTGAAAGTATCATGTCAACGAACATTTCCATAGTCATTTTAGTGACTACATTCGTATCTAAATAATTTTAATAAAGGAAAGGTGATCTGGGGAAAAAACAAATGTAAATTATGCCAGAGATGGACACATACACACAGTTTGGTTTAGAAACAATTGGAGACAATGTCAGAGAGACAAGTGTAGATGATGTCGGAAAGACGTGGAGATGATGTCAGAAAGGCAAGTGGAGATGATGTCAGAGAGACAAGTGGAGATGATGTCAGAGAGACAAGTGGAGATGATGTCAGAGAGACAAGTGGAGATGATGTCAGAAAGAGAAGTGGAGATGATGTCAGAAAGACAAGTGGAGATGATGTCAGAAAAACAAGTGGAGATGATGTCAGAAAGACAAGTGGAGATGATGTCAGAGAGACAAGTGGAGATGATGTCAGAGAGACAAGTGGAGATGATGTCAGAGAGACAAGTGGAGATGATGTCAGACAGACAAGTGGAGATGATGTCAGATAGACATGTGGAGATGATGTGAAAGAGACAAGTGGAGATGATGTCAGAAAGACAAGTGGAGATGATGTCAGAAAGACAAGTGCAGATGATGTCAGAAAGGCAAGTGCAGATGATGTCAGAGAGACAAGTGGAGATGCTGTCAGAGAGACAAGTGGAGATGCTGTCAGAGAGACAAGTGGAGATGATGTCAGAAAGACAAGTGGAGATGATGTCAGAAAGACAAGTGGAGATGATGTCAGAAAGACAAGTGGAGATGATGTCAGAAAGACAAGTGGAGATGATGTCAGAGAGACAAGTGGAGATGATGTCAGAGAGACAAGTGGAGATGATGTCAGAGAGACAAGTGGAGATGATGTCAGAGAGACAAGTGGAGATGCTGCCAGAGAGACAAGTGGAGATAATGTCAGAGAGACAAGTGGAGATGATGTCAGAGAGACAAGTGGAGATGCTGTCAGAGAGACAAGTGGAGATGATGTCAGTGAGATAAGTGGAGATGATGTCAGAGATGGACACACACACACAGGTTGGCATTCGAACACATACACGCAGTTGAGATTGTGAATTGATAACTTCTGAAAAATGTCAAATGTGCCACAGGTGTCGTCAAGTAGCAGACAGTTGGCCTTGAGGTCTGGGGAGTGTGTCAACAACCGCTGGCAGACGGCGCTCGCTATTAACCGAATCAGCTTAAACATAGACCCAAAATTAATTGTTGCCATGTGGCGATGTCGCTCCAGAACCCGGGCATTGAACTGTGGTCACGTGCCGCGCTTCTCAACCAGGTAAGACCAGCTCAAAGCTTAATAACAAAGATAAGAAAAACACGTTTGTAAAGTGGCACATAGGTTTACTTCCGGTCTGAGATTGTATTCAAAAACTTTCTAGCGACTTCCAAATGTAATCTTTTCTGAGTTTGAAGAATCGTATATTGTTTTACATTTATGAAATCTATATATTTTAGCTGTGAATCTATGTAACATAGATACATGTGGTATTTGTATTGAGAAATCGGTTAGAGGGACCATCCCAGCCGGGTTGGACCAGCGTTATCCAAGTTTGTGAGGTTTGTACCATCCGGATTAGGCCAGAAATGTCAAAGTTAGTGAGGTCTGTACCAGCCGGGCTAGACCAGCAATGTCCAAGTTAGTGAGGTCTGTACCAGCCGGGTTAGGCCAGCAATGTCCAAGTTAGTGAGGTCTGTACCAGCCGGGTTGGACCAGCGTTATCCAAGTTAGTGACTTCTGTACCAGCCGGGTTGGACCAGCAATGTCCAAGTAGTGAGGTCTGTACCAGCCGAGTTGGACCAGCAATGTCCAAGCTAGTGACTTCTGTACCAGCCGGGTCGGACCAGAAATGTCCAAGTTAGTGAGATCTGTACCAGCCAGGTTGGACCAGCAATGTCCAAGTTAGTGAGGTCTGTACTAGCCGAGTTGGACCAGCAATCTCCAAGTTAGTGAGGTCTGTACCAGCCGGGTTGGATCCGCAATGTCCAAGTTAGTGAGGGCTGTACCAGCCGGGTTGGACCCGCAGTGTCCAAGTTAGTGAGCGCTGTACTAGCCGGGTTGGACCAGCAATGTCCAAGTTAGTGAGGTCTGTACCAGCCGGGTCGGACCAGAAATGTCAAAAGTTAGTGACTTCTGTACCAGCCGGGTTGGACCAGCAATGTCCAAGTTAGTGAGGTCTGTACCAGCCGGGTCGGACCAGAAATGTCCAAGTTCTAACGAGAAAGTCATGTCTATGTTAATAGAAGGCTACTTCCGTTTACAACGTTTAATTCTGCTACTCTGTCTGGTCACATGGTACATAATATAGAACTTATATTGTTAGCAACATCTGTTACAGAATCACATTTAAATATATATTTATATTTGCAGCTGTGACATCTAATATTATTTTCACAGAACGTTTTTGATAGTCCGCAACTGGTCTAAGCGGAATGAAGGTAAACCGGTCTCTTCTAACCTACGGGGATCCCCAATTGTTATTTCTGCTTTGCCATTTGTCAACTACGAACGTTGGTGTTTATGATTTGCTTGCATATTTAATTGTCACACAAATCCCTAGTTTATTTCTCTTGTCATCCACGCCGTATTTCAGAAAGAAGAGTCCGAGGACATCAGCAAAACTGATGATCTATGTTCGTCTGCTAACTCTCCACCACCCCCCCCCCACCCCACCCCACCCCACGCCTCCCCCCCACCCCCGTTTTCCCCAATCACATTAAACATTGTTTTCCACTGTTGCCGTCGGCCATCTATATACTTAAGAAGAACATGGTAGCTCCAACTCCAACTCCTTTCATTCATCTCCACGTTGTTACATTCGATTCCTGCCTAATCTATCTGTCCATTGGTCGTGCTTTTCATTAAAAATTATGAAAGTTGTCTATACCGCCACGACTACTCTCATCTAACTTATCTATACAAATATCATTTATATACAAAAAATGTATGAAATATCTTCGAAAAAAACTATAAAAAAAACGTTATCTTCTATACAACTAAATGAAAATATCTTCTTCAAAATGACATCAGACAATCCATCAAAATGTATTCCACAAATGTAAAACTATATGAAAACATCGGCTATTATACCACAAGAAAAATAGATAAACCTCCATGATTACTCCAGCTTTAACCAACCAATCAGAACGTCACATATAAAAAAAAACATATCCAAACATCTCCCGTTAACCTCCACATCTTCATCAAACTTCCCCTCCACATGTTCCTCAAACTTCCCCTCCACATCTTCATCAAACTCTACCTCCACATCTTCATCAAACTTCCCCTCCACATGTTCCTCAAACTTCCCCTCCACATGTTCCTCAAACTTCCCCTCCACATGTTCCTCAAACTTCCCTTCACATCTTCCTCAAACTTCCCTTCACATCTTCCTCAAACTTCCCTTCACATCTTCCTCAAACTTCCCCTCCACATGTTCCTCAAACTTCCCCTCCACATGTTCCTCAAACTTCCCTTCACATCTTCCTCAAACTTCCCCTCCACATGTTCCTCAAACTTGTCCTCCACATCTTCCTCAAACTTCCCGCCACGTCTTCCTCAAACTTCCCTTCACGTCTTCCTCAAACTTCCCTTCACATGTTCCTCAAACGTCCCTTCACATCTTCCTCAAACTTCCCCTCCACATGTTCCTCAAACTTCCCTTCACGTCTTCCTCAAACTTCCCTTCACATGTTCCTCAAACTTCCCTTCACATGTTCCTCAAACTTCCCTTCACATCTTCCTCAAACTTCCCCTCCACATGTTCCTCAAACTTCCCTTCACGTCTTCCTCAAACTTCCCTTCACATGTTCCTCAAACTTCCCTTCACATGTTCCTCAAACTTCCCCTCCACATGTTCCTCAAACTTCCCCTCCACATGCTCCTCAAACTTCCCTTCACATCTTCCTCAAACTTCCCTTCACATGTTCCTCAAACTTCCCCTCCACATGTTCCTCAAACTTCCCCTCCACATGTTCCTCAAACTTCCCCTCCACATGTTCCTCAAACTTCCCCTCCACATCTTCCTCAAACTTCCCCTCCACATGTTCCTCAAACTTCCCCTCCACATGTTCCTCAAACTTCCCCTCCACATGTTCCTCAAACTTCCCTTCACATCTTCCTCAAACTTCCCTTCACATCTTCCTAAAACTCCCCTCCACATCTTCCTCAAACTTCCCCTCCACATGTTCCTCAAACTTCCCCTCCACATGTTCCTCAAACTTCCCCTCCACATGTTCCTCAAACTTCCCCTCCACATGTTCCTCAAACTTCCCTTCACATGTTCCTCAAACTCCCCTTCACATCTTCCTCAAACTTCCCTTCACATCTTCCTCAAACTCCCCTTCACATCTTCCTCAAACTTCCCCTTCACATGTTCATCAAACTTCCCCTTCACATCTTCCTCAAACTTCCCCTCCACATGTTCCTCAAACGTCCCTTCACATCTTCCTCAAACTCCCCTTCACATCTTCCTCAAACTTCCCCTCCACATGTTTATCAAACTTCCCCTTCACATCTTCCTCAAACTTCCCCTTCACATCTTCTTCAAACTTCCCCTCCACATGTTCCTCAAACTTCCCTTCACATCTTCCTCAAACTCCCCTTCACATCTTCCTCAAACTTCCCCTCCACATGTTCATCAAACTTCCCTTCACATCTTCCTCAAACTTCCCCTCCACATGTTCCTCAAACTTCCCTTCACATCTTCCTCAAACTTCCCTTCACATCTTCCTCAAACTTCCCCTCCACATCTTCAAACGTGGCAGTCACATTTCCCTCCAATTTCGCACTCAAACTTCCCCAATTCCATCCCTAAATATGTTTCCATCCCGTGTGACTTATTTCCCATGCCCCGAAGGAGAAAGTATGTGTAACCTGGACCTTAATCTGCTGTATATCTGTCCGAAAGGGCGAATATCTAAACATATAAGGGAACAAGATAGCACCTAAAATGTCCAAACATCAACACATGCAGAGCTAGGACCAACCCACAACAGAGAATTAGACCCTAGTCTTCGAGTCTCCTATCTTAGACTTGATCAATCTCAGATTGTAGAAACTCTTGAATATCGTTTCTCTACTGCAGATTCCTAGGCCAGGACGGAATGCGCCATTATCTCGTTGCAACACGTAAACAACGAGTACACACATCTACGACAAGCAACACTTGATGAATTGTCCAACATAATGTACATAGTTCGTTGACCCTGGCGGATTAATCTCAAAGCAAATGGTTTTTGGTTCTTGTTGTGCAATGTTCTTTTGTTATGTAACGCAGCAACTCCTGCCAGATGTTGGTGGGGTGTCTCCCTCATGTGTGATCTCTGGTGTCATGAAAGGAAAACGTGTTGCAGGTTGCTGCCTGTTCGTTTAGTTAATGTTTGGAAACTAAGAAATGTGACAATGGGAGTTGTATGTGTGTGTGAGTGTGCGTTCGTGCATGCGTGGGCGTGCGAGTGTAAGTGTGTGTGTGTGTGTGTGTGTGTGTGTGTGTGTGTGTGTTAGAGATAGAGAGAGAGAGAGAGGCAAAGATGTCTGATAGTCTAGAGGATGATAGATGGCTGTGTGAGATGCTAGAGGGAGACATTCAGATATTGTCGTATCCCTTTCATAAACCTTCCTTAAACCTAACTCAATTCCATCACCACTGATCTTTTAACCTACCTAACTAAACCTCTTCTGGAAACCATCTTTAAATGTTCTCTAATATCTTCCATTGATCTACATGTACATTCAACCTTGATCAAATATCCTCTCTCTCCCGCTCTCTCTCTCTCTCTCTCTCTCTCTCTCTCTCCCTCGCACACACACACACATATAAATCCAATTCAAAACATAAAACACCAAAATCTTTACAACATACCCAACAATCCACCATAAAACTATCTAAGACCTACCAAACCATGTATCGTTAAACGTCCTCAAACGTCTTCAGATCTTCATCAATCCCCCCAGTAAACTTTGTTTTCATGTCTTCCACAAACGTTCCTTTATCCCAGTCTTATGCAAACTTTGCCTTCACATCTCCCTCAAACTTTGCCTTCACATCTCCCTCAAACTTTGCCTTCACATCTCCCTCAAACTTTGCCTTCACATCTCCTTCCATATTTGCCTTCACATCTCCTTCAATATTTGCCTTCACATCTCCCTCAAACTTTGCCTTCACTTCTCCTTCAATCTTTGACTTCACATCTCCCTCAAACTTTGTCTTAACATCTTGTTCAAACTTTGTCTTCACATCTCCCTCAAATTTTGCCTTCACATCTCCTTCAATCTTTGCCTTCACATCTCCCTCAAACTTTGCCTTCACATCTCCCTCAAACTTTGCCTTCACATCTCCTTCAATCTTTGCCTTCACATCTCCCTCTAACTTTGCCTTCACATCTCCCTCCAACTTTGCCTTCACATCTCCTTCAATCATTGCATTCAGATCTCCCTCAAACTTTGCCTTAACAACTCCCTGAAACTTTGCCTTCCCATCTCCCTCAAACTTTGCTTTCACATCTTCCTCAAACTTTGCCTTCACATCTCCCTCAATCCTCCCAGGAGACGTTGAGTTCATGTCTTCCCATCTCCATCCCATATCTCGTATGGCTTATTGCCCTGGCTCCGATCGAGGACGTATGAGTAGCGTGGACCTAATCTGCTGTTTGTCTGTCCTGGAGGGACCTAATCTGCTGTTTGTCTGTCCAGGAGAGACCTAATCTGCTGTTTGTCTGTCCAGGAGGGAACTAATCTGCCGTTTGTCTGTCCAGGAGGGACCTAATCTGTTGTTTGTCTGTCCAGGAGGGACCTAAGTCGCTTTCTGTCCAGGAGGGACCTAAGTTGCTGTTTGTCTGGTCAGGAGGGACCTAAGTAGCTGTCTGTCCAGGAGGGAGCTGTTGCTGTTTGTTTGTCCAGGAGGGACCTAAGTAGCTGTCTGTCCAGGAGGGACCTAAGTTGCTGCTTGTCTGTCGAGTAGGGACCTAATCTGTTGTTTGTCTGTCCAGAAGGGACCTAAGTTGCTGTCTGTCCAGGAGGGACCTAGGTTGCTGTTTGTCCAAAAGGGACCTAATCTGCTGTTTTTCTGTCCAGGAGGGACCTAAGTTGCTGTCTGTCCAGGAGATACCTAAGTTGCTGTTTGTCTGTCCAAGAGGGACTTAAGTAGCTGCCTGTCCAGGAAGGACCTAAGTTCCTGTTTGTCTGTCTAGGAAGTACCTAAGTAGCTGTCTGTCTAGGAGGGAGCTAAGTTGCTGTTTGTCTGTCCAGGACGGACCTAAGTAGCTGTCTGTCCAGGAAGGAGCTAATCTGCTGTTTTTGTGTCCAGCAGGGACCTAAGTTCCTGTATATCCAGTAGGGACCCAAGTTGCTGTTTGTCCTTTCTGGAGGGACCTAAGTTGCTGTTTGTTTCTCCAGGGGACCTACGAAGCTGTCTGTCCGGTAGGGACCTAAGTTGCTGTTTGTCTGTCCAGGAGGGACCTAAGTTGCTGTTTGTCTGTCCATGAGGGACATAAGTAGCTGTCTGACCAGGAGGGAGCTAATCTGCTGTTTAGTCTGTCCAGGTGGGACCAAATCTGCTGTTTGTCTGTCCAGGAGGGACATAATCTGCTGTTTTTCTGTCCAGGAGGGACCTAATCTGCTATTTGTCTTTCCAGGACGGACCTAATCTGCTGTTTGTCTGTCCAGGAGGGACCTAAGTAGCTTTCTGTCAAGGAGGGACCTAAGTTGCAGTTTGTCTGTCCAGGAGGGACCTAAGTAGCTCACTGTCCAGGAGGGACCTACGTTGCTGTTTTTCTGTCCAGAAGGGACCTAATCTGCTGTTTGTCTGTCCAGGAGGGACCTAAGTTGCTGTTTATCTGTCCAGAAGGGACCTAATCTGCTGTTTGTCTGTCCAGGGTGGACCTAAGTAGCTTTCTGTCCTGGAGGGACCTAAGTTGCTGTTTGTCTGTCCAGGAGGGACCTAAGTTGCTGTTTTGTCTGTCCAGGAGGGACCTACGTTGCTGTATGTCTGTCCAGAAGGGACCTAATCTGCTGTGTGTCTGTCCAGGACGGACTTAAGTTGCTGTTTGTCTGTCCAGAAGGGACGTAATCTGCTGTTTGTCTGTCCAGGAGGGACCTCAGTAGCTGTCTGTGCAGGTGGGACCTAAGTTGCTGTTTTTCTGTCCAGGAAGGACCTAAGTAGCTGTCTGTCCAGGAGAGAGCTAAGTTGCTGTTTGTCTGTCCAGGAGGGATCTAAGTAGTTGTCTGTCCAGGAAGGAGCTAATCTGCTGTTTTTCTGTCCAGCAGGGACCTAAGTTGCTGTATTTCCAGGAGGGAGCTATGTTGCTGTTTGTCTGTCCAGGAGGGACCTAAGTAGCTGTCTGTCCAGGAAGGAGCTAATCTGCTGTTTTTGTGTCCAGCAGGGACCTAAGTTCCTGTATATCCAGTAGGGACCCAAGTTGCTGTTTGTCCTTTCTGGAGGGACCTAAGTTGCTGTTTGTTTCTCCAGGGAGACCTACGTAGCTGTCTGTCCGGTAGCGACCTAAGTTGCTGTTTGTCTGTCCAGGAGGGACCTAAGTTGCTGTTTGTCTGTCCAGGAGGGACCTAAGTTGTTGTTTGTCTGTCCAGGAGGGACCTAAGTAGATATCTGTCCAGGATGGACCAAAGCTGCTGTTTTGTATGTCCAGGAGGGACCTAAGCTGCTGTCTGATCAGGAGAGACCTAAGTTGCTATTTATCTGTCCAGGAGGGACCTAAGTAGATGTCTGTCCAGGAGGGACCTAAGTTGCTGTTTTGTCTGTCCAGGAGGGCCCTAAGTAGATATCTGTCCAGGATGGACCAAAGCTGCTGTTTTGTATGTCCAGGATGGACCTAAGCTGCTGTCTGATCAGGAGAGACCTAAGTTGCTTGTTATCTGTCCCGGAGGGACCTAAGTAGATGTCTGTCCAGGAGGGACCTAAGTTGCTGTTTTGTCTGTCCAGGAGGGCCCTAAGCTGCTCTCTGACCTGGAGGGACCAAAGTTGCTGTGTCTCTGTCCACGAGGGACCTAAGTTGCTGTCTGCCCAGGAGGGACCTAAGTTGCTGTATGACCAGAAGGGACCTAAGTTACTATTTGTCTGCACAGGAGGGACCTAACTTGCTGTTTGCCCAGGAGGGACCTAAGTTGCTGTTTTGTCTGTCCAGGAGGGACCTAAGTTGCTGTCTGTCCAGGAGGGACCTAAGTTGCTGTCTGACCAGAAGGGACCTAAGTTACTATTTTTCTGCCCAGGAGGGACCTAACTTGCTGTCTGCCCAGGAGGGACCTAAATTGCTGTTTTGTCTGTCCAGGATGGACCTAAGTTGCGTCTGACCAGGAGGGACCTTAGTTGCTGTTTTGTCTGTACAGGAGGGACCTGAGTTGCTCTCTGACCAGGAGGGACCAAAGTTGCTGTTTGTCTGTCCAGGAGGGACCTACGTTGCTGTCTGCCCAAGAGGGACCTAAGTTGCTGTCTGTCCAGGAGGGACCTAAGATGCTGTCTGACCAGAAGGATTCTAAGTTACTATTTGTCTGCCCAGGAGGGACCTAAGTTGCTGTCTACCCAGGAGGGACCTAAGTTGCTGTCTGCCCAGGAGGGACCTAAGTTCCTGTCTGCCCTGGAGGGACCTAAGTTGCTGTCTGCCCAGGGGGGACCTAAGCTGCTGTCTGTCCAGGAGGGACCTAAGTTGCTGTCTGCCCAGGAGGGACATAAGTTGCTGTCTACCCAGGAGGGACCTTATTCGCTGTCTGCCCAGGAGGGACCTAAGTTGCTGTCTGTCCAGGAGGGACCTAAGTTGTTGTCTGTCCAGGAGGGACCTAAGTTGCTGTCTGCCCAGGAGGGACCTAAGTTGCTGTCTGCCCAGGAGGGACCTAAGTTGCTGTCTGCCCAGGAGGGACCTAAGTTGCTATCTACCCAGGAGGGACCTAAGTTGCTGTCTGTCCAGGAGGGACATAAGTTGCTGTCTGCCCAGGCGGGACTTAAGTTGCTGTCTGTCCAGGAGAGTGAGTATCTAAAGACATACAACAATAAGACATCATTGTGCAGAGGCCGACCATCAGTTCTAGGTAAGAGTATCAGGGGACAGGGCACGGGCATGTCTGACAAGTAATAAGATATTACTGCTGAAGCACTGTGCCAGCCATGAGCTCTCCATCACCGACACCATAGCTCGGCAACAAGACGTCGTGAAAGCGTCCCCACTGTAAGCAGTGATGTCTTATTGTTCATGGCCTGACTACAAGGAGAGATGTGCGTGTAACGGGCTATGTGTTAGCCGAGTTCTGAACAGACCCCAGGCTCACTATGTCAAAGTTTAATCTTCACATAGAGGCTAAGTGACGTCTTCCCACTCTCACACACACACACACATACTCACACAAACACACACACACATGTTGTTGTTCGTCCACCGTAATCGATGACCACCAGTTTGTCAACATTCCCTGTTTCCATGAGAACTAAGATGACCAAATAAGCGTATCCGAGCCCGTAATTGGCTGCTTCACTTAGCACACGGAAGTAGGACACCATCTTCCCCCAAGGTGGAGGGGCTGCTTCACTTAGCACACGGAAGTAGGACACCATCTTACCCCAAGGTGGAGGGGCTGCTTCACTTAGCACACGGAAGTAGGACACCATCTCCCCTCCCCCTCCCGAGGTGGAGGAGTTGCTTCACTTAGCACACGGAAATAGGACACCATCATCCACCGAGGTGGAGGGGCTGCTTCAATTAGCACACTGAAATAGGACACCCTCTTCCACCGAGGCGGATGGGTTGCTACACTTAGCACATGGAAATAGAACACCCTTTTTCACTGAGGCGGAGGACTTTGTGCACACAACCCATGAGGGTGAGAATGTTCCAAGCACCAAATATCAAAGGGTACTTCCATAGTAGCCAGTGGTGTAACAGCCAGGGAACTAAGACAGAACGACTCGTGCGTGAGTGTCTGAAGGATGGAGCGTACGTCAGCCTTACTCTCTCGTTCTCAACTACCCTGAATCAGTCGCAAGACATGATCAAGACGACTTCCGAAAAAGATGTAGAATGCTCATAAGGTTTTCTCTCGAAGTCTTTCCTGCGGTCAGGTATCCTGAAAGGCAGCAGGGACAGACATGGAACCGCTGACGGAACACGTTTCTTCCCATCTGTAACATACAAACATAATTCGGAATGCCTGAAACCCACACAGGGCAGCGGGGGGATTCCAACCCAATTGAGATGATGTGCACGAAATAAAAACAAATTTAGAAGCAGTTATGTCTATGGAAACGTACAATTCATCACCAATTCGTGAGCAACATTTAAATGCAGACTGAATACGCCATGAGCCTGCACAAAACTGTCTTTGGTCAGCGCCATTCCGGTGACGTCATCAATTTTTGGAAAAGAAAATACACAACTGCCGGTATCTTAACACTTAGTTTGTTGACCAGACGCGATATGAAACATAGTTTGTTCTTGTTAGTGAACATTGGTGTGGAATAAAATTGGGAAACTAACAATTCACGTTGAGAAACATTCATAAGCATAGTGAATAGTCGCCAATCATAGCGAATAGTCACCAATCATAGTGAATAGTCGCCAATCATATCGAATAGTCGCCAATTGTCCATCCAAAATGTAGGCGGCAACCAGTACCTGGTCTTTCATACACACAGACACACAGACACACACATAGTACAGACGATTACCAATCTGATTTATTAATAATGGTGCTATCGGATTTGTGTGCTATAGCTGACGAATATTGTTCATTTTTGTGAATTTAGTTTGTTTGTCTCACAGACCTGTTATAAAGGTGATCATTTGTACAAATGACATAAAATCATTTTGTGAATTGAGTTTGTTTGTCTCAGACCTGTTATAAAGGTGATCATTTGTACAAATGACATAAAATCATTTTGTCATTTACCTGATGCGGGGAAGACTTACATGCCAGAACCCATGTTGACATACGGCTGATGCACCCCTCTATTCTCGCCTTCATCGAACCCTATCAATCATCATTGTTATTCTTACCTAACATCTGTCACCGACAAGATGCGCTTGCAGGTACATACACAACGGCACACCTGTGTTCTATTTGTGGACTTCTGGTATAGGTAAGCACAGGTAAGCACAGGTAAGTTGGGGAGTCTGAGAGACAGATGGTGGCACGTAGGTTTCTATTTTGTATAAGCAAGGTTTATATCTTACAGATAAATGCTATATTTAAGCTCAGCAGGCCTAACCGCAGATAAGGCGTACTATTTGATGGATAAGGATGAAAGGCTAGGGTGTCGGAGAGGGAGATGGGACGCTTTTTAAGTAAGTCAACGGGTTAAACAGCTTGTCCAAGAGCGAGCTGTTATTGCGAATGTAGGAGGAAATAGCGCAGGTAGAATCATTACACCGTTTTGTGAAAATCGAACAACTCTTAGGTGGAGAAACAGGCGGGAACATAGAGGCCGAAGCCAAATATGTGTGGCGTATAGACTGGTGACACGCGTACAGGTAGTCTGATATGATCAACAGACATTAAAACAAATAACAGACATATAAAATAATGGGAGACAAAGAGACATACAACTGAGCGGTAGGTAGGTGGACAGGTAGATCATTAAACAAATGAACGTAGGCACAAAGAGTGAGGGGGAGAGAGAGCGAGAGAGGCAGAGAGAGGCAGAGACAGAGAGATAGAGCGAGAATGCATAAAGATATAAATGAAGACATGAGGTAGACATAAATGTAGATAGGTAGGTAGGCAGGTAGATAAGTAGGTAGGTAGGTTAACAAGAAGGAAGGCAAGTAGGCAGACAGATAGGTAGGTAGTTAGACAGGCGACAGATATGTAAAGTAGATAGGTATGCAAGGAAGTAGACAAACAGGTAGGTACGATGGTAGGCATGCAGTACGGTAGGTAGGCAGGCTAGCAGGTAGGTAGGTAGGCAAGACGGTAGACATGTAAGTAGGTAAAGTAGGTAGGTAGGCAAGATGGTAGGAAGGTAGGCATGCAACAAAGGTAGAAAGGTAGGCAGGTAGGTAGGCACGACGGTAGGCAGGTAGGTAAAGTAGGTAGGTAGGCAAGACGGTTCGAAGGTAGGCAGGCAGGTAGGTAGGCAAGACGGTAGAAAGGCAGGTAGGTAGGCAAGACGGTAGGAAGGTATGTGAATAAGTAAATGAATAGACGAAAAGACAGGTATAGACGAAGACCGACAGGTAAACAGAAAGATTGGCAGGTAGGTGGTATGGACCAGGTAGGTACCCAGCATGACACATCAACAGACAAACAAGCTGCTTAGACAGCCGGGCATACATTATAACTAAGGTAAACAGAACAGCCAGTAGACAGGTGAGGAGGTATGTACCAGGTGAGGAGGTATATACAAGGTGAGGAGGTATGTACCAGGTAAGGAGGTATGTACCAGGTGAGAAGGTATGCACCAGGTGAGGAGGTATATACAAAGTGAGGAGGTATGTACCAGGTAAGGAGGTATGTACCAGGTAAGGAGGTATGTACCAGGTGAGAAGGTATGTACCAGGTAAGGAAATTAAGGACTCTATGTGCATACAAATGTTTAGACAGACGTAGAGAAGCTATGACAGACAGGTAGACATTATGACAGACAGGTAGACATTATGATTACAGCTAGACAGTATGACAGACAGGTAGACAAACGAGCAAGTAGGAATCGGGTAGATATAATTAAAGAAACAGAGAAAAAAGACAAGATTCCAGTTTCACACCACAAATACAAATTTACTGAATATTTCAAACGGTATTACATGGGTCAAGCAATCGACTGAAGCCATAACATTTTAACAAACAAGAGCTGAACTTAAGAAAGGTACATGATGTTAGAGCCAGACACGAGCCAAAACTTTCACGAGCTAATATCTCGTGTTGGAAGTAAACCTTTAGATAACAGCTCTCGAAATATTACATCCATCCAAATTGGCAGGTTTACTCACTCTTTTACTAAACAGTTTTACAGAAATCTTATATACAGAACAGGTGTATACGAAATGTTTCTTTGACTAGATTCACCAGAAATCTTTCCCAGCTCAGGTTTACGAGTGCTTTTTTACCAAACAGGTTTACAGGAATTTTTTTACAGCTCAGGTTTACAAGAAATCTGTCGAAGAACAGGTTTGCAAGATATTATTTACACAACAGGCTTAAAAGATATTGTTTACTGGTCAGGTTTACAACAAATATTTAATTGATCAGGCTTACAAGAAACATTTTACAGAACAGATTTACAAGAAACATTTTACAGAACAGATTTACAAGAAACATTTGCAAGAACAGATTTACAAGAAACATTTTACAGAACAGGTTTACAAGAAACATTTTACAGAACAGATTTACAAGAAACATTTTACAGAACAGATTGACAAGAAACATTTGCAAGAACAGATTTACAAGAAATTTTTACAAAAACAGATTTACAAGAAATTTTTCATTGACCAACCTAACAAGAAACATTTTACAGAACATATTTTGCAAGAACAGATTTACAAGAAACAATTTATAGAACAGATTTACAAGAAATAGTTGCAAGAACAGATATACAAGAAACATTTTACAGAACAGATTTACAATAAATTTTTCACTGACCAGGTTTACAAGAAACATTGTACAGAACAGATTTACAAGACATATTTACAAGAACAGATTTACAAAAAACATTTACAAGAACAGATTTACGAGACATTTTTCATTGACCAGATTTACAAGAAAGGTTTTACACAATCGATTAATAATAAACATTTTGCACAATAGATTTACAATACGTTTTGAAGAGACCAGGTTTACAAGAGATATGTGACAGAACAAGCTGAAATGTGCGAGGACAAGTTGATATGGCTGTTGACTTTGTAACACAAGGGCCTAAGTTCTGTCAAGAGAGATATGTGTTCCTGAAATCTATACTACATTCCTCAAAGTTTATATACGTATATGTCTGAAGACGCCATTACTCGCAAACGAACAGACATAAGGAGGTGAAATTAAACATTCTATGGACGATGTGCAGATCAATTCAAGTATGTCACGTATATAACTGTTTGCGAGTTATGGGCATATTACGATGTATATTGTTTACCAGCAAGTTTAGAACAATGGTGACCTTCTAACCAAAGTTACTTTGTCAGTTTGCGCACGTGCGAGATACCATGTGATTTGTAAATCCCTGACAAAGTTTTTAAGTAATAATGGTTACCGGTTTTCTGAGACGATCAAGATAGTATTGCATGGCCGAATAGCTTCAATGCCTGCCCACTGACAAACACTGCAGTGGATCAAATCCCCTGTCGTACGACTTTATTTTTTACTGACATGATTGTTTGAAAGAGCTGGTAGAGGGGTAGACGCTTAGGGCATGGTGCCGAATGGTTGTCTGTTTGAGCTATCCATGGGCAGCAAAGAAGATTGCTTGAACAGGCCCAGATACAGATTATGGCACGACAGTCATTTTTATTCGCTCATTTCACGAGACGAGGCGAATTGGAAAACACTGTGATAGCGGGCAGAATCGCATGGAAGAGGAACAGAGGAAGACAGAGGGAGACACATAGAGAAAAAAGGGGGCAGTTTGATAGACACGACATGGGAAATGACCATGGCGGAATAGATAAACACCAGACGTGATTAGAGCAGGGGGACATCCACGATCGTCAACGGCAGGGCACACAGTGATGATGATGATGAGAGATGTGGGGATTAATGGGAGGAAGAGGGGGAATTAAGGTCACATTCTTGAAAATAGCATACAGAATAGTAAAATGTTCTGATCCAAGAATTCCTAGAATTCCCTCCCATCTGAAAATACTGTTATTTCTGGCGCGAAGTCGGGTACTACAGCTGTTAAACTATAAATAAAAGTCTACCATGTAGTGGAGATGTCATGATCAACAGGTTTCTGGTAATGAAAGGTTTTACCAGGCCAGGGGTGATACGCTAGTCTAGTGGATAAATTAATGATTGGGATAGTGGATAAATTGTTGGTATGGTGGATAAACTGTTGGTTGGTATAGTGGATAAATTGTTGGTTGGTATAGTGGATAAATTGTTGGTTGGTATAGTGGATAAATTGTTGGTTGGTATAGGGGATAAATTGCTGGTTGGTAAAGTGGATAAGCTGTTGGTTGGTATAGTGGATAAACTGTTGGTTGGTATAGTGGATAAATTGTTGGTTGGTATAGTGGATAAATTGCTGGTTGGTATAGTGGATAAGCTGTTGGTTGGTATAGTGGATACATTGTTGGTTGGTTTAATGGATAAATTGCAGGTTGGTATAGTGGATAAACTGTTGGTTGGTATAGCGGATAAATTGTTGGTTGGTATAGTGGATAAACTGTTGGTTGGTATAGTAGATACATTGTTGGTTGGTATAGTGGATAAATTGTTGGTTGGTATAGTGGATACATTGTTGGTTGGTATAGTAGATACATTGTTGGTTGGTATAGTGGATAAATTGCTGGTTGGTATAGTGGATACACTTGTTGATTGGTATGGTGGATGTACTGGTTGTTTAATTTAGTGGATAAACTGGCTGTTTGATATGGTGGATAAACTGGTTTTTTGGTATAATGGATAAATTGCTGGTTGGTATAGTGGATACACTTGTTGATTGGTATGGTGGATAAACTGGTTGTTTGGTATGGTGGATATACTGGTTGTTTAATTTAGTGGATAAACTGGTTGTTTGATATGGTGGATAAACTGGTTTTTTGGTATAATGGATAAATTGTTTGTTTGATTTGGTGGTTAAACTGGTTCTTTGGTATGGTGGATAAACTGTTTGTTTGATATGGTGGATAAACTGTTTGTTTGATATGGGGGATAAACTGGTTTTTTGGTATAATGGATAAATTGTGTGTTTGATATGGTGGATAAACTGGTTCTTTGGTATGGTGGATAAACTGTTTGTTTGATATGGTGGATAAACTGGTTCTTTGGTATGGTGGATAAACTGTTTGTTTGATATGGTGGATAAACTGTTTGTTTGATATGGTGGATAAACTGTTTGTTTGATATGGTGGATAAACTGGTTGTTTGATATGGTGGATAAACTGTTTGTTTGATTTGGTGGATAAACTGGTTGTTTAATATGGTGGATAAACTGTTTATTTGATATGGTGGATAAACTTGTTGTTTGATATGGTGGATAAACTGTTTGGTTGTATGGTGGATAAACTATTTGGTTGTATGGTAGATAAACTGTTTGGTTGTATCGTGGATAAACTGTTTGGTTGCATGGTGGATAAACTGTTTGGTTGTATGGTGGATAAACTGGTTGGTTGTATGGTGGATAAACTGTTTGGTTGTATGGTGGATAAACTGTTTGGTTGTATGGTGGATAAACTGTTTTGTTGTATGGTGGATATACTGTTTGGTTGTATGGTGGATAAACTGTTTGGTTGTATGGTGGACAAACCGTTTGGTTGTATGGTGGATATACTGTTTGTTTGTATGGAGAATATACAGTTTGGTTGTTTGGTGGATAAACTGTTTGGTTGTATGGTCGATAAACTGTTTGGTTGTATGGTGAATATACTGTTTGGTTGTATGGTGAATAAACTGTTTGGTTGTATGGTGGATAAACTGTTTGGTTGTATGGCTGATACAATAATATGGCGATAAAGTTGGGTTAATTAAAGTTGTGAGTTCGTGACGATTGGGTTATTCTTGAATAAATTCAAATAGTTAATTAATGAAAGCGATAAAGTATTTGCGGTTAACGGGCTGGGAGCTGATATTAAAGCTGATTGATAAAGCAAAGTTAGATAGCTGACATGTTGGAACAATACCTTGATCGACAGGAATATTGAAACTTGCCCAGGCAAGAACCATTTCTTCTTCTCCCTACAGTCCGTTCTGACATCTCACGGACATTCACTATGTGCACGTGATAATGAGCCACTGGTGCTCTGCTGGCTAGTGTACACGTCATGTACCAGTGTGAGTGTGTGTGTTTGTGCTCGCGTGGTAAGAACATGCGTCATTGCAAGCGCGTGAGCTCGTGGCAGAGAAAGGCTTTTGGGACATCTTCTGATAACTGGACCAAATTATGAGAAACCACTAGTTCTGTTTGGTGTGTTGTGTGTGTGTCAGGAGCGTGTTGTGTATGATGTGTGTGCCCAGAGTGTGTTGTGTGTGATGCGTATGTCAGGAGCGTGTTGTGTGTGATGTGTGTGCCCGGAGTGTGTTGTGTGTGATTTGTGTGTTGTGTGTGATGTGTGTGTCAGGAGTGTGTTGTGTGTGATGTGTGTGTCAGGAGTGCGTTGTGTGTGATGTGTGTGTTGTGTGTGATGTGTGTGTCAGGAGTGTGTGGTATGTGATATGTGTGTCAGGAGTGTGTTGTATGTGATGTGTGTGTTGTGTGTGATGTGTGTGTCAGGAGTGTGTGGTGTGTGATGTGGGTGTCAGGAGTGTGATGTGGGTTGGAGTGTGTGTGTGGGTGATGTGTGGCTGGGTGATGTGTATGTTACGTGTCGTTGGGAGATGTGTGGGTGTCTGATGTGTGTGTGTGATGTGTGGGTGTGTGATGTGTGGGTGTGTTGGTGTGTGATGTATGGATGTGCGATGTGTGATGTGTATGCTGTTTTTATGAGTACCCCCTATCGTGTGTGGGTTGTGTCTGTGTCCGAAATGTGTTTGAATTGTGTGACTACCTGAGGAGCATCAGACGTGTGTGTTATTGCTGTTTGTTGTTGTTGGTTGTTGCTGGTGGTTGTCGGTTGTTGTTCTTGGTTGCTGTTGGTTATTGTTGTTGGTTGTTGCTGGTGGTCGTTGGTTGCTGGTTGTTTGTTGTTGTTGGTTGTTGCTGGGGGTTGTCGGTTGTTGTTGTTGGTTGTTTGTTGGTGGTTGTTTCTTGTTGGTTGCTGTTGGTTATTGTTGTTGGTTGTTGCTGGTGGTCGTTGGTTGCTGGTTGTTTGTTGTTGTTGGTGGTTGCTGGTTGATTGTTGTTGTCGCTGTTTGTTGTTGTTGGTTGTTATTTGTTGTTGTTGATGGTTGTTTGTTGCTGTTGTTGGTTGTTGTTGGTTGGTATAGTTGATAAACTGTTGGTTGGTATAGTGGATACATTGTTGGTTGGTATAGTGGATAAACTGTTGTTGTTGGTTGTTGTTGGTGGTTGTATGTTGGTGGTTGTTTGTTGCTGTTGGTGGTTGTTTGTTGTTGGTGGTTGTTTGTAGTTGTTGGTGGTTGTTTGTTGTTGGTGGTTGTTCGTTGTTGTTGGTGGTTGTTTGTTGTTGGTGGTTGTTATTTGTTGCTGCTGGTGGTTGTTTGTTGTTGGTGGTTATTTGTTGTTGTTGGTGGTTGTCATTTGTTGCTGCTGGTGGTGTTTGTTGTTGTTGGTGGTTGTTTGTTGTTGTTGGTGGTTGCTGGTTGATTGTTGTTGTCGCTGTTTGTTGTTGTTGGTTGTTATTTGTTGTTGGTGGTTGTTTCTTTTTATTAGTGGTTGTTTGTTGTTGTTGGTGGTTGTTTGTTGTTGTTGTTGGTGGTTGTTTCTGAATGTGTGTTGTTGTTTATTGTTGTTATTTGTTATAGTGTTTTTATATTGTTTGGTTGTTGTTGTTGTGTATTGTAGTGTGCTGTAATTAATGGTTGTATTTTGTTTGGTGCTCTTATTGTTAGTCTTAGCTTTGAAGTAACTGGAAGTAAATCACAATTAACTCGAATACACCCACACACATTACATTTGCACACTCGGAAATATACACAGCCATACATATAGACACGCTCAAGTAAACTCTGCTAACAACAGTACACTTAGTCAAGCCCAGGCTCGGGAGACACAAGAGAAGTTACCAAGACTCATGAAGGCGATTACAGAAGGAAGGGGAGGTAATAACATTTGTTGAAGAGAAAGGGCAAGCATCCAGAATACCGGAACATGCCAAGAACAGACTGAATGGATATGTGATGAAAAGAATGATTCAGAAATAAGTCCAACTCTGTCGTTCTGAACAGAGACTTTTAGGAGAGAACAAGCAACAACAAAACTGCTGAAGATTTAACAGAGTTCACATAGGGAAAACAAATTGTAGAGACGAACATTGAATGGCGTGTCCACATATAGGAAAGGCAGAATCAGTCGTGTGTACATTGTGTTATAGGCAAAGAAAGCAGATGTCCAGACACGATGTTCATGGCAATTATGGTTTCTTGAAATCAGGTATACATAAAGGGAGAATCAGTCTTAGTTGTAAATGGTTACCTGATTTACAGAGGCACGAAAAGGCGGCAAGGAAGGGAACGTGTCACAAAATCGCAGAAAAGTTTAGACCAAGTCTAAAGATGTTTCTAACACTTTTTCCCCCACAGCATTGTCGGTATGGGTACACTTTACCTTTCATTGTCGTACCTTCTGTATTTTCACAGTCCATTGTATGACTGCACCATTCCAGTCAAGTCCATTCTATGACTTCGCCCTCCAGCCATGTCCATTCTATGACTGCACCTTCCAGGCAAGTCCATTGCATGAATGCACCCTCCAGCCAAGTCCATTTCAGGACTGCGCCCTCCAGTCAAGTCCTTTCTATGACTGCTCACTCTCAAAGTCAATTTTTTTCCCACACATCCGACTTAAACATGACATTTTTGTGTACCAGGTTAGCCTTCCCTCTTCGATCCCGTGTACTTAGCCAGTCTGCCCTGTCGCAGTCTGTTAGCCAGTCTGCCCTGTCGCAGTATGTTAGTCAGTCTGCCCTGTTGCAGTCTGTTAGTCAGTCTGCCCTGTCGCAGTCTGTTAGTCAGTCTGCCCTGTTGCAGTCTGTTAGTCAGTCTGCCCTGTTGCAGTCTGTTACCCAGTCTGCCCTATTGCAGTCTGTTATTCAGGGTCACCGCGTGGAGGTGGAAAATGGTCTTGGCAGCTCTGGCCCGCTGGTCCTGACGCAAACAGTCAGCTCTGGGCGGCTGGCCCTGACGCAAGCAGTCAGCTATGGCCCGCTGGCCCTCACGCAAGCAGTCAGCTTTGGGCCTCTAACCGCTACACATCATTGTCCTGCCCTTGATCCCAGAATCTCCAAGTCGTGCATGACTTGAGCTGCACTCTCTGTGACTCTGTGACTCTCTCTCTCTCTCTCTGTGACCCTCTCTCTCTCTCTCTGTGACTCTATGTGACTCTCTGTGACTCTCTCTCTCTGTGACTCTCTGTGACTCTCTGTGACTATCTCTCTCTATGTAACTATCTCTGACCAAGTGTGAGTACTGTCACTACATACATTCAATGCTGTAGTACATGGTTCTGATTTTGATCAATTATCGATTTTAAAATGTTGGACTGTTTATCTTCATGTGACTTATTGTGTCCAAAACCTGCAGTGAATGTTACTGTATCGCTGCATAGAGTGTACACCTCCAAAACCTGCAGTGAATGTTACTGTATCGCTGCATAGAGTGTACACCTCCAATGTATTTGTGGCTTTTAATGCTGTTTTCAACTTCCATCTCTGCGTCACGCAGTTTTAATTATCTCCTAGAATTCTTGTGAGGATTCTCCAACCTAGTGTTCCGTTTATTCCAGGCTTTATGCAATGCGTGTCTGGTTATATTGGCTGGTCGTGTTGTCGTGGAAGCTATCTGGCTCAGCATCTTCAGTCTTTGGTTTGATTTAGTGCGAGCACAGCTTTTTTTGTTCTTCGGTGCCAGCTTCAACTCCTTGTTTCCACAAGCTGGGCATTTTTGTTTTATTTCTCTGTCTCTGTCTTTCTGTATATCGTTCTCTCTCTCTCTCTCTCTCTCTCTCTCTCTCTCTCTCTCTCTCTCTCTCTCTCTGTCTCTCTCTCTCTAATTATCTCATGATGTGCGGTCTTCAGTCAGTTCCACTCTTCCTATCTATGAGTGCTGCTGGTGAGAGCCTGTTATTGATTCCATGCCATCTCTCTCTAGATTGTTCTTGAAACTATTGGAGTCCGATGAGTAGAGCAATGTCTGGGTTCTCTGTTCTTAAGAATTCACTGCAGCTCGGGCATACTCACAGCTGTTCACAGCTGGATTAGTGAGTGAGTGAGTGGATGGATGGTTGAGTGGGTGGATGGGTGAGTGGGTGGATGGGTGAGTGGGTGGATGGGTGAGTGGGTGGATGGGTGAGTGGGTGGATGGGTGAGTGGGTGGATGGGTGAGTGGGTAGATGGGTGAGTGGGTGAATGAGTGAGTTGGTGGATCAGTGAGTTGGTGGATGAGTGAGTGGGTTGATGAGTGAGTGGGTGGATGAGTTGGTGGATGAGTGAGTAAGTGAATGAGTGAGTGGGTGGATGAATGAGTGGGTGGATGAGTGAGTGAGTGGATTGCTGAGTGGGTGGATGAGTGAGTGGGTGGATGCGTGAGTAAGTGGATGAGTGAGTAAGTGGATGAGTGAGTGGGTGGATGAGCAAGTGGGTGGATGAATAAGTGGGTGGATGAGTGAGTGGGTGGATGAGTGAGTGGGTGGATGAGTGAGTGGGTGGATGAGTGAGTGGGTGGATGAGTGAGTGGGTGGATGAGTGAGTGGGTGGATGAGTGAGTGGATGAGTGAGTGGGTGGATGAGTGAGTGGACAAATGTTGATACAGTACGATCGACGATTACAGATTGGAAAACATATTTTAACATGAAAATAAAAGCGACGAATAAACGGATCGTGAAAACAGATTATCACCGGAAGCCAAAGAGATGTTGCTTGACAGAAAAATATGATTAGTCCCATCAACAGATAACATGGTTTATGGGATCGTGCTGGGTGAGATGTATTCGTATAGAGAATGTGTTACATCCAGCAGATGGGAGGAGAGGGTGGATAGGCGGGGGGAGGTTGGGTAAAGAATGGGAAGGGCACTGGAAAGTTTAGCATAATTTCATGGAACAGATTTAACAATAGAAGTAAGAGATGTGGGGACAGAGAGAAACAAAGGGCGAGATAGGGAGAGAAAAGGAGAGAAAACAGAGAGAATAATAGAGAAAGAACGAGAGAATGAAAGAGAGAGAAAGAGAAAGATGACAGCATAGAGAGCAAAAGGAAAGTTTAACATGGTCAAGTTTAACATGATCAAGTTTAACATGTTTAAGTTTAACATGGTCAAGTTTAACATGGTCAAGTTTAACATAACGGCATTCAAGAGAGTCAACAACAGAAACGGTAAACAGCAGTCAATGATATAGAGAAACAGAGAGGGTGAGAGAAACAGAGAGGAGGAGAGAAACAGATAGGGGGAAAGGCACAGAGGGCGAGACAGACAGAGTGGGGGAGAGAAACAGAGATGAAGAAAGAAACAGAGAAGGAGAGAGAAACAGATAGGGGGAGAGAAACAGAGAGGGGCAGAGAAACAGAGAGGAGGAGAGTAACAGAGGGGGAGAGAAACAGAGAGGGGAGAGAGACAGAGGTAGAAACAGACAGAGTGGAGGAGAGAAACAGAGAGAGGGGAGAGAAATATTGGGAAAGAGAAACAGAAAGGGGGAGAGAAACAGAGAGGGGGAGAGAAACAGAGAGGGGGGAGAGACAGAGAAGGGGAGAGAGACAAAGAGGGGGAGAGAGAAACAGAGTGGGGGAGAGACAGAGAAGGGGAGAGAGACAGAGAGGGGGAGAGAAACAGAGAGGGGGGAGAGACAGAGAAGGGGAGAGAGACAGAGAGGGGGAGAGAAACAGAGAGGGGGGAGAGACAGAGAAGGGGAGAGAGACAGAGAGGGGGAGAGAAACAGAGTGGGGGAGAGACAGAGAAGGGGAGAGAGACAGAGAGGGGGAGAGAGAAACAGAGTGGGAGAGAGAGAGTTGACATTAGGGAGAATTTAACATTATGGTTTGAATAGAGGAGACTAACGTCTGGTCAGACAAAACATGCTGATCGGACATGTCAGGGTCAGACAAGACATACTGATCGGACATGTCAGGGTCAGACAAAACATGCTGATTGACATGTCAGGGTCAGACAAAACATACTGAGCAACCCCCCCCCCCCCCCCTCACTTCCACGAAGGGCTCCCTGGAAGCAGGCTATTTCTTGGCAGTCTGGCTAACGAACGCGAGTGTGAAATTGACGTGATCCCCGTGGTAGTGAGCGACACGTAAATTAAGCCAGGATTTGCACAACCGCCTGGAAGACCCAGATCAACCTACATCATCACGTTCGAGATGTGAGGAAAGCTACTGCAATCCCCCACCGAACCCCCTCATTATAGGCAACCAACAACAGCAACAACAACAATACCAACAACAACATTATGGCATGTAAAAATGTCAACAAACAGAAATACAATAACAGCCGTAGATGAATACAGTAGTGTAGATTCAGGATCGCCTAGACCTGTTGGCCGTGTAACTTTAAGAAGACACCCTTCCAGAGCTGACATGAAAGATGAAACACACATTCATACTTTCTTCATTTTTGACAGATTCACCCGAAAATTGCTTTCCAAGCTTCAACTGACCGTAACTTTGTGCGAGACGATGAAGCTGTTTGAAGATTTTCAATTATCGTTTTTATGCATCCTTAAAACTGATTCACATTTATGCATCCGTAAAACTGATTCACATTTATGCATCCGTAAAACTGATTCACATTTATGCATCCGTAAAACTGATTCACATTTCTATTTTTTACATTTCAAACAAAATTTCTTTTGTGCCAGATGGGAAGTAAAAGTTGGCTAGAACATTTCTTTCATCTACAGCTGCCAAAACTAGGATGGTGGCACCACGGACTGTTGGACAGACGCAGTGACGAACAGGCACACTTTTATTATCACTGTTTTCTTCATCTCTTTACTCTTCCTCTAATTCTCACTGTTCCTCCTCTACTCCTCTTATTTAATGTCCTCTCGTTGTCCTGCCTCCCGACCTTGACATTGCTCATCTGGTGATGTCCCAGGCATATCCAATATGTTTTCAAGATGAGTGTCAGGTCATGCACTTTAAAATCTTCCAGACCACATGTCAGGTTGTGGGACATATGACCATCCCCACACCCATCCTGGGTAGAATACTTCCCAATGTTTGGTAATAAACCAAGGCCAATGTGACTATAAAACAGTATTTAAAAGCAGCCGGAGACACCGTCTCTGAACATATGATACAAATCTCTCACAGAGGTAAACAAATCTCTCACAGAGGTAAACAAGTCTCTCACAGAGGTAAACAAGTCTCTCACAGAGGTAAACAAGTCTCTCACAGAGGTAAACAAGTCTCTCACAGAGGTAAACAAGTCTCTCACAGAGGTAAACAAGTCTCTAACAGAGGTAAACAAGTCTCTCACAGAGGTAAACAAGTCTCTCACAGAGGTAAACAAGTCTCTCACAGAGGTAAACAAGTCTCTCACAGAGGTAAACAAGTCTCTCACAGAGGTAAACATATCTCTCACAGAGGTAAACAAGTCTCTCACAGAGGTAAACAAGTCTCACACAGAGGTAAACAAGTCTCTCACATGGGTAAACAAGTCTTTCACAGGGGTAAACAAGTCTCTCACATGGGTAAACAAGTCTTTCACAGGGGTAAACCAGTCTCTCACATGGGTAAACAAGTCTCTCACATGGGTAAACAAGTCTCTCACAGGTAAACAAGTCTCTCACATGGGTAAACAAGTCTCTCACATGGGTAAACAAGTCTCTCACATGGGTAAACAAGTCTCTCACAGGTAAACAAGTCTCTCACATGGGTAAACAAGTCTCTCACAGGTAAACGACTCTCTCACATGGGTAAACAAGTCTCTCACATGGGTAAACAAGTCTCTCACATGGGTAAACAAGTCTCTCACAGGTAAACAAGTCTCTCACATGGGTAAACAAGTCTCTCACAGGTAAACGACTCTCTCACATGGGTAAACAAGTCTCTCACATGGGTAAACAAGTCTCTCACATGTAAACAAGTCTCTCTCACATGGGTACACAAGTCTCTCACATGGGTAAACAAGTCTCTCACAGGTAAACAAGTCTCTCACATGGGTAAACAAGTCACTCACAGGTAAACAACTCTCTCTCACATGGGTAAACAAGTCTCTCACAGGTAAACAAGTCTCTCACATGGGTAAACAAGTCTCTCACATGTAAACAACTCTCTCTCACATGGGTAAACAAGTCTCTCACAGGTAAACAAGTCTCTCACATGGGTAAACAAGTCTCTCACATGTAAACAAGTCTCTCTCACATGGGTACACAAGTCTCTCACATGGGTAAACAAGTCTCTCACAGGTAAACAAGTCTCTCACATGGGTAAACAAGTCTCTCACAGGTAAACAACTCTCTCTCACATGGGTAAACAAGTCTCTCACAGGTAAACAAGTCTCTCACATGGGTAAACAAGTCTCTCACAGGTAAACGACTCTCTCACAGGTAAACAAGTCTCTCACATGGGTAAACAAGTCTCTCACATGGTTAAACAAGTCTCTCACAGGTAAACAAGTCTATCACATGGGTAAACAAGTCTCTCACAGGTAAACGACTCTCTCACATGGGTAAACAAGTCTCTCACATGGGTAAACAAGTCTCTCACATGTAAACAAGTCTCTCTCACATGGGTACACAAGTCTCTCACATGGGTAAACAAGTCTCTCACAGGTAAACAAGTCTCTCACATGGGTAAACAAGTCTCTCACAGGTAAATAACTCTCTCTCACATGGGTAAACAAGTCTCTCACAGGTAAACAAGTCTCTCACATGGGTAAACAAGTCTCTCACAGGTAAACGACTCTCTCACATGGGTAAACAAGTCTCTCACATGGGTAAACAAGTCTCTCACATGGTTAAACAAGTCTCTCACAGGTAAACAAGTCTATCACATGGGTAAACAAGTCTCTCACAGGTAAACGACTCTCTCACATGGGTAAACAAGTCTCTCACATGGGTAAACAAGTCTCTCACATGTAAACAAGTCTCTCTCACATGGGTACACAAGTCTCTCACATGGGTAAACAAGTCTCTCACAGGTAAACAAGTCTCTCACATGGGTAAACAAGTCTCTCACAGGTAAATAACTCTCTCTCACATGGGTAAACAAGTCTCTCACAGGTAAACAAGTCTCTCACATGGGTAAACAAGTCTCTCACATGTAAACAACTCTCTCTCACATGGGTAAACAAGTCTCTCACAGGTAAACAAGTCTCTCACATGGGTAAACAAGTCTCTCACATGTAAACAAGTCTCTCTCACATGGGTACACAAGTCTCTCACATGGGTAAACAAGTCTCTCACAGGTAAACAAGTCTCTCACATGGGTAAACAAGTCTCTCACAGGTAAACAACTCTCTCTCACATGGGTAAACAAGTCTCTCACAGGTAAACAAGTCTCTCACATGGGTAAACAAGTCTCTCACAGGTAAACAAGTCTCTCACATGGGTAAACAAGTCTCTCACATGGGTAAACAAGTCTCTCACAGGTAAACAAGTCTCTCACATGGGTAAACAAGTCTCTCACAGGTAAACAAGTCTCTCACATGGGTAAACAAGTCTCTCACATGGGTAAACAAGTCTCTCACAGGTAAACAACTCTCTCACAGGTAAACAAGTCTCTCTCACATGGGTAAACAAGTCTCTCACAGGTAAACAAGTCTCTCACATGGGTAAACAAGTCTCTCACAGGTAAACAACTCTCTCTCACATGGGTAAACAAGTCTCTCACAGGTAAACAACTCTCTCTCACATGGGTAAACAAGTCTCTCACAGGTAAACAACTCTCTCTCACATGGGTAAACAAGTCTCTCACAGGTAAACAAGTCTCTCACATGGGTAAACAAGTCTCTCACAGGTAAACAAGTCTCTCTCACAGGGGTAAACAAGTCTCTCACATGGGTAAACAAGTCTCTCACAGGTAAACAACTCTCTCTCACATGGGTAAAAAAGTCTCTCACAGGTAAACAAGTCTCTCACATGGGTAAACAAGTCTCTCACAGGTAAACAAGTCTCTCACATGGGTAAACAAGTCTCTCACAGGTAAACAACTCTCTCTCACATGGGTAAACAAGTCTCTCACAGGTAAACAACTCTCTCTCACATGGGTAAACAAGTCTCTCACAGGTAAACAACTCTCTCTCACATGGGTAAACAAGTCTCTCACAGGTAAACAAGTCTCTCACATGGGTAAACAAGTCTCTCACAGGTAAACAAGTCTCTCTCACAGGGGTAAACAAGTCTCTCACATGGGTAAACAAGTCTCTCACAGGTAAACAACTCTCTCTCACATGGGTAAAAAAGTCTCTCACAGGTAAACAAGTCTCTCACATGGGTAAACAAGTCTCTCACAGGTAAACAAGTCTCTCTCACATGGGTACACCAGTCTCTCACATGGGTAAACAAGTCTCTCACATGGGTAAACAAGTCTTTCACGGGGGTAAACAAGTCTCTCACATGGGTAAACAAGTCTTTAACGGGGGTAAACAAGTCTCTCACATGGGTAAACAAGTCTTTCACGGGGGTAAACAAGTCTCTCACCTGGGTAAACAAGTCTTTCACGGGGGTAAACAAGTCTCTCACATGGGTAAACTAGTCTCTCACAGGTAAACAAGTCTCTCACATGGGTAAACAAGTCTCTCACAGGTAAACAAGTCTCTCACAGGTAAACAAGTCTCTCACATGGGTAAACAATTCTCTCACAGGTAAACAAGTCTCTCACAGGTAAACAAGTCTCTCACATGGGTAAACAAGTCTCTCACAGGTAAACAAGTGTCTCACATGGGTAAACAAGTCTCTCACAGGTAAACGACTCTCTCACATGGGTAAACAAGTCTCTCACAGGTAAACAAGTCTCTCACATGGGTAAACAAGTCTCTCACAGGTAAACAACTCTCTATCACATGGGTAAACAAGTCTCTCACAGGTAAACAAGTCTCTCTCACATGGGTAAACAAGTCTCTCACAGGTAAACAAGTCTCTCTCACATGGGTACACAAGTCTCTCACATGGGTAAACAAGTCTCTCACATGGGTAAACAAGTCTCTCACATGGGTAAACAAGTCTTTCACGGGGGTAAACAAGTCTCTCACATGGGTAAACAAGTCTCTCACAGGTAAACAAGTCTCTCACATGGGTAAACAAGTCTCTCACAGGTAAACAAGTCTCTCACATGGGTAAACAAGTCTCTCACAGGTAAACAAGTCTCTCACAGGTAAACAAGTCTCTCACATGTAAACAAGTCTCTCACATGGGTAAACAAGTCTCTCACAGGTAAACAAGTAACTCACATGGGTAAAAAAGTCTCTCACATGGGTAAACAAGTCTATCACAGGTAAACAAGTCTCTCACATGGGTAAACAAGTCTCTCACATGGGTAAACAAGTCTCTCACAGGTAAACAAGTAACTCACATGGGTAAACAAGTCTCTCACATGGGTAAACAAGTCTCTCACAGGTAAACAAGTCTCTCACATGGGTAAACAAGTCTTTCACATGGGTAAACAAGTCTCTCACATGTGTAAACAAGTCTCTCACAGGTAAACAAGTCTCTCACAGGTAAACAAGTCTCTCACAGGTAAAAAAGTCACTGACATGGGTAAACAAGTCTCTCACATGGGTAAACAAGTCTCTCACAGGTAAACAAGTCGCTGACATGGGTAAACAAGTCTCTCACATGGGTAAACAAGTCTCTCACAGGTAAACAAGTAACTCACATGGGTAAACAAGTATCTCACATGGGTAAACAAGTCTCTCACAGGTAAACAAGTCTCTCACATGGGTAAACAAGTCTTTCACATGGGTAAACAAGTCTCTCACAGGGGTAAACAAGTCTCTCACATGGGTAAACAAGTCTCTCACATGGGTAAGCAAGTCTCTCACATGGGTAAACAAGTCTCTCACAGGTAAACAAGTCTCTCACATGGGTAAACAAGTCTCTCACAGGTAAACAAGTCTCTCACAGGTAAACAAGTCTCTCACATGTAAACAAGTCTCTCACATGGGTAAACAAGTCTCTCACAGGTAAACAAGTAACTCACATGGGTAAAAAAGTCTCTCACATGGGTAAACAAGTCTATCACAGGTAAACAAGTCTCTCACATGGGTAAACAAGTCTCTCACATGGGTAAACAAGTCTCTCACAGGTAAACAAGTAACTCACATGGGTAAACAAGTCTCTCACATGGGTAAACAAGTCTCTCACAGGTAAACAAGTCTCTCACATGGGTAAACAAGTCTCTTACAGGTAAACAAGTCTTTCACAGGTAAACAAGTAACTCACATGGGTAAACAAGTCTCTCACATGGGTAAACAAGTCTCTCACAGGTAAACAAGTCTCTCACATGGGTAAACAAGTCTCTTACAGGTAAACAAGTCTTTCACAGGGGTAAACAAGTCTCTTACATGTAAACAAGTCTTTCACAGGGGTAAAAAAGTCTCTTACAGGTAAACAAGTCTCTCACATGGGTAAACAAGTCTCTCACATGGGTAAACAAGTCTCTCACAGGGGTAAACAAGTCTCTTACAGGTAAACAAGTCTCTCACAGGTAAACAAGTCTCTCACATGGGTAAACAATTCTCTCACAGGTAAACAAGTCTCTCACAGGTAAACAAGTCTCTCACATGGGTAAACAAGTCTCTCACAGGTAAACAAGTGTCTCACATGGGTAAACAAGTCTCTCACAGGTAAACGACTCTCTCACATGGGTAAACAAGTCTCTCACATGTAAACAAGTCTCTCACATGGGTAAACAAGTCTCTCACAGGTAAACAACTCTCTATCACATGGGTAAACAAGTCTCTCACAGGTAAACAAGTCTCTCTCACATGGGTAAACAAGTCTCTCACAGGTAAACAAGTCTCTCTCACATGGGTACACAAGTCTCTCACATGGGTAAACAAGTCTCTCACATGGGTAAACAAGTCTCTCACATGGGTAAACAAGTCTTTCACGGGGGTAAACAAGTCTCTCACATGGGTAAACAAGTCTCTCACAGGTAAACAAGTCTCTCACATGGGTAAACAAGTCTCTCACAGGTAAACAAGTCTCTCACATGGGTAAACAAGTCTCTCACAGGTAAACAAGTCTCTCACAGGTAAACAAGTCTCTCACATGTAAACAAGTCTCTCACATGGGTAAACAAGTCTCTCACAGGTAAACAAGTAACTCACATGGGTAAAAAAGTCTCTCACATGGGTAAACAAGTCTATCACAGGTAAACAAGTCTCTCACATGGGTAAACAAGTCTCTCACATGGGTAAACAAGTCTCTCACAGGTAAACAAGTAACTCACATGGGTAAACAAGTCTCTCACATGGGTAAACAAGTCTCTCACAGGTAAACAAGTCTCTCACATGGGTAAACAAGTCTCTTACAGGTAAACAAGTCTTTCACAGGGGTAAACAAGTCTCTTACATGTAAACAAGTCTTTCACAGGGGTAAAAAAGTCTCTTACAGGTAAACAAGTCTCTCACATGGGTAAACAAGTCTCTCACATGGGTAAACAAGTCTCTCACAGGGGTAAACAAGTCTCTTACAGGTAAACAAGTCTTTCACAGGGGTAAACAAGTCTCTTACATGTAAAGAAGTCTCTCACAGGTAAACAAGTCTCTCACAGGTAAACAAGTCTTTCACAGGGGTAAACAAGTCTCTCTCACATGGGTAAACAAGTCTCTCACATGGGTAAACAAGTCTTTCACAGGGGTAAACCAGTCTCTCACATGGGTAAACAAGTCTCTCACATGGGTAAACAAGTCTTTCACAGGTAAACAAGTCTCTCACAGGTAAACAAGTCTCTCACATGGGTAAACAAGTCTTTCACAGGGGTACACAAGTCTCTCACATGGGTAAACAAGTCTCTCACATGGGTAAACAAGTCTCTCACATGGGTAAACAAGTCTCTCACATGGGTAAACAAGTCTCTCACATGGGTAAACAAGTCTCTAACAGGTAAACAAGTCTCTCACATGCATAAACAAGTCTCTCACATGGCTAAACAAGTCTTTCACAGGTAAACAAGTCTCTCTCACATGGGTAAACAAGTCTCTCACATGGGTAAACAACTCTCTCACATGGGTAAACAAGTCTCTCACATGGGTAAACAAGTCTCTCACATGGGTAAACAAGTCTTTCACAGGGGTACACAAGTCTCTCACATGGGTAAAAACCTCTCTCACAGGGGTAAACAAGTCTCTCACATGGGTAAACAACTCTCTCACATAGGTAAACAAGTCTCTCACATGGGTAAACAAGTCTCGCACATGTAAACAAGTATCTCACATGGGTAAACAAGTCTCTCACAGGTAAAAAAGTCTCTCACATGGGTAAACAAGTCTCTCACATGGGTACACAATTCTCTCAATGGTAAACAAGTCGCTGACATGCGTAAACAAGTCTCTCACATGGGTAAACAAGTGTCTCACAGGTAAACAAGTCTCTCACATGGGTAAACAAGTCTCTAACAGGTAAACAAGTCTCTCACATGGGTAAACAAGTCTCTCACATGGGTAAACAAGTCTCTCACAGGTAAACAAGTCTCTCACAGGTACACAAGTCTCTCACATGGGTAAACAAGTATCTCACAGGTAAACAAGTCTCTCACATGGGTAAACAAGTCTCTCACAGGGATAAACAAGTCTCTCACAGGTAAACAAGTCTCTCACAGGTAAACAAGTCTCTCACATGGGTAAACAAGTATCTCACAGGTAAACAAGTCTCTCACATGGGTAAACAAGTATCTCACAGGTAAACAAGTCTCTCACAGGTAAACAATTCTCTCACATGGGTAAACAAGTCTCTCACCGGTAAACAAGTCCCTCACAAGTAAACAAGTCTCTCACATGGGTAAACAAGTCTCTCACATGGGTAAACAAGTCTCTCACATGGGTAAACAAGTCTCTCACAGGTAAACAAGTCTCTCACATGGGTAAACAAGTCTCTCACAGGTAAACAAGTCTCTCACAGGTAAACAAGTCTCTCACATGGGTAAACAAGTCTCTCACAGGTAAACAAATCTCTCACAGGTAAACAAGTCTCTCACATGGGTAAACAAGTCTCTCACATGGGTAAACAAGTCTCTCACATTGGTAAACAAGTCTCTCACAGGTGTAAACAAGTCTCTCACAGGTAAACAAGTCTCTCACAGGTAAACAAGTCTCTCACATTGGTAAACAAGTCTCTCACAGGGGTAAACAAGTCTCTCACAGGTAAACAAGTCTCTTACAGGTAAACAAGTCTCTTACATGTAAACAAGTCTCTCACAGGTAAACAAGTCTCTCACAGGTAAACAAGTCTCTCACATGGGTAAACAAGTCTCTCACAGGTAAACAAGTCTCTTACAGGTAAACAAGTCTCTTACATGTAAACAAGTCTCTCACAGGTAAACAAGTCTCTCACAGGTAAACAAGTCTCTCACAGGTAAACAAGTCTCTCACATGGGTAAACAAGTCTCTCACATGGGTAAACAAGTCTCTCACAGGTAAACAAGTCTCTCACAGGTAAACAAGTCTCTCACAGGTAAACAAGTCTCTCACAGGTAAACAAGTCTCTCACATGGGTAAACTCTCTCACACGGGTAAACAAGTCTCTCACAGGTAAACAAGTCTCTCACATGGGTAAACAAATCTCTCACAGGGGTAAACAAGTCTCGCACAGGTAAACAAGTCTCTCATATTAGTAAACAAGTCTCTCACAGGGGTAAACAAGTCTCTCACAGGTAAATAAGTCTCTCACAGGTAAACAAGTGTTTCACATGGGTAAACAAGTCTCTCACAGGTAAACAAGTCTCTCACAGGTAAACAAGTCTTTCACTGGGGTAAACAAGTCTCTCACATGGGTAAACAAGTCTCTCACATGGGTAAACAAGTCTCTCACAGGGGTAAACAAGTCTCTTACAGGTAAACAAGTCTTTCACAGGGGTAAACAAGTCTCTTACATGTAAAGAAGTCTCTCACAGGTAAACAAGTCTCTCACAGGTAAACAAGTCTTTCACAGGGGTAAACAAGTCTCTCTCACATGGGTAAACCAGTCTCTCACATGGGTAAACAAGTCTTTCACAGGGGTAAACCAGTCTCTCACATGGGTAAACAAGTCTCTCACATGGGTAAACAAGTCTTTCACAGGTAAACAAGTCTCTCACAGGTAAACAAGTCTCTCACATGGGTAAACAAGTCTTTCACATGGGTAAACAAGTCTCTCACATGGGTAAACAAGTCTCTCACATGGGTAAACAAGTCTCTCACATGCATAAACAAGTCTCTCACATGGGTAAACAAGTCTTTCACAGGTAAACAAGTCTCTCTCACATGGGTAAACAAGTCTCTCACATGGGTAAACAACTCTCTCACATGGGTAAACAAGTCTCTCACATGGGTAAACAAGTCTCTCACATGGGTAAACAAGTCTTTCACAGGGGTACACAAGTCTCTCACATGGGTAAAAACCTCTCTCACAGGGGTAAACAAGTCTCTCACATGGGTAAACAACTCTCTCACATAGGTAAACAAGTCTCTCACATGGGTAAACAAGTCTCGCACATGTAAACAAGTATCTCACATGGGTAAACAAGTCTCTCACAGGTAAAAAAGTCTCTCACATGGGTAAACAAGTCTCTCACATGGGTACACAATTCTCTCAATGGTAAACAAGTCGCTGACATGCGTAAACAAGTCTCTCACATGGGTAAACAAGTGTCTCACAGGTAAACAAGTCTCTCTCACATGGGTAAACAAGTCTCTCACATGGGTAAACAAGTCTTTCACGGGGGTAAACAAGTCTCTCACATGGGTAAACAAGTCTTTCATGGGGGTAAACAAGTCTCTCACATGGGTAAACAAGTCTTTCACGGGGGTAAACAAGTCTCTCAAATGGGTAAACAAGTCTTTCACGGGGGTAAACAAGTCTCTCACATGGGTAAACTAGTCTCTCACAGGTAAACAAGTCTCTCACATGGGTAAACAAGTCTCTCACAGGTAAACAAGTCTCTCACAGGTAAACAAGTCTCTCACATGGGTAAACAATTCTCTCACAGGTAAACAAGTCTCTCACAGGTAAACAAGTCTCTCACATGGGTAAACAAGTCTCTCACAGGTAAACAAGTGTCTCACATGGGTAAACAAGTCTCTCACAGGTAAACGACTCTCTCACATGGGTAAACAAGTCTCTCACATGTAAACAAGTCTCTCACATGGGTAAACAAGTCTCTCACAGGTAAACAACTCTCTATCACATGGGTAAACAAGTCTCTCACAGGTAAACAAGTCTCTCTCACATGGGTAAACAAGTCTCTCACAGGTAAACAAGTCTCTCTCACATGGGTACACAAGTCTCTCACATGGGTAAACAAGTCTCTCACATGGGTAAACAAGTCTCTCACATGGGTAAACAAGTCTTTCACGGGGGTAAACAAGTCTCTCACATGGGTAAACAAGTCTCTCACAGGTAAACAAGTCTCTCACATGGGTAAACAAGTCTCTCACAGGTAAACAAGTCTTTCAGAGGTAAACAAGTCTCTCACATGGGTAAACAAGTATCTTACATGGGTAAACAAGTCTCTCACAGGTAAACAAGTCTCTCACATTGGTAAACAAGTCTCTCACAGGGGTAAACACGTCTTTCACAGGTAAACAAGTCTCTCACAGGTAAACAAGTCTTTCACAGGGGTAAACAAGTCTCTTACAGGTAAACAAGTCTCTTACAGGTAAACAAGTCTCTCACAGGTAAACAAGTCTCTCACAGGTAAACAAGTCTCTCACAGGGGTAAACAAGTCTCTTACATGGGTAAACAAGTCTCTCACAGGCGTAAACAAGTCTCTTACAGGTAAACAAGTCTTTCACAGGGGTAAACAAGTCTCTTACATGTAAACAAGTCTTTCACAGGGGTAAAAAAGTCTCTTACAGGTAAACAAGTCTCTCACATGGGTAAACAAGTCTCTCACATGGGTAAACAAGTCTCTCACAGGGGTAAACAAGTCTCTTACAGGTAAACAAGTCTTTCACAGGGGTAAACAAGTCTCTTACATGTAAAGAAGTCTCTCACAGGTAAACAAGTCTCTCACAGGTAAACAAGTCTTTCACAGGGGTAAACAAGTCTCTCTCACATGGGTAAACAAGTCTCTCACATGGGTAAACAAGTCTTTCACAGGGGTAAACCAGTCTCTCACATGGGTAAACAAGTCTCTCACATGGGTAAACAAGTCTTTCACAGGTAAACAAGTCTCTCACAGGTAAACAAGTCTCTCACATGGGTAAACAAGTCTTTCACAGGGGTACACAAGTCTCTCACATGGGTAAACAAGTCTCTCACATGGGTAAACAAGTCTCTCACATGGGTAAACAAGTCTCTCACATGGGTAAACAAGTCTCTCACATGGGTAAACAAGTCTCTAACAGGTAAACAAGTCTCTCACATGCATAAACAAGTCTCTCACATGGCTAAACAAGTCTTTCACAGGTAAACAAGTCTCTCTCACATGGGTAAACAAGTCTCTCACATGGGTAAACAACTCTCTCACATGGGTAAACAAGTCTCTCACATGGGTAAACAAGTCTCTCACATGGGTAAACAAGTCTTTCACAGGGGTACACAAGTCTCTCACATGGGTAAAAACCTCTCTCACAGGGGTAAACAAGTCTCTCACATGGGTAAACAACTCTCTCACATAGGTAAACAAGTCTCTCACATGGGTAAACAAGTCTCGCACATGTAAACAAGTATCTCACATGGGTAAACAAGTCTCTCACAGGTAAAAAAGTCTCTCACATGGGTAAACAAGTCTCTCACATGGGTACACAATTCTCTCAATGGTAAACAAGTCGCTGACATGCGTAAACAAGTCTCTCACATGGGTAAACAAGTGTCTCACAGGTAAACAAGTCTCTCACATGGGTAAACAAGTCTCTAACAGGTAAACAAGTCTCTCACATGGGTAAACAAGTCTCTCACATGGGTAAACAAGTCTCTCACAGGTAAACAAGTCTCTCACAGGTACACAAGTCTCTCACATGGGTAAACAAGTATCTCACAGGTAAACAAGTCTCTCACATGGGTAAACAAGTCTCTCACAGGGATAAACAAGTCTCTCACAGGTAAACAAGTCTCTCACAGGTAAACAAGTCTCTCACATGGGTAAACAAGTATCTCACAGGTAAACAAGTCTCTCACATGGGTAAACAAGTATCTCACAGGTAAACAAGTCTCTCACAGGTAAACAATTCTCTCACATGGGTAAACAAGTCTCTCACCGGTAAACAAGTCCCTCACAAGTAAACAAGTCTCTCACATGGGTAAACAAGTCTCTCACATGGGTAAACAAGTCTCTCACATGGGTAAACAAGTCTCTCACAGGTAAACAAGTCTCTCACATGGGTAAACAAGTCTCTCACAGGTAAACAAGTCTCTCACAGGTAAACAAGTCTCTCACATGGGTAAACAAGTCTCTCACAGGTAAACAAATCTCTCACAGGTAAACAAGTCTCTCACATGGGTAAACAAGTCTCTCACATGGGTAAACAAGTCTCTCACATTGGTAAACAAGTCTCTCACAGGTGTAAACAAGTCTCTCACAGGTAAACAAGTCTCTCACAGGTAAACAAGTCTCTCACATTGGTAAACAAGTCTCTCACAGGGGTAAACAAGTCTCTCACAGGTAAACAAGTCTCTTACAGGTAAACAAGTCTCTTACATGTAAACAAGTCTCTCACAGGTAAACAAGTCTCTCACAGGTAAACAAGTCTCTCACATGGGTAAACAAGTCTCTCACAGGTAAACAAGTCTCTTACAGGTAAACAAGTCTCTTACATGTAAACAAGTCTCTCACAGGTAAACAAGTCTCTCACAGGTAAACAAGTCTCTCACAGGTAAACAAGTCTCTCACATGGGTAAACAAGTCTCTCACATGGGTAAACAAGTCTCTCACAGGTAAACAAGTCTCTCACAGGTAAACAAGTCTCTCACAGGTAAACAAGTCTCTCACAGGTAAACAAGTCTCTCACATGGGTAAACTCTCTCACACGGGTAAACAAGTCTCTCACAGGTAAACAAGTCTCTCACATGGGTAAACAAATCTCTCACAGGGGTAAACAAGTCTCGCACAGGTAAACAAGTCTCTCATATTAGTAAACAAGTCTCTCACAGGGGTAAACAAGTCTCTCACAGGTAAATAAGTCTCTCACGGGTAAACAAGTGTTTCACATGGGTAAACAAGTCTCTCACAGGTAAACAAGTCTCTCACAGGTAAACAAGTCTTTCACATGGGTAAACAAGTCTCTTACAGGTAAACAAGTCTTTCACTGGGGTAAACAAGTCTCTCACATGGGTAAACAAGTCTCTCACATGGGTAAACAAGTCTCTCACAGGGGTAAACAAGTCTCTTACAGGTAAACAAGTCTTTCACAGGGGTAAACAAGTCTCTTACATGTAAAGAAGTCTCTCACAGGTAAACAAGTCTCTCACAGGTAAACAAGTCTTTCACAGGGGTAAACAAGTCTCTCTCACATGGGTAAACCAGTCTCTCACATGGGTAAACAAGTCTTTCACAGGGGTAAACCAGTCTCTCACATGGGTAAACAAGTCTCTCACATGGGTAAACAAGTCTTTCACAGGTAAACAAGTCTCTCACAGGTAAACAAGTCTCTCACATGGGTAAACAAGTCTTTCACATGGGTAAACAAGTCTCTCACATGGGTAAACAAGTCTCTCACATGGGTAAACAAGTCTCTCACATGGGTAAACAAGTCTCTAACAGGTAAACAAGTCTCTCACATGCATAAACAAGTCTCTCACATGGGTAAACAAGTCTTTCACAGGTAAACAAGTCTCTCTCACATGGGTAAACAAGTCTCTCACATGGGTAAACAACTCTCTCACATGGGTAAACAAGTCTCTCACATGGGTAAACAAGTCTCTCACATGGGTAAACAAGTCTTTCACAGGGGTACACAAGTCTCTCACATGGGTAAAAACCTCTCTCACAGGGGTAAACAAGTCTCTCACATGGGTAAACAACTCTCTCACATAGGTAAACAAGTCTCTCACATGGGTAAACAAGTCTCGCACATGTAAACAAGTATCTCACATGGGTAAACAAGTCTCTCACAGGTAAAAAAGTCTCTCACATGGGTAAACAAGTCTCTCACATGGGTACACAATTCTCTCAATGGTAAACAAGTCGCTGACATGCGTAAACAAGTCTCTCACATGGGTAAACAAGTGTCTCACAGGTAAACAAGTCTCTCTCACATGGGTACACCAGTCTCTCACATGGGTAAACAAGTCTCTCACATGGGTAAACAAGTCTCGCACATGTAAACAAGTATCTCACATGGGTAAACAAGTCTCTCACAGGTAAAAAAGTCTCTCACATGGGTAAACAAGTCTCTCACATGGGTACACAATTCTCTCAATGGTAAACAAGTCGCTGACATGCGTAAACAAGTCTCTCACATGGGTAAACAAGTGTCTCACAGGTAAACAAGTCTCTCACATGGGTAAACAAGTCTCTAACAGGTAAACAAGTGTCTCACATGGGTAAACAAGTCTCTCACATGGGTAAACAAGTCTCTCACAGGTAAACAAGTCTCTCACAGGTAAACAAGTCTCTCACATGGGTAAACAAGTATCTCACAGGTAAACAAGTCTCTCACATGGGTAAACAAGTCTCTCACAGGGATAAACAAGTCTCTCACAGGTAAACAAGTATCTCACAGGTAAACAAGTCTCTCACATGGGTAAACAAGTATCTCACAGGTAAACAAGTCTCTCACATGGGTAAACAAGTATCTCACAGGTAAACAAGTCTCTCACAGGTAAACAATTCTCTCACATGGGTAAACAAGTCTCTCACCGGTAAACAAGTCCCTCACAAGTAAACAAGTCTCTCACATGGGTAAACAAGTCTCTCACATGGGTAAACAAGTCTCTCACATGGGTAAACAAGTCTCTCACAGGTAAACAAGTCTCTCACATGGGTAAACAAGTCTCTCACAGGTAAACAAGTCTCTCACAGGTAAACAAGTCTCTCACATGGGTAAACAAGTCTCTCACAGGTAAACAAATCTCTCACAGGTAAACAAGTCTCTCACATGGGTAAACAAGTCTCTCACATAGGTAAACAAGTCTCTCACATTGGTAAACAAGTCTCTCACAGGTGTAAACAAGTCTCTCACAGGTAAACAAGTCTCTCACAGGTAAACAAGTCTCTCACATTGGTAAACAAGTCTCTCACAGGGGTAAACAAGTCTCTCACAGGTAAACAAGTCTCTTACAGGTAAACAAGTCTCTTACATGTAAACAAGTCTCTCACAGGTAAACAAGTCTCTCACAGGTAAACAAGTCTCTCACATGGGTAAACAAGTCTCTCACAGGTAAACAAGTCTCTTACAGGTAAACAAGTCTCTTACATGTAAACAAGTCTCTCACAGGTAAACAAGTCTCTCACAGGTAAACAAGTCTCTCACAGGTAAACAAGTCTCTCACATGGGTAAACAAGTCTCTCACATGGGTAAACAAGTCTCTCACAGGTAAACAAGTCTCTCACAGGTAAACAAGTCTCTCACAGGTAAACAAGTCTCTCACAGGTAAACAAGTCTCTCACATGGGTAAACTCTCTCACACGGGTAAACAAGTCTCTCACAGGTAAACAAGTCTCTCACATGGGTAAACAAATCTCTCACAGGGGTAAACAAGTCTCGCACAGGTAAACAAGTCTCTCACATTAGTAAACAAGTCTCTCACAGGGGTAAACAAGTCTCTCACAGGTAAATAAGTCTCTCACAGGTAAACAAGTGTTTCACATGGGTAAACAAGTCTCTCACAGGTAAACAAGTCTCTCACAGGTAAACAAGTCTTTCACATGGGTAAACAAGTCTCTTACAGGTAAACAAGTCTTTCACTGGGGTAAACAAGTCTCTCACATGGGTAAACAAGTCTCTCACATGGGTAAACAAGTCTCTCACAGGGGTAAACAAGTCTCTTACAGGTAAACAAGTCTTTCACAGGGGTAAACAAGTCTCTTACATGTAAAGAAGTCTCTCACAGGTAAACAAGTCTCTCACAGGTAAACAAGTCTTTCACAGGGGTAAACAAGTCTCTCTCACATGGGTAAACCAGTCTCTCACATGGGTAAACAAGTCTTTCACAGGGGTAAACCAGTCTCTCACATGGGTAAACAAGTCTCTCACATGGGTAAACAAGTCTTTCACAGGTAAACAAGTCTCTCACAGGTAAACAAGTCTCTCACATGGGTAAACAAGTCTTTCACAGGGGTACACAAGTCTCTCACATGGGTAAACAAGTCTCTCACATGGGTAAACAAGTCTCTCACATGGGTAAACAAGTCTCTCACATGGGTAAACAAGTCTCTCACATGGGTAAACAAGTCTCTAACAGGTAAACAAGTCTCTCACATGCATAAACAAGTCTCTCACATGGGTAAACAAGTCTTTCACAGGTAAACAAGTCTCTCTCACATGGGTAAACAAGTCTCTCACATGGGTAAACAACTCTCTCACATGGGTAAACAAGTCTCTCACATGGGTAAACAAGTCTCTCACATGGGTAAACAAGTCTTTCACAGGGGTACACAAGTCTCTCACATGGGTAAAAACCTCTCTCACAGGGGTAAACAAGTCTCTCACATGGGTAAACAACTCTCTCACATAGGTAAACAAGTCTCTCACATGGGTAAACAAGTCTCGCACATGTAAACAAGTATCTCACATGGGTAAACAAGTCTCTCACAGGTAAAAAAGTCTCTCACATGGGTAAACAAGTCTCTCACATGGGTACACAATTCTCTCAATGGTAAACAAGTCGCTGACATGCGTAAACAAGTCTCTCACATGGGTAAACAAGTGTCTCACAGGTAAACAAGTCTCTCTCACATGGGTACACCAGTCTCTCACATGGGTAAACAAGTCTCTCACATGGGTAAACAAGACTTTCACGGGGGTAAACAAGTCTCTCACATGGGTAAACAAGTCTTTCATGGGGGTAAACAAGTCTCTCACATGGGTAAACAAGTCTTTCACGGGGGTAAACAAGTCTCTCACATGGGTAAACAAGTCTTTCACGGGGGTAAACAAGTCTCTCACATGGGTAAACTAGTCTCTCACAGGTAAACAAGTCTCTCACATGGGTAAACAAGTCTCTCACAGGTAAACAAGTCTCTCACAGGTAAACAAGTCTCTCACATGGGTAAACAATTCTCTCACAGGTAAACAAGTCTCTCACAGGTAAACAAGTCTCTCACATGGGTAAACAAGTCTCTCACAGGTAAACAAGTGTCTCACATGGGTAAACAAGTCTCTCACAGGTAAACGACTCTCTCACATGGGTAAACAAGTCTCTCACATGTAAACAAGTCTCTCACATGGGTAAACAAGTCTCTCACAGGTAAACAACTCTCTATCACATGGGTAAACAAGTCTCTCACAGGTAAACAAGTCTCTCTCACATGGGTAAACAAGTCTCTCACAGGTAAACAAGTCTCTCTCACATGGGTACACAAGTCTCTCACATGGGTAAACAAGTCTCTCACATGGGTAAACAAGTCTCTCACATGGGTAAACAAGTCTTTCACGGGGGTAAACAAGTCTCTCACATGGGTAAACAAGTCTCTCACAGGTAAACAAGTCTCTCACATGGGTAAACAAGTCTCTCACAGGTAAACAAGTCTCTCACATGGGTAAACAAGTCTCTCACAGGTAAACAAGTCTCTCACAGGTAAACAAGTCTCTCACATGTAAACAAGTCTCTCACATGGGTAAACAAGTCTCTCACAGGTAAACAAGTAACTCACATGGGTAAAAAAGTCTCTCACATGGGTAAACAAGTCTATCACAGGTAAACAAGTCTCTCACATGGGTAAACAAGTCTCTCACATGGGTAAACAAGTCTCTCACAGGTAAACAAGTAACTCACATGGGTAAACAAGTCACTCACATGGGTAAACAAGTCTCTCACAGGTAAACAAGTCTCTCACATGGGTAAACAAGTCTTTCACATGGGTAAACAAGTCTCTCACATGGGTAAACAAGTCTCTCACAGGTAAACAAGTCTCTCACAGGTAAACAAGTCTCTCACAGGTAAAAAAGTCACTGACATGGGTAAACAAGTCTCTCACATGGGTAAACAAGTCTCTCACAGGTAAACAAGTCGCTGACATGGGTAAACAAGTCTCTCACATGGGTAAACAAGTCTCTCACAGGTAAACAAGTAACTCACATGGGTAAACAAGTATCTCACATGGGTAAACAAGTCTCTCACAGGTAAACAAGTCTCTCACATGGGTAAACAAGTCTTTCACATGGGTAAACAAGTCTCTCACAGGGGTAAACAAGTCTCTCACATGGGTAAACAAGTCTCTCACATGGGTAAGCAAGTCTCTCACATGGGTAAACAAGTCTTTCAGAGGTAAACAAGTCTCTCACATGGGTAAACAAGTCTCTTACATGGGTAAACAAGTCTCTCACAGGTAAACAAGTCTCTCACATTGGTAAACAAGTCTCTCACAGGGGTAAACACGTCTTTCACAGGTAAACAAGTCTCTCACAGGTAAACAAGTCTTTCACAGGGGTAAACAAGTCTCTTACAGGTAAACAAGTCTCTTACAGGTAAACAAGTCTCTCACAGGTAAACAAGTCTCTCACAGGTAAACAAGTCTCTCACAGGGGTAAACAAGTCTCTTACATGGGTAAACAAGTCTCTCACAGGCGTAAACAAGTCTCTTACAGGTAAACAAGTCTTTCACAGGGGTAAACAAGTCTCTTACATGTAAACAAGTCTTTCACAGGGGTAAAAAAGTCTCTTACAGGTAAACAAGTCTCTCACATGGGTAAACAAGTCTCTCACATGGGTAAACAAGTCTCTCACAGGGGTAAACAAGTCTCTTACAGGTAAACAAGTCTTTCACAGGGGTAAACAAGTCTCTTACATGTAAAGAAGTCTCTCACAGGTAAACAAGTCTCTCACAGGTAAACAAGTCTTTCACAGGGGTAAACAAGTCTCTCTCACATGGGTAAACAAGTCTCTCACATGGGTAAACAAGTCTTTCACAGGGGTAAACCAGTCTCTCACATGGGTAAACAAGTCTCTCACATGGGTAAACAAGTCTTTCACAGGTAAACAAGTCTCTCACAGGTAAACAAGTCTCTCACATGGGTAAACAAGTCTTTCACAGGGGTACACAAGTCTCTCACATGGGTAAACAAGTCTCTCACATGGGTAAACAAGTCTCTCACATGGGTAAACAAGTCTCTCACATGGGTAAACAAGTCTCTCACATGGGTAAACAAGTCTCTAACAGGTAAACAAGTCTCTCACATGCATAAACAAGTCTCTCACATGGGTAAACAAGTCTTTCACAGGTAAACAAGTCTCTCTCACATGGGTAAACAAGTCTCTCACATGGGTAAACAACTCTCTCACATGGGTAAACAAGTCTCTCACATGGGTAAACAAGTCTCTCACATGGGTAAACAAGTCTTTCACAGGGGTACACAAGTCTCTCACATGGGTAAAAACCTCTCTCACAGGGGTAAACAAGTCTCTCACATGGGTAAACAACTCTCTCACATAGGTAAACAAGTCTCTCACATGGGTAAACAAGTCTCGCACATGTAAACAAGTATCTCACATGGGTAAACAAGTCTCTCACAGGTAAAAAAGTCTCTCACATGGGTAAACAAGTCTCTCACATGGGTACACAATTCTCTCAATGGTAAACAAGTCGCTGACATGCGTAAACAAGTCTCTCACATGGGTAAACAAGTGTCTCACAGGTAAACAAGTCTCTCACATGGGTAAACAAGTCTCTAACAGGTAAACAAGTCTCTCACATGGGTAAACAAGTCTCTCACATGGGTAAACAAGTCTCTCACAGGTAAACAAGTCTCTCACAGGTAAACAAGTCTCTCACATGGGTAAACAAGTATCTCACAGGTAAACAAGTCTCTCACATGGGTAAACAAGTCTCTCACAGGGATAAACAAGTCTCTCACAGGTAAACAAGTCTCTCACAGGTAAACAAGTCTCTCACATGGGTAAACAAGTATCTCACAGGTAAACAAGTCTCTCACATGGGTAAACAAGTATCTCACAGGTAAACAAGTCTCTCACAGGTAAACAATTCTCTCACATGGGTAAACAAGTCTCTCACCGGTAAACAAGTCCCTCACAAGTAAACAAGTCTCTCACATGGGTAAACAAGTCTCTCACATGGGTAAACAAGTCTCTCACATGGGTAAACAAGTCTCTCACAGGTAAACAAGTCTCTCACATGGGTAAACAAGTCTCTCACAGGTAAACAAGTCTCTCACAGGTAAACAAGTCTCTCACATGGGTAAACAAGTCTCTCACAGGTAAACAAATCTCTCACAGGTAAACAAGTCTCTCACATGGGTAAACAAGTCTCTCACATGGGTAAACAAGTCTCTCACATTGGTAAACAAGTCTCTCACAGGTGTAAACAAGTCTCTCACAGGTAAACAAGTCTCTCACAGGTAAACAAGTCTCTCACATTGGTAAACAAGTCTCTCACAGGGGTAAACAAGTCTCTCACAGGTAAACAAGTCTCTTACAGGTAAACAAGTCTCTTACATGTAAACAAGTCTCTCACAGGTAAACAAGTCTCTCACAGGTAAACAAGTCTCTCACATGGGTAAACAAGTCTCTCACAGGTAAACAAGTCTCTTACAGGTAAACAAGTCTCTTACATGTAAACAAGTCTCTCACAGGTAAACAAGTCTCTCACAGGTAAACAAGTCTCTCACAGGTAAACAAGTCTCTCACATGGGTAAACAAGTCTCTCACATGGGTAAACAAGTCTCTCACAGGTAAACAAGTCTCTCACAGGTAAACAAGTCTCTCACATTGGTAAACAAGTCTCTCACAGGGGTAAACAAGTCTCTCACAGGTAAACAAGTCTCTTACAGGTAAACAAGTCTCTTACATGTAAACAAGTCTCTCACAGGTAAACAAGTCTCTCACAGGTAAACAAGTCTCTCACATGGGTAAACAAGTCTCTCACAGGTAAACAAGTCTCTTACAGGTAAACAAGTCTCTTACAGGTAAACAAGTCTCTTACATGTAAACAAGTCTCTCACAGGTAAACAAGTCTCTCACAGGTAAACAAGTCTCTCACAGGTAAACAAGTCTCTCACATGGGTAAACAAGTCTCTCACATGGGTAAACAAGTCTCTCACAGGTAAACAAGTCTCTCACAGGTAAACAAGTCTCTCACAGGTAAACAAGTCTCTCACAGGTAAACAAGTCTCTCACATGGGTAAACTCTCTCACACGGGTAAACAAGTCTCTCACAGGTAAACAAGTCTCTCACATGGGTAAACAAATCTCTCACAGGGGTAAACAAGTCTCGCACAGGTAAACAAGTCTCTCACATTAGTAAACAAGTCTCTCACAGGGGTAAACAAGTCTCTCACAGGTAAATAAGTCTCTCACAGGTAAACAAGTGTTTCACATGGGTAAACAAGTCTCTCACAGGTAAACAAGTCTCTCACAGGTAAACAAGTCTTTCACATGGGTAAACAAGTCTCTTACAGGTAAACAAGTCTTTCACTGGGGTAAACAAGTCTCTCACATGGGTAAACAAGTCTCTCACATGGGTAAACAAGTCTCTCACAGGGGTAAACAAGTCTCTTACAGGTAAACAAGTCTTTCACAGGGGTAAACAAGTCTCTTACATGTAAAGAAGTCTCTCACAGGTAAACAAGTCTCTCACAGGTAAACAAGTCTTTCACAGGGGTAAACAAGTCTCTCTCACATGGGTAAACCAGTCTCTCACATGGGTAAACAAGTCTTTCACAGGGGTAAACCAGTCTCTCACATGGGTAAACAAGTCTCTCACATGGGTAAACAAGTCTTTCACAGGTAAACAAGTCTCTCACAGGTAAACAAGTCTCTCACATGGGTAAACAAGTCTTTCACAGGGGTACACAAGTCTCTCACATGGGTAAACAAGTCTCTCACATGGGTAAACAAGTCTCTCACATGGGTAAACAAGTCTCTCACATGGGTAAACAAGTCTCTCACATGGGTAAACAAGTCTCTAACAGGTAAACAAGTCTCTCACATGCATAAACAAGTCTCTCACATGGGTAAACAAGTCTTTCACAGGTAAACAAGTCTCTCTCACATGGGTAAACAAGTCTCTCACATGGGTAAACAACTCTCTCACATGGGTAAACAAGTCTCTCACATGGGTAAACAAGTCTCTCACATGGGTAAACAAGTCTTTCACAGGGGTACACAAGTCTCTCACATGGGTAAAAACCTCTCTCACAGGGGTAAACAAGTCTCTCACATGGGTAAACAACTCTCTCACATAGGTAAACAAGTCTCTCACATGGGTAAACAAGTCTCGCACATGTAAACAAGTATCTCACATGGGTAAACAAGTCTCTCACAGGTAAAAAAGTCTCTCACATGGGTAAACAAGTCTCTCACATGGGTACACAATTCTCTCAATGGTAAACAAGTCGCTGACATGCGTAAACAAGTCTCTCACATGGGTAAACAAGTGTCTCACAGGTAAACAAGTCTCTCTCACATGGGTACACCAGTCTCTCACATGGGTAAACAAGTCTCTCACATGGGTAAACAAGTCTTTCACGGGGGTAAACAAGTCTCTCACATGGGTAAACAAGTCTTTCATGGGGGTAAACAAGTCTCTCACATGGGTAAACAAGTCTTTCACGGGGGTAAACAAGTCTCTCACATGGGTAAACAAGTCTTTCACGGGGGTAAACAAGTCTCTCACATGGGTAAACTAGTCTCTCACAGGTAAACAAGTCTCTCACATGGGTAAACAAGTCTCTCACAGGTAAACAAGTCTCTCACAGGTAAACAAGTCTCTCACATGGGTAAACAATTCTCTCACAGGTAAACAAGTCTCTCACAGGTAAACAAGTCTCTCACATGGGTAAACAAGTCTCTCACAGGTAAACAAGTGTCTCACATGGGTAAACAAGTCTCTCACAGGTAAACGACTCTCTCACATGGGTAAACAAGTCTCTCACATGTAAACAAGTCTCTCACATGGGTAAACAAGTCTCTCACAGGTAAACAACTCTCTATCACATGGGTAAACAAGTCTCTCACAGGTAAACAAGTCTCTCTCACATGGGTAAACAAGTCTCTCACAGGTAAACAAGTCTCTCTCACATGGGTACACAAGTCTCTCACATGGGTAAACAAGTCTCTCACATGGGTAAACAAGTCTCTCACATGGGTAAACAAGTCTTTCACGGGGGTAAACAAGTCTCTCACATGGGTAAACAAGTCTCTCACAGGTAAACAAGTCTCTCACATGGGTAAACAAGTCTCTCACAGGTAAACAAGTCTCTCACATGGGTAAACAAGTCTCTCACAGGTAAACAAGTCTCTCACAGGTAAACAAGTCTCTCACATGTAAACAAGTCTCTCACATGGGTAAACAAGTCTCTCACAGGTAAACAAGTAACTCACATGGGTAAAAAAGTCTCTCACATGGGTAAACAAGTCTATCACAGGTAAACAAGTCTCTCACATGGGTAAACAAGTCTCTCACATGGGTAAACAAGTCTCTCACAGGTAAACAAGTAACTCACATGGGTAAACAAGTCACTCACATGGGTAAACAAGTCTCTCACAGGTAAACAAGTCTCTCACATGGGTAAACAAGTCTTTCACATGGGTAAACAAGTCTCTCACATGGGTAAACAAGTCTCTCACAGGTAAACAAGTCTCTCACAGGTAAACAAGTCTCTCACAGGTAAAAAAGTCACTGACATGGGTAAACAAGTCTCTCACATGGGTAAACAAGTCTCTCACAGGTAAACAAGTCGCTGACATGGGTAAACAAGTCTCTCACATGGGTAAACAAGTCTCTCACAGGTAAACAAGTAACTCACATGGGTAAACAAGTATCTCCCATGGGTAAACAAGTCTCTCACAGGTAAACAAGTCTCTCACATGGGTAAACAAGTCTTTCACATGGGTAAACAAGTCTCTCACAGGGGTAAACAAGTCTCTCACATGGGTAAACAAGTCTCTCACATGGGTAAGCAAGTCTCTCACATGGGTAAACAAGTCTTTCAGAGGTAAACAAGTCTCTCACATGGGTAAACAAGTCTCTTACATGGGTAAACAAGTCTCTCACAGGTAAACAAGTCTCTCACATTGGTAAACAAGTCTCTCACAGGGGTAAACACGTCTTTCACAGGTAAACAAGTCTCTCACAGGTAAACAAGTCTTTCACAGGGGTAAACAAGTCTCTTACAGGTAAACAAGTCTCTTACAGGTAAACAAGTCTCTCACAGGTAAACAAGTCTCTCACAGGTAAACAAGTCTCTCACAGGGGTAAACAAGTCTCTTACATGGGTAAACAAGTCTCTCACAGGCGTAAACAAGTCTCTTACAGGTAAACAAGTCTTTCACAGGGGTAAACAAGTCTCTTACATGTAAACAAGTCTTTCACAGGGGTAAAAAAGTCTCTTACAGGTAAACAAGTCTCTCACATGGGTAAACAAGTCTCTCACATGGGTAAACAAGTCTCTCACAGGGGTAAACAAGTCTCTTACAGGTAAACAAGTCTTTCACAGGGGTAAACAAGTCTCTTACATGTAAAGAAGTCTCTCACAGGTAAACAAGTCTCTCACAGGTAAACAAGTCTTTCACAGGGGTAAACAAGTCTCTCTCACATGGGTAAACAAGTCTCTCACATGGGTAAACAAGTCTTTCACAGGGGTAAACCAGTCTCTCACATGGGTAAACAAGTCTCTCACATGGGTAAACAAGTCTTTCACAGGTAAACAAGTCTCTCACAGGTAAACAAGTCTCTCACATGGGTAAACAAGTCTTTCACAGGGGTACACAAGTCTCTCACATGGGTAAACAAGTCTCTCACATGGGTAAACAAGTCTCTCACATGGGTAAACAAGTCTCTCACATGGGTAAACAAGTCTCTCACATGGGTAAACAAGTCTCTAACAGGTAAACAAGTCTCTCACATGCATAAACAAGTCTCTCACATGGGTAAACAAGTCTTTCACAGGTAAACAAGTCTCTCTCACATGGGTAAACAAGTCTCTCACATGGGTAAACAACTCTCTCACATGGGTAAACAAGTCTCTCACATGGGTAAACAAGTCTCTCACATGGGTAAACAAGTCTTTCACAGGGGTACACAAGTCTCTCACATGGGTAAAAACCTCTCTCACAGGGGTAAACAAGTCTCTCACATGGGTAAACAACTCTCTCACATAGGTAAACAAGTCTCTCACATGGGTAAACAAGTCTCGCACATGTAAACAAGTATCTCACATGGGTAAACAAGTCTCTCACAGGTAAAAAAGTCTCTCACATGGGTAAACAAGTCTCTCACATGGGTACACAATTCTCTCAATGGTAAACAAGTCGCTGACATGCGTAAACAAGTCTCTCACATGGGTAAACAAGTGTCTCACAGGTAAACAAGTCTCTCACATGGGTAAACAAGTCTCTAACAGGTAAACAAGTCTCTCACATGGGTAAACAAGTCTCTCACATGGGTAAACAAGTCTCTCACAGGTAAACAAGTCTCTCACAGGTAAACAAGTCTCTCACATGGGTAAACAAGTATCTCACAGGTAAACAAGTCTCTCACATGGGTAAACAAGTCTCTCACAGGGATAAACAAGTCTCTCACAGGTAAACAAGTCTCTCACAGGTAAACAAGTCTCTCACATGGGTAAACAAGTATCTCACAGGTAAACAAGTCTCTCACATGGGTAAACAAGTATCTCACAGGTAAACAAGTCTCTCACAGGTAAACAATTCTCTCACATGGGTAAACAAGTCTCTCACCGGTAAACAAGTCCCTCACAAGTAAACAAGTCTCTCACATGGGTAAACAAGTCTCTCACATGGGTAAACAAGTCTCTCACATGGGTAAACAAGTCTCTCACAGGTAAACAAGTCTCTCACATGGGTAAACAAGTCTCTCACAGGTAAACAAGTCTCTCACAGGTAAACAAGTCTCTCACATGGGTAAACAAGTCTCTCACAGGTAAACAAATCTCTCACAGGTAAACAAGTCTCTCACATGGGTAAACAAGTCTCTCACATGGGTAAACAAGTCTCTCACATTGGTAAACAAGTCTCTCACAGGTGTAAACAAGTCTCTCACAGGTAAACAAGTCTCTCACAGGTAAACAAGTCTCTCACATTGGTAAACAAGTCTCTCACAGGGGTAAACAAGTCTCTCACAGGTAAACAAGTCTCTTACAGGTAAACAAGTCTCTTACATGTAAACAAGTCTCTCACAGGTAAACAAGTCTCTCACAGGTAAACAAGTCTCTCACATGGGTAAACAAGTCTCTCACAGGTAAACAAGTCTCTTACAGGTAAACAAGTCTCTTACATGTAAACAAGTCTCTCACAGGTAAACAAGTCTCTCACAGGTAAACAAGTCTCTCACAGGTAAACAAGTCTCTCACATGGGTAAACAAGTCTCTCACATGGGTAAACAAGTCTCTCACAGGTAAACAAGTCTCTCACAGGTAAACAAGTCTCTCACAGGTAAACAAGTCTCTCACAGGTAAACAAGTCTCTCACATGGGTAAACTCTCTCACACGGGTAAACAAGTCTCTCACAGGTAAACAAGTCTCTCACATGGGTAAACAAATCTCTCACAGGGGTAAACAAGTCTCGCACAGGTAAACAAGTCTCTCACATTAGTAAACAAGTCTCTCACAGGGGTAAACAAGTCTCTCACAGGTAAATAAGTCTCTCACAGGTAAACAAGTGTTTCACATGGGTAAACAAGTCTCTCACAGGTAAACAAGTCTCTCACAGGTAAACAAGTCTTTCACATGGGTAAACAAGTCTCTTACAGGTAAACAAGTCTTTCACTGGGGTAAACAAGTCTCTCACATGGGTAAACAAGTCTCTCACATGGGTAAACAAGTCTCTCACAGGGGTAAACAAGTCTCTTACAGGTAAACAAGTCTTTCACAGGGGTAAACAAGTCTCTTACATGTAAAGAAGTCTCTCACAGGTAAACGTCTCTCACAGGTAAACAAGTCTTTCACAGGGGTAAACAAGTCTCTCTCACATGGGTAAACCAGTCTCTCACATGGGTAAACAAGTCTTTCACAGGGGTAAACCAGTCTCTCACATGGGTAAACAAGTCTCTCACATGGGTAAACAAGTCTTTCACAGGTAAACAAGTCTCTCACAGGTAAACAAGTCTCTCACATGGGTAAACAAGTCTTTCACAGGGGTACACAAGTCTCTCACATGGGTAAACAAGTCTCTCACATGGGTAAACAAGTCTCTCACATGGGTAAACAAGTCTCTCACATGGGTAAACAAGTCTCTCACATGGGTAAACAAGTCTCTAACAGGTAAACAAGTCTCTCACATGCATAAACAAGTCTCTCACATGGGTAAACAAGTCTTTCACAGGTAAACAAGTCTCTCTCACATGGGTAAACAAGTCTCTCACATGGGTAAACAACTCTCTCACATGGGTAAACAAGTCTCTCACATGGGTAAACAAGTCTCTCACATGGGTAAACAAGTCTTTCACAGGGGTACACAAGTCTCTCACATGGGTAAAAACCTCTCTCACAGGGGTAAACAAGTCTCTCACATGGGTAAACAACTCTCTCACATAGGTAAACAAGTCTCTCACATGGGTAAACAAGTCTCGCACATGTAAACAAGTATCTCACATGGGTAAACAAGTCTCTCACAGGTAAAAAAGTCTCTCACATGGGTAAACAAGTCTCTCACATGGGTACACAATTCTCTCAATGGTAAACAAGTCGCTGACATGCGTAAACAAGTCTCTCACATGGGTAAACAAGTGTCTCACAGGTAAACAAGTCTCTCACATGGGTAAACAAGTCTCTAACAGGTAAACAAGTCTCTCACATGGGTAAACAAGTCTATCACATGGGTAAACAAGTCTCTCACAGGTAAACAAGTCTCTCACAGGTAAACAAGTCTCTCACATGGGTAAACAAGTATCTCACAGGTAAACAAGTCTCTCACATGGGTAAACAAGTCTCTCACAGGGATAAACAAGTCTCTCACAGGTAAACAAGTCTCTCACAGGTAAACAAGTCTCTCACATGGGTAAACAAGTATCTCACAGGTAAACAAGTCTCTCACATGGGTAAACAAGTATCTCACAGGTAAACAAGTCTCTCACAGGTAAACAATTCTCTCACATGGGTAAACAAGTCTCTCACCGGTAAACAAGTCCCTCACAAGTAAACAAGTCTCTCACATGATAAAAACAAGTCTCTCACATGGGTAAACAAGTCTCTCACATGGGTAAACAAGTCTCTCACAGGTGAACAAGTCTCTCACATGGGTAAACAAGTCTCTCACATGTAAACAAGTCTCTCACAGGTAAACAAGTCTCTCACATGGGTAAACAAGTCTCTCACAGGTAAACAAATCTCTCACAGGTATACAAGTCTCTCACATGGGTAAACAAGTCTCTCACATGGGTAAACAAGTCTCTCACATTGGTAAACAAGTCTCTCACAGGTGTAAACAAGTCTCTCACAGGGGTAAACAAGTCTCTCACGGGTAAACAAGTCTCTTACAGGTAAACAAGTCTCTTACATGTAAACAAGTCTCTCACAGGTAAACAAGTCTCTCACAGGTAAACAAGTCTCTCACATGGGTAAACAAGTCTCTCACAGGTAAACAAGTCTCTTACAGGTAAACAAGTCTCTTACATGTAAACAAGTCTCTCACAGGTAAACAAGTCTCTCACAGGTAAACAAGTCTCTCACAGGTAAACAAGTCTCTCACATGGGTAAACAAGTCTCTCACATGGGTAAACAAGTCTCTCACAGGTAAACAAGTCTCTCACAGGTAAACAAGTCTCTCACAGGTAAACAAGTCTCTCACAGGTAAACAAGTCTCTCACATGGGTAAACTCTCTCACACGGGTAAACAAGTCTCTCACAGGTAAACAAGTCTCTCACATGGGTAAACAAGTCTCTCACAGGGGTAAACAAGTCTCTCACAGGTAAACAAGTCTCTCACATTAGTAAACAAGTCTCTCACCGGGGTAAACAAGTCTCTCACAGGTAAATAAGTCTCTCACAGGTAAACAAGTGTTTCACATGGGTAAACAAGTCTCTCACAGGTAAACAAGTCTCTCACAGGTAAACAAGTCTTTCACATGGGTAAACAAGTCTCTTACAGGTAAACAAGTCTCTCACAGGTAAACAAGTCTCTCACAGGTAAACATATCTCTCACAGGTAAGCAAGTCTTTCACATGGGTAAACAAGTCTCTCACATGGGTAAACAAGTCTCTCACATGGGTAAACAAGTCTCTCACAGGTAAACAAGTCTCTCACAGGTAAACAAGTCTTTCACAGGTAAACAAGTCTCTCTCATGGGTAAACAAGTCTCTCACAGGTAAACAAGTCTCTCACATGGGTAAACAAGTCTCTCAAATGGGTAAACAAGTCTCTCACATGGGTAAACAAGTCTCTCACAGGTAAACAAGTCTCTCACAGGGGTAAACAAGTCTATCACAGGTAAAGAAGTCTCTCACAGGGGTAAACAAGTCTCTCACATGGGTAAACAAGTCTCTCACAGGTAAACAAGTCTCTCACACGGGTAAACAAGTCTCTCACAGGTAAACAAGTCTCTCACAGGTAAACAAGTCTCTCACATGTAAACAAGTCTCTCACATGGGTAAACAAGTCTCTGACATGGGTAAACAAGTATCTCACATGGGTAAACAAGTCTCTCACATGGGTAAACAAGTCTCTCACATGGGTAAACAAGTCTCTCACATGGGTAAACAAGTCTCTTTCATGGGTAAATAAGTCTCTCACATGGGTAAACAAGTCTCTCACATGGGTAAACAAGTATCTCACATGGGTAAACAAGTCTCTCACATGGGTAAACAAGTATCTCACATGGGTAAACAAGTCTCTCACATGGGTAAACAAGTCTGTCACATGGGTAAACAAGTCTCTCACATGGGTAAACAAGTCTGTCACATGGGTAAACAAGTCTCTCACATGGGTAAACAAGTCTCTCACATGGGTAAACAAGTATCTCACATGGGTAAACAAGTCTCTCACATGGGTAAACAATCTCTCACAGGTAAACAAGTCTCTCACATGGGTAAATAAGTCTCTCACATGGGTAAAAAATCTCTCACAGGTAAACAAGTCTCTCACAGGGGTAAACAAGTCTGTCACATGGGTAAACAAGTCTGTCACATGGGTAAACAAGTCTGTTACATGGGTAAACAAGTCTCTCACATGGGAAAACAATCTCTCACAGGTAAACAAGTCTCTCACATGGGTAAACAAGTCTGTCACATGGGTAAACAAGTCTGTCACATGGGTAAACAAGTCTGTCACATGGGTAAACAAGTCTCTCACATGGGTAAACAAGTCTCTCACATGGGTAAACAATCTCTCACAGGTAAACAATCTCTCACAGGTAAACAATCTCTCACAGGTAAACAACTCTCTCACAGGTAAACAAGTCTCTCACATGGGTAAACAAGTCTCTCACAGGTAAACAAGTCTCTCACATGGGTAAACAAGTCTCTCACAGGTAAACAAGTCTCTCACAGGAAAACAAGTCTCTCACATGGGTAAACAAGTCTCTCACATGGGTAAACAATCTCTCACAGGTAAACAAGTCTCTCACATGGGTAAACAAGTCTGTCACATGGGTAAACAAGTCTGTCACATGGGTAAACAAGTCTGTCACATGGGTAAATAAGTCTCTCACATGGGTAAACAAGTCTCTCACATGGGTAAACAATCTCTCACAGGTAAACAATCTCTCACAGGTAAACAATCTCTCACAGGTAAACAACTCTCTCACAGGTAAACAAGTCTCTCACATGGGTAAATAAGTCTCTCACAGGTAAACAAGTCTCTCACATGGGTAAACAAGTCTCTCACAGGTAAACAAGTCTCTCACAGGTAAACAAGTCTCTCACATGGGTAAACAAGTCTCTCACAGGTAAACAAGTCTCTCACATGTAAACAAGTCTCTCACAGGTAAACAAGTCTCTCACATGGGTAAACAAGTCTCTCACATGGGTAAACAAGTCTCTCACAGGTAAACAAGTCTCTCACATGGGTAAACAAGTCTCTCACAGGTAAACAAGTCTCTCACATGGGTAAACAAGTCTCTCAAATGGGTAAACAAGTCTCTCACATGGGTAAACAAGTCTCTCACAGGTAAACAAGTCTCTTACAGGGGTAAACAAGTCTATCACAGGTAAAGAAGTCTCTCACAGGGGTAAACAAGTCTCTCACATGGGTAAACAAGTCTCTCACAGGTAAACAAGTCTCTCACACGGGTAAACAAGTCTCTCACAGGTAAACAAGTCTCTCACAGGTAAACAAGTCTCTCACATGTAAACAAGTCTCTCACATGGGTAAACAAGTCTCTGACATGGGTAAACAAGTATCTCACATGGGTAAACAAGTCTCTCACATGGGTAAACAAGTCTCTCACATGGGTAAACAAGTCTCTCACATGGGTAAACAAGTCTCTTTCATGGGTAAATAAGTCTCTCACATGGGTAAACAAGTCTCTCACATGGGTAAACAAGTATCTCACATGGGTAAACAAGTCTCTCACATGGGTAAACAAGTATCTCACATGGGTAAACAAGTCTCTCACATGGGTAAACAAGTCTGTCACATGGGTAAACAAGTCTCTCACATGGGTAAACAAGTCTGTCACATGGGTAAACAAGTCTCTCACATGGGTAAACAAGTCTCTCACATGGGTAAACAAGTATCTCACATGGGTAAACAAGTCTCTCACATGGGTAAACAATCTCTCACAGGTAAACAAGTCTCTCACATGGGTAAATAAGTCTCTCACATGGGTAAAAAATCTCTCACAGGTAAACAAGTCTCTCACAGGGGTAAACAAGTCTGTCACATGGGTAAACAAGTCTGTCACATGGGTAAACAAGTCTGTTACATGGGTAAACAAGTCTCTCACATGGGAAAACAATCTCTCACAGGTAAACAAGTCTCTCACATGGGTAAACAAGTCTGTCACATGGGTAAACAAGTCTGTCACATGGGTAAACAAGTCTGTCACATGGGTAAACAAGTCTCTCACATGGGTAAACAAGTCTCTCACATGGGTAAACAATCTCTCACAGGTAAACAATCTCTCACAGGTAAACAATCTCTCACAGGTAAACAACTCTCTCACAGGTAAACAAGTCTCTCACATGGGTAAACAAGTCTCTTACAGGTAAACAAGTCTCTCACATGGGTAAACAAGTCTCTCACAGGTAAACAAGTCTCTCACAGGTAAACAAGTCTCTCACATGGGTAAACAAGTCTCTCACATGGGTAAACAATCTCTCACAGGTAAACAAGTCTCTCACATGGGTAAACAAGTCTGTCACATGGGTAAAAAAGTCTGTCACATGGGTAAACAAGTCTGTCACATGGGTAAATAAGTCTCTCACATGGGTAAACAAGTCTCTCACATGGGTAAACAATCTCTCACAGGTAAACAATCTCTCACAGGTAAACAATCTCTCACAGGTAAACAACTCTCTCACAGGTAAACAAGTCTCTCACATGGGTAAATAAGTCTCTCACAGGTAAACAAGTCTCTCACATGGGTAAACAAGTCTCTCACAGGTAAACAAGTCTCTCACAGGTAAACAAGTCTCTCACATGGGTAAACAAGTCTCTCACAGGTAAACAAGTCTCTCACATGTAAACAAGTCTCTCACAGGTAAACAAGTCTCTCACATGGGTAAACAAGTCTCTCACATGGGTAAACAAGTCTCTCACAGGTAAACAAGTCTCTCACATGGGTAAACAAGTCTCTCACAGGTAAACAAGTCTCTCACAGGTAAACAAGTCTCTCACATGGGTAAACAAGTCTCTCACAGGTAAACAAGTCTCTCACAGGTAAACAAGTCTCTCACATGGGTAAACAAGTCTCTCACAGGTAAACAAGTCTCTCACATGGGTAAACAAGTCTCTCACATGGGTAAACAAGTCTCTCACATGGGTAAACAAGTCTCTCACAGGTAAACAAGTCTCTCACAGGTAAACAAGTCTCTAACAGGTAAACAAGTCTCTCACAGGTAAACAAGTCTCTCACATGTAAACAAGTCTCTCACAGGTAAACAAGTCTCTCAGATGTAAACAAGTCTCTCACGTGGGTAAACAAGTCTCTCACAGGTAAACAAGTCTCTCACATGTAAACAAGTCTCTCACAGGTAAACAAGTCTCTCACATGGGTAAACAAGTCTCTCACAGGTAAACAAGTCTCTCACAGGTAAACAAGTCTCTCACATGGGTAAACAAGTCTCTCACAGGTAAACAAGTCTCTCACGTGGGTAAACAAGTCTCTCACAGGTAAACAAGTCTCTCACATGGGTAAACAAGTCTCTCACATGGGTAAACAAGTCTCTCACATGGGTAAACAAGTCTCTCACATGGGTAAACAAGTCTCTCACGGGTAAACAAGTCTCTCACATGGGTAAACAAGTCTCTCACAGGTAAACAAGTCTCTCACATGGGTAAACAAGTCTCTCACAGGTAAACAAGTCTCTCACAGGTAAACAAGTCTCTCACAGGTAAACAAGTCTCTCACATGGGTAAACAAGTCTCTCACAGGTAAACAAGTCTCTCACATGGGTAAACAAGTCTCTCACATGGGTAAACAAGTCTCTCACATGGGTAAACAAGTCTCTCACAGGTAAACAAATCTCTCACAGGTAAACAAGTCTCTCACAGGTAAACAAGTCTCTCACAGGTAAACAAGTCTCTCACATGGGTAAACAAGTCTCTCACAGGTAAACAAGTCTCTCACAGGTAAACAAGTCTCTCACATGGGTAAACAAGTCTCTCGCATGGGTAAACAAGTCTCTCACATGGGTAAACAAGTCTCTCACATGGGTAAACAAGTCTCTCACATGGGTAAACAAGTCTCTCACATGGGTAAACAAGTCTCTCACAGGGGTAAACAAGTCTCTCACATGGGTAAACAAGTCTCTCACAAAAGTTTAACAGCCCTACTGATGCCTCTTCCGTCAAAGTAGCTCTCAAAACATAAAACAGATTTCGAACACAAGATGTTCTCAGTGACCCAGCTCTCAAGAGAAGCCAAGGTCAGTCATCATGCGCATCCCTTGACTACGGTATCGAGGTCGATGAAGCTGCAGACAGACAAGCAAAGTGTGGAGGAGCTTCCCCATAGACAGACAATCAATGGAGGAGCTTCCCCACAGACAAACCTAAGCATAACCGACTCAAGGGCCATCTTTACAACAACATGAGGATTGGGACAGCTGACATGTGTCCATGTAGGCAGCATGCCATGACCGTGGGACAGCTGACAGGTGTCCATGTGGGGAGCATGCCATGACCGTGAGACACATCCTGCACAGCAGGGAGAGAGAGAACAATACTGGCCTCGCGAGACAGATGAGAGACACAAGCTGGATGGATCTACAACAGCCTTACTAACAACGATGGCCATTCTAAGAGAAACCGGGGCCTTGATCTGAGGATGTAAGAGAAACCGGGACCTTGATCTGAGAATGTAAGAGAAACCGGGACCATGATCTGAGGATGTAAGAGAAACCGGGACCTTGATCTGAGGATGTAAGAGAAAACGGGACCTTGATGGGAGGATCAACAACGAAGAAGAAGAAGAAGAAGAAGAAGTGTCTACTTAACGGGGGCGTGGTCAGCTAGAGCCGTCAAGAGCCGCTAGTTACTCTCATCTGTGCCTCCGCTAGTTACTCCCATCTGTGCCTCCGCTAGTTACTCTCATCTGTGCCTCCGCTAGTTACTCCCATCTGTGCCTCCGCTAGTTACTCTCATCTGTGGCTCCGCTAGTTACTCCCATCTGTGCCTCCGCTAGTTACTCTCATCTGTGGCTCCGCTAGTTACTCCCATCTGTGCCTCCGTTAGTTCTCGATAAAGATGGTATGGTCGCAACATCACCATTATGTTGTGCACGAACGCCTACGTAAACCTAACACACTTCATCGTGTCAGTGTTCACACTTGATGTGTCATGTTACTGTTGCTCCTCGTGTTTGTTTTCCGTTTCTATCTTTTACAATTGTTGTGTATTCCAGGTCTATGCATACTGTACTGTCTAGTTTGACTTTCTCTTTCTCTAAATCTAACGGGCTCTATTTCGAGTATGAGATAAGTGACTCTTATACCTTTCTCTTGGTAATGAGACGAGGTGTAAATGGCATCTATATATGAGTTGCGCTGTTTGATAGCTGAGGTCTGAACATATGTATGCGTCAGGTGACGGGATATTCTTTACAAGCATTTTAATATTATCGTTTTGATTTTGAATTCTTCTTTTTGTTATTATTTTTTTAATCATACTGGCAGTATGTTGGATTTGGGGCTAACTGGTAGTATGTTGGATTTGGGGCTAACTGGAAGTATGTTGGATTTGGGGCTAACTGGAAGTATGTTGGATTTGGGGCTAACTGGTAGTATGTTGGATTTGGGACAAACTGGAAGTATGTTGGATTTGGGGCTAACTGGTAGTATGTTGGATTTGGGGCTAACTGGAAGTATGTTGGATTTGGGGCTAACTGGTAGTATGTTGGATTTGGGGCTAACTGGAAGTGTGTTGGATTTGGGGCTAACTGGAAGTATGTTGGATTTGGGGCTAACTGGTAGTATGTTGGATTTGGGGCTAACTGGAAGTATGTTGGATTTGGGGCTAACTGGTAGTATGTTGGATTTGAGGCTAACTGGCAGAATGTTGGATTTGGGGCTAACTGGCAGAATGTTGGATTTGGGGCTAACTGGCAGTATGTTGGATTTGGGGCTAACTGGCAGTGTGTTGGATTTTGGGCTAACCGGAAGTATGTTGGATTTGGGGCTAACTGGAAGTGTGTTAGATTTGGGGCTAACTGAAAGTGTGTTGGATTTGGGGCTAACTGAAAGTGTGGTGGATTTGGGGCTAACTGGAAGTGTGTTGGATTTGGGGCTAACTGGAGGTATGTTGGATTTGGGGCTAACTGGAAGTATGTTGGATTTGGGGCTAACTGGAAGTGTGTTGGATTTTGGGCTAACTGGAAGTATGTTGGATTTGGGGCTAACTGGTAGTATGTTGGATTTGGGGCTAACTGGAAGTATGTTGGATTTGGGGCTAACTGGTAGTATGTTGGATTTGGGGCTAACTGGAAGTATGTTGGATTTGGGGCTAACTGGTAGTATGTTGGATTTGGGGCTAACTGGAAGTATGTTGGATTTGGGGCTAACTGGTAGTATGTTGGATTTGGGGCTAACTGGAAGTATGTTGGATTTGGGGCTAACTGGAAGTATGTTGGATTTTGGGCTAACTGGTAGTATGTTGGATTTGGGACAAACTGGAAGTATGTTGGATTTGGGGCTAACTGGTAGTATGTTGGATTTGGGGCTAACTGGAAGTATGTTGGATTTGGGGCTAACTGGTAGTATGTTGGATTTGGGGCTAACTGGAAGTGTGTTGGATTTGGGGCTAACTGGAAGTATGTTGGATTTGGGGCTAACTGGTAGTATGTTGGATTTGGGGCTAACTGGAAGTATGTTGGATTTGGGGCTAACTGGAAGTATGTTGGATTTGGGGCTAACTGGAAGTATGTTGGATTTGGGGCTAACTGGTAGTATGTTGGATTTGAGGCTAACTGGCAGAATGTTGGATTTGGGGCTAACTGGTAGTATGTTGGATTTGAGGCTAACTGGCAGAATGTTGGATTTGGGGCTAACTGGCAGAATGTTGGATTTGGGGCTAACTGGCAGTATGTTGGATTTGGGGCTAACTGGCAGTGTGTTGGATTTTGGGCTAACCGGAAGTATGTTGGATTTGGGGCTAACTGGAAGTGTGTTAGATTTGGGGCTAACTGAAAGTGTGTTGGATTTGGGGCTAACTGAAAGTGTGGTGGATTTGGGGCTAACTGGAAGTGTGTTGGATTTGGGGCTAACTGGAGGTATGTTGGATTTGGGGCTAACTGGAAGTATGTTGGATTTGGGGCTAACTGGAAGTGTGTTGGATTTTGGGCTAACTGGAAGTATGTTGGATTTGAGGCTAACTGGTAGTATGTTGGATTTGGGGCTAACTGGAAGTATGTTGGATTTGGGGCTAACTGGTAGTATGTTGGATTTGGGGCTAACTGGAAGTATGTTGGATTTGGGGCTAACTGGTAGTATGTTGGATTTGGGGCTAACTGGAAGTATGTTGGATTTGGGGCTAACTGGTAGTATGTTGGATTTGGGGCTAACTGGAAGTATGTTGGATTTGGGGCTAACTGGAAGTATGTTGGATTTTGGGCTAACTGGTAGTATGTTGGATTTGGGACAAACTGGAAGTATGTTGGATTTGGGGCTAACTGGTAGTATGTTGGATTTGGGGCTAACTGGAAGTATGTTGGATTTGGGGCTAACTGGTAGTATGTTGGATTTGGGGCTAACTGGAAGTGTGTTGGATTTGGGGCTAACTGGAAGTATGTTGGATTTGGGGCTAACTGGTAGTATGTTGGATTTGGGGCTAACTGGAAGTATGTTGGATTTGGGGCTAACTGGAAGTATGTTGGATTTGGGGCTAACTGGAAGTATGTTGGATTTGGGGCTAACTGGTAGTATGTTGGATTTGAGGCTAACTGGCAGAATGTTGGATTTGGGGCTAACTGGTAGTATGTTGTATTTGAGGCTAACTGGCAGAATGTTGGATTTGGGGCTAACTGGCAGAATGTTGGATTTGGGGCTAACTGGCAGTATGTTGGATTTGGGGCTAACTGGCAGTGTGTTGGATTTTGGGCTAACCGGAAGTATGTTGGATTTGGGGCTAACTGGAAGTGTGTTAGATTTGGGGCTAACTGAAAGTGTGTTGGATTTGGGGCTAACTGAAAGTGTGGTGGATTTGGGGCTAACTGGAAGTGTGTTGGATTTGGGGCTAACTGGAGTTATGTTGGATTTGGGGCTAACTGGAAGTATGTTAGATTTGGGGCTAACTGGAAGTGTGTTGGATTTTGGGCTAACTGGAAGTATGTTGGATTTGGGGCTAACTGGTAGTATGTTGGATTTGGGGCTAACTGGAAGTATGTTGGATTTGGGGCTAACTGGTAGTATGTTGGATTTGGGGCTAACTGGAAGTGTTGTTGGATTTTGGGCTAACTGGAAGTATGTTGGATTTGGGGCTAACTGGTAGTATGTTGGATTTGGGGCTAACTGGTAGTATGTTGGATTTGGGGCTAACTGGAAGTGTGTTGGATTTGGGGCTAACTGGAAGTATGTTGGATTTGGGGCTAACTGGTAGTATGTTGGATTTGGGGCTAACTGGAAGTATGTTGGATTTGGGGCTAACTGGAAGTATGTTGGATTTGGGGCTAACTGGAAGTATGTTGGATTTGGGGCTAACTGGTAGTATGTTGGATTTGAGGCTAACTGGCAGAATGTTGGATTTGGGGCTAACTGGTAGTATGTTGGATTTGAGGCTAACTGGCAGAATGTTGGATTTGGGGCTAACTGGCAGAATGTTGGATTTGGGGCTAACTGGCAGTATGTTGGATTTGGGGCTAACTGGCAGTGTGTTGGATTTGGGGCTAACCGGAAGTATGTTGGATTTGGGGCTAACTGGAAGTGTGTTAGATTTGGGGCTAACTGAAAGTGTGTTGGATTTGGGGCTAACTGAAAGTGTGGTGGATTTGGGGCTAACTGGAAGTGTGTTGGATTTGGGGCTAACTGGAGGTATGTTGGATTTGGGGCTAACTGGAAGTATGTTGGATTTGGGGCTAACTGGAAGTGTGTTGGATTTTGGGCTAACTGGAAGTATGTTGGATTTGGGGCTAACTGGTAGTATGTTGGATTTGGGGCTAACTGGAAGTATGTTGGATTTGGGGCTAACTGGTAGTATGTTGGATTTGGGGCTAACTGGAAGTGTTGTTGGATTTTGGGCTAACTGGAAGTATGTTGGATTTGGGGCTAACTGGTAGTATGTTGGATTTGGGGCTAACTGGAAGTATGTTGGATTTGGGGCTAACTGGTAGTATGTTGGATTTGGGGCTAACTGGAAGTGTGTTGGATTTGGGGCTAACTGGAAGTATGTTGCATTTGGGGCTAACTGGAAGTATGTTGGATTTGGGGCTAACTGGAAGTCTGTTGGATTTGGGGCTAACTGGAAGTATGTTGGATTTGGGGCTAACTGGTAGTATGTTGGATTTGGGGCTAACTGGAAGTATGTTGGATTTGAGGCTAACTAGTAGTATGTTGGATTTGGGGCTAACTGGAAGTGTGTTGGATTTGGGGCTAACTGGAAGTATGTTGGATTTGGGGCTAACTGGTAGTATGTTGGATTTGGGGCTAACTGGAAGTATGTTGGATTTGGGGCTAACTGGTAATATGTTGGATTTGGGGCTAACTGGAAATGTGTTGGATTTGGGGCTAACTGGAAGTATGTTGGATTTGGGGCTAACTGGTAGTATGTTGGATTTGGGGCTAACTGGAAGTATGTTGGATTTGGGGCTAACTGGAAGTATGTTGGATTTGGGGCTAACTGGAAGTATGTTGGATTTGGGGCTAACTGGTAGTATGTTGGATTTGAGGCTAACTGGCAGAATGTTGGATTTGGGGCTAACTGGAAGTATGTTGGATTTGGGGCTAACTGGTAGTATGTTGGATTTGAGGCTAACTGGCAGAATGTTGGATTTGGGGCTAACTGGTAGTATGTTGGATTTGAGGCTAACTGGCAGAATGTTGGATTTGGGGCTAACTGGCAGAATGTTGGATTTGGGGCTAACTGGCAGTATGCTGGATTTGGGGCTAACTGGCAGTATGTTGGATTTGGGGCTAACCGGAAGTATGTTGGATTCGGGGCTAACTGGAAGTGTGTTGGATTTGGGGCTAACTGAAAGTGTGTTGGATTTGGGGCTAACTGAAAGTGTGTTGGATTTGGGGCTAACTGGAAGTGTGTTGGATTTGGGGCTAACTGGAAGTGTGTTGGAGTTGGGGCTAACTGGAAGTGTGTATGAGGAACAGGATGTGTGAAGAATTTTTATGATTTAGAGTACACTGTGGCAACATTGATGGGAGAAGAGGCAATCACAACAGAGAGAGAGAGAACGATAGAGAGATGGAGAAGAGAGAAAGAGAGAGAGAGTGAGAGGGGAAGGAGAGAGAAAGAGAGAGAGAGCGAGAGAGGGGGAGGAGAGAGAAAGAGACTGAACTGCTGGTCAACATGTTCATAGATATGATCACATGCGGTTGGTACCAGCAATCTGCACAGACTCATGATTGCCCAGACCAGTCGGGGAGGGCTCGAACAAAAGGACATATACTTGAATATAAGATGTGTCTGGTGTACGATAATAATGACAAATGTCAAATATATATATACGCGCAGAAAAGGTCTTCACCACTCGGACATACGTCGATTGTCCCTGGTGGAAGATGCAGTTATTTGTGGAGACAAGATGAAACATCGCTGGGGAGGAGGGTGGGGTGTGGGCGGGGGAACTAACTGTGGAAAAACGGACGATCGATGGAACACAGTGACAGCAACGTGGTACCCCAGAGACAAGAAACGACCACGGGGACGACCACCACCACGTTGGTCCGACTCCCTTGCAACCCTCAACAACATTCACCATACTCCAGAGACAAGAAACAACCACGGAGACGACCACCACCACGTTGGTCCGACTCCCTTGCAACCCTCAACAACATTCACCATACTCCAGAGACAAGAAACGACCACGGGGACGACCACCACCACGTTGGTCCGACTCCCTTGCAACCCTCAACAACATTCACTATACTCCAGAGACAAGAAACGACCACGGGGACGACCACCACCACGTTGGTCCGACTCCCTTGCAACCCTCAACAACATTCACCATACTCCAGAGACAAGAAACGACCACGGGGACGACCACCACCACGTTGGTCCGACTCCCTTGCAACCCTAAACAACATTCACCATACTCCAGAGACAAGAAACAACCACGGGGACGACCACCACCACGTTGGTCCGACTCCCTTGCGACCCTCAACAACATTCACCATACTCCAGAGACAAGAAACGACCACGGGGACGACCACCACCACGTTGGTCCGACTCCCTTGCAACCCTCAACAACATTCACCATACTCCAGAGACAAGAAACAACCACGGGGACGACCACCACCACGTTGGTCCGACTCCCTTGCAACCCTCAACAACATTCACCATACTCCAGAGACAAGAAACAACCACGGGGACGACCACCACCACGTTGGTCTGACTCCCTTGCATTCCTCAACAACATTCACCATACTCCAGAGACAAGAAACAACCACGGGGACGACCACCACCACGTTGGTCCGACTCCCTTGCAACCCTCAACAACATTCACCATGTCACAGATGGGTGACTCATTCTCCACTGGTGTAGTAGACCCCACTGTTTGCCCTAGGGTTATTCTAACTTAAAACATTATCACACTCATCCACATCAATCATGACCACACACAGCAAATCACATAGCACACCACAGCATGTGGCATATTTATTATATAATACACATCCCAGAAAAATGAGTAGTGAAATTACAAACACAATACAATACATATCATCATAACTAAGTATTCCTATATTATATATATGTTAATATAAATATTAATTAAAGCGGAAATTTTAAGCATTAGGTATTGATAGAATTCCCAACTATCAAAAACCAAGTTCTATTGCCTACACACATCACACACCCATCTAGATCTCCGCGTCCTCAACACACCTTATCAAAAACTCTTCCTCACCCAAATCCCCTCAGGCGGCGATATGGACATATCTCGTTCACCATGTGTCCTGCTTACAACACACGTTCAGATTATCTATTAATACAAAACTCGCACACCCATTTGAGCGATCATGTTCTATCACTAACATTCGTACAACAGTCTATCACTCGCTCCTCTATCAAATCGGTGAGCTAAACGAACTCCTATCTACAGTCTCTCATTCGCTCTCCTCCCCTCTCCTGAGCTAAACTTTGACTCTGTGTTATATACTCTCCAGCAGTATCAGAGCTGACCAATGGATCTCAGGGGGGTGGCTCTATTCAGTCGTTATTTAAACGAATTACTCTGAACCCCTGTCACTCATCTATCGCAGCAAGCTCCGCTGCCGTCGCGTTTGTCACTCACCCCACATTAACCAAATCGGAACGCCAGTGGCCAGTTCCTACTTGTCCACATTCTTCGCCCCCAACTCCGTTTTCCTTTGTTGAGACGGTGAGTGACCTAGGCACGCATTCAGGTACGTTTGTTCTGAGTCGTCAACCACATCACCACTGCCCTAAACTCTCTTGCTCCGGCTGGAACTGTTGCACTGGTCCACCGTGGGCCAGGACAGAGCCCATTGGTAGAGAAGTTAGGACCCACAACGGTGTAACCGCCGCTGACGAAAGCGTCGTCCAGTAAACCAGTTAGATGTACTCATCATCATCATGAGATCATTCAGTCCTAGTACTGTCAACAAGCTCACGGATTCTGTCCCTCTATTTCTGTCTATCCTCCGCAGCCATCTTCAGCTCTGCATACGTCTTCACATCCATATTTTCTAGATCTTCCTCTCTCTCTCTCTCCTTCCCTGTATAATGTCCTCCAAGACCTTTTTGACTGGATCATTTCTCCACAGATTATGTCCCAACTAGCCAAGTTGATTTCTTGTAATCTTCCGTATCAACTTTCTCTCTTCTCCCATCTCCTCCAATTCCTCATCATTTGATTTCTTCTCGGTCCAGCTCACTCTTTCCATCTTTCGGTAACACCACATTTCAACAGCCTGCTAATAGTTTCCCTCTCTTTTATTTATAGTGTAGTGTTTGTGACAGTGTTTCGCATGTCCCATAGAGCCATTCAGTCACCTAGGAAGCCATCAGACCACAGAACGTATTACATGTGTCAAATAAAGCCATCAGACCACAGAACGTACAAAAGAGTTCAGCTATGTGCCTAATCATCTGTATGTGGTTTCGGTCTAACGTTGGTCAGCGGAATCACGCCCCCCCCCCCCCCCCCCCCCCCCCCCCGAGGTTAAGATTTTGAGATCCTGATCAGAGAATGGACGAATAGAGCCTTTACTGAGCTCAGCGAAAGTCTCCGCTTCCTGCAGACAGAATATATATCTCATATATCTTGTGAACACTAATTGCGATGCCAGACGTTTAATGATACAGACAATATGTAAACTATAATACTTGACATATAACTTGACATTTATAATCGATGGTCCTGGCCTATGTATGGAGTCTACTGTACTTTCTATCATGATTTTTATGTGAACGAGTCCATCTCAAGAAGTTTTCCATACATCAGTGCATGCCAGCAAGCGCACGGGGTAGCACCAAACAAAGGAATCGCACGTCTTTTAGCGTTGCAGCGTTATCTTTATGTAATATTTGCACTTCGTTGCCCTATTTCATTGAACATATCATGGACGCTTAGCGATACATACGTATATATTTATGAGACGAAATCATATATACTAAATACGCTAGTTGAATAAACTATTGAGGTCATTGACAAACGAACAGACATTAAGCCAAGCTATAACGCAGACCACAAATATGAGTAGCTCTCCACCGTAGATACTTGATCAAAAAGATCGCAAGGTAAGTCATTTCTCAGTTCTCAGAATAAAGATACACCAAGGAATTATAAAAGGAAGGGAGTTATTTTGCAATCAGAATCCTAGAAGTCAACCCTACTTCGCCCGACCGTCTGATAGAAAGATACCTGTCCAGGAATTCGGCCATCAAAACACCTCCTCCACCACCCCACCCCTCCCGCAAGGGAAAAAAAATCATAAATATTAACATTGGCCTATTGTTTCTCACGCGTACCTGACAACTAAGGATTATAGGGCTAGTTCTGTCCAGCCATTTTGGCAGGTGCTGTGACTTTCTAACGTTCATACATGCCAGAACAGATTGTAAATATAGATGTTAATGATTGGGCCAGTGGTAAGCAATGGCTTACACAGTTGGCTGCTAATGGAGGAACTTAATTAGTTAGAACTATTCCAAGATTAGAAGACTGTTCTGGTGGAAAATAAAGTGGGGGCAATTTTGTTCTAGACACTGTACCACACTCTAGGGCTCACACATCAGGACTAGACACTGTACTACACTCTAGGACTCACACATCAAGGCTAGACACTGTACCACAATCTAGGGCTCAGACATCAGGGCTAGACACTGTACCACACTCCAGGGCTCACACATCAAGGCTAGACACTGTACCACAATCTAGGGCTCACACATCAGGGCTAGACGCTGTACCACACTCTAGGGTTCTCACATCAAGGCTAGACACTGTACCAAAATCTAGGGCTCACACATCAGGGCTAGACGCTGTACCACACTCTAGGGTTCACACATCAGGGCTAGACACTGTACCACACTCTATGGCTCACACATCAGGGCTAGAAACTGTACCACACTCTAGGGTTCACACATCAGGGCTAGACACTGTACCACAATCTAGGGCTCACACATCAGGGCTAGACGCTGTACCACACTCTAGGGTTCACACATCAGGGATAGACACTGTGCCACACTCTATGGCTCACACATCAGTGCTTAGACGCCGGAACACACTCTAGGGTTTACACTTCAGGGCTTAGACGCCGGAACACACACTAGGGTTCACACGTTAGGGCTTAGACACCGGAACACACTCTAAGGTTCACACTTCAGGGCTTAGACGCCGGAACACACTCTAAGGTCCACACTTCAGGGCGTAGACGCCGGAACACACTCTAGGGTTCACACTTCAGGGCTTAGACGCCGGAACACACTATAGGGTTCACACTTCAGGGCTTAGACGCCGGAACACACTCTAAGGTTCACACTTCAGGGCTTAGACGCCGGAACACACTCTAGGGTTCACACTTCAGGGCTAGACACCGACCAACATCCCAGAGCTAAGCCTTAATAGTGAAGAAGTAGGTGTTATATGACCTGTTCCGTAAAAGACTCGTAAAAGAGATTCATCCCAGTACCGTGACACCTGGCTCGCCTCTACCTCCTCCCCTCATCCCAGTACCGTGACACCTGGCTCGCCTCTACCTCCTCCCCACATCCCCACTACAACTGATGTGACAAATTCAACCTGGGTGTTTCAGACAGACTGGCAACCCCATTGATTAAAATAAGACGCCATAGAAACGACTTGTATATAAACACATCAAAACTGTGGGTGGGGCTGCCTGCTAGGAGGCAGCCAAACTGGTGGTGTTATGCTCCTACTGGAGTCTCAAAAGATACACATATACCAGCATCAATATATGACATGATATACAGATAACAGCAATAATATAGGAATGGATACACGTATACTAAGCAATAATATCTCACAGGATACACAGATATCAGAAAGAATATATAGCGGATCTCAGAAATAATATTTGACAGTCTAAACCGATCCCAAAAATGTAATCTGCACAAGGATATACCTATATCAGCTTTAATATCTGGAGTAGCGAGATGTACCACACAAATGGTTGTCTCCGCCATAGCTCTCTCTACACTAGCTCTTGTTTACCATTGACTGGCCTCATCATTCCCTTGATTTGCGTCCGCCATCTTAGTCTTTGAGAAAGGAAATTATTGCGCTGCAACAATACCCACGAAACGAACTCAACTTAACAGATTAGGTCGCAGTGCAAGCGCAAGAAAACGCACATAATTTCTTAAAATAGCTCAGTCAATTTCCAGGCACCAAGTTACTGACAGGAGAATTTCAAACATCAATTGTAAATGGAGGGGGGAAAATGCGGACAAATAATGGGAACCTGGGGATTTAGTTCGTATCGTCGTGAGACTAAACAGCATTCAAATACGAAAGTAATTTTGAACATCGCAGAAAAGACAAAAATCAGAGCAACAAATAAATGAAACGAAACGCTAGTTTATCTACCAGAAATGAAAATTAGAAATCCATAAACATGTGTAAAGCAATGGCCTGTATTGCCTCTCTACAAAAATGTCTATTTATTTTTAAGTTGAACGTTACATGAGAGTAAGAGATAAGCGTCTGATCTGTGATAGTAACATTAACCTGAGACAAGAATGATGAGTCTATGAGCTGGCCTGTACATGCTTTCTTACCTGTTAGAAAAGATTAGACGTGCATTGTAGCAGGTATCCTCTCTGTGAGTAGCAGCTAAACATCTTCCCCAATCCATATGGTATATATATATATCTAGTAAAGTAAATATCCCGTCATGCTATGCGATGTATAGGAAATATGGTGTTAGACACATATTATTTGATGACCCACGGCATATCAGCATCACGCCGGGCCGCCTTTACATCCCAGATTTGTTCTGGTACCCAATTGGTGTGGGTCATTTCTGATGTCTGGTAGCCAGGTATAATAAGACTTGTTGGTCTGCGGTAAGGACCATAGGTAACCATTGCAGTCGGAGATTAAGGTAACCATTGCAGTCGGAGATTAAGGACGGTAATGGCAGATTAATTTAATCCGCCCTTGGGAAGAAACTTTACAGTATAACCGGTGCAACCAACGGACGGGTAATTGGGGAAGGGGGGGGGGTGAGTGGGAGTTGGTATAGTGCTGTTATAACGGTAGATCAACCGACAGTAGAGTGGAGGAAAGTTTAAGTTACCAGGGTTTTGGTGAAGTCTTTAAAATATATGCACTTAGATTACCAAGAATATGTCTCCTTGTTTTACTGGCCAAGAACATGTCTCAGGGTATTGATGGCCAAGAACATGTCTCAGGGTATTGATGGCCAAGAACATGTCTCAGGGTATTGATGGCCAAGAACATGTCTAGGGGTATTGATGGCCAAGAACATGTCTAGGGGTGTTGATGGCCAAGAACATGTCTCAGGGTGTTGATGGCCAATAACATGTCTCGGGGTGTTGATGGCCAAGAACATGTCTCAGGGTGTTGATGGCCAAGAACATGTCTCAGGGTGTTAATGGCCAATAACATGTCTAGGGGTGTTGATGGCTAAGAACATTATTCATGATTTTGCTTCTGAAGTAGCACTGGTCTACGGCCTTATCAAGACCTACTTCATTCATGTGGTACACCATAGGTCGCACACATAAGGTCACATTCATAACGTCACACCATAAGGTCACACCATAGGCCGCACACATAAGGTCACACCATAGGGTCACATACATAAGGTCACACCATAAGGTCACATTCATAAGGTCACACCATAAGGTCAACCATAGGTCGCACACATAAGGTCACACCATAGTGTCACATACATAAGGTCACACCATAAGATCACATACATAAGGTCACACCATAAGGTCACATACATAAGGCCACATATATAAGGTCCCACAATAATGGTAACATACATAAGGTTACACCATAAGGCCCCACCATAAAGGGCCCATACGTAAGTTCACATACATAAGGTCACATACATAAAGTCACACCATAATGGTAACATACATAAGGTCACACCATAATGGTAACATACATAAGGCCACACCATAAAGGGCACATACATAAGGTCACATACATCCATGTTTGCAATGAGGATCAACTTCTGTTTTTCACAAAACTCATTCAACTACCTTTTGTCCCCCCCCCCCCCCCCCCCCCCCGCATGTCCAAGGTTTGAACACTTTCAATTATGGAAATGTGTGTTACAATTGCGTCTGACGTCTGCATAAGGACACCAGCATTACAAGTTATTTAATAGAATTCATGTCTTTAATACTTCACTGTGTACAAAAAAAGAAAATTTATTTAATAATAATAAGAACAAGAAAAGTGAAAATAGTAATAAATCAAATAAGTAGTTATTGATCACCATCTGAAAGTATCACCGGGGATCTATGACAAGGCGGAGTAACGCAGCCATTGTGTTCAAACTCGTTGAGAATCGATTGCATAAGTCGATTGATCGCTGCCGTTCATAGTTCTCTAATAGAGTGCATCGATACTTAGCTTGATGAACATGGTAGGTAGTGACTTGGTAGGTAGTGACATGGTAAGTAGTGACATGGTAAGTAGTGACATGGTAGGTAGTGACATGGTAGGTAGTGAGTGACATGGTAGGTAGTGACATGGTAGGTAGTGACATGGTAGGTAGTGACTTGGTAGGTAGTGACATGGTAAGTAGTGACATAGTAGGTAGTGACATGGTAGGTAGTGACTTGGTAGGTAGTGACATGGTAAGTAGTGACATAGTAGGTAGTGACATGGTAGGTAGTGACTTGGTAGGTAGTGACATGGTAAGTAGTGACATAGTAGGTAGTGACATGGTAGGTAGTGACTTGGTAGGTAGTGACATGGTAAGTAGTGACATGGTAAGTAGTGACATAGTAGGTAGTGACATGGTAGGTAGTGACTTGGTAGGTAGTGACATGGTAAGTAGTGACATAGTAGGTAGTGACATGGTAGGTAGTGACTTGGTAGGTAGTGACATGGTAAGTAGTGACATAGTAGGTAGTGACATGGTAGGTAGTGACTTGGTAGGTAGTGACATGGTAAGTAGTGACATGGTAAGTAGTGACATGGTAGGTAGTGACATGGTAAGTAGTGACATAGTAGGTAGTGACATGGTAAGTAGTGACATGGTAAGTAGTGACATAGTAGGTAGTGACATGGTAGGTAGTGACTTGGTAAGTAGTGACATGGTAGGTAGTGACATGGTAGGTAGTGACATGGTAGGTAGTGACATGGTAGGTAGTGACTTGGTAGGTAGTGACATGGTAAGTAGTGACATAGTAGGTAGTGACATGGTAAGTAGTGACATGGTAAGTAGTGACATAGTAGGTAGTGACATGGTAGGTAGTGACTTGGTAAGTAGTGACATGGTAGGTAGTGACATGGTAGGTAGTGACATGGTAGGTAGTGAGTGACATGGTAGGTAGTGACATGGTAGGTAGTGACATGGTAAGTAGTGACATAGTAGGTAGTGACTTGGTAGGTAGTGACATGGTAGGTAGTGACATGGTAGGTAGTGAGTGACATGGTAGGTAGTGACATGGTAGGTAGTGACATGGTAGGTAGTGACATGGTAGGTAGTGACTTGGTAGGTAGTGACATGGTAGGTAGTGACATGGTAGGTAGTGACTTGGTAGGTAGTGACATGGTAGGTAGTGACATGGTAGGTAGTGACATGGTAGGTAGTGACATGGTAGGTAGTGACTTGGTAGGTAGTGACATGGTAAGTAGTGACATGGTAAGTAGTGACATAGTAGGTAGTGACATGGTAGGTAGTGACTTGGTAAGTAGTGACATGGTAGGTAGTGACATGGTAGGTAGTGACATGGTAGGTAGTGAGTGACATGGTAGGTAGTGACATGGTAGGTAGTGACATGGTAAGTAGTGACATAGTAGGTAGTGACTTGGTAGGTAGTGACATGGTAGGTAGTGACATGGTAGGTAGTGACATAGTAGGTAGTGAGTGACATAATAGATAGTGACATGGTAGGTAGTGACTTGGTAGGTAGTGACATGGTAGGTAGTGACATGGTAGGTAGTGACATGGTAGGTAGTGACATGGTAGGTAGTGACATACTAAATATTGATTGATCTCGATATAGACTGTTCGCTGAGTAGCGGTAACAGCTAATGCGTAATACGACGTCACCAGTTTAACCATAAGTGTCGTCGGTGGTTGAAGTGAAAATTACACGGGACAAATATTATAATTCGTGTCCCTTAATCTGAACGGGAATTGGGGGAATAGACGATGGGGGTACAATTGTGCGAGTTAATACGACAATGGTCCTCAAACGATAGGCGCGCCAGCAATATGGCGGCCCGTATTTATTGTGCCCTGCTGTGATACAACAATGAAGATGCTCTACAAACCTGCCGAACAAGCAAGGCATAGAACATTACAATAACTCTAACACCATCTAGCAATTTCTTCAACTGTAAACCATACACGCACGACACAACCATATATCTAATGACAACTCTTTGGTGATCGTGCATCTTTGTGGAGTTTGCCAGTGTCAAGTCTCCGATTAAATGTGTGTGTGTGTTTGTTGTACATGCTGGCCTAATCTGCCTTAAGCTAGCTTACAGAGCGCAGGTTATACCGTGTGTTACGTGCAGTTTATCAATGTCTTGAACTGGCGATAAGTTGTGTGGCTAATCTGGGCTCTCTGTCTGGGCTGAGACATGATGCTGAGCACTCTAGTGGGATCTGATAGGTCAGTGGTACACAACACGATAGAGTGCTCAGGTTTACCCGATAGGTGAGTACTACACAACACGATAGAGTGCTCAGGTTTACCCGAAAGGTGAGTACTATACAACATGATAGAGTGCTCAGGTTTACCCGATAGACGGCCGGAGTGCATGATCATTTGCATGTCATCATCATGTGTTGTGCATTAGTAACATGGCCAATCAACTCTCTCCACAAGAGAGAGAGGACGAGAGAGAGATAGTGAAAGAGAGAGCGGTTGACGATATACAAAAAGAAAACATGTAGAATGATGGATGACATGCAATAATATGTTCGAAAAGTAGACAAATTACTGGATAGGGAGAGAAAGAGATAGAGAGAGTGAGAGAGAGAGAGAGAGACAGCATTCGTTTAGAAAGATACATGGAAGTCCAACATATCTCTTACCTGCAGACGGCTGTGACAGCGAGAACACGAAGACTAGGGTACAGGACAGGATCAGACTCCAATACATATCCGACAAGTAGCAGGTACTGTATGTCTATTGACAAAAACAAATTCCTTAGAATAAGTCCGCGGGAGATTCAGTATAATTCCACAGAAAATGTTGATGAATGCACATACCTGATGATATCCACAGGTAGGATTGTCACAGCTGATGTTTGGAATGGATTATATCCATGCAGGAATTCTCTATTCCTGAGTCGGACGAATATTTATAACACAGACAATGAATCTGAGAGCTGAACTGACAAACATGCCGTGACAACAGCTTCCAGTTAGAGCAGAGTTCTGTGGTCAAATAGTGCCACGCATGTAGCTTCACAGTAGGTAGTAGCCACAGTAGGTAGTAGCCACAGTAGGTAGTAGCCCCAGTAGGTAGCTTCACTCAACAGTTATCTCATCAATGATGAGATCCCAGTGGCTGGTATGATCGTCTGGCTACTGAAGGTGAGATACAGATGAGACTGTGTCACCTCAACTGATCATCAGATATGTCCTGCTGTTTTCTGCTAGGTCGATTTTTGTGCCACGTGAAGACCCCAACATTGTACAAGACAGACATCTATTGCTGACATCGATTTCTTCTTCTGCTGCAAGGGTGTGGTTGTCGTCAGCTTGAGGGGTGCGCTTTGGATATGTGGTACCGACATGACAACAGCCGGTCAAAGTTCTGGAACTGTAGGGGTCTACAACGTCAGCATTGAGTCAGGTGGGAAACCATTATAATCTTCATTCGTCGATTCCAGGTAAATTTATTTGTAGCATTACAAGTGGACACAGAGACAGGACGTCATTAAAGGTATGTGAATTTGTAGCATTACCTGTGGACACAGAGACAGGACGTCATTATAGGTATGTGAATTTGTAGCATTACCTGTGGACACAGAGACAGGACGTCATTAAAGGTATGTGAATTTGTAGCATTACCTGTGCACACAGGAACATCACCGAATTAATGATATGTGAATATAATTGTGCAGCAGCCGAGGTGGCACAATAGTTAGAGCATTGACTTCCAAGCTGAGCGATCGGTCGGGATTCGGTCCCCAGTTTTGCCTTCCGAAAAAATTGGGTACCAGAATAATCTGGAAAAATAATGGCGATCGACTGATGTTGAGCGCATGATCCTAGTGTGCCCTTGGTCCAGAACTTTATGGGTTTCACACCGCATTCGTTATATGCCACGTTGGCGTGTTCACGGGTTGTTTACTTACTTATGTGTGTGTGTGTGTGTTGGTGTGTGCGTGTGTGTGGTGGTGTGTGCGTGTGTGTGGTGGTGTGTGTGTTGGTGTGTGCGTGTGTGTTGGTGTGTGCGTGTGTGTGGTGGTGTGTGCGTGTGTGTGTTGGTGTGCATAAGTTGGAGTGTCCTGTCCGTGTGAGTGTGTGTGCGTGCGTGTGTGTGCGAGTGTGTGTGTGCGTGTGTGTGTGTGTGTTGGTGTGTGCGTGTGTGTGTGTGCGTGTGCGTATTGGTGTGCATAAGTTGGAGTGTCATGTGTGTTTGCGTGTGTTGGTGTGAGTAAGTTGGAGTGTCATGTGTGTGCGTGTGTGCTGGTGTGAGTAAGTTGGAGTGGCATGTGTGCTTGCGTGTGTTGGTGTGAGTAAGTTGGAGTGTCATGTGTGTGTGTGTGTTGGTGTGAGTAAGTTGGAGTGGCATGTGTGCTTGCGTGTGTTGGTGTGAGTAAGTTGGAGTGTCATGTGTGCTTGCGTGTGTTGGTGTGAGTAAGTTGGAGTGTCATGTGTGTGTGTGTGTGTGTTGGTGTGAGTAAGTAGAGTGGCATGTGTGCTTGCGTGTGTTGGTGTGAGTAAGTTGGAGTGCCATGTGTGCTTGCGTGTGTTGGTGTGAGTAAGTTGGAGTGTCATGTGTGCTTGCGTGTGTTGGTGTGAGTAAGTTGGAGTGTCATGTGTGTGTGTGTGTGTTGGTGTGAGTAAGTAGAGTGGCATGTGTGCTTGCGTGTGTTGGTGTGAGTAAGTTGGAGTGCCATGTGTGCTTGCGTGTGTTGGTGTGAGTAAGTTGGAGTGTCATGTGTGTGTGTGTGTGTGTTGGTGTGAGTAAGTAGAGTGGCATGTGTGCTTGCGTGTGTTGGTGTGAGTAAGTTGGAGTGCCATGTGTGCTTGCGTGTGTTGGTGTGAGTAAGTTGGAGTGGCATGTGTGTGTGTGTGTGTGTTGGTGTGAGTAAGTAGAGTGGCATGTGTGCTTGCGTGTGTTGGTGTGAGTAAGTTGGAGTGCCATGTGTGCTTGCGTGTGTTGGTGTGAGTAAGTTGAACAGTCCTGTCCGTGCGTGTATGTGTGCGTATGTGTGTGCGTGTGTGTGTGTGCGTGTGTTGGTGTGCGTAAATTGGAGTGTCATGTGCGTTTGTGTATGTTGGTGTGCGTAAGTTAAACAGTCCTGTCCGTGCGTGCGTGCGTGTGTGCGTGTGTGTGTGTGCGCGCGTGTGTTGGTGTGCATAAATTGGAGTGTCCTGTGTGCTTACGTGTGTGTGTGCGAGTGTGATTATGTTAGTGTGTGCATGCCGATTAAAAACAGTTCAAACTAAAACAGTTTTTCCCACGCACAAAAAGATGGACATTTTATGTATCAAATCAAATGGAAGTGGGGCAGAGATGGCGTTACAGACAGGATATGCATCATGATGGATGACACACATTACCGGATTTTATTCCAGTTTTGACTTGAACAATCTTGTAAAACGTGTCCTCTAAAGTGGAATAAGCATGCCTCCTTGTATTTTTCTTGTGGCTTAAAGTTATTATATAACGAAAAAGCCGTCCCCATGCCCAACCCATCTTAGTCTTCTCTTACAACATGCTTGACAGGTTCCAGCGACACCATTTTGTGCTCCCTATATGGACGCCGTCATACCAAGATTTGCTTTACCGTGCCTATCAATTCGTCTAACATAGTTTTCTGTTTTAAGCTTCGTTTTTGTTTGTTCAGCCCCTGATAACGACATATTTGAGTGAAGAAATCCGATACTGCTTCCATGATCATGTCAAACTGCATGTTCATTCTGTACGAGGGACGTTCAAGAAGTCCCCGTACAATGGCCTATTCTGTTAGCACTACAAAACTAAGGTTACCTGTTGTCTACCCCGTCCAGGTGTTCACCCATTCCCGTTACTCAGTTTGACTACAGCTTCTCCTATAATTATTATCTAGAGCCGGTCCTGAGAATGCAAATAGTGGACATGTGTTACATGAACCGTCCGCTTAACAATCACAACGGTTCGAATCTCGCTCGTGTCTAGTTTGGCAGGTTTCTTGTCGCTCCTCCCCGTACGGAAAGTCACGGCAACTTACCGTAGTGCACACTTGCCAAGAAACCTGCACGAAGCGATGTTCTGTAAGATACTTACTACTTGTGTCCTTTAGTACATAAATATGGAAGACATTGAAGAAATAGGGTTTTACAGAGGAATGTTCAGAATTCTTTGGTTGGTAACGAAAACTAACGAGCAGGAATTGAGGAAATGTACTTTTATCTAATTAAAAATGTACAGAAAAAGGCAAATATCTTTATTTGGTAATGCTAACTGTTGACGAGGTTTGAAGTTAAACTATGGTAGTAGTGTCAGCGCATGCGGGCTAGCAACCTCATCATGCAAATAATACTGCCACAGAAACTGTAACTGCAATAAAGAATGTAAGTAGTTTGGAACAGGCTTCCTATTGGAAGTGGTGAGGGCAACTTTAGCGGTAAACCAATGGTCATGTGGACGGATGAGGGCAACTTTAGCGGTAGTCCTGTGGAGTGGTGAGTACAGCTTTAGCGGTAGTCCTATGGTCCTGTTGAGTGGTGAGGGCACCTTTAGCGGTAGTCCTGTGGAGTAGTGAGGGCAACGTTAGCGATCGTCATATGGTCATGTGGAGGGATGAGCGTAACTTTAGCGGTATTCCTGTGGTCCTGTAGAGGGATGAGGGCAACTTTAGTGGTAGTCCTATGGTCCTGTGGAGGGATGAGGGCAACTTTAGTGGAAGTCCTATGGAGGGATGAGGGCAACTTTAGCGGTAGTCCTATGGAGGGATGAGGGCAACTTTAGCGGTAGTCCTATGGTCCTGTTGAGTGATGAGGGCAACTTTAGTGGTAGTCCTATGGAGAGATGAGGGCAACTTTAGTGGTAGTCCTATGGTCCTGTGGAGGGATGAGGGCAACTTTAGTGGTAGTCCTATGGAGAGATGAGGTCAACTTTAGCGGTAGTCCTATGGTCCTGTTGAGTGGTGAGGGCAACTTTAGTGGTAGTCCTACGGAGAGATGAGGGCAACTTTAGCGGTAGTCCTGTGGATGGATGAGGGCAACTTTAGCGGTAGTCATGTGGAGGGATGAGGGCAACTTTAGCGGTAGTCCTGTGGAGGGATGAGGGCAACTTTAGCGGTAGTCCTGTGGAGGAATGAGGGCAACTTTAGCGGTAGTCCTGTGGAGGGATGAGGGGAACTTTAGCGGTAGTCCTATGGTTCTGTGGAGGGACGAAGGCAACTTTAGCGGTAGTCCTATGGTTCTGTGGAGGGACGAAGGCAACTTTAGCGGTAGTCCTACTGTCCTGTTGAGTGGCAAAGAGACGAGGATAATCACAAGGACAATAACCAGAAGAAGGACACGGAGAATGACTATATCCTTTGTTTTGTAACTTGGAACAGTTGACGACAAGGTACACCCGAACGTGCTGGACAGCTGAATCTACGTGGCATGGGAGAGAGTCGGTCACATAACTGACCAACAGTAGGAGGGACACGCCCACATGTCAGCCCCGTCAGTCACCACTGGACAGAGACGCAGAGAGAGAGTCAGAGACGCAGAGAGAAAGAGAGAGACACCGAGATAAAGAGATCACATTGAATTGGTTCTGTAATGAACCACGTTGCTAAGTCAAGGATTGAGTAAGTTTGACTGATACGAGAGACACGCAGACATACTTTACATATCGTTGTGAAGATATGGCAGGAAGTCGTATGGGTGGGGGGATATGTGGGTGGGTGGATATGTGGGTGGGTGGAGATCTGGGTGCGTGGAGATGTGGGTATGTGGAGATGTGGGTGGGTGGATATGTGGGTAGGTGGAGATGTGGGTGGGTGAATACAATAATTAGAGCAGGTTTTCCAGGTTAGCAACACCAGTCGTGAGCCCATGCTCCAACCAGAGCGAGTCCAGCAATGAGGAGGAAGATTGGGGGTGTGTGGGTGTGTAGTCGGTGCAAATAGCAGATGGATCTACCGATAGATCTGTGACCTGCACACTCCGGTAACAGTGCTGGGAAGAGCTTGTGGGAGGATGTGTAGTGTGTGGAAGAATACGAGCTTGTGAGAGGATGTCTGGAAGAATACGAGCTTGTGAGAGGATGTGTAGAGTGTGGAAGAATACGAGCTTGTGAGAGGATGTGTGGAGTGTGGAATATTACGAGCTTGTGAGAGGATGTCTGGAAGAATACGAGCTTGTGAGAGGATGTGTAGAGTGTGGAATATTACGAGCTTGTGAGAGGATGTCTGGAAGAATACGAGCTTGTGAGAGGATGTGTAGAGTGTGGAATATTACGAGCTTGTGAGAGGATGTCTGGAAGAATACGAGCTTGTGAGAGGATGTGTAGAGTGTGGAATATTACGAGCTTGTGAGAGGATGTGTAGAGTGTGGAATATTACGAGCTTGTGAGAGGATGTGTACAGTGTGGAAGAATACGAGCTTGTGAGAGGATGTGTAGAGTGTGGAATATTACGAGCTTGTGAGAGGATGTGTAGAGTGTGGAATATTACGAGCTTGTGAGAGGATGTGTAGAGTGTGGAAGAATACGAGCTTGTGAGAGGATGTGTAGAGTGTGGAATATTACGAGCTTGTGAGAGGATGTGTAGAGTGTGGAAGAATACGAGCTTGTGAGAGGATGTGTAGAGTGTGGAATATTACGAGCTTGTGAGAGGATGTGTAGAGTGTGGAATATTACGAGCTTGTGAGAGGATGTGTACAGTGTGGAAGAATACGAGCTTGTGAGAGGATGTGTAGAGTGTGGAATATTACGAGCTTGTGAGAGGATGTGTAGAGTGTGGAATATTACGAGCTTGTGAGAGGATGTGTAGAGTGTGGAAGAATACGAGCTTGTGAGAGGATGTGTAGAGTGTGGAATATTACGAGCTTGTGAGAGGATGTGTAGAGTGTGGAAGAATACGAGCTTGTGAGAGGATGTGTAGAGTGTGGAATATTACGAGCTTGTGAGAGGATGTGTAGAGTGTGGAATATTACGAGCTTGTGAGAGGATGTGTAGAGTGTGGAATATTACGAGCTTGTGAGAGGATGTGTACAGTGTGGAAGAATACGAGCTTGTGAGAGGATGTGTAGAGTGTGGAAGAATACGAGCTTGTGAGAGGATGAGTAGAGTGTGGAATATTACGAGCGTGTGAGAGGATGTGTAGAGTGTGAAAGAATACGAGCTTGTGAGAGGATGTGTAGAGTGTGGAATATTACGAGCTTGTGAGAGGATGTCTGGAAGAATACGAGCTTGTGAGAGGATGTGTAGAGTGTGGAATATTACGAGCTTGTGAGAGGATGTCTGGAAGAATACGAGCTTGTGAGAGGATGTGTAGAGTGTGGAATATTACGAGCTTGTGAGAGGATGTCTGGAAGAATACGAGCTTGTGAGAGGATGTGTAGAGTGTGGAATATTACGAGCTTGTGAGAGGATGTGTAGAGTGTGGAATATTACGAGCTTGTGAGAGGATGTGTACAGTGTGGAAGAATACGAGCTTGTGAGAGGATGTGTAGAGTGTGGAATATTACGAGCTTGTGAGAGGATGTGTAGAGTGTGGAATATTACGAGCTTGTGAGAGGATGTGTAGAGTGTGGAAGAATACGAGCTTGTGAGAGGATGTGTAGAGTGTGGAATATTACGAGCTTGTGAGAGGATGTGTAGAGTGTGGAAGAATACGAGCTTGTGAGAGGATGTGTAGAGTGTGGAATATTACGAGCTTGTGAGAGGATGTGTAGAGTGTGGAATATTACGAGCTTGTGAGAGGATGTGTAGAGTGTGGAAGAATACGAGCTTGTGAGAGGATGTGTAGAGTGTGGAAGAATACGAGCTTGTGAGAGGATGTGTAGAGTGTGGAATATTACGAGCTTGTGAGAGGATGTGTAGAGTGTGAAAGAATACGAGCTTGTGAGAGGATGTGTAGAGTGTGGAATATTACGAGCTTGTGAGAGGATGTCTGGAAGAATACGAGCTTGTGAGAGGATGTCTGGAAGAATACGAGCTTGTGAGAGGATGTCTGGAAAATTACGAGCTTGTGAGAGGATGTGTAGAGTGTCGAAGATTTCGAGCTTGTGAGAGGATGTCTGGAAGAATACGAGCTTGTGAGAGGATGTGTAGAGTGTGGAAGAATACGAGCTTGTGAGAGGATGTGTAGAGTGTCGAAGAATACGAGCTTGTGAGAGGATGTCTGGAAGAATACGAGCTTGTGAGAGGATGTGTTCTTCTTCATGCACATTATCGACTATTCTAGACGATCACGTCCATCCATGCTGGTAATCACTGTTGGGAGATGAAGATGTCTGTTTTGGCCTACGTGTGTTACTTCGGCTGCTGAATGCCTGTGCTATTGTAATATTTCTCTTATGTCTTATATCCATCTGCCAAGGGGTCGCCATTGTGCCACGAAACCAGATCTTGTATTATATACGCCCAGTGTTAGTTGATGAGGTCTCTTTCTTGTATGATGGCTGAAGCACCGTATACTCGGTGTTTATATGTCATTGTTGTTGTTGTTGTTGTTGTTGTTGTTGTTGTTGTTGCTGATGCTGTTTAATGTTATTGATGTTGTTGTAGTTGCTCTTGTTCTTGTTAATGCTGTAGTTGCTGTTATTATTGTTGTTTCTGCTGATGTTGTTGTTGTTGATGCTGGTGTTGTTGTTGTTGATTCTGTTGTTGCTGTTGTTGTTGTCGCATGTTCCTACATACCCCTAAAGTCATTTCATTAGAGATTATTTTCACGTACGTGTTACGTGTCTGTGAGTACCGTTGTCATGGTTATGGTGTTGAATGTCAATTTGTCAAATCACATTCGTAAATATGACCCCATATTTATGACATCGATTATTGAAAAAGCTGTGAAAATGCCCACAGAATGGAAAGAAAGACATCTGATTAAGCTGCTAAAGCCGAGAGACCTGTCAGATTGCTGTTGTTATATATACGGATTACATTACTGCCGGTGCTAGACAGCCCTTTGAACAAACCATCTTGGACATATCACAAGAAGAAGAAGGCAAAGATCTACGAGGATAACAGGCAGGATTTCACCAGTGCGTGCACAGATCATACAACTACTGATCCATCATAGATCAACATCCCTTTTCGCACATTGTATAGACCACGAAAACGCATTTGACAGTATAGATCGACAGACATTGACTACTGTTGAGACACTACGGGACACCAGAAAAGTTTACAACTCTCATCCAGGATATGTTAGTAGAGTGGTACGTACGTACAGGAGCACTGCCTGACAGCTTCGGGGTGCAGGGCATGTGAAGAAGCACTGACAGCTTCGGGGTGCAGGGTATGTGAAGAAGCACTGACAGCGTTGGGGTGTAGGACATGTGAAGGAGCACTGACAGCGTTGGGGTGCAGGGCATGTGAAGGAGCACTGACAGCGTTGGAGTGCAGGGCATGTGAAAAAGCACTGACAGCGTTGGGGTGCAGGACATGTGAAAAAGCACTGACAGCGTTGGGGTGCAGGACATGTGAAGAAGCACTGACAGCGTTGGGGTGCAGGGTATGTGAAGGTGTACTGACAGCGTTGGGGTGCAGGGTATGTCAAGGTGTACTGACAGCGTTGGGGTGCAGGGTATGTGAAGGTGTACTGACAGCGTTGGGGTGCAGGGCATGTGAAGGAGCACTGACAGCTTCGGGGTGCAGGGCATGTGAAGGAGCACTGACAGCTTCGGGGTGCAGGGCATGTTAAGACAAACATGGTTGTTTTCACCTTTCCTGTTGTTGTTGGATACAGATTGGATAATGAAGACATGAAGCAACGAAAAGAGGCCTGCTAGTAAGTGGTACTATGGTCACAATTGGAGGACCTGGACTACGCAGGTGATATGGTACTTCTGTCACACAGTCAACGCCAAATGCAAGAGAAACTTGATAGGGGGAAAGAACACTCGGGCTGAATATCAACATTAAGAAAAAAAAAGGTACTTATAATCAGCCTTATTAGCAAAAAAGCAATCATACGAAAGAGAAAGAGAGAGAAAGAGAGAGAGAGAGAGAGAGAGAGAGAGAGAGAGAGAGAGTGAGTGATAGAGAGAGATAGAACAGTTAGAAGAAGTTGATACCTTTACCTATTTGGCAGCCTAATAGACACATCAGGAGATGCAAATGCAGAGATCAGAACTGGAAGGCAAAAGTGGCATTTCTGACACTAAATAACATGGAGATTCAGAGAAATTCAGATTAATACCACAGCATATTCAACACCAGTGTCAAGTCGGTGTTGTCGTGTGAAGCCGAAACATGGAGAACAACCAAGACCATACAACAAAGACCCAAATCCTTCATTAACAGATGCCTACGAAGGGCAGTGGGCGTATAATGACAAGACATGGTGAAGAGAGTACAAACAACAGACACTGAAGCAATCAATTAGGAAAGTTACAATTGACCTTGATAAGACATATTCTGGGGAAGGGTCTGTCCAACATAGCCAGGCAGGTCCTGACATGGAATCCTCAAGGAAAGACAAAGAGAGGTAGACATAAGTACACGGAGAAGAAAATGTGTGAGAGAGATACGATTAAATGGTTAGACCTGGAGATACGCAAGAAGTGTAGCCCAGGACCATGTCTGCTCGCGAGATGTGGTCAATGGATTTTACAATGACAGAAATCAATAGGCTTTGATTGATTGGTTGATTGATTGATTGATTGATTAACAGTCTTCACACGACCACCATCACCATTTGCGTTTCATCAGTCCTTTCTGTTGTGCGACCACGTTTTTGAAATGCCTGGCCTTGTCCGTGGTCAGCTTCCACAACACTGCTGCCCTTATGTAACAATGAAGAACTCGTCCTTACTGTCATGATAGAAAACACTGCACACAGTAGATTTCGTAATAGCGCACACAGACAACCCGTGACCTAATGACGAGAGCTGCACTGAGACATGTGCCGAGACCTATGGCGAGACCTGTAATGAGACAAGTTACGTGAGCTTGTGACGAGAGCTGTACTGAGACCTGTGCTGAGACCTGTACGATAAGAAAAGTCAAACTAGTCACACTAGGCAGACAGCACCATCGAGAGGCGAAGTGCTAAGAGGTTGGGTATACAAGATCTCAGCGTTTCTTGGGTCTGGTTGACCACTTCCTATCTTTCTTATCGTACACATATCATAGCTGCAAGTCAGGTACCCATAAATATCCCAGTAAGCTGAAGAGTGCTCCGAGCGAGAAGATGTTTTCATAATGTTAGGATCAACCAAAACAATCCCACGGAATGACATAGTTGGCAATCAACAGGCGGTCATGGTTCTTGGTGGTGATGACCAGCGACCCATAGCTGACTGCTAAGCGTCAGGACCAGCGACCCATAGCTGACTGCTAGCGTCAGGACCTGCGACCCATAGCGACTGCTAGCGACAGGACCAGCGACTCATAGCTGACTGCTAGCGTCAGGACCAGCGACACAGAGCTGACTGCAGGCTTCACGGTCACCGACCCAGAGCTCACTGCAGGCGTCATGGTTACCGACCCAGAGCTGACTGCTAGCGTCACAGTTACCGACCCAGAGCTGACTGCTAGCGTCACAGTCACCGACCCAGAGCTGACTGCTAGTGTCACAGTCACCGACCCAGAGCTGACTGCTAGCGTCACGATCACCGACCCAGAGCTGACTGCTAGCGTCACAGTCACCGACCCAGAGCTGACTGCTTGCGTCACAGTCACCGACCCAGAGCTGACTGCTAGCGTCACGGTCAGCGAACCAAGACCCTTCTACAACTGCACGTGGTGATACTGGATCCAGACTGCAACAGGCAGGCATCCATAACCAGAACATCTACGGTACTTACACACAATCATGTGCTGGAACATCTACGGTACTTACACACAATCATGTGCTGGAACATCTACGGTACTTACACACAATCATGTGCTGGAACATCTACCGTACTTACACACAATCATGTGCTGGAACATCTACGGTACTTACACACAATCATGTGCTGGAACATCTACCGTACTTACACACAATCATGTGCTGGAACATCTACCGTACTTACACACAATCATGTGCTGGAACATCTACGGTACTTACACACAATCATGTGCTGGAACATCTACGGTACTTACACACAATCATGTGCTGGAACATCTACCGTACTTACACACAATCATGTGCTGGAACATCTACGGTACTTACACACAATCATGTGCTGGAACATCTACGGTACTTACACACAATCATGTGCTGGAACATCTACGGTACTTACACACAATCATGTGCTGGAACATCTACCGTACTTACACACAATCATGTGCTGGAACATCTACGGTACTTACACACAATCATGTGCTGGAACATCTACGGTACTTACACACAATCATGTGCTGGAACATCTACGGTACTTACGCACAATCATGTGCTGGAACATCTACGGTACTTACACACAATCATGTGCTGGAACATCTACGGTACTTACACACAATCATGTGCTGGAACATCTACCGTACTTACACACAATCATGTGCTGGAACATCTACCGTACTTACACACAATCATGTGCTGGAACATCTACGGTACTTACACACAATCATGTGCTGGAACATCTACCGTACTTACACACAATCATGTGCTGGAACATCTACGGTACTTACACACAATCATGTGCTGGAACATCTACGGTACTTACACACAATCATGTGCTGGAACATCTACGGTACTTACACACAATCATGTGCTGGAACATCTACCGTACTTACACACAATCATGTGCTGGAACATCTACGGTACTTACACACAATCATGTGCTGGAACATCTACGGTACTTACACACAATCATGTGCTGGAACATCTACGGTACTTACACACAATCATGTGCTGGAACATCTACGGTACTTACACACAATCATGTGCTGGAACATCTACCGTACTTACACACAATCATGTGCTGGAACATCTACGGTACGTACACACAATCATGTGCTGGAACATCTACGGTACGTACACACAATCATGTTCTGGAACATCAACCATAAAAACAACTGTAATAGTAACTTATTTTACCACTATCACTACAACACAACAATAACTATTACAGCTACAACTACAACTATTACAGCTACAATAACAACTATTACAGCTACAACAACAACTATTACAGCTACAACAACAACTATTGCAGCTACAACAACAACTATTACAGCTACAACGACTACAACAACTGCAATAAAATTTATCTTACCACTTTCACTACAACAACAACAACAACTATTACAGCTACAACTACAACTATTACAGCTACAATTACAACTATTACAGCTACAACAGCTATTACATGTACAATAACTATTAGAGCTACAACAACAACTATCACAGCTACAACAACAACTATTACAGCAACAACGACTACAACAACTGCTATAAAAATACATCTTACCATTATCACTACAACAACAACGACTCCTACAGTTACTACAACTACTATATCTACAACAAAAACTACCACAGTGACAACTGTTATTACTATAACAACAACTACTACAGCTAAAACTACTATTACTACAAAACAACTACTACAGCTACAACTACTATTTCTACTACAACTATCACAATTACTACTACAACTATCACAATTACTACTACAACTGCCAGAATTACTACTACAACTACTGCAACTACCACTTCACCTATTACATCTATTACAATGACTACTATTACAATTAATATTACTACTACTCCATCTACTCCAACCACTACTACTACACATGATACAACTGATACCACAACTACTACTACTACACATGATACAACTGATACCCCAACTACTGTTACTACTACTACAAGTGATACAACAACAACTACTGTTACTACTACTACAAGTGTTACAACAACAACTACAACTACTGTTACTACTACTACAAGTGATACAACAACAACTAAACCTACTGTTATTACTACTACAAGTGATACAACAACAACAACAACTACTGTTACTACTACTACAAGTGATAAACAACAACAACAACAACTACTACTGTTACTACTACTACAAGTGATAAACAACAACTACAACTACTGTTACTACTACTACAAGTGTTACAACAACAACTACAACTACTGTTATTACTACTACAAGTGATCCAACAACAACTAAACCTACTGTTACTACTACTACAAGTGATACAACAACAACTAAACCTACTGTTACTACTACTACAAGTGATACAACAACAACTACAACTACTGTTACTACTACTACAAGTGATACAACAACAACTACTGTTATTACTACTACAAGTGATAAACAACAACAACAACTACTACTACTGTTACTACTACTACAAGTGATAAACAACAACAACAACAACAACTACTGTTACTACTACTACAAGTGAGAACAGCATATATATTACAACCCCAACTAGAAACTAACCAGCCACTGTTCGTGTCTGCCATCTTGTTGTTGCTGTGGCTTAGTGGATAACCTGGCTAAAACTAATGTCGATACTAATTTTACAACAAAGAAAATAATACAGACAATGACACATCCTCGGCATGTGTGTGTCTCCACTGCAACAAACATAATGACCGATACGAATACCGAAAACAGCATCAACTATACCACTGACTTCGACAACACTGACCTCTAAAATCATCACTTCCACAACACTGTCCTCTCCAATCACCACTTCCACAACACTGACCTCTACAATCACCACTTCCACAACACTGTCCTCTACAATCACCACTTCCACAACACTGTCCTCTCCAATCACCACTTCCACAACACTGACCTCTACAATCACCACTTCCACAACACTGTCCTCTACAATCATCACTTCCACAACACTGACCTCTAAAATCATCACTTCCACAACACTGACCTCTACAATCACCACTTCCACAACACTGTCCTCTACAATCACCACTTCCACAACACTGTCCTCTACAATCACCACTTCCACAACACTGTCCTCTACAATCACCACTTCGACAACACTGTCCTCTACAATCACCACTTCCACAACACTGTCCTCTACAATCACCACTTCCACAACACTGACCTCTACAATCACCACTTACCCATCTATCCGTACTATCATTTAAGATTACTTGAACCAAAACAACAAATCCATTATTTCTAACCTTACTCTTTCTTAAATGTAATTGAATCTAGCGTTCTCATGCAAAAAAACGAAATTGGTAATAGAGAGAGAGAGAGAGAGAGAGAGAGAGAGAGAGAGAGAGAGAGAGAGATACAATAAATTTACACAATACGAACTGTCAATCTTGTATCCAACTGGTCGCCTTACAGAAACCGTTATCTCGTGGTCTCGCGTGCGGTCAACTGTCAACACAATTAAACTAGAAAGTCGAGGTATTCCAGTGACTGGAACTTTGCAAGTTTCCATCACACTTGATGTTTTGTCACGTGCTCCTCTACCGCAGCCAATAGCCATCGTAATGAGTGTGCTGGGCCCAGCGCCCTCTATCGTCTCACCACATTAGCTTCCAGTCTCGCCAGATGCGATGGTACAAGGATTCTCAAGGTGGCTATCACTTTCAGCCGCCTGCCTTAGCGTGTGGGATGATAGAGCAGGGCCTACGACTGCTGCAGACGCTACTCTGTAAGTTGGAGGTCCGTCACTTTGAAAGGCTAAACGGCTGTTTCCAGAAGGTTCGTCTACGGGATGGGGGTAGCTGAAGGGTTGTGTTTGGGAGCGCAAAGTGTGGGTTATATTTGCATACCAAGAGAGAGAGAGAGAGAGAGGGAAAGAGAGATGGACAGAGAGGGATAGGTAGAGAACGGGAGAAACATAGAGTAGACGGCCAAACAAAACGATAGAGGGAATTGAGATGGACAGATACAAAAAGAGAAGACAGAAAGTCAAGGACATGAGGGCACACAGTCAGGTGGAGGGATGTGAGGGTAGTCAGGTGGAGGGATGTGAGGGTAGTCAGGTGGAGGGATGTGAGGGTAGTCAGGTGGAGGGATGTGAGGGTAGTCAGGTGGAGGGATGTGAGGGTAGTCAGGTGGAGGGATGTGAGGGTAGTCAGGTGGAGGGATGTGAGGGTAGTCAGGTGGAGGGATGTGAGGGTAGTCGGGTGGAGGGATGTGAGGGTAGTCAGGTGGAGGGATGTGAGGGTAGTCGGGTGGAGGGATGTGAGGGTAGTCAGGTGGAGGGATGTGAGGGTAGTCAGGTGGAGGGATGTGAGGGTAGTCAGGTGGAGGGATGTGAATGGAGAGAGAATGTCAGATGCAAGGCACATATGCAGTTAGAACTTCACCCCGGCAGCCACACCCCGACAGTCATACCCCAACAACCACACCCCGACAGCCACACCCCGGCAACCCCTCCCGGCAGTTACACCACGGCAGCCACACCCCGACAACCACACCCCAGCAACCACACCCCGGCAGCCACATCCCGGCAGCTACACCCCGACAGCCACACCCCGGCAACCACACCCCGACAGCCATACCCCGGCAACCACACCCCGGCAACCACACCCCGGCAACCACACCCCGGCAGTCACACCCCGGCAGCCACACCTAGGCAGTCCCACTCTGTCAGCCACACCCCGGCAGTCACACCCCGGCAGCCACACCCCGGCAGCCACACCTCGACAGTCACACTCTGCCAGCTACACCCCGGCAGTCCCACCCCGGCAGCCACACCCCGACAGCCACACCCCGGCAACCACATCCCGGCAGCCACACCCTGGCAGCCACACCCCGACAGCCACACCTCGGCAACCACACCCCGGCAGCCACAACCCTGCAGTCACACCCCGACAGCCACACCCCGGCATCCACACCCCGACAGCCACATTCTGGCAGCCACACCAACTGGCAAGCAGAAGCCGGCATAATGACGCATAACCAGGCAGATCGGTAGCAGGGGAGGCTGATAACCGGCCAAAGGTAATAGAAGCCTCGATGGAAATAGACATCACTAGAACCTACCTATCTCTAACCTTTGTCAATTAAGTTTCTCCGCCATTTCCTGTCTGTCTGTATGTCTGTACTGAGTGCTTACATATAAAATGAGGCAGCGTGGCTAGGGATGAAAGGTCGGTTCACAATACCGACGTACCGGGTTTGAATTATGCTTAACCCAGTTTGATAGACACGGAGTTTTTCCTCAGTGCGATCGCTCCTCAGCTTGCGTAAAGTAATGGCAACCTACCGTATTGCACACCTGCCAATAAACTTAGAACGGTAGAACAGGTTGGCGGTTGTAACAAGAGACGTCCTACAAAGGAAATACTACTTATATACAGTGTATATACATATGGTCTTGCGCAACCGCTTCCGGCCCCATGACCCCGTCTTCTTAGATGGAGAGAGATTGGATTATGTGGATGAGTACATCTTCCTTGAAGGTCTTCTCAACATGCAAAACAACTTCACAAGAGTTGACATTTCAAAAAGAAAGACATTTTTACACAATCTACAAGGATATGTCGTGTACACATATTTATTACCCAACATAATCCCCATCAACTTGTACGGCTCTACCCCAGCCCAAACACGTCCATGTATGCCTTGGCCGTACGGCTCTAGCCCAGCCCAAACAAGCCCATGTATGCCTTGTCCGTATCAGTTTCTGTCCTGATCACCTAACCATTCCGTCACTGCTTTAATCACACACACACCCTCACCAACAACCACACCCACATCATCCCCTAAACGTGTCCCACTGAGCACATTTTCAGGTGGACCAAAAAGATGAAAATCAGAGGGAACCAGACGAGGGCTATAGGCATGATGGGGAGTACAGTCGAACCCAATTTGGTTGTTCCGTCACGTGTCAGACTTGTGCGAGTGAGTACATCGTTATGAAGTAGAAGTAGTTCTGTTGGATTCTTGTGAAGATGAACTCTGCTGAACTGTCGATTGAATTTGACCAGTGCCTTGATGTAAGCTTGCGAATCGATCCCCTCTCCTCTGTGCATCACATCCACAAGAATCACACCTTCATTGTCCCAAAAGACAGTGACCATGACCTTTCCGGCTGAAGGAGTTTTCTTGAATTTATTGCTTCATATGATTGACACTGACGTCACTCCGTTGACTACCTTTTTGTCTCAGGCTCAAAATGATGCTCCCATGTTTCATCCCCTGGAACGATCCTCAATAAAACGATCTCCCCATTAGTTGCGGAATGCTCCAACAATATCAAAAGAAATTATTTTTCTATGCATATTTGTTGAGACTTCGAGGAACCCATCTTGAGCAATTCTTTGAAAATCTCAGTTTTGATAATTTGATTTGCGCTTCCCTTGCTGACTGAAACCTGCGCTTCCCTTGCTGACTGAAACCTGCACGACCAATTGGAGATCATGCAGCTCCGTCTCTCTACTTGCTGAATTTTTAATTCTCTGAGCCCATCGACTGACTGTGCTGCTATCAACATACACAGGACACAAGCCTTTGTGATTATTCACAACATTTTCTTAATCTGCAACGTGGAATTCTATAACAATTCGCAGTTTGTAACGTTCTTCGGAGACATCATTATAACGGATTATTACGGCTGGTTTATTTGTCTGAATGAGTTTTAATTTTGTACGCACAATTCAGCACATTCCAAATTTGGGGTGTGCACAAATTCATGTTTATATCTTGCTTATTCGCTAAAATGCAAGGTGTCGTGCATTAATTATTGATCTCCCGTAGTCAGTATATATATATATATTAAAACAAAATTAGGGATCAAGATGCTGAGCAGCACATGAGGTGCAGTGGTTAGCGACCCAAAGCTGACTGCTGGCGTCAGGGCCAGCGAACCATAGCTGCCAAGACCCTTCTACACCTCCACGCCGTGATCCTGGATAACAGGCTGCAGCAGGGCAGACTGGCTAAGGAGAAGGGATCGAAGAGAGAATGCTAACCCGGTACTCAAAAAATGCTTGCTGATGTCGGATGTGTTGGACCGAAAGGTGCAAATATCGCAGCCAAGCTGTAAACTACCACACAACGCATCCCGTTCTCATGACTAAATTCTGCTACTTAAGCCCTTTCAGGGTTTGGTAGTGGGAGATTGAGAACGAACGAAGAAGAAAACAACATTATTTAATAACACAAACATATCTACAATCCTAACCATGTTTATATTGCCTTAGTTCACAGCTCCTCACAAATAGATAACAAAAATATTCATGCCAATCAAACATCGACTTACGAGACATCTTGATTCATGTATGATATTATTCCGACTCTTGTGACCGGATCATCTACCAATTCTGCGTATTGCCGAGAAATCTGGCCTTGCTAGTCGTAGATCTGGCAAGCCGTGGCAAACGTAGAACCCCCGTCTCAACTGGCAGGCATCTGCGAACTTTGAACCTCCGCCTAGCTGATAGTAAGGTATTGCCTAGACCAGGTATATAAAAAATAATTATCAAAAAAAAAAAAAAGCGAAAAACCAAGAAAGAACTGGTGGAAACTGCATGTTGACTAGATCGGCTTTAAAAAAAAATACCATTTCGCTTAAAGCAAAACTTGCTAGTGGTAAATAAGATAGGCGATGCCAGATAAACGAAATTGTGGACATTATCTGGCTATAAATCCAGAAGTGCTGCCAGGTTTCTGCGAGTATCCAAGGCAAAACTAGGCTGCTGAAAGGGCCATTAATTAATGAGGGGTTCTATGACCTCTAGGTTCAAGCTAACCAGATTTAGCTGCAATAAGGACTAGCTGTTTCAAGTCTCTCTCTGCCTTTTTCATTTTTATCTTCTTATCTATGTCCTTCAGTTTTTTTGTCATTCATCCCTTAACTTTGTCGTCATTCTCTGTTTCCTTTTCTTATTTTGTTTAAATGTAAATTTTGTTGTTGATTTCCATTGAGTGTATTTATTTATGTCATTCATTGTTTCTGTACCTCATTGTTTCTGTACCTCATTGTTTCTGTACTTCATTGTTTATGTACTTTATTGTTTCTGTACTTCATTGTTTATGTACTTTACTGTTTCTGTACTTCATTGTTTATGTACTTTATTGTTTCTGTCATTCATTGTTTCTGTACTTCATTGTTTCTGTACTTTATTGTTTATGTACTTCATTGTTTCTGTACTTCATTGTTTATGTACTTCATTGTTTCTGTACTTCATTGTTTCTGTACCTCATTGTTTCTGTACCTCATTGTTTCTGTACTTCATTGTTTCTGTACTTCATTGTTTATGTACTTCATTGTTTATGTACTTCATTGTTTCTGTACCTCATTGTTTCTGTACCTCATTGTTTCTGTACTTCATTGTTTCTGTACTTCATTGTTTATGTACTTCATTGTTTCTGTACTTCATTGTTTATGTACTTTATTGTTTCTGTACTTCATTGTTTATGTACTTTACTGTTTCTGTACTTCATTGTTTATGTACTTTATTGTTTCTGTCATTCATTGTTTCTGTACTTTATTGTTTATGTACTTTATTGTTTCTGTACTTCATTGTTTCTGTACTTCATTGTTTATGTACTTTACTGTTTCTGTACTTCATTGTTTATGTACTTTATTGTTTCTGTCATTCATTGTTTCTGTACTTTATTGTTTATGTACTTTATTGTTTCTGTACTTCATTGTTTCTGAACTTCATTGTTTATGTACTTTATTGTTTATGTACTTTATTGTTTATGTACTTCATTGTTTATGTACTTTATTGTTTCTGTCATTCATTGTTTCTGTACTTTATTGTTTATGTACTTTATTGTTTATGTACTTTATTGTTTATGTACTTTACTGTTTCTGTACTTCATTGTTTATGTACTTTATTGTTTCTGTCATTCATTGTTTCTGTACTTTATTGTTTATGTACTTTATTGTTTATGTACTTTATTGTTTCTGTACTTCATTGTTTCTGAACTTCATTGTTTCTGTACTTCATTGTTTATGTACTTTATTGTTTATGTACTTTATTGTTTCTGTACTTTATTGTTTCTGTACTTCATTGTTTCTGTACTTCATTGTTTCAAACTTTAATCCATAATTGTGTTCTGCTCCTCTGGTTAATGTTGTGTTTTTTTCATTGCACCTTTTCTTCATTCATTCATGCTCTCATATTTGTCTTTTATTCCGTTCTAGATTGCTTACTTCTTTTATCATTATTCTTTCACTAATCTTTCTGTTCATCAGTTTGTATTTCGTTCATTATGCTTTCATTCCTTAGATCAATTTCTTCCGTCTAACCTTTCTTTTATTACGATAGTATCTGTTCTTTGTTGATATCCTCTAGCATGTTTCTGTCATTATATCTGGCTTCTTTACAGTTTTTAGTGTTCCGTTTTTTTCTTAATTATAAATTTTTTATTTCCCACTTTTATATTTGCATCTTGTTAACGTTCTTTCATTTATTTCTGATTTTCTTGCTTCTGTGGTTTTTCTTTTTTTGGTTCTTAATTCCGTATTTTTTCTGTAATTCTGATTACTTTTAATTCTGATTACTTTTAATTCTGATTACTTTTCATAAATAGAAGAGATGGCTGCAACATTGGATGGACGACATAAAGGCCGTTCATCATCATGGAATTGTGTTCATCTTCAGTCCTGTTCCTGTTGGGAGGGGGGGGGGGGGGGTGTCATTCCAAGGAAAGTTCTAGCATTCAGCTCTCGAACATTTGGGACATTTAAGATTGTCTATCCTGTTGATGGTGGGACCGTGATAGAGCTATCTTCGCATTGAAAGCACTCAGTTTTGAGTAGCAAACTACCCTTTAAGAAACTTGATTGTCTCGCTAAGGGAATTGACGGAAGGGCACCACCAGGCGTGGAACCTGCGGCTTAATTTGACTGAACACGCCAATACTGTAGAACAACTGACAAATTGAGAGCACTGCCGTTTGGGTCTAATAATGAACGTACGCTGGTATTAGACTCACGGACGACAAGTCAGCTCAAATGAAAGAACGCTACGGAAATCGTGTTTAACTCCGCAGATTTCAAATACCTGGTCATTGACAAACAAAAGCCCTCAATAAATTCGTCTGACCAAATAGTGAACGGGTGCTGGAAATAGATCTGAAGACAGGTCAGTTTTACCCTACAAATGACAGGGCGTTGCTACGGAAAACCAGCTCAAATCGAGAGGAGCCGCAGACACTTTGGTTCACGTACCAGGCTGATAAGCCAAGGGCGCGAGGCTACCATGTGGGGGATTACGGCCGAACCCTTGAAAGCCGCAATCCCGCCCAAAATCTCAGCACCACTGCAATGGGAGGCTCCTACATGCTCGGGACCTGGGGCTTGCGCCCCAGCCCTATCAGGTAGAGCCACAGTAAGAGGTCCTTGCCGCCCGCAAATCAAAGCGGGCGGAAAACTGCTTGATACTCACCCTATACGGCGATGGGGTGCGAAAAACACCAACCAAAGACTTAGAACCTGGTCGGGGTGTCGAAAACAGTAGAGCAGCCACCACACTGTGAACTGTCAAGACTCAACCACTGACCATGAGAGTTGTCCGCACACCAGGCGATCAACATCTCTGTGACATTACCAGGCTTGTCCTCTGGCTAAATGCACTCCGGTTACGATATCCACCTCTGTACGTTATCAGCCATAACTATCATGCTGGACGCAGAAGAGATGCAGACCAGCGGACATTGCACACCTGCCCCACTGTGTCAACACCCCAGGTGGCGGGGAATGCTAGGCGTACCATCCCTGCATAGAAGCCAAGAAAATAAAGGGAAAAAGAGATACCCCACTCACATGCAAATGCTACGTTTCTGGCAGGACGTGACGATCCTGGGATACAGACACACTGGACTGCCTCTCTTCCGGGTAAACCAGTCCATCTCATATATCACATACCATCATTGCACCCTATAGACACGAGTAGTGAAGACTCGATAGTCTGGTAAGACAACTTCCATAGGAGAGAAAACTCTGATCGTAAACAACTGCTGCCTTGCAGATAGGCTGGGGACAGCCAAAGGCTAAGGAGGGCATCCCTACAGAAACGCCTGTTGAAATCGGATGCACGGGGCCGCAAGCCTAACAAAACAGTGCAACGTAAATCACAGTATGATGGCAGCACAACCTATTCGAAAAACGTATGGCGCTCATCCTGAGGAGACCCGCCAGGCAGCGATAGCGCCGGGCCCCACGCCTCGAAGGGGCCCACCCTTGGCTACTGGTGGTCACCCACCCATGTGTCGTGGAGTCAAGGCACATGGCTATGGGGAAACGACTATTGGCCAAAACTTCAAGACCCTCAGAATATTACAGTGGAATGCGGAGGGAGTCATTAACAAAAAACTTTCCCTAACACATCACCTGCATGAAGGTAAGATTGACGTGGCATGTATCCAGGAAACGCACCTCAACAATAACCATAAATTCTCAATCAGAGGATACCAGACTTGCCGTCTAGATAGAGAAGGCCACAAAGGAGGGGTCCTGATACTGACCAGAAACAGCATACCGAGTAGCGCGGTACCTGTCAATCACACCGGACAAGCAGAAATTGTAGGAGTTGACATAATGGCTCAAGAGACGAAGCTCCGCATTTTCAATCTGTACGGACCACCAAACAGAGACCTATCGCTCTCGAGTATGGAGGTCAGAGACTCCAACTGCATAGTGGTTGGAGATTTCAACAGCCACTCGGAGAGATGGGGATACTCTGACACAGACAGCAGAGGTGACGAAGTGGAAGATTGGGAGATAGATGCAAATCTCTCCCTAATCAATAGGCCGGAGGATAGCCCTAGCTTCTATTCAAGAACATGGCATACCACCTCGACTCCAGATTTGGCCTTCTCCACACAGGACATACACTATAAAATAGACCGCCAGGTGCTAAACCAACTGGCAGGTAGCGACCACAGGCCGATCAGGCTAACCATTGACATGGAAGTAGGCCCACAGGAAACAAAACCGCTCCCACGTTGGAATTACAAACGAGCCGACTGGGACAGATTTGCAATCCTGACAGATGGGCTGTGTGAAACCATCAACACACGAAACACCAAAATGAAGCCCATGGTAGAGAGCCTAAGCAAGGCAATAATGCAAGCCGCCACTGAAACCATCCCAAGAGGAGCTAGGAAAAACTATAAGCCCTACTGGAATGATGAGTTACAGAAAGTGGAAGATGCAGTAACAAATGCTAGAAACATGGCAGAACGAGAAAAATCCGTGGAGGCAAACATCGCCCTCAAAGCCGCCGCGGCGAAGTACAAACACACTCTCAAGCAAACAGCAAGAGAAAGTTGGAAAAATAAAACGGAAAGTTTAAACCTGGACAAAGAAGGGAACAAGCTATGGAAGCTAGTCAGAGCCATGAACGACGAAACCCCGTCAAATAAACAAATTACTATCAAGCAAGGCGAGAACTTGATCACAGGTAAGAAAGCCGCAAACGCCTTTGTCGATCACTATGCCAGAGCAAACCACATCGAGGTCCCTGCAGATAAGCAAACAGACATTAGCGAAGAGCTAAAGGGGCACGAAAACAAAAATACGGCTCCTGAAGAGCACATGATGGCCAAACTAACAATGCGCGAAATGGAAGAGGCTATGAGAACACTAAAGAGAAGGAAATCTCCCGGAAAAGACGGGATAACAAACGAAATGCTGATGGGGCTGGGCCAAACAGCGAAGGAAAAACTACTGTCAGTCCTGAACCAAAGCTGGAAAAGGGGTATTGTACCCCAGGCATGGAAAGATGCAATACTGGTACCAGTACCAAAAACAGGAAAGGACAAAACAGATCCGAATGGATACAGGCCCATAAGCCTACTGAGCTGTGTCGGCAAGCTGATGGAACGGATGATAAACACCAGACTGATGTGGCATCTGGAAGAAAAACGAATACTAATTCCACAGCAAGCCGGCTTTAGACAGCACAGATCCACTGAGGACCAGGTCATCCTCATAGCCCAGGAGATAGAAGATGCCTACCAGGCACAGAAACACACAGTAGCTGTTTGGGTGGATCTGGAAAAGGCATTTGACAAAGTCTGGAAGGATGGAGTCAAGCTAAGAAGAAGTGATGTTTGTGGGAAGATGTACAAGTGGATCAACCACTACCTCAAACAAAGAACGGCCAGAGTCCAAGTACAAGGGCAGATGAGCAAAAAGGTGACACTCGAGCAGGGAGTACCCCAAGGGGGAGTACTGTCACCCACACTCTTCCTGTATATATAAACGATATTACAGAGAATATACCAAGAAGAGTCCATAGCTCAATGTTTGCAGACGATCTGGCTATGTGGACCTCTGAAAAGAATCTCACCATAGCAAGAAATCGGATGCAAACGGCCCTAACATCGCTGGAAGAGTGGGCGAACTCATGGCTGGTCAAATAAACGAGGAGAAAACCACGTGCACAATATTCTCGCTCTCATTAAAACCCCAAAGTACCAAACTAAGCCTAAATGGCAAAATCCTGCAGCCAAACGACAACCCAACCTATCTGGGAGTCACATTTGATCGGCGCATGACATGGAAAAGTCAGATTGAGAGAAACCGAATGAAAGCCAGAGAAAGAATGGCGATCATGAGGAAACTTGCTGGCACAAGCTGGGGAGCAGACGAAGGCATACTAAAGAAACTGTACACTGGAAGAGTGAGACCAGTTCTCGAGTATGGCATCGCGGCTTGGACAACAGCAGCGAAGGCGAACTTCGATAAAGTTAACAAACTTCAAACCAAGCTATGAGAATCATAACTGGTGGCATGAAGTCAACGCCAATTGTAGAACTTGAAAAGATTACAAAACTGCAATCCATGACCGACAGAAGAGACTGCAGAGCCCAGCTGCAGTCAGAGAAACTCGAAGACTGACGGACCATCCAATGTACCAGAGGCTAAACAATTTGGGAACTGGAAAACTAAAGCGGAGAAACTTTGCAGAAATAGCCAAAGCAAAGATGCACGAAGATCCCATAAACGCACTAACAACACCAAAACCCATCACTACTGTACGAAAACCTACTTGGAGGCAGGATATATTTCCAGAGGTGGTAGAAAATATACCAGGTATTGCAAACAAAAACTGCCAGACCGAAAAAGAAAGGAGAGATACTACCCTAAGCTTCATAACGAAAAGCTACCCAAGCATGGACTGGACCCATGCATACACCGACGGCTCTGTAACAAACACTACACAGAACGGAGGGGCAGGAGCATTCCTGAACCTACCAAATGGCAGAAAAATAACACTGTCATTCGCTACTGGTAAGTACACGAGCAATTTCAGAGCAGAGGCAGAGGCACTGAGGGCGGCAGTGGAAGAAATGGTAACACACAGTGAAAATGAGAGCCATATAGTCCTGCTGGACAGATGCTCTCGAAGTAGTCACAGCGCTAAAAAGCCAGAAAAACACTGAGCTTAATGACTTAAGAGCAGCACTCTGCAAACTGTGCCAACAGTCCGCACCAAAAAGGGTAGTGGTACAGTGGGTTCCGTCACACTGCAACATCCAAGGCAACGAGGAGGCAGACAGACTGGCAAAAGAAGGTGCAAGGCTACCACAAATAGATACCAGTATGACGTACGAAGAGTCAAAACGGCTTATCAAAGCCAGGTACATGTCCAAATGGGAAACCGAACATACTGGTTACACCAAAAACGATGCCTATTACCAGTTGAACCGAAGAGAGCAGGTCGTTGTCTTCAGACTTCGCACTGGCCACAACAGACTGAGGTACCACCTCTTCAACAAATTGAAGATAGGGTGTACCGACGAATGCCCGTGCGGTACTGGTAAAATGACCACTGAACATCTGCTGCAGAACTGCCCGACATACGAGGATCAGAGAGAGCAGATGTGGCATTGCCAGTGGAACTGCAAGACAAGCTCTATGGTAGTGGCGAGAGTCTCAGGATGACCGCCGCTTTTTTCGAGAAAATAATGGTTACTGTCTGACTGTGTACGCAGAAGAAGAAGAAGAAGAAGCTTAAAGCAAAACTTGCTAGTGGTAAATAAGATAGGCGATGCCAGATAAACGAAATTGTGGACATTATCTGGCTATAAATCCAGAAGTGCTGCCAGGTTTCTGCGAGTATCCAAGGCAAAACTAGGCTGCTGAAAGGGCCATTAATTAATGAGGGGTTCTATGACCTCTAGGTTCAAGCTAACCAGATTTAGCTGCAATAAGGACTAGCTGTTTCAAGTCTCTCTCTGCCTTTTTCATTTTTATCTTCTTATCTATGTCCTTCAGTTTTTTTGTCATTCATCCCTTAACTTTGTCGTCATTCTCTGTTTCCTTTTCTTATTTTGTTTAAATGTAAATTTTGTTGTTGATTTCCATTGAGTGTATTTATTTATGTCATTCATTGTTTCTGTACCTCATTGTTTCTGTACCTCATTGTTTCTGTACTTCATTGTTTATGTACTTTATTGTTTCTGTACTTCATTGTTTATGTACTTTACTGTTTCTGTACTTCATTGTTTATGTACTTTATTGTTTCTGTCATTCATTGTTTCTGTACTTCATTGTTTCTGTACTTTATTGTTTATGTACTTCATTGTTTCTGTACTTCATTGTTTATGTACTTCATTGTTTCTGTACTTCATTGTTTCTGTACCTCATTGTTTCTGTACCTCATTGTTTCTGTACTTCATTGTTTCTGTACTTCATTGTTATGTACTTCATTGTTTATGTACTTCATTGTTTCTGTACCTCATTGTTTCTGTACCTCATTGTTTCTGTACTTCATTGTTTCTGTACTTCATTGTTTATGTACTTCATTGTTTCTGTACTTCATTGTTTATGTACTTTATTGTTTCTGTACTTCATTGTTTATGTACTTTACTGTTTCTGTACTTCATTGTTTATGTACTTTATTGTTTCTGTCATTCATTGTTCTGTACTTTATTGTTTATGTACTTTATTGTTTCTGTACTTCATTGTTTCTGTACTTCATTGTTTATGTACTTTACTGTTTCTGTACTTCATTGTTTATGTACTTTATTGTTTCTGTCATTCATTGTTTCTGTACTTTATTGTTTATGTACTTTATTGTTTCTGTACTTCATTGTTTCTGAACTTCATTGTTTATGTACTTTATTGTTTATGTACTTTATTGTTTATGTACTTCATTGTTTATGTACTTTATTGTTTCTGTCATTCATTGTTTCTGTACTTTATTGTTTATGTACTTTATTGTTTATGTACTTTATTGTTTATGTACTTTACTGTTTCTGTACTTCATTGTTTATGTACTTTATTGTTTTCTGTCATTCATTGTTTCTGTACTTTATTGTTTATGTACTTTATTGTTTATGTACTTTATTGTTTCTGTACTTCATTGTTTCTGAACTTCATTGTTTCTGTACTTCATTGTTTATGTACTTTATTGTTTATGTACTTTATTGTTTCTGTACTTTATTGTTTCTGTACTTCATTGTTTCTGTACTTCATTGTTTCAAACTTTAATCCATAATTGTGTTCTGCTCCTCTGGTTAATGTTGTGTTTTTTTCATTGCACCTTTTCTTCATTCATTCATGCTCTCATATTTGTCTTTTATTCCGTTCTAGATTGCTTACTTCTTTTATCATTATTCTTTCACTAATCTTTCTGTTCATCAGTTTGTATTTCGTTCATTATGCTTTCATTCCTTAGATCAATTTCTTCCGTCTAACCTTTCTTTTATTACGATAGTATCTGTTCTTTGTTGATATCCTCTAGCATGTTTCTGTCATTATATCTGGCTTCTTTACAGTTTTTTAGTGTTCCGTTTTTTTCTTAATTATAAATTTTTTATTTCCACTTTTATATTTGCATCTTGTTAACGTTCTTTCATTTATTTCTGATTTCTTGCTTCTGTGGTTTTTCTTTTTTTGGTTCTTAAATTCCGTATTTTTTCTGTAATTCTGATTACTTTTAATTCTGATTACTTTTAATTCTGATTACTTTTCATAAATATAAGAGATGGCTGCAACATTGGATGGACGACATAAAGGCCGTTCATCATCATGGAATTGTGTTCATCTTCAGTCCTGTTCCTGTTTGGAGGGGGGGGGGGGGGGGTGTCATTCCAAGGAAAGTTCTAGCATTCAGCTCTCGAACATTTGGGACATTTAAGATTGTCTATCCTGTTGATGGTGGGACCGTGATAGAGCTATCTTCGCATTGAAAGCACTCAGTTTTGAGACATTGGATATGGATATTGAAAACATAATGAATTAATTCATGCCTGAATGCTTGATGGTGAAACGGCAATCCATGGCTGCTTGCTGGACATCCATGGCTATCCAGGACTGAATGAATGGATGATAGCGTATACCAACGGCAGGAGTGTTCCACCAGCACGCAGGTCTATCAAAATAGGGCAGGTGAGAGAATATAGAAGTGGTGTGTGCAACCAGCGAACTACAGGAATCATCCATAATCGTTGCTATTTAATCGTATATATATATATATGGTAATGGTTCAAGTCTGCAACAGGATAAAAGAAATACGAAGCCAAGTTACGGTCACAAAGGCTTTGTCTGAGACACAAAATAAACTAAAACAATTAACAATTCCCCGCAAACATATTTTCTTGTATATCCATTCTACAAGCATTCGTATTGACCATGTCTTCCTTAGACTACTATTGTTTCATAACTGGCATGCCGTGACGCACACGTTCCTGGCCACTTTCTGATGACCGCTACCAACTGAAATCATATCGTTCTTTGTCCTACACAATGTTTCTAGTTTTTGTGTGTTTTTTTGTGGGTGCTTTGTCGGCTGTTTTTGTTTGGTCTGTGTCCTTGACAATATCCTTGCGGTGGGTAACGTGGTGTCATTGCATTGTTGTCCTGGTACCGTTACTCAGCCATGATTTGTAGATGGGGTTGTCCTGGTACCGTCACTCAGCCATGATTTATAGATGGGGTTGTCCTGGTACGGTCACTCAGCCATGATTTATAGATGGGGTTGTCCTGGTACCGTCACTCAGTCATGAATTATAGATGGGGTTGTCCTGGTACCGTCACTCAGCCATGATTTACAGATGGGGTTGTCCTGGTGCGGTCACTCAGCCATGATTTATAGATAGGGTTGTCCTGGTACAGTAGTACGATCCCTTGCCATATATGTTGTTGTCCTGTTTCTCAACCTTCACTACCGCCGCAGCTTCCATATATTAATGTGTACATAGATCAGAGCGCTGAGCATTGAATTGAATGTCTGATGAGCAGTGATGTCCACTTTACGTAACATATAACAACTTATATACTGATCAACCAGCGCACACAACAAAACAAATTAACAGAACACACTTTTTTCCATATTGTACTGTGCTGTGTTGTACTAAACTGTACTGTGTTGTGCTAAGCTGTACTGTGTTGTACTAAACTGTACTTTGTTGTACTAAACCTGTACTGTGTTGGGCTAAACTGTACTGCACTAAACTGTACTGTGTTGTACTAAACTGTACGTTGTTCTACTAAACTGTACTGTGTTGTACTAAACTGTACTGTGTTGTGCTAAACTGTACTGTGTTGTACTAAACTGTACTGTGTTGTGCTAAACTGTAATGTGTTGTTCTAAACTGTACTGTGTTGTACTAAACTGTACTGTGTTGTACTAAACTGTGCTATGTTGTGCTAAACTGTACTGTGTTGTACTAAACTGTACTGTGTTGTGCTAAACTGTAATGTGTTGTTCTAAACTGTACTGTGTTGTACTAAACTGTACTGTGTTGTACTAAACTGTACTGTGTTGTGCTAAACTGTACTGTGTTGTACTAAACTGTGCTATGTTGTACTAAACTGTACTGTGTTGTACTAAACTGTGCTATGTTGTACTAAACTGTACTAAGTTACATTATTATATACTTTATGGAAGTGTGCCCTGCTGGACCGGACATTACCACATATTGTCACCATGATCACCATATGTTTCAGAATCCATATTTATGTTGTTAGAAAGACAAGTATGGAAAAGACACAAGAATACTCAGTAACCTAAACTAGAAGCAGACTGCCACTGTGAGATCGGGAAGCCTTTATTCCCAAATATAGATGTAGAAAGTCTAGTACGGCAAGAATGAGTACTGTCGCCTTGACTGTTTCATAATAACAGAAACAAATACTTCCGCAGGTAGAGGACATGACAGGACTCACCTGAGGGTATCGGTAGATAAGCTCAGTTATACAGGTGATCTGGTTCTGCTAGATGAAAGCTAGCAATAACTGGAGGAAGAAAAGTCAGGTGTGGGGATTGAGATATCTAAGACTAACAAAATTACGAAAGTAGGCAATAAATCTGATGTACAGATAAAAGTAGACAACACATCTGATGTACAGATAAAAGATGACATGACATCTAATGTACAGATAAAAGATGACATGACATCTGATGTACAGATAAAAGATGACAAGACAAATGATGTACAGATAAAGATGACAAGACAAATGATGTACAAATAACCGTAGAACAAGACATCTGATGTACAGATAACAGTAGAACAAGACATCTGATGTATAGATACAAGTAGACAACACATCTGATGTACAGATAAAAGATGACAACACATCTAATGTACAGATAAAAGATGACAAGACAAATGATGTACAGATAAAAGATGACAAGAATAATGATGTACATATAACAGTAGAACAAGACATCGGATGTACATATAACAGTAGAACAAGACATCTGATGTACAGATAACAGTAGAACAAGACATCTGATGTACATATAACAGTAGAACAAGACATCTGATGTACATATAACAGTAGAACAAGACATCTGATGTACAGATAACAGTAGAACAAGACATCTGATGTACATATAACAGTAGAACAAGACATCTGATGTACATATAACAGGTAGAACAAGACATCTGATGTACAGATACAAGTAGACAAGACATCTGATGTACAGATAACAGTAGAACAAGACATCTGATGTACAGATAACAGTAGAACAAGACATCTGATGTACAGATAACAGTAGAACAAGACATCTGATGTACATATAACAGTAGAACAAGACATCTGATGTACAGATAACAGTAGAACAAGACATCTGATGTACAGATACAAGTAGACAAGACATCTGATGTACAGTACAAGTAGACAAGACATCTGATGTACAGATACAAGTAGACAAGACATCTGATGTACAGATACAAGTAGACAAGACATCTGATGTACAGATACAAGTAGACAAGACATCTGATGTACAGATACAAGTAGACAAGACATCTTATGTACAGATACAAGTAGACAAGACATCTGATGTACAGATACAAGTAGACAAGACAATCTGATGTACAGATACTAAGTAGAACAAGACATCTGATGTACAGATACAAGTAGACAAGACATCTGATGTACAGATACAAAGACAAGACATCTGATGTACAGATACAAGTAGACAAGACATCTGATGTACAGATACAAGTAGACAACACATCTGATGTACAGATACAAGTAGACAACACATCTGATGTACAGATACAAGTAGACAAGACACCTGATGTACAGATACAAGTAGACAAGACACCTGATGTACAGATACAAGTAGACAACACACCAACTAGTGCAGGTCAAGATCTTCTCCTTGCTTGGAAATATAACAGAGAAAATAGAAGACGCACCATGGAGATCACGAAGAGGATATGGGTAGCCAAAGCGGTCTGCACCAACATGACGCCATAGACTGACTTCCAAAGAAAGTACTCGATCTTAACACTGAGGGCGGTCAGCTGTTATCAATACTCCTCGTTACTGTGAGGTGTAGAAACTGTGTCAATGAACAAAAGAATGGGGAAGAGAATGGACACTTTTTTTAAATTTGACTAATTAGACGAATACGGTGAACCTACTGGAAGTAAAGTACAAAAAGTGAGAAAGTATAAAACCCAAATGTAAAACCAACCTCCCAGGTGTATAACCAACCTCCCATTTTTCAAACCAACCTCTCGTGTACAACCAACATCCCAGGTGTAAAACCAACCTCCCAGGTGTCCAACCAACCACTCGTGTACAACCAACCACTCGTGTACAACAAACCACTCGTGTACAACCAACCTCCCAGCAGGTATACAACCAACCACTCGTGTACAACCAACCTCCCAGGTGTACAACCAACCTCCCAGATGTACAATCAACTACTCGTGTACAACCAACCTCCCAGATGTACAACCCACTATTCGTGAACAACGAATCTCCCAGATGTGCAACCAACTACTCGTGTACAACCAACCTCCCTTTCAGGTGTACAACCAACCACTCGTGTACTACCAACCTACCACGTGTCCAACCAACCTCCCAAGTGCACAGCCAACTTCCCAAGTGCACAACCAACCTCCCAGGTGTACAACCAACCACGTGTGTACAACCAACCACTCGTGTACAACCAGCCACACGTGTACAACCAACCGCCCGGGTGTACAACCAACCTCCCAGGTGTACAAAAACCAACCTCCCAGGTGCACAACCAACCTCCCAAGTGTACAACCAACCTCCCAGGTGTAAAACCAACCACTCGTGTACAACCAACCTCCCAGGTGTACAACCAACCTCCCATGTGTACAACCAACATCCCAGGTGTAGAACCAACCTCTCAGATGTACAACCAACCACCCATCTATACAACCAATTTCCCAGATGCGCATTCAACCTCGCAGGTGTAAAACCAACCTCCCAGATGTACTACCAACCTTCAAGATGTACAACCAGCCTCCAAGATGTACAACCAATTTCCCGGTGTACAACCAACATTTCAGTTGTACAACCAACCTCCCAGGTGTACAACCAACCTTCCAGGGGTACAACCAACCTTCCAGGTGTACAACCAACCTTCCAGGGGTACAACCAATCACTTGTGTACAATCAACTTCCCTGGTGTACAACCAACTACTCGTGTACAACCAACCTTCCAGGCGTAAAACCAACTGTAACAGTTTCAGTGTGAGCATGAGCGTTTAGGGCAGGGGTGATATGGTCGGCGACTCTGAGAACAAAGGTACCTGAATGTGTGCCAAGGTCACTCTCTTTCTGGACACAACGTCAAGGTGACTCCCCGTCTCAACAAAGGAAAACGGGTTGGGGGAAAGAACGTATACAGGTAGACTAGGAACTGACTACTGGCGTGCCGATTTGGGTAATGGGCGATGAGTGACAGACAAGAGGGCAGCAGAGCTTGCTGCAATATTTGAGTGACAGGTTTTTCAGAGTAATTCGTTCCAATAACGAGTGAATAGAGCCATCCCCCAGAGATCCATTGGATAGATCGGATGCTGCTTGAGACTATAATATTCTAGACAAAGTTTAGCTCAAGCAGACTGGCCAGAGAATGTGAGCGAGAGACTGAGGATTTAGATAGGAGTCTGTTTAGCTCACCGATTTCATATAGGAGCGATTGATAGACTGTTGTACGAATGTTAGAGATAGAACAGGATCTCTCAAACAGCATATGCCATTGAGTCTGGGCCAATCGCTCAAATACCACCTGTTATAACTCTCATGGCTTGGTTTTGAAGTTTGCTAACTTTATCGAAGTTCGCCTTTGCTGCTGTTGTCCATGCCGCAATGCCATATTCGAGAACTGGTCTCACTCTTCCAGTGTACAGTTTCTTTAGTATGCTTTCGTCTGCTCCCCAGCTTGTGCCAGCAAGTTTCCTCATGATTGCCATTCTTTCTCTGGCTCTCATTCGGTTTCTCTCGATCTGACTTTTCCATGTCATGCGCCGATCAAATGTGACTCACAGATAGTTTGGGTTGTCGTTTGGCTGCAGGAATTTGCCATTTAAACTTAACTTTTTATTTTGTGGTTTGATGGAAAGCGATAATATTGTGCATGTGGTTTTCTCCTCGTTTATTTTGACTAGCCATGAGTTCGCCCACTCTTCCAGCCATGTTAGAGCCTGCTGCATCCGATTTCTTGCTATGGTGAGATTCTTTTCAGATAGCCAGTCCACATAGCCAGATCGTCTGCAAACATTGAGCTATTGACTCTTCTTGGTATATTCTCTGTAATGTTGTTTATATATACCAGGAAGAGTGTAGGTGACAGTACTCCCCCTTGGGGTACTCCCTGCTCGAGTGTCACCTTTCTGCTCATCTGCCCTTGTACTTGGACTCTGGCCGTTCTGTTTTTTAGGTAGTAGTTGATCCACTTGTACATTTTTCTCACATACATCACTTCTTCTTAGCTTGACTCTAAGTCCATCTTTCCAGACTTTGTCAAATGCCTTTTCCAGGTCCACCCAAACCGCTACTGTGTGTTTCTGTGCCTGGTAGGCATCTTCTATTTCCTGGGCTATGAGGATGACCTGGTCCTCAGTGGATCTGTGCTGTCTAAAGCCGGCTTGCTGTGGAATTAGTATTCGTTTTTCTTCCAGATGCCACATCAGTCTGGTGTTTATCATACGTTCCATCAGTTTGCCGACACAGCTCAGTAGGTTGATTAGCCTGTATCCATTTGGATCTGTTTTGTCCTTTCCTTTTTTTTGGTACTGGTACCAGTACTGCGTCTTTCCATGCCTGGGGTACAATTCCCCTTTTCCAGCTTTGGTTCAGGACCGATAGCAGCTTCCTCTTCGCTGTTTGGCCCAGCCCCATCAGCATTTCGTTTGTTATCCCATCTTTTCCGGGAGATTTCCTTTTCTTTAATCTTCTCATGGCCTCTTCCATTTCGCTCATTGTTAATTTGACCATCATATGCTCTTCAGGAGCCGAACTGATGTGTTCGTGCCCCTTTTATTCTTCACTAATGTTTGTGTGCCTATCTGCAGGGACCTCGATGTGGTTTGCTCTGGCATAGTGATCGACAAAAGCGTTTGCAGCTTTTTTACCAGTGAGCAAGTTTTCGCCCTGCTTGATGGTAATTTGTTTGTTTGACGGGGTTTCGTCATTCATGGCTCTGACTAGCTTCCATAGCTTGTTCCCTTCTTTGTCCAGGTTTAGGCTTTCCGTTTTGTTTTTCCAGCTATCTCTTGCTGTTTGCTTGAGAGTGTATTTGTATTTCGCCGTGGCGGCTTTGAGGGCGATGTTTGCCTCCATAGTTTGTTCTCGCTCTGCCATGTTCTTAGCATGTGTTACTGCATCTCCCGCTTTCTGCAACTCATCATTCCAATAGGGCTTATAGTTTTTCCTAGCCCCTCTTGGGATGGTTTCAGTGGCGGCTTGCATTATTGCCTTGCTTAGGCTTTCCACCATGGGCTTCATTTTGTTGTTTCGTGTGTTGATGGTTTTACACAGCCCGTCTGTCAGGATTGCAAATCTGTCCCAGTCGGCTCGTTTGTAATTCCAAGGTGGGAGCAGTTTTGTTTCCTGTGGGCCTACTTCCATATCAATGTCTAGCCTGATCGGCCTGTGGTCGCTACCTGCCAGTTGCTTTAGCACCTGGCGGTCTATTTTATGGTGTATGTCCTGTGCGGAGAAGGCCAAATCTGGAGTCGAGGTAATATGCCATGTTCTAGAATAGAAACAAGGGCTATCCTCCGGCCTATTGATTAGGGAGAGATTTGTATATATCTCCCAATCTTCCACTTCGTCACCTCTGCTGTCTGTGTCAGAGTATCCCCATCTCTCCGAGTGGCTGTTGAAATCTCCAACTACATCTACTATGTAGTTGGAGTCTCTGACCTCCATACTCGAGAGCGATAGGTCTCTATTTGGTGGTCCGTACAGATTGAAAATGCGGAGCTTCGTCTCTTGAGCCATTATGTCAACTCCTACAATTTCTGTTTGTCCGGTGTGACTGACAGGTACCGCGCTACTCGGTATGCAGTTTCTGGTCAGTATCAGGACGCCTCCTTTGTGGCCTTCTCTATCGAGACGGAAGGTCTGGTATCCTCTGATTGAGAATTTATGATTATTGTTGAGGTGCGTTTCCTGGATACATGCCACGTCAATCTTACCTTCACGCAGGTGATGTGTTAGGGAAAGTTTTTTGTTAATGACTCCCTCCGCATTCCACTGTAGTATTTTGAGGGTCTTGAGTTTTTGGTCAATAAAAGTTTCCCCATAGCCATGTGCCTTGACTCCACGACACATGGGTGGGTGACCACCAGTAGTCAAGGGTGGGCCCTTTCGAGGCGTGAGGCCCGGCACTATCGCTGCCTGGCGGGACTCCGCAGGATGAGCGCCATACGTTTTTCTGATCGGTTGTACTGTCATCATACTGCGATTTACGTTGCACTGTTTTGTTAGGCTTGCGGCCCCGTGCATCCGATTTCAACAGGCGTTTCTGTAGGGATGCCCTCCTTAGCCTTTGGTTGTCCCCAGCCTATCTGCAAGGCAGCAGTTGTTTATGATCAGAGTCGTCTCTCTTATGGAAGTTGTCTTACCAGACTAACGAGTCTTCACTACTCGTGTCTATAGGGTGCGGTGATGATATGTGAGATGATATATGAGATGATATATGATATGGACTGGTTTACCCGGAAGAGAGGCAGTCCAGTGTGTCTGTACCCCAGGATCGTCACGTCCTGCCAGAAACGTAGCATTTGCATGTGAGTGGGGTATCTCTTTGCTTCCTTTATTTTCTTGGCTTCTATGAAGGGATGGTACGCCTAGCATTACCCGCCACCTGGGATGTTGACACAGTGGGGCAGGTGTGCAATGTCCGCTGGTCTGCATCTCTTCTGCGTCCATTGGTATGGCTGCTAGCGTACAGAGGTAGATATCGAAGCAGAAGTGCCTTTAACCAGGGGACAAGCCTGGTAATGTCACGGAGATGTTGTTCGCCTGGTTTGCGGACACATCGCGTGGTCAACGAGTGAGTCTCGACAGTTCACAGTGAGGTGGCTGCTCTACTGTTTTCGATACCCCGACCAGGAACTAAGTCTTATGTTGGTGGTTTCGCACCCCATCGCCGTATAGGGTGAATATCGAGCAGCTATCCGCCCGCTTTGATCAGTGGATGGCAGAGACCTCTTTCTGTGGCTCGACCTGGTAGGGTTGAGGCGCGATCCCCAGGTCCCGACCATATCGAAGCCTCCCATTGCAGTGGTGCTGAGAATTTGGGCGGGATTCCGGCTAACAAGCGTCCGGCCGTTATCCCTCACATGGTAGCCTCGCGCCATTGGCTTATCAGCCTGGTACGTGAACCAAATGTCTGCGGTTCCTCTCGAGTTGAGCAGGATTTCCGTAGCAACGCCCTGTCATTTGTAGGGTAAAACTGACCTGTCTTCCGATGGTCTATTTCCAGCACCCGTTCATTTTTTGGCCAGGACGAATTAATCGATGGCTTTTGTTTGTCCCCGACCAGGTATCTGGAGCCTGCGGTTTCCGCGGTGTTAAGGCACGGTTTCCGTAGCGATCCTTCATAAGAAGGTTAGAGAGCTGACCTGTCTTCCGTGGGTCTAATACCAGCACACGTTCACTATTAGACTCAACGAAAGTGCTCTCGATTTGTCAGTCGTTCTACAGTGTTTGCGTCTTGAGTCAAATTAAGCCGCAGGCTCCACTCCTGATAGTGCTCTTCCGTCAATTCCTTTTTCAAACACTGGATGCAGACCAACCGAGCCACAGAGGACATAACCCCAGATTTCTGAGGGTCTAAATCCAGCACCAGTTCCATATTAGACCCCAGGAAAGTGGTCTCGGCATGTCAGTCATTTCAGTTCAGTGTTTGCCGTGTTGAGTCAAATGTGTAGACACCTAAGGAACGATGTATGTTTCAGAGCGTGTATATACGCAGATTGACTGAGTTGAGAGATTATATGTGAGTATACGTAGAATATATTGAATGCATTATGTCCAGATCGCCCGCCTTAGGGGATTTGAGTGAGAAAGAGTTTTTTGAGAGTGTGTTGAGGATGCAGATAAGGGGAGCGGTGTGTGCGGCAATGGAATTGGGTTTGATTAGCGGGAGCAACATCAATAGTTTATGCTTATAACTCCAGAGTATATAATTAGTTAAGATGATATTTCTTGTATTGTGTGTCATTTCATTTGCACTCACTTTGATAGTGTTGTATGAGTATGATATAATAAATATGCCACCTGCTGTGTGCTACGTCATTTGTTGTGTGTGGTCATGAATGTTGTGGTTGAGTGTGGTAACGTTTTAGTTAGAATAACCACAGTGCAAACAGTGGGATCTGCTACACAACTTCCCAGGTGTACAACCAACCTCCCAGGTGTACAACCAACCACTCGTGTACAACCAACCTCCCAGTTGTACAACCAACCTTCCAGATGTACAACCAACCTCTCAGATGTACAACAAAGTCACTGACACATATTCTCACCTAGACTTCCCTCTTCGTGTGTGCCACCTACTGACGTAGGCCATTGGTTTCTATCCTTACCACCAAATGACTATCTACTGAAAGTCTCTACAAACTCACAGTCGTGTCATGATAGCCAACCGAATATGGTCATTTTACGTTCGTGCTCTATATAATATTTTAGTAATTCAGCCTATCTCCACAACTTCTTTCTACATTGCGCCTTGTTGCTCGTGAAAGGAATCAATGTTGTTGTTGTTGTTGTTGTTGTTGTTGTTTATTTGACAATGTTCTTAAAATGTTCAGCATCCTCCTTTCTTGCCGTCTTTTAAGTTAACTTCTTTTTACTGGTTTAGAAGGATCTGCAGAGTCTGCATACATCCACTTGCTACAAATGTACGTGATCTAAAAATAACTACGTGGATCAAATCTATCCGTGAATGCATTAACTGACCCTGCTCTAACTATTTCCAGTGGTAATGCTTTTCAAGCATTCATAACTCTCTGAAAAAAAAATATATTTCCTAATATCTAACTGGACCTTTCTTTAAATAATTTGTGACTGTGCACTCTTGTTCTTACAGACGGCTGCGTTGAAAAAACTTGTTATGGTCTAAGTTATTCGTTCGTGGATTATCTTATAAACGTGTATTGTCACCTCTCTTCTAGACACGGTAGGTCGGTTTATCTGAGTCTTTCTCATATCTATGATTCCGGAATCCCACTAATAGTTTTGTCGCTCTGAATTGTATCCGTCCCAGCATGTTTATGTCTATTCTACAATAAGGACTCCACGCCTGTAGACAGTTCTTCAATCTAGGTCTAAATAATGCTTTATACAGTTTGACAATCACTTCCTTGCTCCTATGTTTAATATTTCTTTCTATCATACCTAACATTGCATTTGCCTTTTTTCACTGCTACCTGAACTTGCTTATTCAATTTACATGTTTGATCTATTATAACCCTTAGGTCCTTTCCTTTTCTAGAATTCTAATATTGTTCTCGCCAATTTTGTAATTATTTTGTCTACATTGTCTACCCTGCCATCAACTCCAACTCGCCATAGTCTACCCTGCCATCAACACAAATACGCCATTGTTTTCTGTGTTACCAACTTTCAACTCGCCATTCTCTCCACTGCCATCAACTCTCAGCACATCATTGTCTCCCCTGTCATCAACTCTCAGCACATCATTGTCTCCCCTGTCATCAACTCTCAGCACATCATTGTCTCCCCTGTCATAAACTCTCAGCACATCATTGTCTCCCCTGTCATCAACTCTCAGCACATCATTGTCTCCCTTGTCATCAACTCTCAGCACATCATTGTCTCCCCTGTCATCAACTCTCAGCACATCATTGTCTCCCCTGTCATCAACTCTCAGCACATCATTGTCTCCCCTGTCATCAACTCTCAGCACATCATTGTCTCCCCTGTCATCAACTCTCAGCACATCATTGTCTCCCCTGTCATCAACTCTCAGCACATCATTGTCTCCCTTGTCATCAACTCTCAGCACATCATTGTCTCCCCTGTCATCAACTCTCAGCACATCATTGTCTCCCCTGTCATCAACTCTCAGCACATCATTCTCTCCCCTGTCATCAACTCTCAGCTCATCATTGTCTCCCCTGTCATCAACTCTCAGCACATCATTGTCTCCCCTGTCATCAACTCTCAGCACATCATTGTCTCCCCTGTCATCAACTCCAACACGCACACACACAATTGCCTCGCCTCTTACACATCCCATTCGTTCCCATGTCAAGACCACTTCGTTAATTACTCACCAATATCTTGTACCAGGTCCAGTGATTGATCGCCTATTCGCCTGCCCAATGTTATATCCGCATCACTCTACATCTGTCTCGGTTTCAGCTTTGTCTAACGCTCTGGCCAACGTTCAAATAGACTTACCGACTAACACTCTGGCTAAACGTACGACTGACAAGCAATTAGCAACGACCAAACCCTACCAAACGGGTTTACTGAGAACATTTTTACTAATTCTCAGTTTAGTCGTCTATCATATGTTAAGCTGTTCAATCGACATGGTTCTAGCCGTGACCATCAAAACATCTACTTAACTACTGCTGTACCGGTACGTTCTGAGGTGACCTGGTACAACCAAACATATACCTAACCACTGCTGTACTGGTTCGTTCTGAGGTGAACTGATACAACCAAAATTCTACCTAAACACTACTGTACCGGCACATCCTGAAGTGACTTGGTACACGTCCCATTAAAGATGGGTCAAATCCATGTTACCCAATGCTCTTGAGGAAGCGACACATGCCACCAAAGGCCTCTATTTACTCTGAAAATTCTATTATGTGCGGTAATCTAACGACCACATCTCCCTCCCTTGTAAACATGGCTGTCCATTGCAGGCTCCTCTCGTCACCACATAGATAGTCCCTCAATTTTGTTGACGAGAGCAATGCTGTGAATGTGTTCCTATAATGGAAGCTTTAACCTTGGAGAACATTGCATACTGCATGTCTGTTTTTACCCAACATGGCCGCTGTTTGGGAACTAAGTTTAACCCTAGACCCAAGAGCGTAAAGACATCGCTCTCATGGGAACTGGGTCTAATCGCAGATCCAAGAGCCCAAAAGCGTGAAAATATATAAATCATGAGTATAACATCTCAGAGTCCTGATCAATATGGATGCTTCCCGCTTAGAGTATAAAGAAACAGTTACTCGGCGCGGGGGAGGAGGAGGGGGGGGTAGGCTTAAGGGTTATGGGGTCACTGCAGACGTCAAGAGTATCTCGCCAATTATCGTTCTGGCTAAAGTTGCCAATCAATGAGCCCGGAGAGTGACTTTTATCATTTACTCAAAAATGTATAATCTTGTTTCAAGAAATTCTTTCTGATGTCGGCAACCATACAGCAGTCCAGAGAAGAAAGAGCACCAACACTGTATTGTTGCCATCCAAGAAGGTGCGCATGTTAGACCAACACTGTATTGTTGCCATCCAAGAAGGCGCGCATGTTAGACCAACACTGTATTGTTGCCATCCAAGAAGGTGCGCATGTTAGACCAACACTGTATTGTTGCCATCCAAGAAGGTGCGCATGTTAGACCAACACTGTATTGCTGCGGTCCAAGAAGGCGCATATTAGAACAAATGATTTAACATATTTATGAGTTGTCACATAAACAACGAGAATCAGTATTCACCTAAACTTTCAGTGATGTAATGGGGAATGGGAAGTGATGGGTTATGGGAAGTGATGGAGAAGGATCGGTAATAGGTAATTGGAAGTAATGGGGAAGGGGAAGTAATGCGTAAGGGGAAGTAATCGGAAATGGGAAGTAATGGGTAATGGACTGTGATAGAGAATAGGAAGTGATGGGGAATGGTGCGCTGGGATGAGCTGTAATGGGGGATGGGAGCACATAGACGAGTACAGCCAGTCACGTTCTGACATGGAGCTCGCAATGAGTAGGGGGCGGGCAGTGGAGAGGAACATTATTAGACATGTTGAGACACAATTTTAAAGCTGGTCCATAAACAGGAAGAGAGGAATGGAGTCGGACATACCGGGACACGATGAACTCATGTGTGTGTGTGTGTGTGTGTGTGAATGTATGTGTGTATGTGTGTATATGTGTGTGTGTGTGAATGTGTGTGTGTGAATGTGTGTATGTGTGTGTGTATGTGTGTGTGTGAATGTGTGTATATGTGTGCATGTGTGTGTGAATGTGTGTGTGTGAATGTCTGAATGTGTGTGTGTGTGTGAATGAATGAATGTGTGTGAAAGTATGAATGTGTGTGCATGTGTGAATGTGTTTGTATATGTGAATGTGTGTGTATGTGTGAATGTGTGTGAATGTGTGTATGTGTGTGTGTGAATGTGTGTGTGTGTGTGAATATGTGTGTGTGTGTGAATATGTGTGTGTGTGTGAATATGTGTGTGTGTGTGTGAATGTGTGTGCATGTGTGAATTGTGTGTGTATAAGTGAATGTGTGTGTATGTGTGTGAATGTATGTGTATGTGTGAATGTGTGTGTATGAATGTGCGTGTGTGTGAATGTGTGTGTGTGAATGTATGTGTGAGTGTGAATGTGTGTGTATGAAAGTGTGTGTGCGTGTGTGAATGTGTGTGTGAGTGGATGTGTGTGAATGTGTGTGTGAGTGGATGTGTGTGAATGCGTATGCATGTGTGTGTGAGTGCGTGTGAGTGTGTGTGTGTGTGCATGTGTGCGTGTGAGTGTGTGTGAGTTTGTGTGTGTGTGTGTGCATGTGTGTGCGTGGGAGTGTGTGTGTGAGAGTGTGTGTGCGTGCGTGTGTGAGTGTGTGTGTGCGAATGAGTGTGCGTGTACATGTGTTCAGGGTAACACACTTACAGTGTACGTGTAATCATTCATTAGCTGGTTAATTTATTGATTCATTCCTTAATTGATTTGTCGGTGAATTGTTCTTTTGGAATTCAGATTAGTTGATTGATTGATTCATTGATTGATTGTTTGGTTTGGTATTTAATGTTGTTCAATTCGTAGCCTAATTAATTTATCCACTAAATGATTTGCAGGTTGCCTGGATTATTTATTTGATGGTTATGTTTTTTGGTTAAGAGCATCCAAAATGATTGATTGGTGGATCGATTGATTGATGATTGAATGAATAGATAAATGAATGATTGATTAACGGAGCAAAGTTAATTGTGCTGAGTCTGCTTTAATCATGAAAAAATATGTTGATGATGTGGGAAGGAAGAGAAATCTTCAGACCACAGATAACACAAATACTTGTCTTGGCAACAGACAGGATTGCAGAATATCACCATCAGGATGTTCAGCAACAACTACATCCCTACCTGTGGCTGGTAGACTCCAGAGATTGTGATACAGAAAGTGATGTTTGCCACTTGTGTTACATCTACTGCCATATCTCACACACCTCAATTACAGGGGAGATGCACAGACATGAGGTCTGCTATTGATACTCCATCAACAAGCTAGCAAGGCAGCCAACTGGAGCAGTTTGGCTTTTACAGCCAGTTTTCTGCTGGGTTGATACAAAGGTGTACAGGACCCCAGAAATAAACTAGGTTCTGAACATCAGCACCAAACAGGGCGGAAATAAATAACAAGTGGGAGAAATATAAGACATTTCTGCGTTGTGTTCTGTTAGTGTCTGCACGATCTGCTAATGTGCATGTTTGTGTGTGCGTGTGTGTGTATGTGTGTGTGTGTGTGTTTTTGTATGTAGAGGTGTGTGATTACGAGTTTTGAGTGCGTCTATGTCGGGGGCCTGCTTCTTTGCGTATGTGTTTCTGTAGCTACCTTTGCTTGTTTCTGTAACTATCTTTTCTTGTTTCTGTAGCTATCTTTACGTATGTGTTTCTATACCCATTTGTGCTTGTTTCTGTAGCTATATTTACGTATGTGTTTCTACAGCCATCTTTGCTTGTTTCTATAGCCATCTTTGCTTGTTTCTATAGCCATCTTTACGTATGTGTTTCTGTAGCCATCTTTGCTTGTTTCTATAGCCATCTTTGCTTGTTTATATAGCCATCTTTGCTTGTTTCTGTAGCCATCTTTGCGTATGTGTTTCTGTAGCCACCTTTACGTAGGTGTTTCTATAGCTATCTTTGATTGTTTCTATAGCCATCTTTACGTTTGTGTTTATATAGCTATCTTTGCTTGTTTCTATAGCCATCTTTGCTTGTTTCTATACCTATCTTTGCTTGTTTCTGTAGCCATCTTTGCTTGTTGAGTGTTGGTCCTTAGCTGAGGAGGACAGAATAGAACCACTGCCCCTACAAAGCACGTCTAAAAGGTGACTGACTAAGCATCCCCATTCTCAGCAATGTTTCAAGCACCCACTTATATACACGCACATGACGGATTTAGCGAGGCAGAAAGAAATAATGGTCACCTTATGATCCAACTGTAACAGCCACCTTGTGGTCCAACTGTAACAGCCACCACGTGGCCCAACTGTAACAGTCACCTCGTGGTCCAACTGTAACAGCCATCACGTGGTCCAACTATAATAGTCACCTCGTGGTCCATCTGTAACAGCCACCTTGTGGTCCAATTGTAACAGTCACGTCGTGGTCCAACTGACACCATATTGCGCTTCTGCTTATGATATGTTGATGTGTCCTTTAGAGATTGTATAAATATTCGCTGTGTGTTATACACACATTAGGATGTATATGTGTGTTATACCGATGTTAGGTTGTGTGTGTGTGTGTGTGTGTGTGTTATACCGATGTTAGGTTGTGTGTGTGTGTGTTATACCGATGTTACGTTGTGTGTGTGTGTGTGTGTGTTAAACCGATGTTAGGTTGTGTGTGTGTTATACCGATGTTAGGTTGTGTGTGTGTTATAACGATGTTAGGTTGTATGTGTGTGTGTGTTAAACCGATGTTAGGTTGTGTGTGTTATACCGATGTTAGGTTGTGTGTGTTATACCGATGCTAGGTTGTGTGTGTGTGTATGTGTGTTATACCGATGTTAGGTTGTGCGTGTGTTATACCGATGTTAGGTTGTGTGTGTTTGTTTGTTTGTTTGTTTGTTTTGTTTGTTTGTTTGTTTGCCGATATCACAGAGAATGATGTACATCCTAATTACTGATATTACCGTATCTATGACTACGACGATTTGAAGAAAACGGACATGGCCCGCACTTCTATAGGAGGACCAAACAATACAAACAGACATGGCCCGCAAATCTATAGGAGGACCAAACAAAACAAATAGATATGGCCCGCACTTCTATAGGAGGACCAAACAATACAAACAGACATGGCCCGCAAATCTATAGGAGAACCAAACAATACAAACAGATATGGCCCGCAAATCTATAGGAAGACCAAATAATACAAACAGACATGGCCCGCACTTCTATAGGAGGACCAAATAATACAAACAGACATGGCCCGCAAAATATATAGGAGGACCAAAAAATACAAACAGACATGGCCCGCACTTCTATAGGAGGACCAAATAATACAAACAGACATGGCCCGCCAATCTATAGGAAGATAAAATAATACAAACAGACATGGCCCGCCAATCTATAGGAGGACCAAATAATACATACAGACATGGCCTGCCCTTCTATAGGAGGACCAAACAATACAAACAGACATGGCCCGCAAATCTATAGGAGGACCAAATAATACAAACAGACATGGCCCGCACTTCAATAGGAGGACCAAATAATACAAACAGACATGGCCCGCAAATCTATAGGAAGACCAAATAATGCAAACAGACATGCCCGAAAATCTATAGGAGGACCAAATAATGCAAACAGACATGGCCCGCAAATCTATAGAAGGAGCAAATAATGCAAACAGACATGGCCCGCAAATCTATAGGAGGACCAAATAATGCAAACAGACATGGTCCGCAAATCTATAGGAGGACCAAATAATGCACATGGAGATGGACGCAATTCGATAAAGAATAAATGTGAAACAATAAATTATAAAACAGCTAAGGAGGATCAGATGTTGGGAGAAACGGAGACAGACCATCAGGAAGTGTGAGACAATAAGATAGAGTGTGTTTGATAGAAAATAGTCTAACTGGAAACGGACAGACAGCTTTGACAATAGTTTTTGAAACAGATAGCTTTCGCCAAGGAGGAACCAATACGGGCATAGCGAACGTTTTGTCGGTCAGTGCGTGCTGGGCACTAATCGATGATCCAGGACATCTAGCTTACTCTGAGAAAGAATGACTTAGTTATGTATGGGAGACAGCCACGGTGAGTTATTGAAATCGAGTGAGATCTTGTCTGTACCGATATATTTACAGCCGTAGAGATATGTCATGGGTGAGAATGATTACTGGTTAAGGGGTAGCCAATGTCTGTAAGAGTGTTTGTCTTTCTATGTGTTTGTAAATGTATCTTTGTGTTTGTCTTTCTATGTGTTTGTAAATGTATCTTTGTGTTTGTCTTTCTGTGTGTTTGTAAATGTATCTTTGTGTTTGTCTTTTTATGTGTTGGTAAATGTGTCTTTGTGTTTGTCTAAATGTCTGTTTTTGCTCACGTACGCATGTTTTTATGAGTTTGCCTTTGTGTGTGAATGGGTGTATATGTTCTCTTATGTGTGTGTGAATTTGGGTGTGTCTGTATGTGGGTGTTTCTATACGTGGGTATGTCTTATGGGGGTGTTTCTATATGTGGGTATATCTGTATAAGGGTGTTTCTATATGTGGGTATATCTGTATAAGGGTGTTTCTATATGTGGGTATGTCTGTTTGGGGGTGTTTCTATACGTCGGTACGTCTGTATGGGGGTGTTTCTATATGTGGGTGTGTCTGCACGTTTGCCTGTCTGTCTGTGTGTCGGTCTGAATGTGTGTCTATCTATATGTGGGTGTTTCTTTCCTTGGATGCGTCTGTATGTAGATATATCTGAATGTGGGTCTATCTATATGTGGGTGTTTCTTTCCTTGGATGCGTCCGTATGTAGATATATCTGAATGTGAGTCTATTTGTGTGGGGATTCCTGACTCCGCCGGGTTTTTCACGGCTGCTTGATGCGGAGTCCTCTGCATCTCGTAGTCGCCCCTTAGTCGTCTTGTCCTTGACGTGCCCCTGGGGTACGGCGGCTCCAGACGAGAGAGTGACGATAAAAAGTGTGTCTGTGTGTGGGTGTGTCTGTGTGTGGGTGTGTCAGTATGTGGGTGTGTGGGTGTGTCTGTGTGTGGATGTGTCAGTATGTGGGTGTGTGGGTGTGTCTGTGTGTGGGTTTGTCAGTATGTGGGTGTGTGGGTGTGTCTGTGTGTGGGTGTGTTAGAGTGTGGGTGTGTCTGTGTGGGGGTGTGTCAGTATGTGGGTGTGTCAGTATGTGGGTGTGTCTGTGTGTGGGTGTGTCCGTATGTGGGTGTGTCTGTGTGTGGGTGTGTCAGTATGTGGGTGTGTCTGTGTGTGGGTGTGTCAGTATGTGAGTGTGTCTGTGTGTGGGTGTGTCTGTGTGTGGGTGTGTCAGTATGTGGGTGTGTCTGTGTGTGGGTGTGTGTGTGTGTCAGTATGTAGGTGTGTCTGTGTGTGGGTGTGTCAGTATGTGGGTGTGTGGGTGTGTCTGTGTGTGGGTGTGTCAGTATGTGGGTGTGTCAGTATGTGGGTGTGTCAGTATGTGGGTGTGTCTGTGTGTGGGTGTGTCAGTATGTGGGTATGTATGGAAGAGTGTCTATTTATATGTGTTTGTGTCACTAGAGTATTCTAACACACTTTGGCACATACAAATAGGTGAATCATCAGAGACATACAAACAGGTGAATCAACAGACACATACAAACATATGAATCAACAGACACATACAAACAGGTGAATCAACAGACACATACAAACAGGTGAATCAACAGACACATACAAACAGGTGAATCAACAGAAACATACAAACAGGTGAATCAACAGACACATACAAACAGTTGAATCAACAGACACATACAAACAGGTGAATCAACAGACACATACAAACAGGTGAATCAACAGACACATACAAACAGGTGACTTAACAGACACATACAAACAGGTGAATCAACAGACACATACAAACAGGTGAATCAACAGGCCCATACAAACAGGTGAATCAACAGGCACATACAAACAGGTGAATCAACAGACACATACAAACAGGTGAATCAACAGGCACATACAAACAGGTGAATCAACAGACACATACAAACAGGTGAATCAACAGACACATACAAATAGGTGAATCAACAGGCCCATACAAACAGGTGAATCAACAGACACATAAACAGCACTCACAAATCCCACACACAGCGAACACCAAGAGAATAAAACAAGCTGTAAACTACATAACAGCCGCTGTGCCACACAGGAATGTCATCTCTTCCCAGCCCATACCACAGACAACATATCTTAAGGTAGCCATCACAACAACAAGTACCGTCGGAGAATAAATTTACGAATCAAAGAAATACACTGCAGCTGTAAAAGAGACAACCTCACGTGTACATGTGTATATTTTTGAGTGAAGAAGCCACACATAGATTCGCCATACAGAGAGTGCTGTCGCCTGCCATCGCGCATATCAGAACAGTCTACAGATGCCGTGACAGGAAACAAATGTGTAACGAACAAGAATGTGTCTGTAGTTGAAGCAGACTTGATTCACCCTAAACGAGTAATACCTTGCTATAGTCCGTCTTTTAATTCATGAACAAGATCCGAACCAACTTTTTACAAAACCTTAGAGTATCAATGACACTAAAACATTGATATTATTTAGTCCAAAGATGTTAAGACATTTGCACATCGGCGATATCCTTTGATGTTTTAGAACCATTGAAAAGAAATTAAATTAGATTTAAGATTTTACAGTACGCAGCTTAATTTCTCATTGTATTTTGTTCACAGCCGTATTTCCTTAATGTCTTGATAAATCAATTGATTGTTTGTATTGCCCTTTATGTACAATCGTAAAAATGGCACCAATATACAACAGTTAGTACAGCCCTTCTGTCACCATTAGACCCCAAGGTTGTATCAACTGCGCAGCTAACTTTATGTTGCTTAAAGCGATTGAATATTGAAATGTATATCTTGCCATTGTATGTACACTTAATTGTTTTGATAAACATACGCTTACTCATCCAAGTCTGTTAATCAGTATGTCCACAAAACGATGATTTTAATCATTCCGAATCTGTCGATTCACAAAGAGATAGATAATTGTTACTGGCTGGACAAATTGTAATCCATCTCGCTGCCAGTACTGTTCTTCTTCCCGGAGCACATGTTCAACACACTTCTCCCAGAACTGAATGTCTATTTTTGAAACCTACTCACATGTCAGCACTTCAACTTCACACATTTTAAATGTCCTGTTCTGTTCAGCAACTTGTCCTTGGACTTTAGCCCACACAAGCTCTGTAGGATTTAGATGAGCATGACATGCAGGTAGTCACAGAGAAGTGTGACCATACTAGTCAAAATTCCCTTTTTCCTTAGCTAGCTATGTCATAATTTGAGCTTTTGTATTTGATGCAGTTGTTACTTTGTCTTCCTCTGATACTCCATTGTGATAGGATGTATTATCCATTACTAGGCATGACGGTCTATCCAGAATTGGAAGCAGATCATTCGTCATCCAGTGCCTGAAAATGTGTCCATTCATTTCAGTTGTTAGTGTCTACCGTCGGCACTTTTTTGATTGGAAAATAACTTCAGCGTCATGGACAAGTCATCTTTCACTGCTTCCGACACACGTTAGTATAATGCGCTGCCATTTGCTGCTTGTAATTTGTATTTCTGTTCGTCAACTGATTGCCATTTTTTACCACGTGTGTGGTTAGCATTGGCCCAGAATTCGTCCAAGTATACAATATCATAGCCTTGCCTACGCCGTTCACTTATCTGTCTCAGGTATTTGCTACTGGCATCAATCAAATGTGGCTTTTCACGTATAATATTCCTGCCGCCTCAAGTTTTCCTGAATGTAAGGCCGGCGGCTCTTACAATTTTCAAAATAATACTTATGGAAATTTCATACTGCAGTCAGATTGCAATGTTAATTTTAGTTTCAGCAGAGTAACAAGTTGATATTTCGTCAACAGTTTCAAAATCTCCCGTCTTATGACATCTCTATCGAAATCGTCAAATTTCCTGTTACTACCTTGTTTGATATGAGTGCACTCTGTCCTATCCAATGCAGCGATTGAAGGAGGATCAATCCAGATTCTTCGCCAATTGCGTTTGTTTCTCTAGTTCATGAATATCGCGACCCATCGTAGATTCCCTGCGGAAAAAACCTGAATTGTAAAACGGTAAACATCTGCATGGTGTACACTTCAAACTCATTTTGAAATTGATACCAATGTAAGTTTTGTGAAAGCAACTATCTGTCACAATAAGGATCCCACAAACTGTGATATCGGTTTACACCTTTAACAAGGACAGTTTCGCATGAATGACCTTGGTTAATTTCCGCGCTCGACAAAGTGTTTAATTTGTGCACGAGATAATCAGGAATTTGTCTTTAACTCAGCTTATTTGAATGTCAAAACATAAACAGCGCAACTCAACCGTAAACATGTTAAACATGTCCAATTCAGTGAGGTGTCTTTTAATAAAGCCCTTTTGATTACATTTTTCCAAATACATCAAAGTTCTTATAGAACAAAATATTTACTCAACGTTATGGATATTCTAAGGCTGCAGGCCTTAAATTATTTGGGTCTGACATACAGTTGTGTAGAAAATTGCTTCGGACCTTGTTCATGAATTAAAAGACGGACTATAGACTGTGTCTGTAGTTGAAGCAGACTTGCCTCGCACCTAAACCAGTAATACCTTGGTAGACTGTGTCTGTAGTTGAAGCAGACTTGCCTCGCACCTAAACCAGTAATACCTTGCTAGACTGTGTCTGTAGTTGAAGCAGACTTGCCTCGCACCTAAACCAGTAATACCGTGCTAAAGGTTTTGCCTGTTACAAAAACCGTTACAGAGACAGCTTGGCTGAAAGACCGGAAAATATAACTACTGCGACCGCTTGGACAGTTTTATTGGTAAGCTCCCGGACAACGGACCCTTGATGTGAGTTCTAGAATGGGGAGGGTCAGACCAAGAGCAAATCTACATCGGGGATCTCCAAACTTCTCCGCTTCGGGTCACACCTGGTTGAAGGTGACTCTTGAACGATACATTCTAATAATAGACACATTTCTAATAATATTCCTCACTGATTCATATTATCTTCTAGTGGCAGTATTGTTTCTTTACACGAGAAAGACGTTTTCAGACTTCGCAACTTTTCCAAATAAGGATGACAAGAGAATGTCACTTCAGTACGACAACAGACAGAGAATGTCGCACTAAGTTAACACGTGTTATGGACGCATTAAGTTAACACGTGTTATGGTCGCACTAAGTTAACACGTGTTATGGACGCATTAAGTTAACACGTGTTATGGTCGCACTAAGTTAACACGTGTTATGGACGCATTACGTTAACACGTGTTATGGTCGCACTAAGTTAACACGTGTTATGGACGCATGTGTGGAATCGAAATAAGACACGCAAACATATATGTTAGAAACTTGACAAATAAATAGATTGCTCTAAACATGTGTATGTAGGAATTGTTTGCTTCATTCACAATTTCTGTCTTTATAAAGTACTTTCAAGTTGTCGGGAATTATGGGAAAAAAACAGTAAAGAGTTCCCATCACAAAATTCACAAACCACCAAACAGACCACGAAACAGGGCACTCAACAGAGCAGCCAACAGAGCACCCAATGGACCACCCAGCAGAGTACACAACAGAGCACCCAACAGAACACCCAACAGAGCACCCAACAGAGCACCCAATGGACCACCCAACAGACCACCCAATGGACCACCCAACAGAGCCCACAACAGAGCACCCAACAGAGCACCCAACATACCACACAACAGAGCACCCAACAGAGCAACCAACAGAGCACCCAATGGACCACCCAACAGAGCACCCAATGGACAACCCAACAGAGCACACAACAGAGCAGCCAACAGAGCACCCAACAGAGCACACAACAGAGCACCCAACAGAGCACCCAACATACCACACAACAGAGCACCCAACCTAGCATCCAAATAGAGCACATGTGCTGTTGTTGCGAAACACCTTGAGAAGAACTTGTTTCTTTATTTCCAAATTTGGGATTTCATTAAATTATAGGTGTCCATCAGCTCACTTAACCGCGGGTCGGAAGTGGAGTGCTTGCCACGCGAGTACACTGAGCCTTAGTGTGGGTGAGGTGGGGGGGGGGGGGGGGGGGGGATCACAATATACTGATCCACAGTGTGTGTGACGTGGGGTGGTCAACTCCTTCTGACGCTCTGTTCAGTTGAGGTGGGGAGCAGTTCCCTTCTGACACTCTGTTCAGTTGAGGTGGGGTGGTCAGTTCCCTTCTGACACTCTGTTTAGTTGAGGTGGAAGGGGGGGGGGCAGTTCCCTTCTGACGCTCTGTTCAGGTGAGGAGGGGTAGTCAGTTCCCTTCTGACACTTTGTTCAGTTGAGGTGGGGTGGTCAGTTCCCATCTGACACTCTGTTCAGTTGAGGTGGGGTGGTCAGTTCCCTTCTGACACTCTGTTTAGTTGAGGTGGAGGGGGGGGGGCAGTTCCCTTCTGACGCTCTGTTCAGGTGAGGAGGGGTGGTCAGTTCCTTTCTGACACTTTGTTCAGTTGAGGTGGGGTGGTCAGTTCCCATCTGACACTCTGTTCAGTTGAGGTGGGGTGGTCAGTTCCCTTCTGACACTCTGTTTAGTTGAGGTGGAGGGGGGGGGGCAGTTCCCTTCTGACGCTCTGTTCAGGTGAGGAGGGGTGGTCAGTTCCCTTCTGACACTTTGTTCAGTTGAGGTGGGGTGGTCAGTTCCCATCTGACACTCTGTTCAGTTGAGGTGGGGTGGTCAGTTCCCTTCTGACACTCTGTTTAGTTGAGGTGGAGGGGGGGGGGGCAGTTCCTTTCTGACGCTCTGTTCAGGTGAGGAGGGGTGGTCAGTTCCCTTCTGACACTTTGTTCAGTTGAGGTGGGGTGGTCAGTTCCCATCTGACACTCTGTTCAGTTGAGGTGGGGTGGTCAGTTCCCTTCTGACACTTTGTTCAGTTGAGGTGGGGTGGTCAGTTCCCATCTGACGCTCTGTTCAGGTGAGGTGGATACAACGCCTGCCTAGTTGAAACTGGTGCCTCTACAGACGTGGGCGATAAGCGAGTAGGACACAGTAGGCCAGATAACTCGGAACCGTTATTATGAGAATGATCCGTCAATAACTCTAGTAGAAAATAGAATTGACCTGTGTGGTTGCGAGTAGGACTCGTTAATCAAAGTAAAAGTACAGGAATATTCATTCTAATTATACAACAGATAACAAGGGAATGACATTCACAGACAATTCGTTTTCATAGAAAAGAAGGTTAGTCTAGGCATATAGGACAAGACAGGAGGCTTGGAGACTAGATCATCGGAATGAGCGGACCTCAGAAACATTAGTAAAAACGACGGACAAGAGCAGATTGAAACGAAACTAGGCATAATGAAATCACGTAGAGTAAGAAAACTAGGCATCATGAAATCACGTAGAATAAGAAAACTATGCGTCATGAAATCACGTAGAATAAGAAAACTATGCATCATGAAATCACGTAGAATAAGAAAACTAGGCATCATGAAATCACGTAGAATAAGAAAACTAGGCATCATGAAACAACGTAAAATAAGAAAACTAGGCATCATGAAACAACGTAAAATAAGAAAACTAGGCATCATGAAACAACGTAGAATAAGAAAACTAAACATAATGAAATTACATAGAGTTAGAAAGACAAAGTTATATAATTGATCCCAGAATTGACAAGAGGGAAGAGAAACCTTACAGAACATGCTTAGTGATAAATCTTCAAAGATGGTCGTCAAGGCAGAGTTACACACTCGATCACAGAATTGATAGTCTAAGAATAACAGAAAAATAGAGAGCAAAGGGGAAAGAGAGAGAGAGAGAGAGAGAGAAGGAGAGAGAGATAGATAGATAGATAGATAGAGAGAGAGAGAGAGAGAGAGAGAGAATCCGTCAGAAACTTGTGAGGTGTTTAATCGTCCAAGCAGTACGCTGAGGCGAGTTGTAGGCATGGCTGCAAAGTCGATTGAAAACAATTCATATTCAGGATAAATTGTAGTGAAGTACGAGCGGCGTTTAATACAAAATGGGACTTTTTCTTCTAGTTTTACCTGAATGGGCTATATCGTGCTGGAACTACTATCATTAGTTAGGGTCACTTGTGTTATTTTACTGCTAGGTAGCCTACTTGACTTGGGCTAGTCACTTGACATAAATAAAAATGGCGAACAACAATGTTAGTGCTTGCATGGAACAGCGTGTTGAGGTGAACATTTTTGTGAAAGAAGGCTTGAAATCTGAAGAAATTTACAGAAGAGTGCAACCACAGTACGATGATGAGACACTCAGCCACAACCACAATACGGTGATGAGACACTCAGCCACAACCACAATACGGTGATGAGACACTCAGCCACAACCACAATATGGTGATGAGACACTCAGCCACAGCTACAATACGCAATACGATGATGAGACACTCAGCCACAACCACAATACGGTGATGAGACACTCAGCCACAACCACAATACGATGATGAGACACTCAGCCACAACCACAATACGGTGATGAGACACTCAGCCACAACCACAATACGGTGATGAGACACTCAGCCACAACCACAATACGATGATGAGACACTCAGCCACAACCACAATACGGTGATGAGACACTCAGCCACAGCTACAATACGCAATACGATGATGAGACACTCATCCACAACCACATTACGATGATGAGACACTCAGCCACAACCACAATACGGTGATGAGACACTCAGCCACAACCATAATACGGTGATGAGACACTCATCCACAACCACATTACGATGATGAGACACTCAGCCACAACCACAATACGGTGATGAGACACTCAGCCACAACCACAATACGATGATGAGACACTCAGCCACAACCACAATACGGTGATGAGACACTCAGCCACAACCATAATACGGTGATGAGACACTCATCCACAACCACATTACGATGATGAGACACTCAGCCACAACCACAATACGGTGATGAGACACTCAGCCACAACCACAATACGGTGATGAGACACTCAGCCACAACCACAATACGGTGATGAGACACTCATCCACAACCACAATACGGTGATGAGACACTCATCCACAACCACATTACGGTGATGAGACACTCAGCCACAACCACAATACGGTGATGAGACACTCAGCCACAGCTACATTACGATGATGAGACACTCAGTCGTAGTAAGACATTTGAATGGTGTAAACTTTTGAGAGAAGGCCGTGCATCTGTGAGTGATAATCCCAGCCGCGGTGGCTCCCAACCCAAGAAAGTGATGGTGCGTGTTTTCTGGTACAAAAGTTGGCACCATCCATATTGGTTCTCTAGCCCGTGGTGCTACTATCAACAGTGCACAGTACATACACATTTTGAGTGACGTGCATAATCGTCTGCTAAAAAACGGTCTGGTTTAATCACAAAGGGCTGATCGCACTTTGTGCCATCAGAAGTATTGTCACATTCACCTTAAAACCCAGACCTCGCTCCAAGCGATTTCCATCTGTTCTAGCCCCTAAAATAATTCCTTGGAGGTCAACATTTCAGCATTGATGACGAAGTGAAACAGGCTGTCCTGGATTGGTTCAGACAAACTAACAAATCTTTCTACACGGAAGCTATTCAAGCATTACTGAAAGACTGAGGTAAGTGCATAAACTATGCAGGAGATTATTTCTAAAAATAAATGACATTTTTATTACTTAAAAAAAAATGATTTTGCTCACAAAAAAGTGTCGGTTTGACTTGAACGCCCCTCGTACATTCTTCTATATAACAGCCAATTTTGTCCAAGCAAGCACAGTTGCGGAAGATAGAGAGACCAGTAGAGTGCTAATAATGTCGATGATAAGGACCATAATGATACTGACGATGATGGAAGACGACGTGGGCTAGTTGTTAAGTGGCACGGCTCTCAACCCGAAGGTGCTCGGTTCGATCCTCATCAACGTACGGCCATTACCCCGGTAATACAAACCATTGGAAAAAGCCGGAGGAAGCAGATCCTTACATAAAAAAGCATGTGAAAGTCGGATGCACTGGACCGACAGGCGCAAAATAAAAATACAGTGCAAGGCACACCACACCGCCTTGGGGAATAGAGAAATGAGGCGTACGTACAACAACAAAAAACAATAAAAACCCCAAAAAGTCATTAATATCAGTTGTCTACAAACAGAGCTACAGGCATTGGGATTTCTGCAACCAGAAGTATCGTGGAAACTATACACAAGATTGTCGTCTGACTATCGCGCGTGCTACCTGCACGAATGTCGCACAAATTGGTCGCAGAACTGTTGCTCAATGCAGTTGTAAGACTGTCATACACGCTGCTTCCACGAACTTCGTATAAATTATTTAGTCTCTCAACTATTGCACAAAGAAATGTTGCACAAGCAGTTGGTAGGACTTTTGCACAAAGTACCTCTAGGAATGTGGCACAAACAAGTGGCGCAAACAAGTGGAACAAACAAGTGGAACAAACAAGTCGCACAAACAAGTGGCGCCAACAAGTGGCACAAACAAGTGGCGCAAACAAGTGGCGCAAACAAGTGGCACAAACAAGTGGAACAAACAAGTGGTATAAACAATTGGCACAAACAAGTGGCATAAACAAGTGACACAAACAAGTGGCACAAACAAGTGGCGCAAACAAGTGGCACAAACAAGTGAAACAAACAAGTGGCGCAAACAAGTGGCACAAACAAGTGGCACAAACAAGTGGCACAAACAAGTAACACAAACAAGTGGCACAAACAAGTGGTACAACTGTAAACAGATTCATGTGAAACGTATTCTCAGAGAGCCACAAAATGGCTGAGAAAGTAATTGGCAAGGGCAGGTCACTCTAGCGTCACAACCCCATTGTCAAGTCTGAAATTGAATGGGAAACGTGAGAGCAAGGCAGTGGTGTTTACTAGAGATTGGGACTGGTTTGGCTGAGTTAGGGATAGTGCCTTAGACTCCCATTCTATTTAGGAACTAGTATTCAGGGTTAGCAGCAAGTAATAGCACTCAGGTGGTCACATTTGGAATGACAGAGTGACAGATAGACCTTTTTTTTTTTTTTTTGCGTTCGCCTTATTTCTCCAAGACGGTGTGCGTTACACTGTAGTTCTTATTTTGCGCTTATCGGCCCAGTGCATCCGACTTCAGCATACATTTTATGTAAGGGTTTGCTTCCTCCTACATTTTCTAAGGGTTTGCTTCCCCGGGATAACGGCCGGTGCTGTGATGGGGATCGAACACAACCCCTTCGGGTTTGGAGCCGTCCCACTTAACCTAAGAATCAATAGGATTGAAAAGGGGAGTAGCCGAGATAAGATTTACAGCTGACCAGTCAACTAAGCCGATAAGTCTTAGCCGCCATCTTGGTTGTAAGAAAGGATACTATGGGTATTTAGATAACAGAGAACATTTGAGATTCCGCGTTCGAGAGCGGAAACAAGTTCGTCTCACTATGCTCCAGGAGCCATTAAGTTTGTGTTTATGAACTTCCATTCTGGGTGTTAGGGAGGACTACAGACCGCTTCGCCACTACTGGTGGGGGAAAGCGGGGGAAGGGGTGTTAGCGAGAACTACAGACCGTTTCGCCACACATACACACGCACAGACACACACAGCCACACACACAGAAACACACACACACAGACACACACACATACACCAACAAACACACACACAGAAACACAGACACACATACACACACGCGCGCACACACGCAGACACACACACACAGACATATACGCACAGACTCACACACAGACACACACACATACACACACAGACACACACACATACACACAAACATACACAACGACACACAGACACACACAGACACACACACAGACACACACACACAGAAACACACACAGACACACACACAGACACACATGCAGACACACACACAAACATACACAAAGACACACATAGACACACACACACAGACACAGACTTATAGACACACAGAGACACACAGACACACACAGCTGGAACAGTGAAACAAGACAACTTGACCTGGCTGTAATGTGTTCCTGAGAAATTCATTGCGCCATTAAGTCAACAATCTCAAGTTTGTCATAAACCATTGGGACCATTTCTCTAGAGGTCCTCTGATGTTTACACCGGATGTAAGTTTAAATTCCCATATAGCACATCCGGTTTAACCAATGTTCATGGAAATTGAGGCTGCACATGCGCTTTTAATTTCCAGTTTTAAAAATTGATGAATATGGTTATGGCAGTCAGAGCAAACCAGAGACGTTTTAGCAGACGAGGGACGTCAAAACGAACGAGGGACTTCAGAGGAAACCATGGACGTTAGAGCAAATGAGGGACGTCTCTATGTACCTTACAGGAAGAAAATAACTTGCTTTCCCTGGGATAAAAAAAAAGAAGAAAAACGCGAAGAAAAAGATGATAAGAAGATATATGAACATCTTAATTTGTTATCTTACCTGCACTTTGTCATTCTAATGTTCTGATTGTCTATGTTTGTACATCAGTGCTGGCTTCATGTTATACCTGATGAAGGTCGTAGTACCAATCAGATAATGAAGAAAATATGACAAACGAACAGGTCAAGTAATCTCATCCTTAATCATATCAGAACGAGACTGTAATCCCCGATAGAGATCTGTACATCAGAAGGTACAGTACATCAGGCTAAAAGACAAGCCAGGGTTAGCTTCAGCTGCCTAAATAAGGCTTATTATCCAGCTGGTCCAGACAGGCAGTCGGATAGATAAGGACATTGCCTGAAGTAGAACATTTCTGTCTGTCTCAAGTAGAACATTTCTCTGTCTGAAATAGAACATTTCTCTGTCTGAAGTAGACCATTTCTTTGTCTGAAGTAGAACATTTCTGTCTGTCTCAAGTAGAACATTTCTCTGTCTGAAATAGAACATTTCTCTGTCTGAAGTAGACCATTTCTCTGTCTGAAGTAGACCATTTCTTTGTCTGAAGTAGAACATTTCTGTCTGTCTCAAGTAGAACATTTCTCTGTCTGAAGTAGACCATTTCTCTGTCTGAAGTAGAACATTTCTCTGTCTGAAGTAGAACATTTCTCTGTCTGAAGTAGAACATTTCTCTGTCTCAAATAGACTCTCTAAAGACTACAGAGAATAGCCGTTCTGGCAGAAATTCGGTGACTAATCGGCAGACAGCATTGTTTCCCCTGATAAATGGACAAGCCAGGTCTATTTGTGTTCCCTGGTGATAACAAGGTCAAGTCTGCCGCCTTGCTCGCAGTTAATGTCTGGGTGTGCCGGATTGGAATATTTTAATATAGGCTTCCTCTTACTGTGAAACTCCCTTTCTAAAGCGTTCCACTCCCATATCCCTGGACAGGCAGTTGTGAACATTGTTGATTCCCTCTCTTCGTATATACCCCCCCCCTCCCCACCAACCCACCCCATCTTCATCCTGTCCCTCCCCTTCCCAACCTAAGCCTAAAATGGACGGCTTTGTTCACAAATGGATTAACTTCAAGGAACAACAAGACTTTGTTCATATAACTAGGTATTGTAACATCAACAAGTGCCACGCCGAGATCTGTTGACGACTAATTCTTTCCTCAACCGTATGTTCTTTGAGAATGTTGATGTGTCCAATACACTTCGCTGTCTGACTTTTCATGTCATCCTAGATATTGTGTCTGTCTTCCTCTGTCTCTGTAACCCTCGAGTTTGTCTGTCGTCTCACGAGGATTTGCGATTCTGCTATTCAAGAAAAGGTATCTTCTATTTTTTGAAAATTAAAACTTGTAATAAGTGTTGCACTACTCTTGAGTTAATCCTGAACCCTCATGAGTTAATATCATACCCTCACGAGTTAATCCTAGACCCTCACGAGTTAATCCTAGACCCTCACGAGTTAATCCCAGACCCTCACGAGTTAATCCCAGACCCTCACGAGTTAATCCTAGTCCCTCACGAGTTAATCCTAGACCCTCCCGAGTTAATCCCAGAACCTAGTCAGTGACTTTAGGAAAGTCTAGAGTGACACCTCAAGCCTCCATAGGGAATCCCAGACCCTCCCGAGTTAATCCCAGAACCTAGTCAGTGACTTTAGGAAAGTCTAGAGTGACACCTCGAACCTCCATAGGGAATCCCAGACCCTCCCGAGTTAATCCCAGAACCTAGTCAGTGACTTTAGGAAAGTCTAGAGTGACACTTCGAACCTCCATAGGGAATCCCAGACCCTCCCGAGTTAATCCGAGAACCTAGTCAGTGACTTTAGGAAAGTCTAGAGTGACACTTCGAACCTCCATAGGGAATCCCAGACCCTCCCGAGTTAATCCCAGAACCTAGTCAGTGACTTTAGGAAAGTCTAGAGTGACACCTCGAACCTCCATAGGGAATCCCAGACCCTCCCGAGTTAATCCCAGAACCTAGTCAGTGACTTTAGGAAAGTCTAGAGTGACACTTCGAACCTCCATAGGGAATCCCAGACCCTCCTGAGTTAATCCCAGAACCTAGTCAGTGACTTTAGGAAAGTCTAGAGTGACACTTCGAACCTCCATAGGGAATCCTAGACCCTCACGAGTTAATCCTAGACCCTCACGAGTTAATCCTAGACCCTCCCGAGTTAATCCCAGAACCTAGTCAGTGACTTTAGGAATGTCTAGAGTGACACTTCGAACCTCCATAGGGAATCCTAGACCCTCACGATTTAATCCTAGACCCTCACGAGTTAATCCTAGACCCTCCCGAGTTAATCCCAGAACCTAGTCAGTGACTTTAGGAAAGTCTAGAGTGATACCTGGAACCTCCATAGCGAATCCCAGAAGCCCTGTGGGCGATAGAACAGACCCACAGCACCCTACTATGTGTGACGTTCAAGGCGACTAAGGAAGTTTGTGTATGACGCTGATGACGTCATCATATCAAGAAGAGTAACGACGCAGACACTACCACTACAACCACTGCCTGGCCATGGTCAGGCTGATACGTGGGGTACTGTGGTCATCACAAGTTCTCCTGACGATAGACATCGGCTCATTCTTAAACTGTCCTATAGAATATCTCAATCTCATAGGATTGAAGACATGTAATACCTTGATCTTGGCTCCCAAATATCATTCGTCTATCTTACTGTCTACGTCTGTCGCACTCTCTATCTCCGCCCTTTCATCTCTCACTCTTCCTACTTCAAACCCTCTTGTATCACTCTCCCTCTGCTTCCATAACTTTCTCCTTTTCTCTCTCTCTCTCTCTTTCTCTCTCTTTCTCTCTCTATCTCTCTCTCCGTCTCATGTACTCTCACTTATCCGCCTATCTGTCTATATGTATGTATGTTTCTATCTATCTGTCTGTATGTCTGTCTCTGTCTATCTATCTGTCTGTATGTCTATCTGTCTATCTGTCTGTCTGTACGTCTATCTATCTGTCTGTTTGTCTATCTGTCTGTCTGTCTGTCTGTATGTCTATATGTCTGTCTGTATGCCTATCTGTCTGTCTGTATGTCTATCTATCTGTCTGTTTGTCTATCTGTCGGTCTGTATGTCTATCTATCTGTCTGTTTGTCTATCTGTCTGTCTGTATGTCTATCTATCTGTCTGTTTGTCTATCTGTCTGTCTGTATGTCTATCTATCTGTCTGTATGTCTATCTATCTGTTTGTTTGTCTGTCTGTCTGCCTGTCTGTTTGTCTATCTATCTTCTTGCATTGATCTCTTCCATGCATGGAAGGCAATCTAAAGGTGTGTGGTGTGTACAAACTACCCAACTATCGCGCTAATCAGCTACGCTAGCAAGATACTCTTGCGTGTCCTATTGAGAAGGTTAGAGAATAGATTTGAATCTGAAATTCACGAAGTCCAAGCAGGTTTTAGAAAAGACAGAGGAACCAGATATATATAACATCTATGCGGAATGTATAATGAGAAACGTTAGAGAAGACGAAAACATTGAAAGTTTTGATCCATTTACGATTGGTGGTTAAGAGATTCCAGAGTTACGATGCACAGAAGACACAGTGATACTATCAAGAAGTGCAAAAATGTTAGAGCAGCTACTTTCAAAGATCAAAACCTGTTTATAAGAATAAACAGAACAAAGATAACGACCACCGACAAAACACAATGTCAGCATAAATTTTCAGTGGGTGGTGACGAAATAGATCAGGTCACGCATTTTGAATATCTGGGCTCCAAAATTGACAAAAATGGCGACTGCTTGAAAGAAATCAGAAGAAGACTAGCCATGGCAATGCAGAGACTGAACAGCCTGAATAAATTATGGCAGAGCACCAACAAAATGATAAGGGTAAAAGTCTCGAGAGCCTGTGTTTTTTTCTGTAGCAGCATATTGGCTGTGAATCATGGACGATTACCAAAACTTCCAGACAAAGAATCGAATCCTTCGAGTCAAAATGTTACAGTAAGATCCTCAGAATACCCTAGACGGAGAAAAAGACAAATATATACATTGGGCAATAGTTGAACATAAAGAAGAACTGGTTTATCAATTCGATTTTGGCCAGAAAATTACTTTGGTCACATCAAGAGACACAACGGTCTCGCGAGAACAGCAGAAGAGGCAATGAAAGACCGAGAAGACGACCACACCAAGATATTCATGAATGAATGCGGCGGAGGCTGGAGTTTTGGCAAGGGAACGAGTTTCTTTCAGGCAGTCTGTGTTGGGAGCGACATTTTGTAAAGGACATGCTATATGATGATGATCTATATGTATATCAATCTACATTTATAAACACGATAAGGCCTAGAAATCCATTATCTAGAAGTTTATATGTTTGTATTTTGTTTAACTTTACCGAAAAAAACCCGAATGAAATGATATTTATTGACAAAAGCGAGACATAGTTTATTTAAATTTTGATTGTTTTAGTTATGTGTTCAAAATATCGGCCGCATTTGCAACACATAGGCGAAGACGGGTGTACTTTTCTTTCAAACTGACGCGACAATTGTACACTGTTCTAACCCATCCCATACCATCTTCTTGTTCTCTCTGAGCGCGCTAACCTTGGCATGTTTCCTTCTACAGACCTCCTTTTGTAAAAACGCCATAAATAACACCTCAAAAAATGTATAATGATCATGTGAATTTAGGCAGAGTTCTAACGAGAGTTTTATCACGAGTTTTAAGAAGAGTTTTAACTTGAGTTTGTAAAGGTATTGTATATCTCGGACTCACCATGCAGACGAAAGTATACTAAAGAAACTGTACACTGGAAGAGTGAGACCAGTCCTCCAGTATGGCATTGCGGCATGGACAACAGCAACAAAGGCGAACTTTGATAAAATTAGCAAACTCCAAAACCAAGCCATGAGAATTATAACAGGAGGCAGGAAGTCAACGCCAATTGTAGAACTTGAAAAGATTACAAAACTGCAATCCATGAACGACAGAAGAGACTGCAGAGCCCAGCAGCAAGCAGAGAAACTCCGAAGACTGACTGACCATCCAATGCATCAGAGACTAAATAGATTTGGAAATGGGAAACTAAAGCGGAGAAACTTTGCAGAGATAGCCAAAGCAAAGATGCACTAAGACCCAATGAACGCACTAACAACACCAAAGCCCATCCCTACTGTACCAAAACCTACCTGGAGGCAGCATATATTTCCAGACGTGGTAGAAAATATACCAGGTATTGGAAACAAATACTGCCAGACTGAAAAAGAAAGAAGAGATACAACCCTGAGTTACATAACGAAAAACTAACCAAGCATGGACTGCACCCATGCATACACCGACGGTTCTGTAACAAATACAACACAGAACGGAGGGGCAGGGGCATTCCTGAGCCTACCAAATGGCAGAAAAATAACACTGTCATTTGCAACTGGAAAATACACAAGCAATTTCAGAGCGGATGCAGAGGCACTGAGGGCTGCAGTAGACGAAATGGTGACAGGTAAAAGGAATGAAAGCCACATAGTCCTGCTTACAGATGCCCTGGCCGTAGTCACAGCACTAAAAAGCCAGAAAAATACTGAACTTAATGATTTAAGAGCAGTACTCTGTCTACTATGCTAACAGTACGCACCAAAAAAGAGTAGTGGTACAGTGGGTTCCATCCCACTGTAACATCCAAGGCAACGAGGAGGCATACAGACTGGCAAAAGAAGGTGCAAGACTACCCCAACCAGGCACTAATGTGACATACGATAAGTCAAAAAGGCTTATTAGAGCTAGATACATGACCAAATGGGAAACAGAACATACTGGCTACACAAAAAACGATGCCTATTACCAGTTGAACAGAAGAGAGCAGGTCGTGGTCTTCAGACTTCGAACTGGCCACAATAAACTGAGGTACCACCTATTCAACAAACTGAAGATAGGTGGCACTGACGAATGCTCGTGTGGCACCGGGAAAATGACCGCTGAGCATTTTCTGCAAAACTGCCCGACATATGAGGATCAGAGAGAGCAGATGTGGCCATCACCAGTGGCAACACTAGACACGCTCTATGGCAGTATCGACAACCTCAGGATGACTGCTGCTTTTTTCGAAAAAATAAAGGTCGACGTCTGACAGCGTACGAAGAAGAAGAAGAAGAAGAAGAAGAAGGACTCACCATGTGTGTGTATATATGTGTGTGTGTGTGTGTGTGTGTGTGTGTATAGATTACTTGATAACCCCACCTAGGCGGCAGTTGTATCGCTGCGGGATCCAACCTCGTCTCCAGCGATATCTGTCCCGGACCATGGATGTCTAGCCGACGATACACTTCCTCAATGACGTTCCGTCGATGTGGTCGTGGAGCGAGAGCGAGTGTGACCAACGAACTAGTGGTCTACCTCACGGTCTTGTTACCACCTCGAGGGTACCAGATTGCTGTCGGCGTGCTCCTACGCCCATATCTTCTTAGGAGTATTTGACACTCAGCTTGTTCTCCTGGTTGTGGTGAGTAAGGTCGACCATGCGTCATTCCAGAGAGTCATGGGTCACTCTCAGCTTGTTCTCCTGGTTGTGGTGAGTAAGGTCGACCATGCGTCATTCCAGAGAGTCATGGGTCACTCTCAGCTTGTTCTCCTGGATGTGGAGAGTAAGGTCGACCATGCGTCATTCCAGAGAGTCATGGGTCACTCTCAGCTTGTTCTCCTGGTTGTGGAGAGTAAGGTCGACCATGCGTCATTCCAGAGAGTCATGGGTCACTCTCAGCTTGTTCTCCTGGTTGTGGTGAGTAAGGTCGACCATGCGTCATTCCAGAGAGTCATGGGTCACTCTCAGCTTGTTCTCCTGGTTGTGGTGAGTAAGGTCGACCATGCGTCATTCCAGAGAGTCATGGGTCACTCTCAGCTTGTTCTCCTGGATGTGGAGAGTAAGGTCGACCATACGTCATTCCAGAGAGTCATGGGTCACTCTCAGCTTGTTCTCCTGGTTGTGGTGAGTAAGGTCGACCATGCGTCATTCCAGAGAGTCATGGGTCACTCTCAGCTTGTTCTCCTGGATGTGGAGAGTAAGGTCGACCATACGTCATTCCAGAGAGTCATGGGTCACTCTCAGCTTGTTCTCCTGGATGTGGAGAGTAAGGTCGACCATACGTCATTCCAGAGAGTCATGGGTCACTCTCAGCTTGTTCTCCTGGTTGCGGTATGGTCAACCATGCGTCATTCCAGAGAGTCATGTGTCACTCAGCTTGTTCTACTAGTTCTGCTAGATCTCCATGTTCCAGCAACATTACACGGTTCAGGGAACACTGCAGAGATGAAGAGAGACGCGCGTGGGGTTCGAACCTCCAACCATCCAGGACTGCGTGAATGGGCTTAAAAGCGTTCATCTTTCTCAAATTTGTCATCAATAAACTCTATACCCATCTCTGAACAGATCACCTGTAACTTGGGGGTGATACCTGTTCCCTTGATGTTTAACTATTCTGTCCCTGAGCTCTATCTAAGCGACCACCAGGCTGGCCTTCCTGTACTTTCTTTCTTTAAGTGTTCTCGTCAAACGGAGATAGTTATTCATCATTTGTTCTTGACCATCCTCTCTTTATGTTCTGTGTCCCTCCCTACCATTTCCACTACATGATTATGCACTTCGTCTTCTACCAACTGTATTGTCTCCCTTATATCTTCGATCTAAACTCCTCCGATATCTACTTTCATTCAAACATATGATGTTGTTCTGTCAAAAGTTTCCTGACCCCCCTCAGCTATGAGTCACCTACTAGCAAAACTTTCTTTCATACATCTCTACCGAGCTCTCTGTCCTGCGTACTGAAGTTTCCCCATCAAAACATCTGTAATGAAAATGTCCTGCCCCAAATATCTTCCCCTAACTTAACTGATGTTAGCTCTCATCTCTGATTCCCATGTGCTGCTTTAAAAATAAATTGGCCCAATTTTGCTTTATACCTCCTCTATTTTGTTCCTCCTCTCTTCTTTATCTCTCATCTCTTCTTATTCGTGCTAATCTCTCACTCCACTGAAACCTGTATCTCTTATAATCTGCACAACAACCTACACATATCTTCACGTTCTAATGAGTGCTTATCCCTTCATTTAATATTACGCTACTACCACACTTCTCAAACAACATATACTCGTCATGTCACTACCTTGTCGTCTCGTCACTACCTTGTCGTCTGGTCACTACCTTGTCGTCTGGTCTTAGCCATGATCATACTATTATTCATGCCATATACTTTCCAACCAATAAGTACTAATACAATATACATTTCTTCTTCTTTTTCTTCGTACGCAGTCAGACATCAACCATTATTTTTTCGAAAAAAGCAGCGGTCATCCTGAGGCTGTCGACACTGCCATAGAGCTTGTCTAGTGTTGCCACTGGTGATGGCCACATCTGCTCTCTCTGATCCTCGTATGACGGGCAGTTTTGCAGCAAATATTCAGCGATCATTTTCTCGGTACCACACGGGCATTCGTCAGTGCCACCTATCTTCAATTTGTTGAATAGGTGGTACCTCAGTCTATTGTAGCCTGTGCGGAGTCTGAAGACCACGACCTGCTCTCTTCTGTTCAACTGGTAATAGGCATCGTTTTTGTGTAGCCAGTATGTTCGGTTTCAATATACATTTGATCTAGTAAACGCCAAAATATCTCACTTGATTGTATTGTATTATTTACCCTAAAACAACTATCTACTAAGGACTATTTCTACGGGGAAGGAGACACGTCTAGTCAGACTAAACTTACTGGTCGGACATGTTAGTCAGGGTCAGGCATAACTTACTGGTCGGACATGTTAGTCAGGGTCAGGTAAAACATAATGGTCGGACATGTTAGTCAGGGTCAGGCATAACATACTGACCAAGACCTCACCTCGACTTCCCGGTAGTCCTCACTGAAAATTGTCTATTCTTCTTGGCGGCCTGGCTAGAGAAGTGGGGGATCAACGTGATCCCCATTTTAGTGAGCTTGTAGATATAGTATGACCAGAAGATCCTGAACGCAAAAGAAAGAAAAAAAAGTGAGCGACGCGCAGATGAAGCCAAGCATAGCACAACTGGTAATAGTACCCCGTTACATCCTCATCAGCACGTTCGGAACAAGAGGAAAGCTAGTGCAGCCGGTCATAAACGTGCTTGTCAAGGCGCACAAAACAGGAGACCTACCCATTGTAGGCATTTAGAACAACAAGGGATAGAGGCCTACAAGGGCGCTGAATTTAACATGCTGTTTAATCTTGGCCAAGAACATTGACTAAAATGCGTTTTGTAATGTTTGCCGCGGTATAAAATTGAATTTGTCAGCTTCCCTTTACACAAAATTATTCAAATTGTGAATATAGTCTGAAGATCACCATGTCCAAAAGGAGAATATTTGTATGATCCCAAATTTTCTGTCCTTACGGAATACAAAAACCTGCAGTCCTAGTAAAAACAGAACTTTGAAATGATTACCCCTTCATAATAGTGAATTATTTTGGAAAATAATATTTTCCACGTGTTTCACGAAATCTTACCAATTTCAACCCAAAGCGTACTCACAGCCAACTTTAGTCGGCTATGGCACACTGATTTTTAACAGTTCTATGTGTATTCAATGTGTCGATACAAATTGTGGCATAGTCGTATTATAAATTACTGTTAACGTTCGCGACTACAATAAGTCTGAAAGTCAAGTTCCTTACACTCCAAACAATTGCGTTGAAGATGCATCACTATTTTTGTAGAGGAGCTAAGCGATGTAAACAGTATCAAAGTATATCAATACTGAAAAGAGAACTACTCAAGCTCTGGGTTTAAAAAACGGTCATTTCATCAATTCCTCCAAGACTTTGCAAGTTCATGTTCCATCAAGACTAGTAAATGAAAAAAGAAAATCTTAGATAATTTTGACAAGGATGTGATTAGAAGAGAGATTTGTAGAATGTTGGATTCCAATGAAATAGTGGCATTAAGGAAACTGACGTTTCATCTGAGAACACACAATGACATTGATGTACCGAGATCTGTGGAGTCTGATAACACACAATGACATTGATGTACCGAGATCTGGGTTGTGGAGTCTGAGACCACACTATGACATTGATGTACCGAGATCTGGGTTGTGGAGTCTGAGACCACACGATGACATTGATGTACCGAGATCTGTGGAGTCTGATAACACACAATGACATTGATGTACCGAGATCTGTGGAGTCTGAGACCATACAATGACATTGATGTACCGAGATCTGTGGAGTCTGAGACCACACAATGACATTGATGTACCGAGATCTGTGGAGTCTGAGACCACACAATGACATTGATGTACCGAGATCTGGGTTGTGGAGTCTGAGACCACACGAGGACATTGATGTACCGAGATCTGTGGAGTCTGAGACCACACTATGACATTGATGTACCGAGATCTGGGTTGTGGAGTCTGAGACCACACGATGACATTGATGTACCGAGATCTGTGGAGTCTGAGACCACACAATGACATTGATGTACCGAGATCTGTGGAGTCTGAGACCACACAATGACATTGATGTACCGAGATCTGTGGAGTCTGAGACCACACAATGACATTGATGTACCGAGATATGTGGAGTCTGAGACCACACAATGACATTGATGTACCGAGATCTGTGGAGTCTGAGACCACACAATGACATTGATGTACCGAGATCTGTGGAGTCTGAGACCACACGATGACATTGATGTACCGAGATCTGTGGAGTCTGATAACACACAATGACATTGATGTACCGAGATCTGTGGAGTCTGAGACCACACAATGACATTTATGTACCGAGATATGTCGTGTCTGAGACCACACAATGACATTGATGTACCGAGATCTGTGGAGTCTGAGACCACACAATGACATTGATGTACCGAGATCTGTGGAGTCTGAGACCACACAATGACATTGATGTACCGAGATTTGTGGAGTCTGAGACCACACAATGACATTGATGTACCGAGATCTGTGGAGTCTGAGACCACACAATGACATTGATGTCCTGAGATCTGTGGAGTCTGAGACCACACAATGACATTGATGTACCGAGATCTGTGGAGTCTGAGACCACACAATGACATTGATGTATCGAGATCTGTGGAGTCTGAGACCACACAATGACACTGATGTACTGAGATCTGTGGAGTCTGAGACCATACAATGACATTGATGTACCGAGATCTGTGGAGTCTGAGATCACACAATGACATTGATGTACCGAGATCTGGGTTGTGGAGTCTGAGACCACACAATGACATTGATGTACCGAGATCTGTGGAGTCTGAGACCATACAATGACATTGATGTACCGAGATCTGTGGAGTCTGAGACCACACAATGACATTGATGTACCGAGATCTGTGGAGTCTGAGACCACACAATGACATTGATGTACCGAGATCTGTGGAGTCTGAGACCACACAATGACATTGATGTACCGAGATCTGGGTTGTGGAGTCTGAGACCACACAATGACATTGATGTACCGAGATCTGTGGAGTCTGAGACCACACAATGACATTGATGTACCGAGATCTGTGGAGTCTGAGACCACACAATGACATTGATGTACCGAGATCTGTGGAGTCTGAGACCACACAATGACATTGATGTACCGAGATTTGTGGAGTCTGAGACCACACAATTACATTGATGTACCTAGATCTGTGGAGTCTGAGACCACACAATGACATTGATGTACCGAGATCTGGGTTGTGGAGAGCTGTAAGGGGTGTAGGCATGGCCTGCATAAAGTTGGCCGGAGAAACGTTATCAGCGAGAAGCCACAACTAGTTTCCATGAGAAGCCACATCTAGTAGCCACGAGAAGCCACATCTAGTATCCATGGGAAGCCACATTTAGTATCCATGAGAAGCCACATTTAGTATCCATGAGAAACCACATCTGGTATCCATGAAAAGCTACATCTGGTATCCATGAGAAGCCACATCTAGTATCCATGAGAAGCCACATCTAGTATCCATGAGAAGCCACATTTAGTATCCATGAGAAACCACATCTGGTATCCATGAGAAGCCACATCTGGTATCCATGAGACGCCACATCTGGTATCCATGAGAAGCCACATCTAGTATCCATGAGAAGGCACATGTAGTATCCATGAGAAGCCACATTTAGTATCCATGAGAAACCACATCTGGTATCCATGAGAAGCCACATCTGGTATCCATGAGAAGCCACATCTAGTATCCATGAGAAGCCACATCTAGTATCCATGAGAAGCCACATCTAGTATCCATGAGAAGCCACATCTAGTATTCATGAGAAGCAAGTATTTACGTGATAGACATGAAATGCGTAAACAATGCTATGATATTGTGTATGTGGAATAAACTTGGATAAATGCTCACCACATAATTGAAAAGGAATGGCAGTGAGCGAATGGAACGATTAAAATATTTGCACCAATGAGTAAAGGCAGCGCTTGATAATAGCACATGCAGGTAGCAGACATAATGAGCTGGTGAAGAATGCAGAACTTGTGTTTCCTTCAAATCATACGGACAATAAGGACTACCATACCGAGATGAATGGTAACATATTTAGAGAGTGGATTGGCAAAAACTGTTCTTCCGTCCTGATAATCGGCAATGTATCATACCACAACACAGGGACACAAGAAGACACAATCCCGACATCATCCAGTACAAAAGATACAATAAAGATCTGGCTCACCAAAAAACACATTACAATTTAACGAGACACATCTAAAGACTGAATTGTTTTATCGTGTCATGCAGACATGAAAAGAAACGATATTTCATACAGATAAGTTGATTGAAAAAGAGTCAAATATGTTTGAGACTGCCACCTTACCATTTACACTTAATCCCAGCTGATCTCGTTTTCAAATAAATCTCTCAAACTATGCGATATGAAAGAGCTAACATATGCCGCCCTCTCAGACAGAAATGACTGGGCTAAATGTGAGGAGCGCGTCTTAAAAAATAAGCGTGCTATTGAAAAAAAGATGGACTGTCGTTCGTTCAGCCAAGAGCAGTCATCAATTTGTTGGACTCATCCGATTTTGATTAAGTAAGAAATGAACTTACATGTTTGTTTTCTAAGAAATTCAGTTAGTAGATGGATCTCATAAGTGAATTATTACCATGTATCTATTCATCGAAGCCAATACGCTTGGATGTAATAGCAATACCTTCTGAATACAACATCAAAGTAGAAAACAAATTTGAGGCGCTGCTTGCGGTACACGAAGAGATGACATCTGAGGAGTTGACATCGTACGCAAGGGAGATTTTAATCTCGACAGTGAACGAAATGGTTCCCAGGATGTCGCACAAGAAACAGAGCTATATATCAGAGGAAACACATAAACTCATTGAAGAAAGAAAACAATTAAAGCAAATGGGAAGTCAGGGGACCAACATAGCATATAAAAACTGCGCAAGAAAAGTTAGAAGGAAAATAAGAAAAATTAAAGGAAGATTAGAAAACCTACAGCAATAAGGCAGGGAGAGAGATTTCTTTAATGCAATAAGAACACTGACAATGGAGTTCCGTCCGGTTCCACGTGTCATAAATTACAAAGAGGATAACACATTAACAGAAACCAAAGACATACTGAATAGATGGAGAAAGTACTGCAGAACCATGTACGGAGATAGCACAAAGCGCTCAGTTACAATCCTACCAAAGGATGAGATAGAACCTGAACCAACATTGGAAGAAGTACGCTCGCAATCAAAAGTCTGAAAAAGGGAAAGTCCCCAGGATGTGATGATATCCCAGCAGAGCTAATACAAGCAGGAGGAGAGGCATGTGCTCGAGTCTATCACAAGCTGTGTAAACAGATATGGCACAACGCAAAGTGGCCAGAAGCATGGAAGAAATCAATTTATATTCCTCTCCCCAAAAAAGGCAACATGAAGCTGTGCACGAACTACCGAACTATCGCCCTGATCAGCCACGCTAGCAAGATACTCTTGCGAATCCTATTAAGAAGGATAGAGAAAAGGTTTGAATCTGAAATTCACGTAGTCCAGGCAAATTTTAGGAAAGACAGAGGGACCAGGGACCACACATTCAGTTTGAGATATATCTAATAAAATTTAGATAATTTAATGTAGACCTGTACACGTGTTTCATTGATTATACCAATGCCTCCGATATAGTAAAACATCAAAATCTGAGGAAAATCATGAAGGAAATGGAGTTTCCTGTGCATTTTATTCATCTCATTGAAACATTATACCAAGATCAACAAGCCGCTGTCCGAGTATCTGGGCAAACATCAGACTGGTTTGCAGTACAAAATGGTGTAAGACAGGAATGTATCCTCTCACAGTAAAGATACAGTAAAGATCAAAACCTGTTTATAAACATAAACAAAACAAAGATAATGACCACCGACAAAACACAATGTCAGTATACATTTACAGTGGGTGGGGAGGCAATAGATTATGGTCACACAATTTGAATATCTAGGCTCCAGAATTGACAAAAATGGCGACTGCTCGAAAGAAATCAGAAGAAGACTTGCCATGACAATGCAGAGACTGAACAGCCTAAAGAGAGTATGGCAGGGCACCAACAAAATAATAGAAGTAAAAGTCTTGACAGCCTGTGTTTTTCCTGTGGCAGCTAATGGCTGTGAATCATGGACGATTACCAAAACTTCTAGACAAAGAATCGAATCCTTCGAGTCAAAATATTTCAGAAAGATCCTCAGAATACCCTGGACAAAGAAATGAACAAATGTAGACATTCGGAAAGAGTTCAGAATAGAGGAGAACTGGTTTATCAATTCCATTTTGGCTAGAAAATGCAAATACTTTGGTTACATTAAGAGGCACAACGGTCTTGAGAGGACGGTGATGGAAGGTATGGTGCCAGGCAAAAGAGAAAGGGGTAGACCAAGAAGACGATGGCACCAAGATATCCAGGAGTGCCTGAGTATGACAGTGGCGAAGGCTGGTGTTTTGGCAAGAGAACGAGTTTCTTTCAGACAGACTGTGATGGGAGCGACGGTCTATAAAGGACATGCTACATCCCTGGGTATGACTGTGGCAGAGACTGGGGTTTTGGCAAGAGAACGAGTTTCTTTCAGACAGACTGTGATGGAAGCGACGGTCTATAAAGGACACGCTACATGATGATGTTTGCATCTATTTATAAATCTGGACTAATCCATCTGAAGTATGTACCTTCTATGTTGTATATATCATGTGCTTTTACATCTTACCACATTCTTTACACAAAATGCCCAGTTACTTCTTACAGTACCTACAAGACATGAACTACAGTCAAAAGGACATGTGGAACATAATGTAGAAAATCGTATTCGAATTGGAGAGACGCCTTTACCTAAAGATAGACATTTAAAAAAATGTACGGTAAATTATTATCTGCAGGGACAAAATAAATCTTTTGCTAACAAAGATCAAAGGAACTAGCTGGTTTTTTTAATGGCCCTACCTCAAAAAATGTAAATTATAAAGTCATTGGGACGTTGGAAATATAAGACCACGTGCAATAATTCCCGATTATCGTTGCAAGAGTTATTGAAATATTCAACTGCGATCGGTGGCAACCATTGTGAAACTGACTATAGCTGTTTTAAGCAGACTGCTATATTTGAAATATGTTTACAAATTAGTTCTTTTCACACATTATTTCTGAAATTCCGTCGCGACACAACTAGGCTGTCCTCGTCTTGAAAAAGATATTCTTGTTAACATTTATCTAATGTTGGTGTTTACACATCTATGGTTGTGGCGATATGGTGGTAGATATATGGTGGTAGATTTATGGTAGTAGATATATGGTGGTAGATATATGGTGGTAGATTTATGGTGGTAGATATATGGGGGTAGATATATGGTGGTAGATATATGGTTGTAGATATATGGTGGTAGATATATAGTGTTAGATATATGGTGTTTGCTGATGAGAATGTTACAAAAGTTGGATGGTGGTCAAGGAGTATCAGCTGCTGAACAAGATGGATAATTAGTGGGACGACGAGAGAACAACTCATCTAACTCATCATCATACACGGCAAGTTGATACAAATAGGAGCCGATTAAAAATCGTCATATAATGGTTATTACTGTTACTAAGGAGTGTGGAGCAGCTAGAGAATGTAGAAGTAGAAAGAAACGAACGATATAGTGGAATGAAAGTGTGAAGGCGGTAGTCAAAGACAAGAAAATATCTTTTAAGAAATGGCGACGATCTGAACAGGAAGACTATATTTCTGATAAGGAGGTTAGACGTAAAGCCAGGACAGTTGTACAACGGGAGAACGAAAGGGAAGTGCCACAACTGACTAATCCTCACGAGGAGGGCCTCAATGAACTTATGATCAGGTTATCTTTAACCGAAATGGAGAAGACTTACAACACCTGGAGAGGACCTACAACACCTGGAGAGGGCTTACAACACCTAGAGAGGACCTACAACACCTGGAGAAGACCTACAACACCTGGAGAAGACCTACAACACCCGGAGAACACCTTAAACACCTGGAGAAATTACAACACCTGGAGAAGACCTACAACACCCGGAGAAGACCTACAACACCTGGAGAAGACCTACAACACCCGGAGAAAATCTACAACTCCAGGAGAAGACCTTCAACACCTGGAAAAGACCGTCAATACCTGGAGACGACCTACAACACCTGGAGAAGACCTACAACACCTGGAGAAGACCTTCAACGCCTGAAGAAGACCTTCAACACCTGGAGAAGAAACACCCGGAGAAGACCTTCAACACCTGGAGAAGACCTTCAACACCTGGAGACTACCTACAACACATGGAGACGACCTACAACACCACCTGAACTTTCTCCATTTCACTAGTAACTAATATGACACAAAATCCCCTCAGACAAGACCCAGAATATGTTGATATCGCGTGAAAACGTAGAGAGAAGTTTCTTCAGCAGGGTCGAAAGTATCGAGCAAGTACCAGAGTTCAAAAACCTAGATAGTATTTTCACTGATGACGGCAGAGCGGACAGAGAGATCACTCATAGAATTCAAAAAAAGCGAAAAGTGTCTACTATAAAATTACACCGATTTTGAAACACCCAGAGAGCTTCTTTCAACTAAGAGAAGGCTGATAAATGTTTATTCCTACATTGTGTTATCAATGTCAATCTTGGTCCTTACTAGAAACACATGGGTGTAAGGTCAAGAGCTGTGAGATGCGCTGTCTGAGGAGTGTAACCTGAAAGACAATCCGTGACCGAATTCTCAACACTACGCTAGGGTAGACAGGGGGGGGGGGGGGGAACAAACAATCTGCCACACTACGCTAGGGTAGACAGGGGGGGGGGACAAACAATCCGCCACACTGCGCTAGGGTAGACAGGGGGGGGGGGACAAACAATCTGCCACACTACGCTAGGGTAGACAGGGGGGGGGGACAAACAATCCGCCACACTACGCTAGGGTAGACAGGGGGGGGGGGACAAACAATCCGCCACACTGCGCTAGGGTAGACAGAGGGGGGGGGGACAAACAATCTGCCACACTACGCTAGGGTAGACAGGGGGGGGGGGACAAACAATCCGCCACACTACGCTAGGGTAGACAGGGGGGGGGGGGAACAAACAATCCGCCACACTACGCTAGGGTAGACAGGGGGGGGGGGACAAACAATCCGCCACACTACGCTAGGGTAGACAGGGGGGACAAACCCAGTAAGGGCCTATACTGACGTCCAAAAAATCAAGTGGTTTGATCATTTAGTCAGAATGCAGTATGACCAGTCTGCAACAAGAGCATCTCATTTGAAGATTTCCGGTCCACGAGCATGGGGAAGACCTCGACGTCGGTGAATCGAGGGTGTATGTGACACTCTCAGCATGTTACATCTAACGACAGCACATGCCTCCCTCATGCTAGGTATGGAAGACCTAGATATGTCCACACTGACCAGAGCACATGCCTCCCTCATGCTAGGTATGGAAGACCTAGATATGTCCACACTGACCAGAGCACTCTCGGTGTCCAACAGTTGGTGTTCAAACAGGGAAGATCTTCCTCAAACGCGTCATCTCAAAAAGAAATGTCAAGAGATTTGAATAATTCGCAGTCATCGATCGATCCGAGAAATTGTCAAGAACGATCTTCAACTAAAATGGTATCTTTTGTTAAACTAAGAGTTATCTAAATAGCGACAGGACTGTAGCGTTAGCGATTGACGCTAACATATATTCAGCACCATGATCAATTTCATTTGGTTGACGGAGGAAGAGTTGTCCTCTGTTGCTAACCCACGGTGCTATCAAAATGCTGACCTAGACTCCAACATCGGAACTTGCACACGTGACATTCGTGGATAAACGTTGCAATGATTGTAACGAACTCTTGGGAAATACATTATGGTCTCTGTCTGGTTGTCTAGCTTGGAACACGCTTCTGGTCACTTCATCCTGTCCGGTATGACAATAAACGCTGTCTGCTGTCAGGATGTTCTGCCGACATCTTCTACCAGATATTTGTGCATGTTCAGAATTGTTGGTTTCCACAAGATGCCGCAACAGCTGACAGTGCAGGAGAAACTCTGTATTTTCTTGAACACCAAGCTACAGCTTTCACCAGGCTACTGCTTTCACCAGGCTACTGCTTTCACCAGGCTACAGCTTTCACCAGGCTACTGCTTTCACCAGGCTACAGCTTTCACCAGGCTACTGCTTTCACCAGGCTACAGCTTTCACCAGTCTACTGCTTTCACTAGGCTACAGCTTTCACCAGGCTACAGCTTTCACCAGGGTACTGCTTTCACTAGGGTACAGCTTTCACTAGGGTACAGCTTTCACTAGGTTACAGTTTTCGCCCGGCTACAGCTTTCACTAGGCTACTGCTTTCAGAAAGCTACTGCTTTCACTAGGCTACTGCTTTTACTAGGCTACCGCTTTCACCAGGCTACTGCTTTCACAAAGCTACTGCTTTCACCAGGCTACAGGTTTCACCAGGCTACTGCTTTAACAAAGCTACTGCTTTCACCAGGCTACAGCTTTCACCAGGCTACAGTTTTCATGCCTCCAACACTTTGGTCACTGAACATTCCCGACCTGAACCTGTTGGCTATGCAGTTTGGGGTCCAATAGTTCAAAAAGCCAATAGCTCGAACACATTATACAGTTAGAATGAATTGTGGACGCTTGGAATAAACTTCATCAAACCACAACCGACACGACAATCGCTCAGTCCCAAGAGTCTGGGGACGAGTTTCAGTCAAAGGAAGAAGCTTTCAACACAAAATGAAATGACCAACTCTTTTGTTGTCTAATGATGTACACCTGCACGCATTATAATTCAATATTGTCAACATAAACATTTTATATTGAATGTGTATTGTTTCCATTTTGTTTCATTGCTTACTCTGTAGTTTGTTCGTAATAAATATGTTTGTGTTTCTAATTCTCAAATTCTGGTTTCAAAATATTTCAGCTTTCTCACATGTTTCTTGCTGGCTTATGTTTCCCCTTGCTGGGGGCTCCTTAGTGCAGTCAATAAAGCGCAGCCATACATTTCTTTACTAAAAAAACAGAATATCCAATCAATAAATAGATTTGTGTTCCAAAAAGCAAAGTGTCCAATCAATAAATAGATTTGTAATTATGATGAGAACACTTAGCACACTTTCATCCTTATGTACCTGAGAACAGAGGGCATGGTGTGCTCCACCCACCCCCAACACTCTCTCTCTCTCTCCATCTCTTTCCTTTATCTTTCTATCCCTCTCTCATTCTGTCCCTCATCCTCTTTCTCTCTCTCACCCTCACTCTACCACTCTCTCACTCTTCTCTTTCATTTCTCACTCTCTCCTTCTCTTTCTCTCTCTCCCTTCACTCTCTCTCTCACTCTCTCTCTATATATATATATATCTACACACACACATCTAACTGTAATCCTTACTGACAAATCAATTCCATGATTTCTATGATTTTCCCAGTACGATAACACAAAGCAATATCGTCCAAGAGAACGCCAATGAAGCCAGGAACTACTCCATTTCTCATCACAAAAAAAACCTATCCTCTTCCACGATATACAAAGGGACGAACTATTCTAATTCCCGACATGAAGAAACCAAATCTCATCCATGATACACAATGGAACCCTGCACAACATTTCCACACAGGCCTGTGCCCATGGGGAGCACAGATAGAAGAGCATTGTTCTCCTTGCCTGTGAGAGCTATTTGACATTGTTGATCTGTTTGAAGAAGCTAAAATCGATCGCTATGATTATAATATACTCACAGATCGATATGAAAAACATTCGCTCAAACAAGTCGATCACAAACCGGTTCAACTGAAAGTTGGTGGAGCATACAAGTATGTTCTCTAGAACAAACGGTTCAAAACTAAAATATGGCCAAGTTGGTGGAGAGCTTAAGCACGTTCTCAGAGCGAACCTGTTCGACACCAAGTTGGTGGAGAGCTTAAGCACGTTCTCAGAGCGAACCTGTTCGACGCCAAGTTGGTGGAGAGCTTAAGCACGTTCTCAGAGCGAACCTGTTCGACGCCAAGTTGGTGGAGAGCTTAAGCACGTTCTCAGAGCGAACCTGTTCGACACCAAGTTGGTGGAGAGCTTAAGCACGTTCTCAGAGCGAACCTGTTCGACGCCAAGTTGGTGGAGAGCTTAAGCACGTTCTCAGAGCGATCCTGTTCGACGCCAAGTTGGTGGAGAGCTTAAGCACGTTCTCAGAGCGAACCTGTTCGACACCAAGTTGGTGGAGAGCTTAAGCACGTTCTCAGAGCGAACCTGTTCGACGCCAAGTTGGTGGAGAGCTTAAGCACGTTCTCAGAGCGAACCTGTTCGACACCAAGTTGGTGGAGAATGTTAACGTGTTCTTCTTCTTAAGCTGGCGTGGGTCTTGTCAATAACAGAGGTTCACGTGTGTGCAGGTTTCTGTCTGTACTCCTTATTGCCTCCATTCTGCTCATCCTAGCGGAGCATGGGATGGGCCTTACTGCAGGTCTCGCCGTACTGTAATCCTGCCATAAATGGCTGTTTGTATGTCCATGCAGAGATAGTATACCTCAGTTTTATTTCTTCAAGATCAAATTGTAGGCTCCATTCATACCCCTCTTAAGTCGTCTCTACCAACTGCAGAGGTGACACTACTGAACCGAAGAGAGGCGGGAGGATGATGATGAAAGCCGTTCTATTGAGGGTTGATATTGACGTGACACATCTTCCATTCCCTGGTATCCGCTTCCTGTTCTGTTCTTTCTTGCTTCACAGTTCCCTTTATTTTTTCAAATTTAGTTGAGTTCAGTCGAAGAGTCAATATCATTGCACACGGTTTAACCCATAAGTGCTCTGTTCTTCTCCTTATGTTTGGAGAATCTCAGCACAATGGACGGAACTCTAGCACTGACTTGGATCCCGTAATATATTGGCTATCTGCACTGTATTTTGAATATTGCACAGGCAATGGCCGTTTAGCCTACGCTTACCGATTTTCAACTGTAGAGGGAATTTTAACGTGGGCGACACTGCACACGGGCGTCCGATCTCTACTACCCAGAGATCCGGGGAAATGCCAGAAAGTCCACGTGAAAGATTCTCGGTCTCCACCGTGATTTGAACCCACAACCCCCAGCACTCGAGGAAGACGTCTTACCTCGAGACCACTCAGTCCCATTCTGTCAACCATGTCCAGAGACAACCACTCAGTCCCATTCTGTCAACCATGTCCAGAGACAACCACTCAGAGAAAAACGTGTTCCCCAACCTCAATTCTGGGAAGGTCATGGCATCCCCAGCTACATGGACAAGGAACTCATACTGGACTTGGTCTGTGTCTGTGTCTGTGTCTGAGTCTGTGTCTGAGTCTGTGTCTGTGTCTGAGTCTGTGTCTGTGTCTGTGTCTGAGTCTGTGTCTGAGTCTGTGTCTGTGTCTGTGTCTGTAAGCCGAGTAGTCCCCCGGGTCTTTGTGTAAGACAAGGACAAGAGAAGCACCACTGCCCCAGATCATGTCGTAAGAGATGACTAACTGTGTGACATGGCATAACACCGGCCATGATTATGTGGTTTATTTAGAGTAGCAAAGATGACGCTTAACAGGCTGCGGGTCTCGTGTTTTGATCTCGTGTTTGAGTCTATTGAGATGAGCTCGCACATCAGCTAACCACCCTCCACAGCACTTATCCCAGCGCAGCGGAGTAATAAGCTGCTCAAGCCTAGCCAGCTAATCAGGAAATCCTCCTCCACTCTGCATCCAGCTCGCGCCATCCACCCATGTAGAAGCAGAGGTCGACTAGGAACCAAGAACTGACTACAATAGATCCATCGGCTGCCAGCCCAAATGGCTGCGAGGCAACCAGCAGGATAGCATAGAGAACAACACAGACATCTTTAGGCTTACTAAATGGTTTAGGTGTTTAGCGATCTTGATAAGGTTGAGGGGAATGCATTCTGGAGACTTGACTATTCAAGGTTTGACAGTTCATAAGGTCAAGTATTGGAGATTTGACTATTCAAAGTTTGACAGTTCATAAAGTGAAGTATTGGAGACTTGACTATTCAAGGTTTGACAGTTCATAAAGTGAAGTATTGGAGACTTGACTATTCAAGGTTTGACAGTTCATAAAGTAAAGTATTGGAGACTTGACTATTCGAGGTTTGACAGTTCATAAAGTGAAGGATTGGAGACTTGACTATTCACGGTTTGACAGTTGGTAAGGTCAAGGGATCAGCACTTTTGCTCGCTGTCTTGACCTACCAAATTCTACATAGCAGGTATCAATTTACATCTGGGTAGCAAGGAACATGACGTTAATGGACAACGACTACAGTCAGTTTTGAAAAATAGATAGAACCATTCTACTGCTCAGCTCCCTTCGAAGCATGTTGCACATGACGACCATCGAGTCAAAGTACAGATAACGACCGAAAACATATTTCAGCAGTAAAACAGTCGATCATTACAGGAGGGCATTGGACTTTCCCTGACATCAGCAATCAGAAATACTCACCTCATCGCATCAGTGTCTCATCTGTCCACTTATGTCGTTAGACGTCGTGGGGAGGAGCACTTTTCCTGTCATGTTACCATGTGTGTCCATTGATATTTTCAATCCATTCCTCTGTAGAGTGTTTTAAACACGATCTATCAAACTCTGTACTGGATTTAGCGTTCAATCATTGGTTACTTGTCCTTGCCCAGTAACTGGTGTCACAAGTCAGTGATTTACTCTTGCATGCTCTGTATCATAGAATACCAGGAGGGAAAAGTAGAAGGCGAAGGGGAAGAAGAAGAAGACAACAAGGAGGTATTTCTAGAGCTATATTTTATATCTAATACTTTAGGAATCTTTGAGACATGCAAACCGGACTGTTGAGAAGTTTTCCATCTTTCTTCTTCTTCTTCGTCTTCTTCTTTGTTTTCTTTTCCTACTTGTTCTTCTTCTTCTTCTTCTTTTTCTTCTTCTTCTTCTTCTCAATTTATGTTATTGTAAATTATAAGGCCAATACCGTAATTGGTAACTAGCAGGATGTCTGCTCCTAAACCATGTATGCTCTCGTGCAATATCTTTTACTTAATGCGTGTGCTATCGCATACCCTACTCTCTTTTGTAACCTTTTATGACATGTAAACAAATGCACTTGGCCTAATTCTGTCATTGCAACTAAATGGAGCCGCTGCCCACACGGAAACTATATACTCTAGACCTGTTGACAGAGGTGGATTGTAGATCATCCGAGGTCATCCACAGGACAAGATGTGGATTGTAGGTCATCCGAGGTTATCGATACGACAAGAGTCGGTTTGTAGTATACAAGGTCATCCATACAAGAGGTGGGTTGTAGCATACAAGGTCATCCATACAAGAGGTGGGTTGTAGCATACAAGGTCATCCATACAAGAGGTGGGTTGTAGCATACAAGGTCATCCATACAAGAGGTGGGTTGTAGCATACAAGGTCATCCATACAAGAGGTGGGTTGTAGCATACAAGGTCATCCATACAAGAGGTGGGTTGTAGCATACAAGGTCATCCATACAAGAGGTGGGTTGTAGCATACAAGGTCATCCATACAAGAGGTGGGTTGTAGCATACAAGGTCATCCATACAAGAGGTGGGTTGTAGCATACAAGGTCATCCATACAAGAGGTGGGTTGTAGCATACAAGGTCATCCATACAAGAGGTGGGTTGTAGCATACAAGGTCATCCATACAAGAGGTGGGTTGTAGCATACAAGGTCATCCATACAAGAGGTGGGTTGTAGTATACAAGGTCATCCATACAAGAGGTGGGTTGTAGCATACAAGGTCATCCATACAAGAGGTGGGTTGTAGCATACAAGGTCATCCATACAAGAGGTGGGTTGTAGCATACAAGGTCATCCATACAAGAGGTGGGTTGTAGTATACAAGGTCATCCATACAAGAGTCGGTTTGTAGTATAGAAGGTCATCCATAGAACAGGCGAGTTGTAGCATACAAGGTCATCCATAGAACAGGCGAGTTGTAGCATACAAGGTCATCCATAGAACAGGCGAGTTGTAGCATACAAGGTCATCCATAGAACAGGCGAGTTGTAGCATACAAGGTCATCCATACAAGAAGCGGGTTTTTGCATACAAGGTCATCCATAAGACCAGGACGAGCACGTCACATAAGACATTTGAATGTTTGACCTACAATCTCATAAAATAGAACAAGTGGTAGGCTAACTTTACAACTAAAATGGTAAGGGGCTACTTAGGCTGTAAATGTTCATCTCATATTTAGCTGGCCATTTTACGATTGTTTGAATGGGTTGTTGGATGCATGGCGGCGCTGCCCTTGCCAAATAGAGACCTATATGTTATCAGCATGTCTTCACGTGGTACTAGAACCCGTTATACTTACATTTCTAACAGGATTACAGGTTTCTGCTAGGATGTCAGGATAAAACTGAGAGAAGGAACCAGCCTGATGGTTGAAAGGGCAGGAAACATGTAGCAGCCATTGATGTAGGCGATGATGTGTTAAAATCTTGTTTAGTTACGGCCTCAACTTGTAGTGCGATTTGGTGATAAGTCCATGCCTGTGCTGTCTTACCTTCCCTAACTGTAACATACACTCTCCCTTAGCTGTACTCATCACATTCTTTCCTCCCCTAGCCGTACTCATCACTCTCTTACCTCCCCTAGCTGTCCTCATCACACTCTTACCTCCCCTAGCTGTACTCATCACTCTCTTATATCCCCTAGCTGTACTCATCACACTCTTACCTCCCCTAGCCGTACTCATCACTCTCTTATATCCCCTAGCTGTACTCATCACTCTCTTATATCCCCTAGCCGTACTCATCACTCTCTTATATCCCCTAGCCGTACTCATCACTCTCTTACCTCCCCTAGCTGTACTCATCACTCTCTTATATCCCCTAGCTGTACTCATCACACTCTTACCTCCCCTAGCCGTACTCATCACTCTCTTATATCCCCTAGCTGTACTCATCACACTCTTACCTCCCCTAGCCGTACTCATCACTCTCTTATATCCCCTAGCTGTACTCATCACTCTCTTATATCCCCTAGCTGTACTCATCACTCTCTTATATCCCCTAGCTGTACTCATCACTCTCTTATATCCCCTAGCTGTACTCATCACACTCTTACCTCCCCTAGCTGTACTCATCACTCTCTTATATCCCCTAGCTGTACTCATCACACTCTTACCTCCCCTAGCCGTACTCATCACTCTCTTACCTCCCCTAGCCGTACTCATCACTCTCTTACCTCCCCTAGCTGTACTCCTCACACTCTTACCTCCCCTGTCTTCACTTTTTCCTTATTTCTCTTCTTGTATTTTTTCATCTAGTATTTCTCCTCTTTTACTCTTTTTTGTGTTTCTCTTGTTCTATTTATCTGTATCCTTGTCTGCATCCTTTCTCTGCGCTGTTTTCCTAATTGTTCTTCTCTGAATCACAGCGATGAAACTGAGTTATTTTCCCCTGAAAATATTAGCTTTGATTTAGCGTTTCTTGGTCTGTCTTTTAAACCATAAACAGCGAGACGTGGTTTCGATTCAATCTGCGCAAACATCAAACACAGAAACAGCTAGACAATGTCCGTCCCTCTAGAGCCAATGAGCAAACATCAAACACAGAAACAGCTAGACAATGTCCGTCCCTCTAGAGCCAACTAATATTGAGTTTAATCAACTTTCCCACAAATTAACTTGTTGATTGGGGCTTTGCTGGCGTTGTTAAACAGCCATCACAGGCGAATAACTAGAAGCACCTGGTAGATAGACTACCACGGTTGTCTTTAACCATTAATCCTACCCAACTCTTACTCCTAGCCAACCCTTATTCCTCGCCAACCCTTACTTCTCGCCAACCTTACTCGCCAACCTTTACTCGCCAACCTTTACTCGCCAACCTTTACTCTTCACCAACCCTTACTAGCCAACCTTAACTCGCCAACCCTTACTCGCCAACCTTTACTCGCCAACCTTTACTCGCCAACCCTTACTCGCCAACCCTTACTCCTCACCAACCCTTACTCGCCAACCCTTACTCGCCAACCCCTACTCTATAACCCTTACTCCTCACCAACCCTTACTCGCCAACCCTTACTCGCCAACCCTAACTCGCCAGCCCTCAGGTCTAGGAAAACATTTATAATCCTTCAGCTGTAATCTATTTCTAAGTAGAGATCTCCCCAAAAGCAAACATCGCTGTAGATGATGAAGTGTGAAACTGCATTAAACCATTTCTTCAATTGTAATCAAATTGGGTGGCTTATTCTAATGCATTTCATTTCCGTGCAGTAGGTCAGGTATTTATTTATAACTAGGTAAACGGGAGCCTCTTGTGTGCTGTATATATTGAATTTGACATGTCCGAAATGTCTGCAGGTACCGACCATCTCCATAATGAAACTGTCACCTGTTCAAGTAACGTTGTGTGTGCTTGTGTGTGTACGAGTGCGAACGACGCAAGCTCGTGTGCATGTGCTTACATGTGTGTGAGTGGGTATGTGTCAGTGTGTGTATGAGTATGTGTGTGTATAAGTATGTGTGTGTGTGTCTATCTTTGAGCGAGCTTGTGTGTGTGTGCCAGTGTGTCTGTGTGTGAGAATGCGTGTGCGTGTATGACTGCGCGCCTGCCTGTGTGTGTGTGTATGAGTGCGCTTGCGTGTGTGTGTGTGAGTGTACCTGCGTGTGTGTGTGTGTTTATGAGTACGCCTGCGTGTGTGTGTATGTATGAGTACGCCTGCGTGTGTGTGTGTATGAGTACGCCTGCGTGTGTGTGTGTGTGTGTATGAGTGCGCCTGCGTGTGTGTGTGTGTGAATGAGTGCGCCTGCGTGTGTGTGTGTGTATGAGTACGCCTGCGTGTGTGTGTGTGTGTATGAGTGCGCTTGCGTGTGTGTGTGTGTGTGTGTATGAGTACGCCTGCGTGTGTGTGTGTGTGTATGAGTGCGCCTGCGTGTGTGTTTGTATGTGTGTGTGTATGAGTGCGCCTGCGAGTGTGTGTGTGTATGAGTACGCCTGCGTGTGTGTGTGTGTATGAGTGCGCCTGCGTGTGTGTGTGTGTATGAGTACGCCTGCGTGTGTGTGTATGATTACGCCTGCGTGTGTGTGTGTATGAGTGCACCTGCGCGTGTGTGTGTGTGTGTGTATGAGTACCCCTGCGTGTGTGTGTGTGTATGAGTGCGCCTGCGTGTGTGTGTGTATGAGTACGCCTGCGTGTGTGTGTGTGTGTGTGTATGAGTACGCCTGCGTGTGTGTGTGTGTATGAGTACGCCTGCGTGTGTGTATGAGTACGCCTGCGTGTGTGTGTGTGTGTGTATGAGTACGCCTGCGTGTGTGTGTGTATCAGTACGCCTGCATGTGTGTGTGTGTATGAGTGCGCCTGCGTGTGTGTGTATGAGTACGCCTTTCATGTGTGTGTGTGTGTATGAGTACGCCTGCGTGTGTGTGTATGAGTGCGCCTGCCTGTGTGTGTGTATGAGTGCGCCAGCGTGTGTGTGTGTGTATAAGTACGCCTGCGTGTGTGTGTGTGTGTGTGTATGACTGCGCGCCTGCGTGTGTGTGTATGAGTGCGCCTGCGTGTGTGTGTGTATGTGTGTATGAGTGCGCCTGCGTGTGTATGTGTGTATGAGTGCGACTGCGTTTGTGTGTGTATGAGTGCGCCTGCGTGTGTGTATGTGTGTATGAGTGCGCCTGCGTGTGTGTGTATGTGTGTATGAGTGAGCCTGCGTGTGTGTGTATGTGTGTATGAGTGTGCCTGCGTGTGTGTGTGTATGAGTGCGCCTGCGTGTGTGTGTGTATGAGTGCGCCTGCATGTATGTGTGTATGAGTGCGCCTGCGTGTGTGTGTGTATGAGTGCGCCTGCGTGTATGTGTGTATGAGTGCGCCTGCGTGTGTGTGTGTATGTGTGTATGAGTGCGCCTGCGTGTATGTGTGTATGAGTGCGCCTGCGTGTGTGTGTGTATGAGTGCGCCTGCGTGTGTGTGTATGAGTGCGCCTGCGTGTGGGTGTATGAGTGCGCCTGAGTGTGTGTGAGTGGGTATGTGTCAGTGTGTGTATGAGTATGTGTGTGTATATGTATGTGTGTGTGTGTCTATCTTTGAGCGAGCTTGTGTGTGTGTGCCAGTGTGTCTGTGTGTGAGAATGCGGGTGCGTGTATGACTGCGCGCCTGCCTGTGTGTGTGTGTGTATGAGTGCGCTTGCGTGTGTGTGTGTGAGTGTACCTGCGTGTGTGTGTGTGTTTATGAGTACGCCTGCGTGTGTGTGTATGTATGAGTACGCCTGCGTGTGTGTGTGTATGAGTACGCCTGCGTGTATGTGTGTGTGTGTGTATGAGTGCGCCTGCGTGTGTGTGTATGAGTGCGCCTGCGTGTGTGTGTGTATGAGTACGCCTGCGTGTGTGTGTGTGTATGAGTGCGCTTGCGTGTGTGTGTGTGTGTGTATGAGTACGCCTGCGTGTGTGTGTGTGTGTGTATGAGTGCGCCCGCGTGTGTGTTTGTATGTGTGTATGTATGAGTACGCCTGCGTGTGTGTGTGTATGAGTACGCCTGCGTGTATGTGTGTGTGTGTGTATGAGTGCGCCTGCGTGTGTGTGTATGAGTGCGCCTGCGTGTGTGTGTGTGTGTATGAGTACGCCTGCGTGTGTGTGTGTGTATGAGTGCGCTTGCGTGTGTGTGTGTGTATGAGTACGCCTGCGTGTGTGTGTGTGTATGAGTGCGCCTGCGTGTGTGTGTATGAGTGCGCCTGCGTGTGTGTGTGTGTGTATGAGTGCGCCTGCGTGTGTGTGTGTGTATGAGTACGCCTGCGTGTGTGTGTGTGTATGAGTGCGCCTGCGTGTGTGTGTGTATGATTACGCCTGCGTGTGTGTGTGTGTATGAGTGCGCCTGCGTGTGTGTATAAGTACGCCTGCGTGTGTGTGTGTGTGTATGAGTGCGCCTGCGTGTGTGTGTGTGTATGAGTACGCCTGCGTGTGTGTGTGTGTATGAGTACGCCTGCGTGTGTGTGTATGAGTACGCCTGCGTGTGTGTGTGTTTGAGTACGCCTGCGTGTGTGTGTGTGTGCATGAGTACGCCTGCGTGTGTGTGTGTATGAGTACGCCTGCGTGTGTGTGTGTATGAGTGCGCCTGCGTGTGTGTGTGTATGAGTACGCCTTTCATGTGTGTGTGTGTGTATGAGTACGCCTGCGTGTGTGTGTGTGTATGAGTACGCCTGCCTGTGTGTGTGTATGAGTGCGCCTGCGTGTGTGTGTGTATGTGTGTATGAGTACGCCTGCGTGTGTGTGTGTGTGTGTATGAGTACGCCTGCCTGTGTGTGTGTATGAGTGCGCCAGCGTGTGTGTATAAGTACGACTGCGTGTGTGTGTGTATGACTGCGCGCCTGCGTGTGTGTGTGTGTATGAGTACGCCTGTGTGTGTGTATGAGTGCGACTGCGTGTGTGTGTGTATGAGTGCGCCTGCGTGTGTGTGTATGTGTGTATGAGTGCGCCTGCGTGTGTGAGTATGTGTGTATGAGTGCGCCTGCGTGTGTGTGTGTATGAGTGCGCCTGCGTGTGTGTGTGTGTATGAGTGCGCCTGCGTGTATGTGTGTATGAGTGCGCCTGCGTGTGTGTGTATGTGTGTATGAGTGCGCCTGCGTGTGTGTGTGTATGAGTGCGCCTGCGTGTATGTGTGTATGAGTGCGCCTGCGTGTGTGTGTGTATGTGTGTATGAGTGCGCCTGCGTGTGTGTGTGTATGAGTGCGCCTGCGTGTGTGTGTATGAGTGCGCCTGCGTGTGTGTGTATGAGTGCGCCTGCGTGTGTGTGTATGAGTGCGACGCGTGTGTGTGTGTGTATGAGTGCGCCTGTGTGTGTGTGTATGAGTGTGCCTGCGTGTGTGTGTGTGTGTGAGTGCGCCTGCGTGTGTGTGTGTATGAGTGCGCCCGCGTGTGTGTGTATGTGTGTATGAGTGCGCCTGCGTGTGTGTGGGTGTATGAGTGTGCCTGCGTGTGTGTGTATGAGTGCGCCTGCCAATGTGTGTGTATGAGTGCGCCTGCGTGTGTGTGTATGTGTGTATGAGTGCGCCTGCGTGTGTGTGTATGAGTGCGCCTGCGTGTGTGTGTATGAGTGCGCCTGCGTGTGTGTGTGTATGAGTGCGCCTGCGTGTGTGTGTATGTGTGTATGAGTGCGCCTGCGTGTGTGTATGAGTGCGCCTGCGTGTGTGTGTATGTGTGTATGAGTGCACCTGCGTGTGTGTGTATGAGTGCGCCTGCGTGTGTGTGTGTATGAGCGCGCCTGCGTGTGTGTGTGTATGAGTGCGCCTGCGTGTGTGTGTATGTGTGTTTATGAGTGCGCCTGCGTGTGTGTGTATGAGTGCGCCTGCGTGTGTGTGTATGAGTGCGCCTGCGTGTGTGTGTATGAGTGCGCCTGCGTGTGTGTGTATGAGTGCGCCTGCGTGTGTGTGTATGTGTGTATGAGTGCGCCTGCGTGTGTGTGTATGAGTGCGCCTGCGTGTGTGTGTATGTGTGTATGAGTGCGCCTGCGTGTGTGTGTGTATGAGTGCGCCTGCGTGTGTGTATGTGTGTAGGAGTGCGCCTGCGTGTGTGTGTGTAGGAGTGCGCCTGCGTGTGTATGTATGTGTGTATGAGTGCGCCTGCGTGTGTGTGTATGTGTGTATGAGTGCGCCTGCGTGTGTGTGTGTGTGTATGAGTGCGCCTGCGTGTGTGTATGTGTGTAGGAGTGCGCCTGCGTGTGTATGTATGTGTGTATGAGTGCGCCTGCGTGTGTGTGTATGTGTGTATGAGTGCGCCTGCGTGTGTGTGTGTGTGTATGAGTGCGCCTGCGTGTGTGTGTATGTGTGTATGAGTGCGCCTGCGTGTGTGTGTATGTGTGTATGAGTGCGCCTGCGTGTGTGTGTATGTGTGTATGAGTGCGCCTGCGTGTGTGTGTATGTGTGTATGAGTGCGCCTGCGTGCGTCTGTATGTGTGTATGAGTGCGCCTGCGTGTGTGTGTATGTGTGTATGAGTGCGCCTGCGTGCGTCTGTATGTGTGTATGAGTGCGCCTGCGTGCGTCTGTATGTGTGTATGAGTACGCCTGCGTGTGTGTGTTTGACTGCGCGCCTGTGTGTGTGAGTATGAGTGCGCCTGCGTGTTTGTCTGTGTGTGTGTGTGTGACTACGCGCCCCTGTATGGCGTCAGTGTATTTATGAGTGCGTCTGCGTGTTTGTGTGTGTGTGTGACCACGCGCTTTTGTGTGGCGTCAGTGTGAGTCTGAGTGCGCCTGCGTGTTTGTGTGTGTGTGTGACTACGCGCCTTTGTTTGGCGTCAGTGTATGAGTGCGCCTACGTGTTTGTGTGTATGACTGCGCGCCTGTGTATGTATGTGTGTATGATTGCGCGCCTGTGTGTGTGTCAGTGTGTGTATCAGTGAGCGCGTGTGTGTGTGTGTATGTCAGTGTGTGAGCATGTGTACGCGCGTGTCTTTGCGTGTGTGTGTATGTCAGTATGTGAGCATGTGTACGCGCGCTTCTGTGCGTGTGTGTGTATGTCACTGTGGGAGCATGTGTATGCGCGTGTCTGTGCGTGTGTGTGTGCGTGCGTTGCATGTTTCATGTCTAAAGACATTCGTGGCAGGATAGATCGAAAGGTAAGCATGTTCATGTCTCCTACAGGAGTCTCTGCATTTGGGGATAGAGTGTTAGGAATTTTCAGTGCCCTACTGAAATATTGGAATCCTGTACTTTGATCAGCCAGATCAGTGGCTGATGTCAGGTGGTCATCCTTTTTATAGATCCACCTGGTCGGCAATGCGTCGTCTAATCTCTTCCATGGTCTACCTTTCGGATGTTCATTTGGCTTTTAATGAGGCCGGAGAACGTGCTGCTCTGGGATTTAGACTGTTTACGGATATCATTTAGCCTACCTAGAACAACAGAGGCTACAGTATGTCGTTAGTGGTGCGGACAACCACAAAACTGTCCTTGAGTGAGGTTTGGCTCCTGGACGCCTTCCACCATCACCTCCGCGGAGAATGTCAGGTTTGGCTCCTGAACGCCTCCCACCATCACCTCCACTGGGAATGTCAGGTTCAGCTCCAGAGCGTCTCACACCATCATCTCCGTAGGGTATATCGACTCGATGGCTTAACTGTTCTAGGTCTCTATACATTATTAGCTGGGCCGACTGGATAGCCTCACTACCGAGGAACGAGCGAGTCTTGAACTTCCCTGCTACCCAGGTTGTATCGGAGCCTATTCCATCTAACAGCTACAACGGGGAGAGACAGAAAGTGAAGAACACTTGGCCATGTTGGTGTTTGCGGAAATGAATGATCTGACATCCTGGTCTTTCGTGGGACGGCCTAGGGTGGACAGTACCAACTAATAGAGGAGAGATTGTGTGTGCCGGGGCAACAGGCAACAGGTACATTACCTACTTATAAAGGAGACATTTTCGAGTTGATCAACGACAGCCTTGTGTATGAAAACACTGCAGACGATGAACCAACATCACACCCCACAGTTTTGAAATGACATGCACGGCCAGCAAAGAGGGGCGTCTGTGAGGACGCAACAAGAGTGTGTACAACCAGCGAGATACAGGAACCATCAATATCTACACTCTTCACCATTAACCGAGAGAGAGTGTTCTAGGGACTGTGATCTAAAGGTCCCAACGTACCAGTCACGTAGTGCTCAGATAAACAGACCGGGAATACAGCTTTTGTCTTGGTACCACCGCTTCTTTCAGGCAACCTAGCTGTAAATTGGTACCTTACCAAGCTAGGCGACAATCTTGGACAGAGCTTCGAAATTCGTGCTTGTTTCGGTACTTTCAGAAAATTAAGGAGCTTAGCCCAAGTGGGTTAGATGCATCGATACCGGGTCTGTCTGCTGGTTTCCAAGTCAGCATCTGCTGAACAAAGCACCCATGGGTCTATCAGACGGGCAATGACGTCACTTTCAGCAGAACAAAACAAAGTAAAACAAAGTAATCATGCTAACATACATTCTTTGGACTCGGCCAGTTCACGTCAGCACTAGTCCCACATAAGTACTCACATCAGCACTAGTCACACATAAGTACTCACATCAGCACTAGTCAGACAGAAGTACTCACATCAGCACTAGTCACACATAAGTACTCACATCAGCACTAGTCACACATAAGTACTCACATCAGTACTACACAGAAGTGCACTTTTCTAACGTTACTCCCTCAACATTGTGAAGTTGAAGAGAAATAAATATTCGGAAATACTTGAACGCACAATAGAACGCGTAGAGGTACTGTCCTGCACTGGGTTAACACTAACATCAAGTGTGTAGTCAAGGTTTGAATCTAGACAGCTTTTTGTCTACATCTATGTCAATGGTCTCGAAAACTGAATTTAATCACGTGATTGTAATTGAGATGGGGAGTGAGTGGGAGAGGATAACGGGATGAGACAAGATGGATAGAAAGAAAATGCGGTTAGAGAATGATATAAAAGGATGGTGAGAGGAGATGGAGGACACATATTAGTGTACGTTTCACTCAGATATAACGTGGAAAGATGAGAGACGAAGAAATGGGTTAATTATATCCCAGTAGCTTCTTGTAATTCCCCTGATTTTTATGATTTCCCGTTTTACCGACTTTTTCCCCACTAATTTGTCAAGGTGCATCCACCTGCGGATCTCAAAAACGCGTGCATTTCAATAATTACAGTTTTACAGCAGCTTGTGGCAAGGTTACGCTGAAATAAACAAACATCATCCAGAGCGAGAGGGCGACGAGCAGGATTACAAACGAGGAACGATGTTAGACACCAGAGATCAGCTCCGGGCCAGAACGCCGAAAGCTTCAAGGACTCGGTTTTTCTGGCTAAATATCTTGGCAGATGAAAAATGCAAATAATTTGTCCGAGCAGCATGTTAGTGTCGCTGTTTTTGTTGACAGAAATCAATATTTTGATAGAAATATGAGTCTGTATGTGTATGTGGAACTGGCTTTGTCTAGTGTTTTTTGTAATTAATATTGTAATTGTGATTCATTTCCTTATACTTGTCTAAGCTCGTTGATGCCTGTTTGAGTGGACGATGTGTGTTCTAAGTTGTTTGATGCATGTTTGAGTGGACGATGTGTGTTCTGTCTAAGCTCTTTGATGCATGTTTGAGTGGACGATGTGTGTTCTAAGTTGTTTGATGCATGTTTGAGTGGACGATGTGTGTTCTAAGTTGTTTGATGCATGTTTGAGTGGACGATGTGTGTTCTAAGTTGTTTGATGCATGTTTGAGTGGATGGTGTGTGTTCTGTCTAAGCTCTTTGATGCATGTTTGAGTGGACGATGTGTGTTCTGTCTAAGCTGTTTGAGTGGATGGTGTGTGTTCTGTCTAAGCTCTTTGATGCATGTTTGAGTGGACGATGTGTGTTCTGCCTAAGCTCTTTGATGCATGTTTGAGTGGACGATGTGTGTTCTAAGTTGTTTGATGCATGTTTGAGTGGACGATGTGTGTTCTAAGTTGTTTGATGCATGTTTGAGTGGATGGTGTGTGTTCTGTCTAAGCTCTTTGATGCATGTTTGAGTGGACGATGTGTGTTCTAAGTTGTTTGATGCATGTTTGAGTGGATGGTGTGTGTTCTGTCTAAGCTCTTTGATGCATGTTTGAGTGGACGGTGTGTTTTCTAAGTTGTTTGATGCATGTTTGAGTGGACGGTGTGTGTTCTTTCCAAGCTGTTTGAGTGGATGGTGTGTGTTCTGTCTAAGCTGTTTGATGCATGTTTGAGTGGACGGTGTGTGCTCTGTCTAAGCTCTTTGATGCATGTTTGAGTGGACGGTGTGTGTTCTGGCTAAGCTCTTTGAGTGGATGGTGTGTATTCTGTCTAAGCTGTTTTAGTGGATGGTGTGTGTTCTGTCTAAGCTGTTTGAGTTGATGGTGTGTGTTCTGTCTAAGCTGTGTCAGTTGATGGTGTGGGTTCTGTCTAAGCTGTTTAATGCATGTTTGAGTGGACGGTGTGTGTTCTGTCTAAGCTGTTTGAGTGGATGGTGTGTGTTCTGTCTAAGCTGTTTGATGCATGTTTGAGTGGACGGTTAGTGTTCTGTCTAAGCTCTTTGATGCATGTTTGAGTGGACGGTGTGTGTTCTGGCTAAGCTGTTTGAGTGGATGGTGTGTATTCTGTCTAAGCTGTTTGAGTTGATGGTGTGTGTTCTGTCTAAGCTTAATGAGTTGATGGTGTGTGTTCTGTCTAAGCTGTTTAATGCATGTTTGAGTGGACGGTGTGTGTTCTGTCTAAGCTGTTTGAGTGGATGGTGTGTGTTCTGTCTAAGCTGTTTGATGCATGTTTGAGTGGACGGTTAGTGTTCTGTCTAAGCTGTTTGATGCATGTTTGAGTGGACGGTGCGTGTTTTGTCTAAGCTGTTTGATGCATGTTTGAGTGGACGGTGTGTGTTCTGTCTACGCTGTTTGAGTGGATTGGTGTGTTTTGTCTAAGCTGTTTGATGCATGTTTGAGTGAAAGGTATGTGTTCTGTCTAAGCTGTTTGGTGCATGTTTGAGTGGATGGTGTGTATTCTATTTAGATCTTGTTGTCTCCTATTCACTATCTTATCTTTATATACGCCACCCTTCCCTCCCCCCCCCCCACCTCTCTCTCTCTTTCTTCCTCTGTATGTCTGTGTTTCTATATACTTTTCTATCTATCCACTTTTCTAACTACTTTTCTATCTATCTATATATCTATCTATCTATCTATCTATCTATCTATCTATCTATCTATCTATCTATCTATCTATCTATCTATCTATTTATCTATCTTTCTATATATCTATCTATCTGTTTAGATGTCTGTCTCTCTATCTGTCTGCCTCTTCATTTGTTCTCGCTATCTTTCACTAGACTTTGTTAATTTAATTCCAGAGACAGTCTACCTGCTTGTTTTACAGAAACACATCAACCCCTCCAGGTCCATCCTAGTTGGAATATTGGACAACGAGTACATAACCGCACTACAGGTCAGACCTCAGCCTTAAAGTACCACACTACAGGTCAGACTTCAGCCTTACAGTACTGCACTACCGATCAGAACTCAGCCTTACAGTTACACACTACAGGTCAGACTTCAGCCTTACCGTACTACACTACAGGTCAGACTTCAGCCTTACAGTACTACACTACAGGTCAGACTTCAGCCTTACAGTAAAACACTACAGGTCAGACCTCAGCCTTACAGTATCGCACTACAGGTCAGACCTCAGCCTTACAGGAGTACAGACAGAACCAAACCATAGGACGTCAGACCCATTATAGGCAACCTGCGCCAAAGCATTAGCCTACTCTGTTAGAGATTGTTGCTGTAGCACATTGTTGTATGTTCAGGTCGTCAGTCGCATGTATTATTCTCAGTTGCTGGCTTTTACGACATACGTAGGATGATAATCACAGCTGCCCCCCCCCCCCCCCCCCTGCATCCCCTCCACTTTTACATGAGAGATATAACATCCCACAGCTCTACCACACATGACGTAAATGGTTGCTAAGATGGCTTATCTGTCTGTCTGACAACCTCATCATGTTAAATAGTGTTCCACAGAAACACAAAAGATGTTGCTGTTGCTGTCGCTGTTGCTGCTATCTACCAATTAAAGGGTCATTGGGGTCCAGAAGTTAAGCACTCCCCTCTCAAAGCGATGAACAGAAGCGGCGTGGGTTCGGGTCCTGCAGGTTTCAAGCGACATCTGGTCTCCAAAGACGTTAGACCAGAGTGCCTGAATTACCTCCAGTCGCCTTGACATGTCTTACCACTGGTGCCAGGTAGCTCGGGACTAGAGATTGAGGATGATGCCAGAGCAGTTGCTTCCTCACTATAATCTAACACAGCGCAAGTTTCAATAATCGAGACAAACCCGTCTGATCATGGCGATACCATCGTTTGCGGCGAGCTAAATGTTTCTAAATCAATTCTGAAGTTGATTTCATACAAAGATCTTCAATTTTCTTGTCTTCTTTCTTTGACGTTCTCTACCTTTTCTCACAAGAATGATCACCTGTTGTCACAGTGTGGCCCAATTCTCTTTTCTCCAAGTAATTTGCCTGTTGTCACAGTATGGTTCCTCTCTTTTTCCATTGCAGATACTGATGTTGGACATGAAATGATTAGACACTTCAATGTACAAGATCTACACTTTTGTGAAGTGTGGTGGCTACTTAATTTCTGCCCCATCTCGCCTTCCCTGGCTGTGTATAGTCAGGTCCCCAGTAACAGCTTGGTAGCCTGGTTAGACTGACATCTGAACTCTTCGCTAATAGGATGACAGATCGTTTCTCCCGGAAAGGGACCTAAGTACGATCTCCGTTGTTGATACGACCCAGTCCGCCCAGCCCTAAACAAATACCGCGCTTTCTGTATAAGAAGGAAAGTAATCTGGAAAGAAACACCCCTGCCCCTCACCTATCTCAGAAATAAAATTGAGACCTTACCCAATACAATTAGTCAAACTCCATACCCAACAGCAGTCTCTCTGTTGGAACATCGTTCGATCTTATAGACTGAAGTTTGACAGGAAAACATTAGTATTTGATCAGTTTGTACATGCAGGACATCCTCAACTCACTGCTGGCACCTACATGACACCCTAAACTCACTGCTGGCACCTACGAGGTATCCTAAACTCCCTGCTGGCACCTACAGGGCACATAAACTCACTGATGGCACCTACGAGGCACCCTAAACGCACTACTGCCACATGTGCCCGTCTGATTGTGAGCCCAAACGTCCTATAATCTGGTCCCAGATGATTTGGGTAATATGATGTTGTGGCTTCTGACACGTTCTTTAGGAGTCCATCAAGGGATTCCCTTGAGGTAAGAGGTGAAATGTACTTTATTGTGTTCATTAAACAGGTGGGCGGAGCAACCCGTCACTCAGGTGGGTAAAGCAACCCGTCACTCAGGTGGGTGGAGCAACAGGTCACTCAGGAGGGCGGAACAGCCCGTCCCTCAGGTGGATAGAACTACCAACCACTCAGGTGGATGGAACTACCAACCACTCAGGTGGATGGAACTACCAACCACTCAGGTGGATGGAACTACCAAACACTCAGGTGGATGGAACTATTTGTATTTAGTCGTCGACTGGGAACAAGATGCCGAGTAGTACAAGTGTTGTAGCGGTCGGTGACCCAAAACTGACTGCTAGCGTCAGGGACAGCGACCTAAAACTGGCTGCTAGCGTCAGGGACAGCGACCTAAATCTGACTGCTAGCGTCATAGCCAGCGACCTAAAACTGACTGCTAGCGTCAGGGACAGCGACCTAAAACTGGCTGCTAGCGTCAGGCCCAGCGACCTAAAACTGGCTGCTAGCGTCAGGCCCAGCGACCTAAAACTGGCTGCCAGCGTCAGGGCCAGCGACCTAAAACTGACTGCTAGCGTCAGGACCAGCGACCTAAAACTGCCAAGACCCTTCTCCACCTCCACGTGGTGATCCTGGATGACAGGCTGTAACAGGAAGGCTGGCTAAGGAGAAGGGATCGAGAATGAAAGGCTAACCTGGTACTCAAAAAGTCGGATGTGTCTGACCGAAGGGTGCAAATATCACAGTCAAACTGTAAACTACAAAACACTTTTGGTTCTCCGGACAATATCCTGCTACTTCCAATGCTCTGGTCAGGGAAGATTGATCATGAACGAAGAAGAAATCGTTGACCAACATTCACGGACCAGACAAGAATGACTTCCTTCGGCATTAGCCATTCCTATAAGTCTTCCTTCTTGTGCATGGGATTCCAAACATTCTTCTGTAAAAGCCACAACTATATGCATGTATATTGTCCAATGATTGTTCATGGTTCACTTCTATGTGACTGGATTGGCAGGCCCATGATAAAGGTTTGCATACAGTGAACTTTCCAAGGCCCATGATAAAGTTTGCATACAGTGAACTTTCCCAGGCACATGATAAAGGTTTGCATACAATGAACTTTCCCAGGCCCATGATAAAGGTTTGCATACAATGAACCTTCCCAGGCCAATGATAAAGGTTTGCATACAATGAACCTTCCCAGGCCAATGATAAAGGTTTGCATAGAATGAACCTTCCTAGGCCAATGATAAAGGTTTGCATAGAATGAACCTTCCCAGGCCAATGATAAAGGTTTGCATAGAATGAACCTTCCCAGGCCAATGATAAAGGTTTGCATACAATGAACCTTCCCAGGACCATGATAAAGGTTTGCATACAATGAACCTTCCCAGGCCCATGATAAAGGTTTGCATACAATGAACCTTCCCAGGCCAATGATAAAGGTTTGCATACAATGAACCTTCCAAGGCCAATGATAAAGGTTTCCATACAATGAAATTTCCCAGGCCCATAATAAAGGTTTGCATACAATGAATCTTCCCAGGCCAATGATAAAGGTTTGCATAGAATGACCCTTCCCAGGCCAATGATAAAGATTTGCATAGAATGAACCTTCCCAGGCCAATGATAAAGGTTCGCATAGAATGAACCTTCCCAGGCCAATGATAAAGGTTTGCATAGAATGAACTGTCATTGTTCTGGGAAAAGCATGTTTGTCTACATGACGTTGTAGCAACGAGCTGGAACTCCTGGAGAAAGTGAAAAAGGACAACCTGGAGAGAAATTTATGTTTACCATGATGGCATGACAGGTGGTTAGCGACACGATCAACACGCTGAGCAACACCTAGATCAAAGACTGACGTTAAAGAGCAAGGATATGCTCTATCGGATGGCTGAACTTGGCAAGTGCGCAGTATTTGCCGCCAAGAATGACTGATGTGCTTTTGAACGTAGTAAATATTTGGCTGAGATGATGTCACCCGGCCCTGTTTCGTCTGGAAGGGCTTGAGGAAGCGGTGGGGAGGGTAGTGGCGTCAGTGAGATGGGACAAATGGCGACCTGGAAGAGTCTGGGGTGGACATCTTACTTACACCTGAGTGTGTGTGAGTGTGTGTGAGTGTGCGCGCGTGTGTGTGTGTGCGTGTGTGTGTGTGTGTGTGCGTGTGTGTGTGCGTGTGTCTGTGTGTGTGTGTGTGTGAGCGTGTGTGGGCACATTAAAAAAACATGTGTGGGTGTGTGTAAAATTATGTGTTTCGAGCCTCAATGTCTTCTCTTTCCACATCTACCTCCCTCTTTCTCTCCGTCTTTTTCCTTATCTATTCCTATCATTCCCCTACTCCCTCTCAATCCTCATCGTACTTCCTCTCACTGTCTCTTTATCTACAGAATCTACAAAGTTTCGACATTAAACGAGGTTCGAGCGGAGTAGGGCGCATGAGAGGGTGGCGCAGGAGCGTGTAGAGCCAGCGAGCTACAGGGACCATCAGCATCCATACCTAACGCCATTTGATGAGAGAGACTGAGCACCTATGGGTATGCCCGGAGTGCAGTGACGTCGATTCTTAGAAACAGAAACAGAACAGAGCTAGAGTGTTCATTGTGCAAGACCACAGCTTGTTCTCAAGGTTGGCTGGGCAGGTCCTTACTCGATGCCTTGCCTTGTTTACAGTAAGCCAGGTACCAATGTACAGCGGGGTCAAATGTATCGTGCCGATAACAGGAGTTGAAGTCTGTAACATGTGCGTGAAAAGCTAGCGCTCCTCCGATGGAACAAAAGCAGATCGAAGTACAATGTGAGGACAGACAATAACAGTTTACCCAAGACTGAGGAGGCTGGCAGGTAGGAATGAGATGAAGACGGTACATTGTGAGAAGACCTTAAGGGTGACATTAATTCTTGCTGTCAAAAACTGGCTGCCAACCGTGGACAGTCATTGCAGAATTCCAAATGAAAATCCAAGCAATACAGATCAGATGTTGCATGAATATCCACGAAATAACTTACTAGGATGATCCCTCTAATCTTGACGTGCCAGTATGCCATCTCCTAGAATGTCGGCCCACATGAGACGTACTCACAAAAACAAGCATTCCAATTGAGGAGAGACGATATGAGGGTTCAGAGATAAAAATTAAGAGAACAGGGGTAGACAAGGTCAAGGTGACTGAGTCACATTTGATAAGATGATGGAGAACAGTGAAATAGATAGACAAGGTAGCTGAGTCACATTTGATAAGATGACGGAGAACAGTGAAATAGATAGACAAGGTAGCTGAGTCACATTTGATAAGATGACGGAGAACAGTGAAATAGATAGACAAGGTAGCTGAGTCGCATTTGATAAGATGATGGAGAACAGTGAAATAGATAGACAAGGTAGCTGAGTCACATTTGATAAGATGATGGAGAACAGTGAAATAGATAGACAAGGTAGCTGAGTCACATTTGATAAGATGACGGAGAACAGTGAAATAGATAGACAAGGTAGCTGAGTCACATTTGATAAGATGATGGAGAACAGTGAAATAGATAGACAAGGTAGCTGAGTCACATTTGATAACGTGATGGAGAACAGTGAAATAGATAGACAAGGTAGCTGAGTCACATTTGCTGATCCCAGTAAAAATTCTCAAATGGAGACTGAACAGAGAACGACAGCTGCACCATTACAGCTGGGTGGATGAGGAAGGGAACATTAAGGTCTTGTGGTCAGAGAAACCAGGATTCTAACACTAAATCTGAACAGCACTCGTCTGGCACACTCCGGATGTCGCCTCCAGAACTGACGAACGTTCCAAAATATGTCCCAGGGTGGGTTCTTCAAATTGAAACCTTAAAAGTGGGATAGATATTAGACAAAACATGCCTTTGTACTTCAACTTGTTAAAATGTTTGCTAAGCATGTCAGGAGTGTCCTGTGCGTCCCTTTACAGTGCAGACGATTAACATGACGTCATAATTGCAGTTAAAAGATGTCCGCCCTACTATAGACATGCACCAAAGAGGAACATCGTTCTGTTATCCATTTTTTGCGCAGCGAAGGGCGTAATCTATAGAAGGTCATCAGCGAATGAAGGTTCTGTATAGTGATGCATGCCTTTCACTCCAGCAGGTGTATGAGTAGAGTAGGCATTTCCAAAACGGTGTGAGTTCTGTGACAGACTGTTGACAATCGGATCAGGCACATCAAGTAGTGACCTCAGAGTCGATTGCAGCCGTTAACCGCCTAGTAAAAAAAAATCGTTGATTGACTGTGAATAAAATTGTCGCACATCTGGACATCAGTCAAGGTTCACCACATCTGGACATCAGTCACGGTTCAGCACATCTGGACATCAGTCAAGGTTCACCACATCTAGACATCAGTCACGGTTCAGCCCACCACATCTGGACATCAGTCAAGGTTCACCACATCTGGACATCAGTCAAGGTTCAGCACATCTGGAAATCAGTAAAGGTTCACCACATCTGGACATCAGTCAAGGTTCAGCACATCTGGACATCAGTCAAGGTTCACCACATCTAGACATCAGTCACGGTTCAGCACATCTGGATATCAGTCAAGGTTCACCACATCTGGACATCAGTCAAGGTTCAGCACATCTGGACATCAGTCAAGGTTCACCACATCTGGACATCAGTCAAGGTTCAGCACATCTGGACATCAGTCAATTTTCACCACATTTAGACATCAGTCAAGGCTCAGTCCACCACATCTGGACATCAGTCAAAGTTCAGCACACCTGGACATCAGTCAAGGTTCACCACATCTGGACATCAGTCAAGGTTCACCACATCTGGACATCAGTCAAGGTTCACCACATTTAGACATCAGTCAAGGTTCAGTCCACCACATCTGGACATCAGTCAAAGTTCAGCATACCTGGACATCAGTCAAGGTTCAGGCCACCACATCATCCATGATGTGCTACAGTACCACAACGTGTCTGCAAGGTGGGAGTAATGGCGAATACGTATATAATTAAAACAACGCCGCGTTGTTGCCTGTGAGGACATGTTGAGCCTCTCTGAGCAGAAGATGACATTTCCAAGAATAAATATTTACTGGATATGAAACCTGGGTTCACTAGCACGAGCCTCAAACGAAGAGAGTGAGCAAGAAATGGCGCCTGCCCTCCTTACAAAAACAGTTTCGCTCGTAGCGATCTACATGGAAGGTAATGCTGACTCACCTGTGGGATGGACCAGGTGTTATTTGAGAGCAGTAGATGCCCAGAGGAAATACTGTCACCAGTGCGACGTGTACAGATCTTCCCAGGGAACATCTTCGACCCGCAATCAAATCCAATGACGTGGACTTCTGAGTAAAGGTGTCCTTTAACAACATCCCAATGCTCGATCCTATACTGCCCGTACAACGGCTGCAACTCTTGAGGACCTCCACTTTCAGTGTCTATTACATCCGGTGTGCTCACCAGACGTAGGATCAAATGATGTTTACGTTTTTGGACGACTAAAAGAGATATTGAGAGGAAAGAATTTCAGGCACGATGAAGAGGTCCAGCAGAATATTTACTATACAAGAATCCATGCACTTTATATGCGCTGGAGAACTTTTACCGAACGAAACAGTGGTTAGGTGATACAGTTGTGTTTTACTTTTTCAGAATAGATTTAGGAAAAAGAATTTGAGGTTTTCATTTGAAGCCCCATCGTACAATTAGCGGCTAAGGAAGGTTGTGCATGGCAAAATGTCTGCTAAATTGTAAAGAAGCTCCAACTGCCACTATTCTGAGAGGCTTGTAGCCAGTGATCTAGGCATCCCTGACGACCTAGTTTTGACGTGAGATCACGCGATACAATCCCTGATGGGCGAGAACTAGACCGTAAATTAGGGCAAATGGAAATAATAGAAACATTTCTCTCTGGTTAGCTTTAACACTACTGGGTAGACGAGAGCTCATACATGGAATGGCACTTTCTCTCTCCCTGTATTTCCCCTCCATCTCCCCCTCTCTCCCTCTCCACTCCCTCACTCTGGCTAACGTTTTCATCCAAGGGTAGAAGACCGCAGATGTAACTGGCTAACTTCTGTTGTATTCAATGTTAGATGGGGAGCCATGACGGAGGTTGACAGTTGATTACCTCATCGGGTAAAGTACATATCTACAATCGTTACAGGACATCAGTACACAACAACAACACACAACACCAACACACAACAACACATAACACCAACACACAACACCAACACACGACAACAACACACAACAACACACACCAACATACAACACCAACACACAACACCAACACACAACACCAACACACAACAACAACACACAACAACAACACAAAACACCAACACACGACAACAACACACAACACCAACACACAACAACACACAACAACACACAACACCAACACACAACACCAACACACAACAACACACAACACCAACACACGACAACAACACACAACAACGCACAACACCAACACACAACAACACAAAACACCAACACACAACAACACACAACAACAACACACAACACCAACACACAACACCAACACACAACAACAACACACAACACCAACACACAACAACAACACACAACACCAACACACAACAACACACAACACCAACACACAACACCAACACACAACACCAACACACAACGACACACACAACACCAACACACAACACCAACACACAACACCAACACACAACACCAACACACAACACCAACACACAACACCAACACACAACAACACACAACAGCACACAACACCAACACACAACAACACACAACAACATACAACACCAACACACAACACACAACACCAACACACAACAACACACAACACCAACACACAGCACCAACACACAACACCAACACACAACACCAACACACAACAGCACACAACACCAACACACAACAACACACAACACCAACACACAACACCAACATACAACAACACACAACAGCACACAACACCAACGCACAACAACACACAACACCAACACACAACAACACACAACAGCACACAACACCAACACACAACAACAGCATACGAGAACAGCATATAATAACATCGCAGGACATTCTCTGGTGTACATCTCCACCAAAGAGGGTATCAGTGAAACAACGAACAACGTCGGTGATGCTAACATATGAACATGGATAGCGCTAATGATGGCTGCAGCCATTCCAGGTGTCGGAGCAAACACACAAGACATCGTACAACCCATGATCACGTCTCATAACTGGCGAATGTGGTCCAGGACATGTCGGGACAGAAGTCAATTGTCCGTCTGTCTGTCTGTCTGTCTGTCTGTTTCCGTTTCTCTCCATCCATAACTTCCATTAGGCGTACTTGATACCAGATTTAGGCAGGTGAGGCGTGTCCCCTCTACATGATACCAGACCGGCAGGTGAGGCGTGTCACCTCTAGATCAAACCAGACAAGCAGGTGAGGCGTGTCACCTCTACATGATACCAGACAGGCAGGTGAGGCGTGTCACCTCTAGATGAAACCAGACAGGCAGGTGAGGCCTGTCCCCTCTACATGATACCAGACAGGCAGGTGAGGCGTGTCTCCTCTAGATGAAACCAGACCGGCAGGTGAGGCCTGTCCCCTCTACATGATACCAGACCGGCAGGTGAGGCCTGTCCCCTCTACATGATACCAGACAGGAAGGTGAGGCGTGTCACCTCTAGATGAAACCAGACCGGCAGGTGAGGCGTGTCCCCTCTACATGATACCAGACCGGCAGGTGAGGCCTGTCCCCTCTAGATGAAACCAGACCGGCAGGTGAGGCGTGTCCCCTCTAGATGAAACCAGACCGGCAGGTGAGGCGTGTCCCCTCTAATGTTGAAGACCTGTGTTGGCGCGTGAGTATGTGAGGTTACTCTGACACATATTTACGGGTTTGAGAATGTCGATTGTTGAATACTTTCCTCGTCGTAAACATCTCATTTCTCGACTGTAAGTTGGTCAGGAGTGTTCTACACTTCTTAAAGGTCAGAAACTAATTTGAAAAGTCACAATTGTCAGTTTTGCTTTAATTAATCGAAGTGGTTAAAGCACTTGTGTCTAGGCACAATGGGATAGGGTTCCAATCGTAGTCGTAGCACGCCCCAGCCAACCCAGCTGCAAATGGTACGTGACTCGCAGTTAAGGAAAGAAAGGCGGAAAGGAAGAAAGTAATCATCCGACTTACAAGAACAGTTGACCTGGTATAGTCGTCCTATTTCCACCATTCTCCTCACTCCAGCCAGAGTATGGGGGTACAACTAAAGCTGACCTGGTGTAGTCGTCCTATTACCCCTCCCCCCTTCCTCCTCACCTCAGCCGGAGTATAGGGACACAACTAAAGCTGACCTCTTAAAGATGCCTGCGCAAAAGTACATTTGTGCCTGTACAGCTGTGGTTTATATATCCATTTAGTTTGCATGACGAGGTTGCCAGCTCCCTGCACCACTCTCTTCAGTCACAATTGACATGCATGTTTGTTCGTTCGACTTAAACTCTCTTCCAAGTTAAGGGCCCTGGGATACACTAGCAGAAAGACAAATATTGATGCACCATAATTGGCCACTTTCGGTCATGACTGACTATATTAATCCCTTGTAGTCATGACTGCCTATAATATCCTCCTGCAGTCATGACTGCCTATAATAGCCCCTTTCAGGCCTGACTGCATATAGCAGCCTATCGAAGGTATGACTGACTATAGTATCGCCTTGAAGTTATTACTGACTAACCCCTTGCAATCATGACTGTCTATAATAGCCTTTTTCAGTCATGACTGCTTATAATAGCCTCTTTCAGTCATGACTGCTTATAATAGCCATTGCAGTCATGATTGCCTATAATAGCCTCTTTCTGTCATGATTTCCAATAATAGCCCCACCCAGTCATGACTGCCAATAATAGCCCCATCCAGTCATGACTGCCATTAATAGCCCCATCCAGTCATAAATGCCTATAATAGCCCCATCCAGTCATGACTGCCTATAATAGCCCCATCCAGTCATGACTGCCATTAATAGCCCCATCCAGTCATGACTGCCTATAGTAGGGCATGAAGAGACTCTTCTGGTATATCTCGACTTGGATCAGGGCCTGCAGTTTCGTCTTCCCAAGAGAAGTAAGACATACAGGAACCATGGCAGAGTAGATCTTGTGGTGTAGGAGTGACACATTCACAATCATGTTTCAAATGTCGTCAATCTATAACGAGATTCTCGCTGGTGACACGGAGTTCGTGCATTGTGCTCAGATTCCTCACACATACGAAGAAGAACAGAGCAATCACGTTGGTTCTTCACTAAACTAAACTAAACACTGCAAGGATTAGAACTTCCAAGTCTTACCAGCCTCGTCACATTTTAAGGACCACAACTTCCAAGTCTTACCAGCCTCGTCACATTTTAAGGACCACAACTTCCAAGTCTTACCAGCCTCGTCACATTTTAAGGACCACAACTTCCAAGTCTTACCAGCCTCGTCACATTTTAAGGACCACAACTTCCAAGTCTTACCAGCCTCGTCACATTTTAAGGACCACAACTTCCAAGTCTTACCAGCCTCGTCACATTTTAAGGACCACAACTTCCAAACGACATAACTTGACTACAATTAACATGTGCTGAATGCTAAACCCTTCTGTGCTTTTCATTGCTTGTCACAAAGTTTGCTCACGTGTACCTAACCTTGATTCACTTATATTTATTTCTATGAAATGAAATCTGTTCCTACTTACATGGTGCACCCAATCGCTGTGGGAAATTGAGATGCCATCGCTTCAGTCAAGCGTGCTGCGCTGGTTCTTGTAAGCCTCGGTGGTTAAAATTATGCCTGTTTTGACATCTATTCATCTGCGACGTGAACTTGCTCGTGCCTGTAACCAGATATTTGTATGTTATATGTGCACAGTGGTAGTTTATCATTTCATTTCAGTTACTTACATATTATCTAAACATGTAACACCTGTAGCAGGTTGGCTCCCTTAGACTCTAGTCTCCACAGAATTATGTCCCTTTTCTCTGTACCCATAACATTCTGATAACGAAAACTTTCTTCAGAACATAAACAAACAATGACTGCTATATTTTAATACATCAATACGTCGCCAAACAACTTGTGCTATCTTGATAAATCAGAGATTGAATGCGATTTTAAGGTGACTGATCTGATATAATCGATCAACAGGTTCGAATGTCTTGATCCTACCTAATATATTTCTCTCCCTAATGTGGCAGAGTCCAGGTTTTCACTGGTGGTTTAGCTATCTAGAATGTTACCGCGTGCATCCACAGCATTCAAGACCACACACAGCAAATAATATATAAAACGGCAGGTAATAATCCATGTTTATTTACATCACGAAAACCAACAAAACAGAACCATCAGAAACGGTATTATTACAAATGAACATACACAGTATTACTGATAACTTCGCGAAGGTTGTAAGCATAAGCTTTTGAATATTGCCTCCAAATAACCCAACCCAATTCTAGACGGCAGTTTGAGTTGTGACCCGGCCTGAGTTAATTCTTAGCGTGATAGTGTTAGAGGCAACACCTTCTTTGTTAGACCGCTTACCCAATGGCAATCACGAGGAAACTTGCTGGCACAAGCTGGGGAGCAGACGAAAGCATACTAAAGAAACTGTACACTGGAAGAGTGAGACCAGTTCTCGAGTGTGGCATTGCGGCATGGACAACAGCAGCAAAGGCGAACTTTGACAAAATTAGCAAACTTCAAAACCAAGCCATAAGAGTTATAACAGGAGGCATGACATCAACGCCAATTGTAGAACTTGAAAAAATTACAAATCTGCAATCCAAAACTGCCCGACATACGAGGACCAGAGAAAGCACGTGTGGCCATCACCAGTGGCAACACTAGACAAGCTCTATGGCAGTGTCGACAGCGTTAGGATGACCGCTGCTTTTTTCGAAAAACATAAAGGGTGACGTTTGACAGCGTACGATGAACAAGAAGAAGAAGAAGAAGACCGCTGACCCTTGACTCTGACCCTGACTCACACCTTCAACAAGCAACATTTTCTAGTTTCGAAGGTATTCGGGGGTTCCATCTAGATCCACTGGCTTGTTGCAAATACACTTTTCCTTTCAGCGTGCCCCATAGGAAAAAATCAGGGAGAGTAAGATCAGGCAACCTCAGTGACCAAAGTCTGATCAGACAACCTAAGTGACCAAAGTCTGATCAGACAACCTCAGTGACCAAAGTCAGATCAGGCAACATGCACAATATTCTCGCTTTCAATCAAACCCCAAAATACCAAATTAAGTTTAAATGGCAAATTCCTGCAGCCAAACGACAACCCAAACTATCTGGGAGTCACATTTGATCGGTGCATGACATGGAAAAGTCAGATCGAGAGAAACCGAATGAGAGCCAGATAAAGAATGGCAATCATGAGGAAACTTGCTGGCACAAGCTGGGGAGCAGACGAAAGCATACTAAAGAAACTGTACACTGGAAGAGTGAGACCAGTTCTCGAGTATGGCATTGCGGCATGGACAACAGCAGCAAAGGCGAACTTCGATAAAGTTAGCAAACTTCAAAACCAAGCCATGAGAGTTATAACAGGTGGCATGAAGTCAACGCCAATTGTAGAACTTGAAAAGATTACAATACTGCAATCCATGACCGATAGAAGAGACTGCAGAGCCCAGCTGCAGACAGAAAAACTCCGAAGACTGACTGACCATCCAATGCACCAGAGACTAAATGTAACAGTTCCCGCCGGAGCAAGGGGAGTTTAGGATGCCTGAACATGTTAAAGCTTAAAGCTACCTGAATGCATGTCAAGGTCACTCACCGTCTCAGCAAAGGAGAACAGAGTTGGGTTAAGGAATGTGGACAGGTAGAAACTGACCACTGGCCTTCCGATGTTGGTAGGGGGAGATTGATTGACAGACGAAATTGGCAACGGGGCTTGCTGCGAGAGAATGAGTGACAGGTGTGCAAAGTGTTTCGTTCCAATCGGGATTGAAGATGACCATACCTGAGATCGATTGGTCAAGCTCTGGCCTTGCTTGAGGATATATAACTCGAGACAAAGTTTAGCTCGAGAGGCTGGGGAGAGAGTGAGGCTGTATGGAGGCTGGAGAGAGAGAGAGACTGAATGTGGATAGTATTTTTAACTCACCGACTTAGGTAGAGGAGCGATTGATAGACTGTTGGACGAATGTTTAGTGATAGAACAGGATCGCTCAAATAGGTGTGTGAGTTTTGCATTAATAGATAATGTGAAAGTGTGTTTGTAAGCAAGGACACATTGTGAACGAGTTATGTCGAGATCGCCCGCCTGACGGGATTTCAGTGAGGAAGAGTATTTGATAAGGTGTGTTGAAGACGCAGTTAAGGCGAAGTGTGTGTGATGTCATTGCAAGGCAATAGAACTGGGTTTTTAGATAGTTGGGAATTCCATCAATAGCTAATGCTTACAATTCCCGTTTTAGTAGAATGTTTAGTTAAGATATGTATTATATTGTGTTTGTAATTTCTCTACTCATTCTATGATATGAGTATGATATAATAAATATGCCACCTGCTGTGTGATATGTCATTTACTGAGTATGGTCATGATGATGTGGATGAGTGTGAGAATGTTCTAAGTTAGATCACGGCCAAGGCAAACAGTGGGATCTGTTACATAAACAATTTGGGAAATGGGAAACTAAAGAGGAGAAACTTTGCAGAAATAGCCAAAGCAAAGATGCACGAAGATCCCATAAACGCACTAACAACACCAAAGCCCATCACTACTGTACGAAAATCTACCTGGAGGCAGGATATATTTCCAGAGGTGGTAGAAAATATACCAGGTATTGGAAACAAAAACTGCCAGACTGAAAAAGAAAGGAGAGATACTACCCTAAGCTTTATATCGAAAAACTACCCAAGCATGGACTGGACCCATGCATACACCGACGGTTTTGTAACAAACAATACACAGAACGGAGGGGCAGGAGCATTCCTGAACCTACCAAATGGCAGACAAATAACACTGTCATTCGCTACTGGTAAGTACACAAGCAATTTCAGAGCGGACGCAGAGGCACTGAGGGCTGCAGTGGAAGAAATGGTGACACATAAAGAAAATGAAAGCCATATAGTCCTGCTTACAGATGCTCTCGCCGTAGTCACAGCGCTAAAAAGCCAGAAAAACACTGAGCTCAATGACTTAAGAACAGCACTCTATCAACTATGCCAGCAGTCCGCACCAAAAAGGGTAGTGGTACAGTGGTTCCCATCCCACTGCAACATCCAAGGCAACGAGGAGGCAGACAGACTGGCAAAAGAAGGCGCAAGACTACCACAAACAGATACTAGTATGACGTACGAAGAGTCAAAACGGCTTATTAAAGCCAGATTCCATGACCAAATGGGAAACCGAACATACTGGTTACACCAAAAACGATGCATATTACCAGCTGAACAGAAGAGAGCAGGTCGTTGTCTTCAGACTTCGCACTGGCCACAATAGACTGAGGTACCACCTATTCAACAAATTGAAGATAGGTGGAACCGACGAATGCCCGTGTGGTACCGGGAAAATGACCGCTGAACATCTGCTGCAGAACTACCCGACATACGAGGATCAGAGAGAGCAGATGTGGCCATCACCAGTGGAACCACAAGACAAGCTCTATGGCAGTGTCGACAGCCTCAGGATGACCGCCGCTTTTTCGAAAAAATAATGGTTACTGTCTGACTGCGTACGAAGAAGAAGAAGAAGAAGATCAGGCAACCTCAGTGACCAAAGTCAGATCAGGCAACCTCAGTGACCAAAGTCAGATCAGACAACCTCAGTGACCAAAGTCTGATCAGACAACCTCAGTGACCAAAGTCAGATCAGGCAACCTCAGTGACCAAAGTCAGATCAGACAACCTCAGTGACCAAAGTCCCTTAGAACTGACACGATCTTAAAAGAAGAATGCAATATTAACAAAGCTGACATTTACCACACACTGAATTGACTGAATGGAGAATGTTATTAGTGGTCTCCTCGCCCTAAAATGTTCAGTCCATTGTCTTTGGCATTCCTTTATTGTGGTCCTAATCCAGACCGTCATGTCGATAAATACATCCGCTTCCACCGTGTACCGGTTAAAGATGGCTGGCAAATCAAAACTGAACAGCCAGTAGCATGACAACCCGTGATTTCACGCACGCTTTACACGTGCTACTTACGTCATCACGCTTCTCACACACCAAGGCATGTCCTTGGCAAATTTGAATGAATTTCGTTGATTGGTTAGAAAGTTATCAGGAACAAGCAGGGACCGGTAGCGAGTGGCACGCCCTCTAGTTTGTACACGGTCTACAACTTTTAAAAGGGGACAAAATGATTTTCTGAACACGAGTGTGAACACACATATCATTTGTACGCAGCTCTAAGACAAAAACAACACGAAAGAGCTGATCTACTTGACCGGTACATACCTTGGAGATGTAGTACATTGCCTGAAACATCACATCCAAAATAGAGAATAGATCATCACCAGCGACATGTTGTCTACGGTACGTAGTTGGTAACAGATGATCAGAGGTAATGACAAACGTTGATTATTTAATAAGACGAAAACGCGTTAGGATTTTACAAAAGTAAAGTGGATATGGATAGGACGCACGCTGGACGAGTATGACAGAGTATTCATAGAGCTTTCTTAGAAAACGGCAAGTGCAGACGCGACCTAGTCACGCAACCTAGTCACGCGACCTAGTCACGCGTCCTAGTCACGCAACTGTTTAGCCAAATGTTAATAAATATTTCAGTACGTTGAAGCTAGGGAAAGGTGGACGAGGCAGTGAGGAAGGAAACTGCTCATAATAGCTTATATATCGTACAACGATGTCTCTAACACTTCATCTCCAACCACAGTGTGGTACTACTTCCGCCATTTTTATGACACAGAACTGTAACCTAGCAAGTAGCCTGGCTAATCTCGCACACACCGTTTCAGAATTCTTGACATTGCAGAAAATATTGTCACCATGTGACGGACTAATTTCTCAAATAAAGAAACGAACAAGACGACCGTCTATAGCAATAGATAGAGCAAGACGACCGTCTATAGCAATAGATAGAGCAAGACGACCGTCTATAGCAATAGATAGAGCAAGACGACCGTCTATAGCAATAGATAGAACAAGACGACCGTCTATAGCAATAGATAGAGGATTGTGAATCTTCAACCACAAAAAGAAAAAAAAACAGTGATAAAAGAAAATGTTGAAACAACGAAAACAACTCTCTAAAGGAAATTAGGTTGAAAAGAAAAAATGAATGATGATTTAACCAAAAACATGAACATTATTTATCATCTAATTGAACAGATGTTTATTGATAGTCTGTGAGTAATGTGAAACCATTAAACTAGATTTGGCTGCAGAAGCAGTCTGTAAAACTGAACCAACTTATAAAACGGTAAATATATTTCTAACTGTCTCCAAATTGTCCACAAATAATTATTTTCCAGCATGGAATTGCATTTTTCGTAGACGGTCATTGACAGAGAATTATGTCAGACTTCAACAAATAAAATAACATGTTCCTACTTCGTGTGACTTGTCTGGGATAATTTCAGACTTGAAGAAACCAGTTCCAGCCAGTTAGATTCCATACGCCACAGCTGGAAACAATATTATTCCGCCTCTTGTAGAGTCACTCGTTTTTTTATACATCCGCAGCAATGGCAAAACTCGCAAAGAAAACTGCATTTTTCCGCTATGTAAACATGCACACGAAACAACAGAGGCGAAAGTCAACAATAAGCATTTTAAAAAACTAACCCAGGATCTGCAGGTGGCGAAAAAGCCTCTCTGAAGGAATGATTTGAGTTAGAAGATACCATTTCCTTTCACGCATCAAAAAAAGAGCCAGTTTTGTCCTCTCTCTCTATCTCTAATTTGTTATTCTGATAGCCTCGAAAAATGTGAAACTTTACTAATTATATTTTTTGTTTGCTTCCATGTGGAAAACTAATTCAGGTCGAGAGTGGTGTGAACCCTCACAGCGGCGCTTTCAATGAATGTCGGAGAAATATCTGTCCAGGAGCGGACAGCTGAATCTTTTCAGATACTTGTGGAGGTCAAGTATGGAGGTCAAGTATGGATGTCACGTGTGGAGGTCAAGTGTGGAGGTCAAGTGTGGGTTGTGTGTAGTGGAAGTTGTGAAAGAGGAGGTGGAAGTGAAAGAGGAAGTGGAAGTGAATGAGGAAGAGGAAGTGAAAGAAAAAGTGGAAGTGAAAGAAGAAGAGGAAATGAAAGAGGAAGTGGAAGTGAATGAGGAAGGGGAAATGGAAGAGGAAGTAGAAGTGAATGAGGAAGGGGAAATGGAAGAGGACGTGGAAGTGAATGACAAAGAGGAAATGGAAGTGAAAGAAGTGCAAGAGGAAGTGGTAATTGAAGAGCAAATGGAAAAGGAAGTGGAAAAGAAAGTGAAAGAGGATGTGGAAGTGAAAGAGGATGTGGAAGTGAAAGAGGATGTGGAAGTGAAAGAGGAAGTGAAAGAGAAGGGAAAGAGGAAGTGAAAGATGAAGTAGTTAAAGAGGAAGTGAAAGCGTACTATGGTCTCCATCAACACGAGAGGGCAGACGATACACTGACCATTATTTGCACTAAACCAGGCAGAAATATCTTCTTTGAGAGGGATATTTATTTCCGTCCTTAGTGAAGTACTCTTGTGGAATAGCTCTAGAAATAAACTATATTTAATGTAACAAGATCTCACACTCGTAACTCTCGTCTATATGAGCGCGGGAGTGTAAAGCGCTCAAGGACAACGCCATTGTTCTTAAAATACACCACTGACAAATTAGATCAAACAGCCAAATAGAGAACTGAATTTGAAACCTGGGAGTTAACTTGCACAACAAATGGAGGTTGAGTCGCATTCTATTTTATTATTCATTGGTTATTGTTACTGGATTTCCTTTAAGTCGGACTTACTTTTTCGATCGTGTAATATTGTCATAGCTGATGTCTCTGAGCCTGGAGATCTTATGTGTCCTTAGTTATAAACATTTATGTATTCAGTTTAATTAGTACAGCTATGTTGTATATCATTCTTATAAGAACAGTCCCACTGGATCATATTAGTACACTTTTATAAATTACATAATTCTTTGTCAATTTTGCTCTTCAATTTTAACATATAGAAATGAGCTTAGAGATAATAGTCGAGGAAATGCGGGTCGCTGAAAGGATTGTTGGCAGCCATCTGTGTTGTTGGTATACAAAACTCCTGACCTCTGGGCGCAGTACAAGTAACCTCACATAGAGCCGGTAGGAGGAAGCTAACCGCCACATTCCTTCACATTCCAACCGAAACCTCTACTTCACATCTCCCTCCCACTGGATTACGACCTACATCCCAACTGCCAGGGGATGTCCGCTCTAAACATCCAGCAACATTGCTCTCAGCGCCCTTCGTCTGTCTCTGTGGCCTGCATAACATTCCGGTCTGTCTTACTGATGTCTGGTCCACCTCTACATCAATGAGCGTCCCAGTGGTGGCGCAGTGCTAGAATGGTGGAGTGGTGGAGTGGTGAAGTGGTGGAATGGGGGGAGTGGTGGTGTGGTAAATTGAAAGAATGGTAAATTAGTAGAATAGTAGACTTGTAGAATTGTAAATTGCTTGAGTGATAAATTGGTAGAGTGGTGATTTGGTAGAGTGGTGATTTGGTAGAGTGGTAGAATGGTAGAGTGAGTGGTAGGTTGGTAAAGTGTTAAAGTGGCAGTGTCACTGTCAGGTATGTTTGAAATGTCATGTATGAAACATGGGAGATGGAAGCATATCTTAGCGCAGGTGAGAGATGGCCGGACAGAGTTAACGTACATTGGGCATTATTTAACAAAGTCAATGGGAATTTTCATTGTTTGAGAATCTGTTCATGGGAAAGTTAGAAGGTAAGAATTTACTTTCGCTGTCATCGGAAAATTATTGTCTAAGTTTAGGTAGTAGTTTTAACACGCGTAAGACGGGTGTTCAAAAGGTTGGGAGGTAAGTCATTCAGAGGGATAGGGGATAGTTAGCGTATAGCAAATGGTGTAGTGGCTAGCGGACACATAAATGTTCAGTAGGGTACTTAGATCCACCTGGGCGGTAGTGTAAAGAAAAAAAAAAGTAAAAGGCTAGGGGATTTTAACTGCGTATGATTTGGTGTCAAAGTGAGATTGGTAAAAGTGACAAGAAAGCCCAATGTAGTTGATAGGGGCTCCAGAAATGGAAAACTTGACGGATTGACAGGCCGAGCCATGACACGAGCTACTGGCTGATTAACGTAAAAGGAGCAAAAATACCTCGTGACCCGCAGTCGGGGTGGGTAGGGAGATTCATGAGGGGTTAATAAAGGTCGAAACACAAAGCAGAACAGGCAAAGATAACCGGGAGGTTTCCTGATGTGAGTTTCATAGGCATCACACAATAGTGTCATGGAAGGGACAGTCAGCAGACCTCAGCGACTGAATGATAATCGGTGAAGTGGGAGAAACGCAGTTGTGAATTCCACAGATGGCTCGTACTTACTTGGGCCAGGTAGATTAGCATAAGTAGTCAATTGGTAGAGTGTTTGAGTGGTGGAGTAGCATAAGTAGTCAATTGGTAGAGTGTTTGAGTGGTGGAGTAGACTTACTTGGGCCAGGTAGATTAGTAGATTAGTATAAGTAGTCAATTGGTAGAGTGTTTGAGTGGCGAAGTAGCATAAGTAGTAAATTGGTAGAGTGGTTGAGTGGTGGTGTAATTAGTATAAGTAATACGTTTGTAGAGAGAAAGAATAGTAAATTGATAGAGTGGCGGAGTAGTATAAATGGTAAATTGGTACAATGGTAATTTGCTAAAGTCATAAATTGGTAAAGTTGTGAATTGTAGGTTGATACATCAAAGCAGATTACATCAACGATTATAAACTTCTAAGTATGGTAATTTATGTATATATAATTAACTTTTAATTAGAATAGTTGGAAAGGCATAATTCAAAAATGTGGTGAAGAAATTAGCAAAATCATCAGTGCTGTAGTGGCGAATTATCCAAGAATAGGGGGTAGGGGAATTGTTAAGGGAGAGGAGTAATCCATAAATAGAGCTCTGTCGTATAAATAATTAGGTCATGAGAACTGTCACACGAATTTGTCCACGCAGTGGTGACTTTGGTACCACGTGACTTGGTCTCAGCGCAGCCATGTAAACATGCGGAGTTTAAGGAGACAAACAAAAATTAAAGTAGGAAAGATTGCAGGCAGATTTGGGTGGAAGGCTACCCGATGCACTTATCTGAAATCTCTGTATCAACTGTATAAGATGTAAATAGACATACATATACATACATATATATATATATATATATATATATATATATATATATATATATATATATATAGGAAGAGAGAGAGAGAGAGACAGAGACAGAGACAGAAAGAGCGAGTGAGGTAGTGAAATCATGATCTTTAATATTTAGTTCTACCAAAAATGAAACGTCTGTTTTGAAATTATCGCCAAAGGTGAGAAAATATGAAGATGTCCATCTTGACTTTACACAAGCTCCGTAACAGCATTGCTGTTGTCATTGGTGAGTACAGTACGTGTCTGTTCAGTACTTTAACGATCTTTAACATTGCCGGTTTGGTCAGTCGGTTGTACAGGATGTATCAGTCCAGCCAGTCTTTCTTTTGCTTGGATACCCATTGAAAGGTCCTTTTGTACAAAAATGTTAGATTTGTGAAATGTTAGTTTTGTTGAATGTCAGCTTTGCCGAAAGTAAGTTTTATAGAAAGTTAGTTTTGTGGAATGTTGGTTTTGTCGAATGTTAGTTTTGTAGAAAGTTCGTTTTTTTCAAATGTTAGTTATGAAGAATGTTAGTTTTAATAAATGGTAGTTTTTGTGGAATGTTAGTTTTGTATAATCTTAGTTTTGTGAAATGTTAGTTTTGTGGAATGTTAGATTTGTGGAAGAGATATAAACATTTTTCTTCTCCAGTAAATATCGTTTTGCAGCAGATGAATTATAGTTGTGTGCAGCGTCACCTGCAGGGTGCAACTTTCATGGCGTGACATGGCACGTTCTCTTTCGTCTTTTATCACCCAGGGGTGCATAGGCCATCAACCAACCCTCGCTAAGCCTTCTATCACTCGGGAGTACATAGGCCATCAACCAACCATCGCCTAGCACCTCTGTCCTGTGCAATCTTTTCCACTTCCAGCGTTTTCCTGTTTCCTGTACTTCCGCCACCAGGTCTCGTCTCCATGTATTCCTTGGTCTTCCTGTTGTTTCGCCTGCCCTGGAGGTTCCATGACAGGGATTGCCTGATGATACTGGCCTAGGGCTTTCTTAATGTATGACCCATCCATCTTCACTTTCTTCCTAAGATTTCCTATTTCAATTTACCTTGTCCCGATCTGTCCCACAGTCTGTTGTCTGTAACTTTGCCAAACCATTTTATACCAAGTATCTTCCCCAGGCATCTGTTGACAAAACCCCGCAGTCTCCTGTCATTGCCTTTGTTCATCCTCCAGCCATCTGTTGACAAAACCCTGCAGCCTCCTGTCATTGCCTTTGTTCATCCTCCAGACATCTGTTGACAAAACCCCGCAGTCTCCTGTCATTGCCTTTGTTCATCCTCCAGCCATCTGTTGACAAAACCCTGCAGCCTCCTGTCATTGCCTTTGTTCATCCTCCAGACATCTGTTGACAAAACCCCGCAGTCTCCTGTCATTGCCTTTGTTCATCCTCCATGTTTCCGCTCCATACAGCAGGACTGGCTTCACATTTGAATTGAAAATCCATATTTTTGTCTTCTTATCTCCGTGGTGTTCTATAGTCAAACTTCTACATCCAACATTTTTCAACATACTGAATGCAACTCTTGCTTTTGTTATCCTTGTTTTTATCTCCTCGTCTGTCCCTCCTTCCGTGTTGATGATACTTCCTAGGTATATAAATACTTCTACCTCTTCTGTCCCTCCTTCCGTGTTGAGGATACTTCCTAGGTATGTAAATACTTCTACCTCTTCTGTCCCTCCTTCCGTGTTGATGATACTTCCTAGGTATGTAAATACTTCTACCTCTTCTGTCCCTCCTTCCGTGTTGATGATACTTCCTAGGTATGTAAATACGTCTACCGCTTCCTCTCACCCTGATTGGGTCTGTGTTTGCTGCATTGACCCTAATTATTTTTGTCTTTTCCTCATGGATCTTTAAACCGACTTGTTTAGAGGTATAATCCAGTCTATCCAGTTTCCTTTGCATCTGGCTTTGGCTGTGGGACAGAAGGGTTATATCATCCACAAAATCCAGGTCCTCCAGCTGTTTATTCAAGGTCCACTCGATTAAATTTCTCTCATTTGTTGCTACTTTCATAATCCAGTCCACTGCCAGGATGAACAGGAAAGGCGACAGTAGGCAACCCTGTCGTACCCCTGATTTAATTTTGAATGGCTCTGTGAGTTGTCCTTCGTGTATAACTCTACATTACATACTTTCATACGTCTGTCTAATTATGTTTGTGAGCTTTTAAAGAGTTCCATAGTGCCTCAATAGTTTCCTGAGTATATCTCTGTCCAAACTGTCGAAAGCCTTTTCATAATCAACGAAATTGATGTACAAACTCGAATTCCAATCCAATGATTGATCCACAATTATCCGTAATGTGGCTATCTGGTCAATCCATGATCTATTCTGTCTGAAGCTCGCCTGCTCATCCCTTATCTTGTTATCCACTGCCTTCTTCAACCTTTCCAGTATTACTCTATTAAACACCTTTCTCGGCACTGATAATAACATTATTCCTCTATGGTGTTTGCATTCTTGTAAATCTCCCTTCTGAGGCAATTTCACCAGGTAGCCCTCTCTCCAATCTTCTGGTAAGCTTTCCTGCTCCCAGATGGCGCCTATCAAGTTGTGGAGCATGTTAGTAGATGTTTCACCATCTGCTTTTATAGCTTCCGGTGGTATCCCATCAGGTCCTGGTGCTTTTCCGTTCCTTATAAACTCTATTGCCCTTCTAATCTCTTCTTTATTTGGATTATCACAGTTGATTGGCAGGTCCTCCTCTGCTGGTGGGTTGTCTGGTGCTGGTCTGTTCAAAAGCTCATCAAAGTATTCTACCCATCATTTCAAGGTTAGTTATCTTTGCCCCAAGTTTATTTTTGATGGGTCTATCTTGTTATTGATACTTTCCCGATAGTTTCTTGGTATCCTCATATAGACCTTTCATATTTCCCTTTCCTGCAGCCTCCCCCGCTCCCCCAGCCAGACCATCAATGGAACGTCTTGTGTCCGCCTTGATGCTCTTGTTAACCCGGTGTGGCTCTCTACCTCTTTCTGTGCTGTGCTTTTTGTGGCTCTTGTTTTACTATTGAGTAAGGTCATTTTTTTATTTCACGTTTTCTCAAACTTAGAGATTGTTTCTGCTGTACTCCATTCTTTATGCTGCCGTTTCTTTATTCCTAGCACTTCCCTGCATGCTGTTTTCCATTTACTTTGTACTAGTTCTCAATTATCCTCAATGCTGGCCCCCATCATCTAGCTGCTCCAGGGCTGGCCCCCATCATCTAGCTGCTCCAGGGCTTGATATTTGTTCCTGAGTGTTTACGGAACTCGTTTTTCTTAACATCTTCTTTCAGTATCGCAGTACCGTGGCCTGCTGTACCGTGGCCTGTTGTACCGTGGCCTGCTGTACCGTGACCTGCTGTCTTGCATCGTTCTGTTTATCTTTAACTTCAGCATGCCACGTTAAAGACCCACAATATGACAAGGAACGCCATTTTCCTAATTGTCACCACATTCCACCATAACCAGACACTCTACCAGACACTCTACCAGACGCACTACCATACACACTACCACCACTCTACCAACCACTCTACCAACCACTCTACCAACCACTCTACCAACCACTCTACCAACCACTCTACCAACACTACCAACCAATCTACCAGACACTCTACCAGACACACTGCACCACTCTACCAATCACTCTACCAATCACTCTACTAACCACTCTACCAAACACTGTTCCAACCACTCTACCAACCACTCTAATAACCACTCTACAAACCACTCTACCAATCACTCTATCAATCACTCAACCAGACACTCTAGCAACCACTCTACCAGACACTCTACCAACCACTCTACCAACCACGCTGCCAGATACTCTACCAGACACTCTACCAGACACTCTTCGACGTTTTATTTAAACAAAGTGTTTACATGTCACGGATTTCTCGGCCTCACTTATTATAAAGAAGTGAAAATAAATCTGTCCACATGAGAGAAATCGGTCAGCAGAAATCAATGTTGGCAGCTCATCTTTGACAAGTTCGGCAAGAAGTATCCTCAGAATAGCCAAATATCGACTAAATTGTCTACATATTTAGCCTCATTTATGACCAAAGAGAATTGTACAGTTTTTGTAGTATTGCAAGTTTATATCATGTTATTTATCAAAGCCAATGTAAGTTGAACATATAAAACAAACCATATGTACAATACATTGTTTATGAAGTGAAACATCGGGAAAGGAGAATACGATATGTTCCTTGTCAATCCACGTTGTATGCCTTGTCAATCTAAGTTCTGTGCCTTGTCAATCCAAGTTTGAAAGACATTTTACCATTTTAAAATTCTCTTTGATCTCCCCACTGAGATCACATTACACTCATACGGTCAAGCACACCTTTCAACCACATCTCCGGAGTTGGGTAACATGAATGTTGTCGAGGTAACTAATGAGGAGCAAATAAGAGTAGTATTGAAGATCTGCTTAGCATACTGTAATAGGCGACTAAGGAAGTTTTTGTATGGCGCTGGTTACCTCATTGAATCAATAGTTTAAGCTACAAACAGGAATATAGGCACGTGAGCTAACTTGATAGATACAGCCCAACCAGCCAGGCCAGAAGGAGGCTCCATGCCAAGAGGGCAAATGCCGAGATGCAGAGAAAGTTGTCAGGAATCTGCATCGCTGATTTAAAAGTTGTCTTTCAGAAACACCTCCAGGTGAGGTAGCTGGAACCGTACGGACAGGTGAAGTGAGGGCTCAACAGGTGTGGTAGCTTGAACCGTACGGACCGCTAAAGGCTCTAAAAGTGTGGTAGCTTGAACCGTACGGACAGGTGAAGTGAGGACACAGCAGGTGTGGTAGCTTGAACCGTACGGACAGGTGAAGGCTCTAAAGGTGTGGTAGCTGGAACCGTACGGACAGGTGAAGTGAGGGCTCAACAGGTGTGGTAGCTTGAACCGTACGGACAGATGAAGGCTCTAAAGGTGTGGTAGCTTGAACCGTACGGACAGGTGAAGGCTCTAAAGGTGTGGTAGCTTGAACCGTACTGACAGCTGAAGGCTCTAAGGGTGTGGTAGCTTGAACCGTACGGACAGGTGAAGTGAGGACACAACAGGTGTGGTATCAATGTACAGACAGGTCAAGGCTCCAATTGCACCAGCGGAAATGAGAAGATCGATGAAGAAAAACAACCACATCAACAGAAAGGTAGAGAGATCGATAAATGGGACTGTGTGACAGAATAGAGATATTCAACTGATCTCTAAAATCACTGTTGAAAAGAACCAAATATACATATACGAGTAAGTTGACCCTTTTGTGCGATCTGAAGATGACGTTCAGTTGCGGGTTGTAGTAGCTTTCCTCACATCCTGAGTATGCTGATGAAGGTGGACCGTGGACCTCCAGGCGGTTGTACTATGCTTGGCTTCATCTGTGTGGCGCTCACTACTACGGTGATCATATCGACTCACATCTCGTTAGCCAAGCTGTCTTGAAAACAGCCTGTTTCCACGTAAGAGAGTGTGGTGTTGGTCAGTGTATTGTGCATGACCCTGACGCGACGTCCTGGTCAGTATGGTGCGCCTGTCTGGAGGAGCGTCTCAGTTGCCCCCTGGTCAGTATGGTGTGCCTGACGGGACTAGCGTTGACCACACATATCATTGGAGCGTCAGGAGAGCGAGCTGGCGTTCGACAGGAAAAACATTAAGCAAACTAGTTGATAGCATTACAAGACAGTCTCTGTTCTGATATCCCCAAAGCAAGAGGTAAAGTATAGTAACCAATAGCATTACTGCCGCAGGGGTGTGAGGTGCTAGCGATCTCACGTTTCAAAGGCTTGGCTATATGAAGGCGGTCGCCATCTCCTCTCCCTCGCCGCTTTTACTTCCCGAACTGAACCGGTACCCATTTAAGGCTGGGTCGACCCGGGAGCCGTTCGGTCGGAAAAATTTCCGCCTCAACTGGGGAATGAACCCAGGACCACTCAGATGCGAAGCCAGCGCTAACCACTGCGCTACACGGCTCCCAAAAGCAAGAGCAAGAAGACCACAACACACATGGAGATGAGAACTCAATACAGACATAAAGTAGCCAAGGAAGAGATAGAGAGAGTTTGAACGTATGGCACAGGACAGGAGCAGATATGACGTTTTTGTTGAAAATCTGTGCTCCACAGGGAATTCGAAGTGTTTTATTGGCTAACTGATTAAATCTTCTTTTACTTTTGTGAGTTCAGTAAATGACAATTACCTGGAGCCGTTGGTATGTAGAAGCAGATCTGACTTCTTCAGGTTCTCCCCTAGACTCTATGAAACTGACAATACATTCTTTAACTGGTGCACGTGCTTGTCTCGCAGATATAAGGGAGCTATTTCGAGACCCGTTACGTTTTATTATGAGAACGTTTCCGTGAACTTGTTGTATAACGCTACACGGAAATGTTCAAACTATTATCTTAGACTTCTCCGTTCTTCCTATTTTTCCAAGACGGTTGAAATCTTCCATTTCCTTGTCAAGTCTATATCTAGAAATGGCGTTTTGGGTGCAAACATTCCGAAATATCTAAAGATAGTGGATCCACTTAGCAGTAAGAAATAACAACTTGCCAGCATTTGATTTAATCAGCGGTTTCAGATCTTAAAGAGGCATGCTCATCAGCTTTACTGATTCAAACAGTTCATAAACTTTTTGAACTTCAACAAAAAACTGGAAAGAAAAAAGTCGGTAAGCTGGGATTTGGTCATCTTTCTACTTTTCGGATAAATGTTCTAGAACATTGTCTAAGGTAATGCCGTGCACAGGGTTTACCATGGAACAAACTTTTGTGGACCGGGTTTACCCTGGAACAAACTTTTGTGGACAAGGTTTACCCTGGAACAAACTTTTGTAGACAGGGTTTACCCTGGAACAAACGTTTGTGGACAAAGTTTACCCTGGAACAAACGTTTGTGGACAAGGTTTACCCTGGAACAAACGTTTGTGGACAAGGTTTACCCTGGAACAAACTTGTCTCCATTTTGGAACAGCTGAGGGTGGATATTGCAACATGTAAAAGCTCATACAGAAATAATATGAACATCAAAGGACGAATAAAACTCTCAAGAAAGGAATAATAAGCTGTCACATTCAGAAAGGGGTAAAGCATGGATGTTTTACATGATCATCAAGATCCCTGTAATGATTGTCCTTGGGTTGATCATGGAAACACCTAGCAGAAAATGGAACATGATAGTTCAAGTAAATGAAGAACAAATATCTTCCACCACATTTGATGATAACAGGCGGTTGTAAACGGAGCAGAGATATCTTGAGCCAATCCTCGTACCAAGAGTAGCGATACAGCCAAGATACGTGCTAGTCAAACACAAGCGATGGTAATAGTAGCGATACAGCCAAGATACGTGCTAGTCAAACACAAGCGATGGTAATAGTAGCGATACAGCCAAGATACGTGCTAGTCAAACACAAGCGATGGTAATAGTAGCGATACAGCCAAGATACGTGCTAGTCAAACACAAGCGATGGTAATAGTAGCGATACAGCCAAGATACGTGCTAGTAAAACACAAGCGATGGTAATAGTAGCGATACAGCCAAGATACGTGCTAGTAAAACACAAGCGATGGCAATAGTAGCGATACAGCCAAGATACGTGCTAGTCAAACACAAGCGATGGTAATAGTAGCGATACAGCCAAGATACGTGCTAGTAAAACACAAGCGATGGTAATAGTAGCGATACAGCCAAGATACGTGCTAGTAAAACGCAAGCGATGGTAATAGTAGCGATACAGCCAAGATACGTGCTAGTCAAACACAAGCGATGGTAATAGTAGCGATACAGCCAAGATACGTGCTAGTCAAACACAAGCGATGGTAATAGTAGCGATACAGCCAAGATACGTGCTAGTAAAACACAAGCGATGGTAATAGTAGCGATACAGCCAAGATACGTGCTAGTCAAACACAAGCGATGGTAATAGTAGCGATACAGCCAAGATACGTGCTAGTAAAACACAAGAGATGGTAATAGTAGCGATACAGCCAAGATACGTGCTAGTCAAACACAAGCGATGGTAATAGTAGCGATACAGCCAAGATACGTGCTAGTCAAACACAAGCGATGGTAATAGTAGCGATACAGCCAAGATACGTGCTAGTAAAACACAAGCGATGGTAATAGTAGCGATACAGCCAAGATACGTGCTAGTAAAACACAAGCGATGGTAATAGTAGCGATACAGCCAAGATACGTGCTAGTAAAACACAAGCGATGGTAATAGTAGCGATACAGCCAAGATACGTGCTAGTAAAACACAAGCGATGGTAATAGTAGCGATACAGCCAAGATACGTGCTAGTTAAAACACAAGCGATGGTAATAGTAGCGATACAGCCAAGATACGTGCTAGTCAAACACAAGCGATGGTAATAGTAGCGATACAGCCAAGATACGTGCTAGTAAAACACAAGCGATGGTAATAGTCAAACAAACTCAAATATTAAATGTTAGCATAGAGCAAGTGCGGATCTGGGCCAAGTTACAACAGAAAAGTGGACATCACAACAAGGATCGCACAAGCAAGAAGTGCCATTCTGTGAGAAAAGATTATTTCTAGCATCAAGTACTATCAATGCAGAGCTGGGAAACAGAGTAATCAGCTCACATTCCTGGTCAATTCTACTGTACGGCTCTGCAACATGGACTAAACAACGAAAAGAAAGAAAGGACTTAAAGTATTTTAAGATGTTGTGCTCTGGCAGGAGGCAAATAATCAGCTGGACAGAAAACAGATCAAACCAACAAGAGCTTAAAGATATGGAGCACAAAAACAACTAATAATAAATATACACAAAGGTATATTGTCTTGGCCTGCCCACAATAGGAGACACGGAGGCCAGCTATTGAAAATACGAGAAGGCAAAATTCAGGGGGGAATAAGAACATGACGTCCAAAAAACAATCACATCACTCATGCTTGAAATAACATAAGGCTGCAGACTTATACAGAAAGGGAGAAAGCTGCTGTGAACAGGGGGCGTGACATGATCAGAGGACAGTGGCCTGACATGATCAGAAGACTTCAATACCAGTCTCTGGACTGACAGAGGACACTGACGTGACATGATCAGAAGACTCCAACACCAGTCTCTGGACTGACTAAGCTTATGAACAATTGTCTGCTGTGTAGCATCTTTCTTTACTTCTCATAATTTCAAAATCAATTCAATACTTAATTAGAAGCACGTGACAATAACTACCGAAAGAGCTTTGGACAAAACGATTTCGGTCCCGACACTTTGCTACCAATGTCAAAACTGGACACTAACATCAAGTCAAAAACACTGTATCGTAACAACAGAAATGAAATGTCTGCAAAAACTATTGGACGTAACAAGGAGAGACATGATCAGAAACGATGAGATCAACAGACTAGTGAGAACAACACCGATATTGGACCACATTAAAAGGCCACGTAACAAGGCTGCCACAACACAGCACACCACCGCCCACCCCACCCCACCCCGCCCTCCTCTAAATAAGCAATGATATTTAGATACAACAGATTCAAAGCCAAATGCAGACCACGAACAATGTGGCTCACAGAAATACCTGAGGCAGACAAAGCTACCGTGCATGAAGTAGACAAACAGGCTCGTTCTAGTGGTCTCTTCATAACCTGACACTGAACGGCATGACGGGATTAGCGAAAAGACGAAGAAAGAAATAACAGAATGGGATTTTATCCCAGCCCAATGTATTATTATTCTTCCAAATGCAAGTTCAGTCAAACTTTGATTCCATGGTTGACATACCATCACCGACAGATAACAGAAAAGTGGTTACCCAAATAACACTACGAGTCCTCTCGATAAATAAAGTGAAACTCAAACTGTACAGAAACTAGACGTCTTGGACACTGGCTATGACCTCAACACAAACAACACAAACAACCCGAGCAACAAATTAAATCAACTGGAGTTGGGTTTTAGTTTTCAAATGCCAACAACTTCGACTATCAAAGAAAACTATTTTATGTCCGCTAAACTTGAAAATAAAACAGGCAGATCTGACGGGAAAATGACTAACATGGCATAGACAGACGTCGACAAGATGTTTAAAAATGAACATAATGTGGGAGGATATATAACAACTGAGTTTACTTGGTCGCTCTTCTACCTTTCCCCACTGGTTAAAGTACACAGACAAACTTTCAACTGAGTTTACTTGGTCGCTCTTCTACCTTTCCCCACTGGTTGAAGTACACAGACAAACTTTCAACTGAGTTTACTTGGTCGCTCTTCTACCTTTCCCCACTGGTTAAAGTACACAGACAAACTTTCAACTGAGTTTACTTGGTCGCTCTTCTACCTTTCCCCACTGGTTAAAGTACACAGACAGACATTCAACTGAGTTTACTTGGTCGCTCTTCTACCTTTCCCCACTGGTTGAAGTACACAGACACGCATCCAAACTTTCTTAGCCGCCTCTTACAAGAAGTTTGGCAGTTAATATTCCTTCCTCCCTTTCGAGTGTCGGTAACGCAGACTGGGGCGAAACAGAGCTATTGACAAATATAAATGGGGGATGTTAATTATATTAGTTGTTTAAATGTTGTACACAGGTCAAGTAAGGTCGGACCGGGGAGGGGTGGGGGGGGAGTTAACAGCATTAGAACTAGTCTTCTGTGGGTAATGTTGGGTTCAGTGCACCATTCAGTTCATTTATGTGAGTGATGTTGGATTCAGTGCACCATTCAGTTCATTTCTGTGGGTAATGTTGGGGTCAGTGCACTATTCAGTTCATTTCTGTGAGTGATGTTCGGGTCAATGCACTATTTAGTTCAGTTCTGTGGGTGATGTTGGGGTCAGTGTACCATTTTCAGTTCTGTGGGTGATGTTGGGGGTCAGTGCACTATTCAGTTCAGTTCTGTGGGTAATGTTGGGGTCAGTGCACCATTTTCAGTTATGTGGGTGATGTTAGGGTCAGTGCACCGTTTAGTTCAGCTCTGTGGGTAATGTTGGGGTCAGTGCACTATTCAGTTCAGTTCTGTTGGTAATGTTGGGGTCAGTGCACCATTTTCAGTTATGTAGGTGATGTTGGGGTCAGTGCACCGTTTAGTTCAGTTCTGTGGGTGATTTTGGGGTCAGTGCACCGTTTTCAGTCATGTGGGTGATGTAGGGGTCAGTGCACCATTTAGTTCAGTTCTGTTAGTAATCTTGGGGCCAGTGCACTATTCAGTTCAGTTCAAGTACCATCTCCACATCGAGTGTCGGCTTCAATGGATCTCTAGTGTACTCTATCTCTTGCCTCAATGGATATCCAGTGTACTCTATCTCTTGCCTCAATGGATATCCAGTGTACTCTATCTCTTGCCTCAATGGATATCCAGTGTACTCTATCTCTTGCCTCAATGGATATCCAGTGTACTCTATCTCTTGCCTCAATGGATATCCAGTGTACTCTATCTCTTGCCTCAATGGATCTCCAGTGTACTCTATCTCTTGCCTCAATGGATCTCCAGTGTACTCTATCTCTTGCCTCAATGGATATCCAGTGTACTCTATCTCTTGCCTCAATGGATATCCAGTGTACTCTATCTCTTGCCTCAATGGATATCCAGTGTACTCTATCTCTTGCCTCAATGGATATCCAGTGTACTCTATCTCTTGCCTCAATGGATATCCAGTGTACTCTATCTCTTGCCTCAATGGATCTCTAGTGTACTCTATCTCTTGCCTCAATGGATCTCTAGTGTACTCTATCTCTTGCCTCAATGGATATCCAGTGTACTCTATCTCTTGCCTCAATGGATATCCAGTGTACTCTATCTCTTGTTGTAATGGTGCAATCTGATAGGATTTTTCCAGTCCAGCTCATGATGTTATCCATCAACTTGAAACGTCTGTCTCTTGAACGACTACTGTCCACGCTACCCTCTAGTATGGTCTTCAACAAGGAGGTATGTCTTGTTATATGACCAAAATAAGGTAACTGTCTAACCCTGATTTCGGTCATTAATTCTCTTTTCACGCCCAACTTTTCCAATCTCCAAATGTGTTTTCTTCTCTTTCCAAGAAATGCGACCCAATCTTCTATAAACCCACATTTTGAAGGATTTAATACTCTTTTCCAACTTATCTTTCATTGTCCATGTTTCTGAGCCATAAAGAAGTGGCGAGTATACATAACACCCGATAAATCTCATATTCAAATTCTGATTTATCTGTTTAGATGCCAGTTTGTGTCGCATGTTGCTGAATACCATCTTGGCCATACTTATTCTCTTTCTGATTTCTTGTTCACAGCTGACATCTTCCTGTGACATCATGACCTAGATAGGAGAAACTATGTACCTGTTCAAGTAGTTGATCTTTTATTATTATCTGCATACACGGTTTCTTATCACTTTTCCCAATTATCATAATTATTGTTTTCTTGATGTTTATGTCTAATCCAAACTCTTGACTTATTGTGTATATTCTTGTCACAAGTTCCTGTAATTCTTGCTCACTTTTTGCCATGAAAACTGTGTCATCCGTATATCTAAGGTTATTCATTGCCACTCCTCCAATGACAAGCCCTGGCACCCCCTCTAACTGTTTGAATATTTGTTCTGTGTAGATATTAAAAAGACAAGGGGATAATACACATCCCTGTCTCACTCCTCTTTTTACATCTATACTTGGAGAGCCTAACTTTCCAGATTTTACTGTAGCAGTTTGTGCCCAGTACAGATTACGGAGCAGTCTTATGCCTTTATCATCTAGACCTATTTCTTGTAGATATTTAATTAATTTTCCATGTTGGACTCTGTCAAAAGCCTTCTGGTAGTCTATAAAGCAAATATAAATGTCATTATGTATTTCTAGATATTTTTCTGTCAAAGTTTGCAAACAGAAAATGCCCTCCCTTGTTCCATTAAACTTTCGCAAACCAAATTGCTCTTCTGAAACTTTGGGGTCAGTGCGTCCAACCAACTTGACTTAATGCGACCATTAGCCAACTAACTTAACTTAATGCGGCCATTAACCAACAAACTTGACTTAATGTGACCATTAACCAACCAACTTGACTTAATGCGACCATTAGCCAACTAACTTAACTTAATGCGGCCATTAACCAACAAACTTGACTTAATGTGACCATTAACAACCAAACTTGACTTAATGTGACCATTAACCCACCAACTTGACTTAATGCGGCCATTAACCAACCAACTTAACTTACTGTGACCATTAACCAACCAACTTGACTTAGTGGAACGAGGCGCCAGGGTTATTGTTATGGTTAGTTGAAACATATTGACCAAGGTGCCACATCACGATCTATACCTGCTTCTGGAAACAGCCTATACCTTAGCAGCCTGGCTAATGAGGTAGGGATCGACACGTTCATCCCCAGAATGGCCAGCCTACTTAACTTAACATCGTTAAACTGGTTGAGGAGACTCCGTAGAGCCTATATACAATCAGTTTCTTTTACACTCACTTCATTCAAAATTTCTATGAGCATCCAATCTATTCTTGATTGCATTAATTAGCACTGTCTGCATCGAGAAGCCTTGCATTGAACTACAGCTAGGAGACCCAGGTTCACCTTTGTCAGTGTGCTTCGCTACCAGAGAAACATGCTACTCCAGACGGATGAATTCAGCCCTGGTAGCCTCAACAACAACAAACAACAACTGAGTGTAGCCCTCAGTGAATTGCCCTACCTCTAATTAATACTACTGTTAAAAGGTTTCGTCACAAGGCGAGCACTTCAAACAACGTTTATTCCTACCGCCAGGTCTCACCTTCTTGTCTGGTTTCCCCATTAAACGTTACAACGTGTCTTCATTATTTACCGCTAATCTCGTCTGCTAATTGGAGAATGTGAAACTCTCATGCACAGATCGCTACACAGGTGAAGGATAAACTGTCTGCTGACGAGCCGCGCCAGTTGCACACCGTTAGATCTGCAAGGGAAACTCAGGTGGTTATTTGAGAGTTAACGGTAAAGTGCAGGAATCAATTAGTCGTGGATTTCAGACGTCTGGGCATCAAAATACGTGTGACATTTTTACAATACAAATTAACGAATTATAATACATTTTTTTCAGATTAGAGGTCAGCCCGTCACCGTGGGGGCAATGGCGGGGAAGTTTATTCAACAAAAATATGAGCCAATTGGAAGGTTCATAAAGCAGAAATGTAAACTAATTGGAAGGTCCATAAGGAGAAGTGTGAACTGATGGGAAGGTTTATAAGTTGAAGTGTGAACTGATGGGAAGGTTTATAAGTTGAAGTGTGAACTGATGGGAAGGTTTATAAGTTGAAGTGTGAACTGATGGGAAGGTTTATAAGTTGAAGTGTGAACTGATGGGAAGGTTTATAAGTTGAAGTGTGAACTGATGGGAAGGTTTATAAGTTGAAGTGTGAACTGATGGGAAGGTTTATAAGTTGAAATGTGAACTGATGGGAAGGTTCATAAGGAGAAGTGTGAACTGATGGGAAGGTTTATCAGTTGAAGTGTGAACTGATGGGAAGGTTTATATAGTAGTTGTGTGAACCCGTAGAGTTTATATAGTGAAAATGTGCCGAAACCTCCTGATATGAGAGCTTAGATAATGATAGAGATAAGATCATTTAGATAATGACAAAGATAAGATCATGTATCTAGTGATAGACTAGACTAACTGATGAGATCATATCAACTTATGTCAATAAATGAATAGCTTTTATTATTGTGAAAATATAAGTTTTCATGTTTCAGTGACGTTTTCATGTGAAAAGAGAAATAATTAGGTCTGATGAAGATAATTCTGCTATACGTCACAAAAACAATTGGCCACAGCGTCCGGGACAGCTAGGTGGGTTGAGTAGGTCTGGTTCACATTCGCCTGTCTCTCTTTGTAAGCCCTTCTTTGTCATTTGTCTTGGTAAGTCTTCGTGTTACTTCTTCTGTTGCAGACCTTTCTTGGTAGATTTGAACTGAGCCAAAGTTTTCGTTACAAAAATTAACTCAAGGGAACTGCTCTAAGACTAGACAATAAGGTCTCTGTTGTATGTTTGACTGTCTGAGCCCACAGACATGTACTTCCTACAAAGGCCGCGTGGGGCTCCCTATCAAGGTGTCAGGTGTTTCTCATTGAATGACTGTCCACTTGTATTTGTACTTGGCATACATGGCCTAGACGAAACCGTCGACATATTTTTGTTTTTATTTGTTCTCACTTACTATCTGCTCTCAGTCGTTACTCTCTAGTCGGCTGTTTCTTTCTGTCCTACTTCTGATATTTTCTTCTTCTTCTTTATCATGTCTCCTCTCTCTCTCTCTCTCTCTCTCTCTCTCTCTCTCTCTCTCTCTTACTCACCATCGCTCGTCTAATCTATGTCTACCTTTCCCATACTCTTGCTCACACTCTTCCTCTCTCTCTCTCTCTCTCTCTCTCTCTTACTCACCATCGCTCGTCTAATCTATGTCTACCTTTCCCATACTCTTGCTCACACTCTTCCTCTCTCTCTCTCTCTCTCTCTCTTCTCTCTCTCTCTTACTCACCATCGCTCGTCTAATCTATGTCTACCATTTCCCATACTCTTGCTCACACTCTTCCTCTCTCTCTCTCTCTCTCTCTCTCTCTCTTACTCACCATCGCTCGTCTAATCTATGTCTACCTTTCCCATACTCTTGCTCACACTCTTCCTCTCTCTCTCTCATCTCTCTCTCTCTCTCTCTCTTACTCACCATCGCTCGTCTAATCTATGTCTACCTTTCCCATACTCTTGCTCACACTCTTCCTCTCTCTCTCTCCTCTCTCTCTCTCTCTCTTACTCACCATCGCTCGTCTAATCTATGTCTACCTTTCCCATACTCTTGCTCACACTCTTCCTCTCTCTCTC